>CAWUFW010010248.1:0-713688 GCA_963921515.1 Calotriton arnoldi | reverse complement strand
ACTTTTAAGCCTCACAGTGACCAAAATTGCCATTTTTACAGACTTTTCCTCCTACACAGAAGCTTCTATTTTGACCAATTTCGGGCAGGAAAATGACTATAAACACACTTATTTTAGTTCCAAAAGTGATAATTCACATGCAATAGTCATTTACAGTCAAAAGATTAAACATTAAAAAATCACCATTACTGACCATCTGGAGAAAGTTCGACAGGTTCTAGGTCATCGTTTTTCATCAGAAAATTGATTTTTTGGACTGTACAAAAAATGGTTCAGAATGTCAATTGGATCATGCCTCATGTTGAATAACCACTTTTTAAAGCCTCACAGTGACCAAAATTGCCATTTTTACAGACTTTTCCTCCTACACAGAAGCTTCTATTTTGACCAATTTCGGGCAGGAAAATGACTATAAACACACTTATTTTAGTTCCAAAAGTGATAATTCACATGCAATAGTCATTTATAGTCAAAAGATTAAACATTAAAAAATCACCATTACTGACCATCTGGAGAAAGTTCGACAGGTCCTAGGTCATCGTTTTTCATCAGGAAATTGATTTTTTGGCCTGTACAAAAAATGATTCAGACTGTCAATTGGATTATGCCTCATGTTGAATAACCACTTTTTAAAGCGTCACAGTGACCAAAATCACCATTTTTACAGACTTTTCCTCCTTCTCAGAAGCTTCTATTTTGACCTATTTCAGGCAGGAAAATGACTTCAAACACACTTATTTTAGTTCAAAAAGTAATAATTCACATCCAACAGTCATTTACAGTCTAAAGATTAAACATTAGTAAATCAGCATTTCTGACCATCTTGAGAAAATTCGACAGGTCTGGGTCATCGTTTTTCATCACAAAATTGATTTTTTTAGACTGTACAAAAGATGATTCAAAATGTCATTTGGATCATGCTTCATGTTGAATAACCACTTTTTATAGCCTCATACTGACCAAAATTGCCATTTTTATAGACTTTTCCTCCTACTCAGAAGCTTCTATTTTGACCAATTTCAGGCAGGAAAAGCACTCTAAACACACTTATTTTAGTTCCAAAATTGATAATTCACATGCAATAGCCATTTACAGTATAAAGAATAAACATTAAAAATTCACCATTACTGACCATCTGGAGAAAGTTCAACAGGTCCGGGGTTATCGTTTTTCATCATAAAATTGATTTTTTGACTGTACAAATAATGATTCAAAATGTCAATTGGATCATGCCTCATGTTGAATAACCACTTTTTAAAGCCTCAAAGTGACCAAAATTGCCATTGTTACAGACTTTTCCTCCTACTCAGAAGCTTCTATTTTGACCACTTTTGGGCAGGAAAATGACTCTACACACACTTATTTTAGTTCCAAAAGTGATGACTCACATCTGACAGTCACTTACAGTCAAAAGATTAAACATTCAAAATTCACCATTACTGACCATTCGGAGACCGTTCCTCAAATCCGAGGTCATCATTTTTCATCATAAAATTGATTTTTGGACTGTACAATAAATGATTCAAAATGTCAATTGTATCGCTTCTCACGTTGAATAACCACTTTTTAAGGCCTTCCAGGGACTGAAATGGCCATTTTGACACACTTTTCCTCGTACTCAGAAGCTTGTATTTTGCCAGATTTCGAGCATGAAAATGACTCTAAACACACTTATTTTAGTTCCAAAGGAGATGGTTCACACCCATCAGTCATTTACAGACAAAAATTTAAACATTCAAAATTCACCATTACTGACCATTCGGAGACTGTTCCTCATGTCAGGGGTCATTGTTTTTATACATAAAATTGATTTTTTGGACAAAACAAAAAATGAGTCAAAACGTCAATTGTATCGTTCCTCATGTCGAATAACCACTATTTAAGGCCTCCCAGTGATCAAAATTGCCATATTTATGGAGGTGCACTCCTACTCAGAAGCTTGTATTTTGACAGATTTCGAGCATGAAAATGACTCTAAACACACTTATTTTAGTTCCAAAAGTGATGGCTCACATCCAACAGTCATTTAAAGTCAAAAGATTAAACATTCAAAATTCACCATTACTGACCATTCGGAGCCATCAGGGTCATCGTTTTTCATCAGAAAATGGATTTGTTTGACTGTACAAAAAATGATTCAAAATGTCAATTGTATCACGCCTCATGTTGAATAACCACTTTTTAAGGCCTCCCAATAACCAAAATGGCCATTTTTATAGACTTTTGCTCCTAATCAGAAGCTTGTATTTTGTCAGATTTCGATCATGAAAATTACTCTAAACACACTCATTTTCCTTCCAAAAGTGATGATTCACATCCAACAGTCATTTACAGTCAAAAGTTTAAACATTCAAAATACACCATTACTGACTATTCGGAGTCCATTCCTCAGGTCCAGGGTCATCGTTTTTCATCAGAAAATTGATTTTTGGACAGTATGAAAAATGATTCAAAATGTCAATTGTATTGCGCCTAATGTTGAATTTCCACTATTTAAGGCCTCCCAGTGACCAAAATGGCCATTTTTGTAGTTTATTCCTCCTACTCAGAAGCTTGTATTCTGCCAAATTTCGAGCATGAAAATGACTCTAAACACTTATTTTCCTTCCAAAAGTGATGATTCACATCCAACAGTCATTTACAGTCAGAAGTTTAAACATTCAAAATTCCCCATTACTGACTATTCGGAGTCCATTCTTCAAGTCCGGGGTCATCGTTTTTCATCGGAAAATTGATTTTTTGGACGGTATGAAAAATGATTCAAAATGTCAATTGTATAGTGCCTTATGTTGAATAACCACTTTTTAAGGACTCCCAGTAACCAAAATGGCCATTTTTATGCACTTTTAATCCTACTCAGAAGCTTGAATTTTGCCAGATTTTGAGCATGGAAAATGGCTCTAAACACACTTATTTTAGTTCCAAAAGTGATGATTCACATCTCAGTCATTTACAATCACAGGATTAAACATTCAAAATTCACCATTACTGACCATTTGGAGACCATTCCTCATGTCCGGGGTCATTGTTTTTCTTCATAAAATTGATTTTTTTGGACAATACAAAAAATGAGTCAAAATGTCAATTGTACCATGCCTCATGTTGAATAATCACTTTTTAAGGCCTCCCAGTGACCAAAATGGCCATTTTATTAGACTGTTCCTCCTACTCAGAAGCTTGTATTTTGCCAGATTTCGAGCATGAAAATGACTCTAAACACACTCATTTTAGTTCCAAAAGTGATGATTCAGAGACTTATTTCTCAGGTCTGGGGTCATCATTTTTCTTCAGAAAATGTATTTTTTGGACCTTACAAAAAATGATTCAAAATGTCAATTGTATCGCACCTCATGTTGAATAACCACTTTTTAAGGCGCCCTAGTGACGTAAATGGCCATTTTTATAGACATTTCCTACAACTCAGAAACTCGTATGTTGCCAGATTTCGAGCATGAAAATGACTCTAAACACACTTATTTTAGTTCCAAAAGTGATGATTCATAAGCGACAGTCATTTACAGTCAAAAGTTTAAACATTCAAAATTCACCATTACTGACTATTCGGAGTCCGTTCCTCAAGTCCGGGGTCATCGTTTTCATTGGAAAATTGATTTTTGGACTGTACAAAAATTATTCAAAATGTCAATTGTATAGCGCCTCATGTTGAATAACCCCTTTTTAAGGTCTCCCAGTAACCAAAATGGCCATTTTTATAGACTTTTCCTCCTACTCAGCTTGAATTTTGCCAGATTTGGAGCACGAAAATGACTCTAAACACACTGATTTCAGTTCCAAAAGTGTTGTTTCACATCCCAGTCATTTACAATCACAGGATTAAACATTCAAAATTCACCATTACTGACCATTTGGAGACTGTTCCTCAGGGCCGGGGTCATCATTTTTCATCAGAAAATTGAGTTTTTTGGACTGTACCAAAAATGATTCAAAATGTCAGTTGTATCGCACCTCATGTTAAATAACCACTTTTTCAGGCGTCTTAGTGACCAAAATGGAAATTTTTATAGACTTTTCCACCTACTCAGCTTGAATTTTGCCAGATTTGGAGCACGAAAATGACTCTAAAAACACTGATTTCAGTTCCAAAAGTGTTGTTTCACATCCCAGTCATTTACAATCACAGGATTAAACATTCAAAATTCACCATTACTGACCATTAGGAGACCATTCCTCAGGTCCACGGTCGTTTTCTTCATAAAATGGATTTTTTGAACTGTACAAAAAATGAGTCAAAATGTCAATTGTATCGCACATGATGATGAATAACCACTTTTTAAGGCCTCCAAGTGACCAAATGGCCATTTTTATAGACTTTTCCTCCTACTCAGAAGCTCCTATTTTGCGAGATTTCGAGCATGAAAGTGATTTTAAACACACTTATTTTAGTTCCAAAAGTGATGGTTCACATCCGTCAGTCATTTACAGTCAAAAGATTAAACATTCAAAATTCACCATTACTGACCATTTGGAGAC
The DNA here is from genome assembly GCA_963921515.1 of Calotriton arnoldi. Taxonomy (NCBI): domain Eukaryota; kingdom Metazoa; phylum Chordata; class Amphibia; order Caudata; family Salamandridae; genus Calotriton; species Calotriton arnoldi. The sequence goes on along the minus strand of CAWUFW010010248.1, from coordinate 709,197 downwards.
CATTCCTCATGTCCGGGGTCATTGTTTTTCTTCATAAAATTGATTTTTTGGACAAAACAAAAAATGAGTCAAAATTTCAATTGTACCACGCCTCATGTTGAATAACCACTTTTTAAGGCCTCCCAGTGACCAAAACGGCCATTTTTATAGACTATTCTTCCTACTCAGAAGCTTGTATTTTGCCAGATTTCAAGCATGAAAATGACTCTAAACACACTTATTTTAGTTCCATAAGTGATGGTTCACATCCGACAGTCATTTACAGTCAAAAGTTTAAATATTCAAAATTCACCATCGCTTACCATTCGGAGACCGTTTCTCAGGTCCGGGGTCATCGTTTTTCATCGGAAAATTGATTTTTTGGACTTTACAAAGATTGATTCAAAATGTCAATTGTATCGCACCTCATGTTGAATAGCCACTTTTTAAGGCCTCCAAGGGACCAAAATGGCCATTTTTATAGACTTTTCCTCGTACTCAGAAGTTTGTAATTTGCCAGATATTGAGCATATAAATGAATCTAAACACACTCATTTTAGTTCCAAAAGTGATGATTCACATCCGACAGTCAATTACAGTTAAAAGAATAAACATTCAAATTTCACGATTACTGACCATTTGAAGAAGGATCCTCAAGTCTGGGGTCATCGTTTTTTATCAGACAGGGGATTTTTTAGACTGTACCAAAAATGATTCAAAATGTCAATTGTATCGCACCTCATGTTGAATAACCACTTTTTAGGGCCTCCCAGTGACAAAAATGGCCATTTTGATAGACTTTACCTCCTACTCAGAAGCTTATATTTTGCCAGATTTCAAGCATGAAACTGACTCTAAACACTCTTTTTTAGTTCCAAAAGTGATGATTCACATCCGACAGGCATTTACAGTCAAAATATTAAACATTCAAAATTCATCATAACTGACCATTTGAAAAAGGTTTCGCAGGTCTGGGGTCATCGTTTTTCATCAGAAAATGTATTTTTGGACTTTACAAAAAATTATTCAAAATGTTAATTGTATCGCACCTCATGTTGAATAACCACTTTTTAAGGCCCCATAGTTACAAAAACGGCCATTTTTATAGACATTTACCCCAACTCAGAAGCTTATATGGTGCCAGATTTCGAGCATGAAAATGACTCTAAACACACTTATTTTAGTTCCAAAAGTGATGATTTACATCCGACAGTCATTTACAGTCAAAAGTTTAAATATTCACAATTCACCATTACTGACCATTGGGAGTCCGTTCCACAGGTCTGGGGTCATCGTTTTTATCAGGAAATGTTTTTTGGGACTTTACAAAAAATGATTCAAAATGTCAATTGTATCGCACCTCATGTTGAATAGCCACTTTTTAAGGCCTCCCTGTGACAAAAATGGCCATTTTCATAGACTTTTCCTCGTACTCTGAAGATAATAATTTGCCAGATTTCGAGCATGAAAATGACTCTAAACACACTTACTTTAGTTCCAAAAGTGATGATTCACATCCGACAGTCATTTACAGTCAAAAGATTGAACATTCAATATTCACCATTGCTGACCATTCGAGAACCGTTCCTCAGGTCCGGGGTCTTCGTTTTTCATCAGAAAATTGATTTTTGTACTGTACACAAAAAAATTCTAAATGTCAATTGTATGACTTGTCATGTCAATAACCACTTTTTAAGGCCTCTCAGTGACCAAAATGACCAGTTTTGTAGACTACTCCTCCTACTCAGAAGCTTGAATTTTGCCAGATTTCGAGCCTGAAAATGACTCTAAACACACATATTTTAGTTCCAAAAGTGATGATTCACTTACGACAGTCATTTACAGTAAAAGATTAAACATTCAAAATTCACCATTGCTGACCATTCGGAGACCATTCCTCATGTCCGGGGTCTTCGTTTTTCATCAGAAAATTGATTTTTGGACTGTATAAAAAACTATTCAAAATGGCAATTGTATCGCGCCTCATGTTGAATAACCACTTTTTAAGGCCTTCCAGTGACCAAAATGGACATTTTTATAGCCTTTTCTTCCCACTTAGAAGCTTGTATTTTGCCAGATTTCGAGCATAAAACTGACTCTAAACAGTCTTATTTGAGTTCTAAAAGTGATGATTCACATCCGACAGGCATTTACAGTCAAAAGATTAAACATTCAAAATTCACCATTACTGACCATTTGGAGACCATTCCTCAGGTCAGGGGTCATTGTTTTTCTTCATAAAATTTATTTTTTGGACTGTACAAAAAATGAGTCACAATGTCAATTGTGCTGCACCTCATGTTGAATAAACTCTTTTTAATCCTCCCAGTGACCTAAATGGCCAAATTTCAAGACTATTCCTCCTACTCAGAAGCTTGTATTTTGCCAGAGTTTGAGCATGAAAATGACTCTAAACACACTCATTTTAGTTCCAAAAGTGATGATTCACATCCGACAGTAATTTACAGTCAAAAGATTAAACATTCAAATTTCAACATTACTGACCATTTGAAGAAGGTTCCTCAGGTCCAGGGTCATCGTTTTTCATCAGAAAATGGATTATTTTGACTGTACAAAAAATGATTCAAAATGTCAATTGTATCGCACCTCATGTTGAATAATCTCTTTTTAAGGCTTCCTAGTTACCAAAATGGCCATTTTTATAGCCTTTTCCTCCTACTCAGAAGCTTGTATTTGCCAGATTTCGAGCATGAAAATGATTCTAAACACACTTATTTTAGTTCTAAAAGTAATGGTTCACATCCGTCAGTCATTTACAGTCAAAAGATTAAGCATTCAAAATTCACCATTACTGACCATTTGGAGACCGTTCCTTAGGTCCGGGGTCATCTTTTTTCATGAGAAAAATGATTTTTTGACTGTACAAAAAAAAGTCAAAATGTCAATTGTATCGCGCCTCATATTAAATAACGACTTTATAAGGCCTCGAAGTGACCAAAATGGCCATTTTTATAAACTTTTCCTCCTACTGAGAAGCTTGTATTTTGTCCGATTTCGAGCATGAAAATCTCTCTAAACACACTTATTTTAGTTCCAGAAGTGATGATTCACATCCGACAGTCATTTACAGTCAAAAGATTAAACATTCTAAATTCACCATTACTGGCCATTTGAAGAAGGTTCCTCAGGTCCGGGGTCATCGTTTTTCATCAGAAAGTAGATTTTTTGGACTGTATCAAAAATTATATAAAATGTCAATTGTATCGCACCTCATGTTGAATAACCACTTTTTAAGGCTTCCTAGTGACCAAAAATGGGCATTTTTTTTAGACTTTTCCTCCTACTCAGAAGCTTGTATTTTGCCAGATTTCAAGCTTGAAAATGTCTCTAAACACACTTATTTTAGTTCCAAAAGTGATGATTCACATCCGACAGTCATTTAAAGTCAAAAGTTTAAACATTCAAAACTCACCATTACTGACCATTTGAAGAGGGTTCCCCAGGTCCGGGGTCAGCGTTTTTCATCAGAAAGTGGATTTTTTGGACTGTACCAAAAATTATTCAAAATGTCAATTTATTATTTATTTATTTATTTATTTATTTATGAGTTTTATATAGCGCTAGTCAGACCCGAAGGTATCGGAGCGCTTTACAACATAGGTTACGGGGAGATCATCAGACAGAAAATAGAGAAACAATGGTATACATGTTGATTCCATGCGAATCGAAGGTCTCAGAGCACATTACAGCTAAGATAGCAGGAAGTCACATAATATATGAGCGAAATACACACTGACTCAGGAGGGGGACCCTTTCCGGAAGGGGGGTACAGTGAGATAGAAGTCTTGGTGTCAAAGTGGCTGAGTGCTGCAAAGGGCGAGAGTCTGCGGCAGCTGTCCATTCAGGAAGGATCGGCTGAGGTAGAGGTCTTTGAGCTGCCTTTTGAACTTTAAAAGGAGGGGGTAGTCCGGATGTGGACAGGGATGGCGTTCCAAATTTTGGGCGCGCTCCCAGAGAAGGATCGAGATGAGGTTTTTGTTTGCGATTTTTCAGGGGGATGAGGAGTAGAGTGTTGGTGCTCCTGAGGCTCCTTGCCTGACCGGCTTTCTTGAGTTTGGCGGCCAGGTAGGCGGGTTTCCCAGTGTGGAGAGCTTTGTGCGTGAGGCAGGCAGTTCTGAAGTTGGCACGCATTTCAATTGGGAGCCATTTTAGTTCTCTGAGTGCAGGTGAGATATGTTCAAATTTCCTTACTCCGGTGACCATTCTGGCTGCTGCATTCAGAGTTGATTTGAGGGGTGCTAAGTGGGACTTTGCTGTTCCAGTGAGGGTTGCGTTGCTGTAATCCAGTCTGGATAGCACCAGGGATTGAGTGGCTTGTTTGAGGTCGTTGGGAGGGATGAAGGGTTTTATTTTGTTGAGCAGTTTAAGGTTGAGGAAGGCGCTCTTAGCAGAGTTTTTGATGTGATTGCCCATGTTTAATTTTGGGTCTAGAGTGATTCCCAGTGATTTTACGGAGCCGCCAGGGTGAGATTGTAATTGACAGCATCAATGGCTTTTAGCCATTCTGTGATTTGAGAGTTCTGCTCCTTTTTGGAAATGAGAAGAATTTCAGTCTTGTCTTGGTTGAGTTTCAGGTGATTGAGGGATAGCCAGTGTTGGACTTCCTTTAGAATGTCGTTTAGTCTGTGGATGTCATCAATGGAGGAGGCTTTGAGATAAATCTGTGTGTCGTCCGCATAGAGGTGGAAGGGGATGTTGTTTTTTTTGAGTATGGAGGTGAGAGGTTCCATGTAGATGTTCAAAAGTTGTGGGGAAAGAACTGATCCTTGGGGTACACCCCTGCTGACGGGGCGTGAGTCAGACAAGAAATTATTGATTTTTTTTCTTTGGGTGCGGTTCTGTAGAAAGGAGGTGAACCACTGTAAGACTACCTCATCCGCTCCTACCCTTTCTTGCAGTACCTTAATGAGTAATTTGTGGTCAACCGTGTCGAAGGCTGCCGATAGGTCTAGGAGAATGAGTAGACAACATTGGTCTTTGTCTAGTGAGTTGTGGATATCATCTATGACATTCAGCATTGCTGTCTCTGTGCTGCAGCCTTGTCTGTAACCTGATTGGTGGGGGTCTAAAAGGTTGTTGCCGTCCATGTGTTGGGTAAGTTGGAGGAGAACACATTTTTCCATGATTTTGGCTAGGAGAGGGAGATTGGAGATGGGTCTGAAGTTGTTAGGATCGTTTGTGTCAGAGCCCGGTTTTTTTAATAGTGGAGTGACTTGTCCAATTTTGAGACAATCAGGCATGACTCCGGTTCACAGGGAGTTGTTTATGATCTTGGTCCAGATCGGTGCTAGGGTGCGATTGAGCTTTTTGGCCAGTTTGGCAGGAATGGGGTCCGAGACGTGCGATGATGGAGTGGAGCTGGAAATCATTTTTGAGATCACCGCTTCCGAGATGGGATTGAAGGATTTCCAATTGTTTGGGTGGTGCTTGGGAGTGGTAGCTTCTGTGTCAGTGAGCGGGATGCTGTGGGGGGGCACCGTGTGCGTCAAGGGAGAGCTCAATCTTTGTGATTTTATCATCAAAGACGTTAGCAAAGTTCTCACATAGGTCTTTGGAGGCTTGAACTGAGGTTGGGGGGGTTGGAAGTTTGCTGTCTGATGATATTGAAGAGTTCTTTTGGCCTGTTTTTAGCGTTGTCTAGAGCACTGCAGAAGAAGGACTTTTTTTTCGTTCTTAATGTGTTTTTTGTATTTCCTGCATACTGCTTTGAGTCGGTTGAGGAGGGTTGTGGACGGATTGTTCTGCCATAGTCTTTCTGCAGCTCTCAGCTGTCTTCTTTCAGAGTTTATGTCCGTGTTGAACCAGGATCTCAATGGGGTGTTCCTGACTCTTTTTTGCTTCAAGGGGGCTAATTGGTCCATGATGGAAGTCAAAGTTGTATTGTATTGGGAGGTGAGTTCCATTGTGGAGGAGTTGACAGTGGTGGGGGGAAGGAGTGAGCATACCCTTTCCTCCAGGTCAGTAAGGGAAATTTGCCTTAGATTTCTCACCCAACGGGGAGGTTCTTGCGGGCTGGGCAGGCATTGAGTAGATTGGTTGATGTGGAATAGAATGATATGATGATCGGACCAGTCAACCGGCAGGATGTGGTTGATAGTGACTGTGCCTACTTGTGCAATAATAGCGTCTAGGATTGCTCCTCTGTTGTGGGTTTGTTCTGTGCAGTGTTGGGTAAGGTTATTGTTGTGTAGAAGTTCATTTAGGGATTGGATCAGCGAATTGTTTTCCTCGTCCCAGTGTATGTTGAGGTCGCCTAGTATTATGCTGTTGGGGTTCCGGAGTGCGCAGTGAGTTATCAGGTCGGAAAGGTATTCTCCGAATGCGACGGTGTTACCAGGAGGATGGTAAAGGAGATGGCATGGTAGTGAATTGTTAACATTCGTCTTAATGGTGACCGTTAGACATTCAAATGAGTTATAATTGAAGGAGTCAATTTCCTTTACGGAGATAGTGTTCTTGTGTATGATTGCAATACCCCCTCCTCGTTGCTTCTTTCTGTCTTTGTTGATGATTATGAATCCAGGGGGCACAAGCATATCGATGGATGGGGGAGAGAACTCATTCAGCCAAGTTTCTGCAATGAATGTGATGCCTATATCATGGGTGAGTATGGTTTCTGCCAGTTCTGTAGCATGTTTCATGGCTGATCTGCAGTTTATAAGCATGCATTTGGTGGTGGTCCCTTCGTTATTGAGTTTCTGCGTTAGGGGGGCCCTGGGAATAGTAGAGAGGAAGGCAGGGGGTCTTAGCATTCTGGGTGGGGGGCGGTCTCTTCTGAAACCAGTGATAACCTGGATCTTGGAATTTCGGAAGCCCATAGGGGGTAAGTCGTATGTGGTGGCAAGTTCTCTCGCCTCTCTCGTGGACATTGCGACTTTCGCTCTTTTGGGTCTCAGTGTTTTATTCAAGAGGGGAGTTGTGTTCCAGCTGTGCCTTTGAGCCTTGGGAGGTCTAGGGTGTATGGTGTTGTTGTTTGCGGGTGAAGTGTGTGAGCGTTGGCGAGAATTCCAGTGTGAGGAGAGGTTCAGTAGGATTTCGTTGAGGCTCACTATTACAGTTTTTAAATTAAATCGCACCTCATGTTGAATAACTACTTTTTAAGGCTTTCTAGTGACCAAAATGGTCATTTTTATAGACTTTTTCTCCTAATCAGAATCCTGAATTTTGACAGATTTCGAGCATGAAAATGACTATAAACACACTTATTTTAGTTCAAAAAGTGATGATTCACATCCGACAGTCATTTACAGTCAAAAGATTAAACATTCAAAATTCACCATTACTGACTATTTGAAGAAAGTTCCTCAGGTCCGGGGTCATCGTTTTTCATAAGAAAGTGGATTTTTGGTCTGTACCAAAAATGATTCAAAATGTCAATTGTATCGCACCTCATGTTGAATAACCACTTTTTAAGGCCTCCCAGTACCAAAATGGCCATTTATATAGACTTTTCCTCCTACTCAGAAGCTTGTACTTTGCCAGATTTAGAGCATGAAAATTACTTTAAACACACTTATTTTAGTTCCAAAAGTTATGGTTCACATCCGTCAGTCATTGCTTGTCAACAAATTAAACATTCAAAATTCACCATTACTGACCATTCAGAGACCGTTCCTCACGTCTAGGGTCATCGTTTTTAATCGGAAAATTGATTTTTGGACTGTACAAAAAAATTCAAAATGTCAATTGTATCGCTTCTCATGTTGAGTAACCACTTTTTAAGGCCTCCCACTGACCAAAATGGCCATAGACTTTTCCTTTCACAGAGAAGCTTGTATTTTGCCAGATCCTGAGCATGAAAATGACTCTAAACACACTCATTTTAGTTCCAAAAGTGATGATTCACATCCGACAGTCATTTACAGTCAAAAGATTAAACATTCAAATTTCAACATTACTGACCATTTGAAGAAGGTTCCTCAGGTGAAGGTTCCTCAGGTCCGGGGTCATCTTTTTTCATGAGAAAAATGATTTTTTGACTGTACAAAAAAAAGTCAAAATGTCAATTGTATCGCGCCTCATATTAAATAACGACTTTATAAGGCCTCCAAGTGACCAAAATGGCCATTTTTATGAACTTTTCCTCCTACTGAGAAGCTTGTATTTTGTCCGATTTCGAGCACGAAAATCTCTCTAAACACACTTATTTTAGTTCCAGAAGAGATGATTCACATCCGACAGTCATTTACAGTTAAAAGATTAAACATTCAAAATTCACCATTACTGACCATTTGAAGAAGCTTCCTCAGGTCCGGGCTCATTGTTTTTCATCAGAAAGTAGATTTTTTGGACTATATCAAAAATTATATAAAATGTCAATTGTATCGCACCTCATGTTGAATAACCACTTTTTAAGGCTTCCTAGTGACCAAAAATGGGCATTTTTTTTTAGACTTTTCCTCCTACTCAGAAGCTTGTATTTTGCCAGATTTCAAGCATGAAAATGACTCTAAACACACTTATTTTAGTTCCAAAAGTGATGATTCACATCCGACAGTCATTTAAAGTCAAAAGTTTAAACATTCAAAACTCACCATTACTGACCATTTGAAGAGGGTTCCCCAGGTCCGGGGTCAGCGTTTTTCATCAGAAAGTGGATTTTTTGGACTGTACCAAAAATTATTCAAAATGTCAATTTATTATTTATTTATTTATGAGTTTTATATAGCGCTAGCCAGACCCGAAGGTATCGGAGCGCTTTACAACATAGGTTACGGTGAGATCATCAGACAGAAAATAGAGAAAACAATGGTATACATGTTGATTCCATGCGAATCGAAGGTCTCAGAGCACATTACAGCTAAGATAGCAGGAAGTCACATAATATATGAGCGAAATACACACTGACTCAGGAGGGGGACCCTTTCCGGAAGGGGGGTACAGTGAGATAGAAGTCTTGGTGTCAAAGTGGCTGAGTGCTGCAAAGGGCGAGAGTCTGCGGCAGCTGTCCATTCAGGAAGGATCGGCTGAGGTAGAGGTCTTTGAGCTGCCTTTTGAACTTTAAAAAGGAGGGGGTAGTCCGGATGTGGACAGGGATGGCGTTCCAAATTTTGGGCGCGCTCCCAGAGAAGGATCGAGATGAGGTTTTTTGTTTGCGATTTTTCGGGGGGATGAGGAGTAGAGTGTTGGTGCTCCTGAGGCTCCTTGCCTGACTGGCTTTCTTGAGTTTGGCGGCCAGGTAGGTGGGTTTCCCAGTGTGGAGAGCTTTGTGCGTGAGGCAGGCAGTTCTGAAGTTGGCACGTATTTCAATTGGGAGCCATTTTAGTTCTCTGAGTGCAGGTGAGATATGTACAAATTTCCTTACTCCGGTGACCATTCTGGCTGCTGCATTCAGAGTTGATTTGAGGGGTGCTAAGTGGGACTTTGCTGTTCCGGTGAGGGTTGCGTTGCTGTAATCCAGTCTGGATAGCACCAGGGATTGAGTGGCTTGTCTGAGGTCGTTGGGAGGGATGAAGGGTTTTATTTTGTTGAGCAGTTTAAGGTTGAGGAAGGCGCTCTTAGCAGAGTTTTTGATGTGATTTCCCATGTTTAATTTTGGGTCTAGAGTGATTCCCAGTGATTTTACGGAGTCCGCCAGGGTGAGATTGTAATTGACAGAATCAATGGCTTTTAGCCATTCTGTGATTTGAGAGTTCTGCTCCTTATTGGAAATGAGAAGAATTTCAGTCTTGTCTTGGTTGAGTTTCAGGTGATTGAGGGATAGCCAGTGTTGGACTTCCTTTAGAGTGTTGTTTAGTCTGTGGATGTCGTCAATGGAGGAGGCTTTGAGATAAATCTGTGTGTCGTCCGCATAGAGGTGGAAGGGGATGTTGGTTTTTTTGAGTATGGAGGTGAGAGGTTCCATGTAGATGTTCAAAAGTTGTGGGGAAAGAACTGATCCTTGGGGTACACCCCTGCTGACGGGGCGTGAGTCAGACAAGAAGTTATTGATTTTTTTTCTTTGGGTGCAGTTCTGTAGAAAGGAGGTGAACCACTGTAAGACTACCTCATCCGCTGCTACCCTTTCTTGCAGTACCTTAATGAGTAATTTGTGGTCAACCGTGTCGAAGGCTGCCGATAGGTCTAGGAGAATGAGTAGACAACATTGGTCTTTGTCTAGTGAGTTGTGGATATCATCTATGACATTCAGCATCGCTGTCTCTGTGCTGCAGCCTTGTCTGAAACCTTATTGGTGGGGGTCTAAAAGGTTGTTGCCGTCCATGAGTTGGGTAAGTTGGAGGAGAACACATTTTTCCATGATTTTGGCTAGGAGAGGGAGATTGGAGATGGGTCTGAAGCTGTTAGGATCGTTTGTGTCAGAGCCCGGTTTTTTTAATAGTGGAGTGACTTGTCCAATTTTGAGACAATCAGGCATGACTCCGGTTCACAGGGAGCTGTTTATGATCTTGATCCAGATCAGTGCTAGGGTGCGATTGAGCTTTTTGGCCAGTTGGGCAGGAATGGGGTCCGAGACGTGCGATGATGGAGTGGAGCTGGAAATCATTTTTGAGATCACCGCTTCCGAGATGGGATTGAAGGATTTCCAATTGTTTGGGTGGTGCTTGGGAGTGGTAGCTTCTGTGTCAGTGAGCGGGATGCTGTGGGGGGGCGCCGTGTGCGTCAAGGGAGAGCTCAATCTTTGTGATTTTATCATCAAAGACGTTAGCAAAGTTCTCACATAGGTCTTTGGAGGCTTGAACTGAGGTTGGGGGAGGTTGGAAGTTTGCTGTCTGATGATATTGAAGAGTTCTTTTGGCCTGTTTTTAGCGTTGTCTAGAGCACTGCAGAAGAAGGACTTTTTTTTCGTTCTTAATGTGTTTTTTGTATTTCCCGCGTACTGCTTTGAGTCGGTTGAGGAGGGTTGTGGACGGATTGTTCTGCCATAGTCTTTCTGCAGCTCTCAGCTGTCTTCTTTCGGAGTTTATGTCTGTGTTGAACCAGGATCTCGATGGGGTGTTCCTGACTCTTTTTTGCTTCAAGGGGGCTAATTGGTCCATGATGGAAGTCAAAGTTGTATTGTATTGGGAGGTGAGTTCCATTGTGGAGGAGTTGACAGTGGTGGGGGGAAGGAGTGAGCATACCCTTTCCTCCAGGTCAGTAAGGGAAATTTGACTTAGATTTCTCACCCAACGGGGAGGTTCTTGCGGGCTGGGCAGGCATTGAGTAGATTGGTTGATGTGGAATAGAATGATATGATGATCGGACCAGTCAACCGGCAGGATGTGGTTGATAGTGACTGTGCCTACTTGTGCAATAATAGCGTCTAGGATTGCTCCTCTGTTGTGGGTTTGTTCTGTGCAGTGTTGGGTAAGGTTATTGTTGTGTAGAAGTTCATTTAGGGATTGGATCAGCGAATTGTTTTCCTCGTCCCAGTGTATGTTGAGGTCGCCTAGTATTATGCTGTTGGGGTTCCGGAGTGCTCAGTGAGTTATCAGGTCGGAAAGGTATTCTCCGAATGCGACGGTGTTACCAGGAGGATGGTAAAGGAGATGGCATGGTAGTGAATTGTTAACATTCGTCTTAATGGTGACCGTTAGACATTCAAATGAGTTATAATTGAAGGAGTCAATTTCCTTTACGGAGATAGTGTTCTTGTGTATGATTGCAATACCCCCTCCTCGTTGCTTCTTTCTGTCTTTGTTGATGATTAGCAATCTAGGGGGCACAAGCATATCGATGGATGGGGGAGAGAACTCATTCAGCCAAGTTTCTGCAATGAATGTGATTCCTATATCATGGGTGAGTATGGTTTCTGCCAGTTCTGTAGCATGTTTCATGGCCGATCTGCAGTTTATAAGCATGCATTTGGTGGTGGTCCCTTCGTTATTGAGTTTCTGCGTTAGGGGGGCCCTGGGAATAGTAGAGAGGAAGGCAGGGGGTCTTAGCATTCTGGGTGGGGGCGGTCTCTTCTGAAACCAGTGATAACCTGGATCTTGGAATTTCGGAAGCCCATAGGGGGTAAGTCGTAAGTGGTGGCAAGTTCTCTCGCCTCTCTCGTGGACATTGCGGCTTTCGCTCTTTTGGGTCTCAGTGTTTTGTTCAAGAGGGGAGCTGTGTTCCAGCTGTGCCTTTGAGCCTTGGGAGGTCTAGGGTGTATGTTGTTGTTGTTTACGGGTGAAGTGTGTGAGCGTTGGTGAGAATTCCAGTGTGAGGAGAGGTTCAGTAGGATTTCGTTGAGGCTCACTATTACAGTTTTTAAATTAAATCGCACCTCATGTTGAATAACTACTTTTTAAGGCTTTCTAGTGACCAAAATGGTCATTTTTATAGACTTTTTCTCCTAATCAGAATCTTGAATTTTGACAGATTTCGAGCATGAAAATGACTATAAACACACTTATTTTAGTTCAAAAAGTGATGATTCACATCCGACAGTCATTTACAGTCAAAAGATTAAACATTCAAATTTCAACATTACTGACCATTTGAAGAAGGTTCCTCAGGTCCGGGGTCATCGTTTTTCATCAGAAAATGGATTATTTTGACTGTACAAAAAATGATTCAAAATGTCAATTGTATCGCACCTCATGTTGAATAATCTCTTTTTAAGGCTTCCTAGTTACCAAAATGGCCATTTTTATAGCCTTTTCCTCCTACTCAGAAGCTTGTATTTGCCAGATTTCGAGCATGAAAATGATTCTAAACACACTTATTTTAGTTCTAAAAGTAATGGTTCACATCCATCAGTCATTTACAGTCAAAAGATTAAGCATTCAAATTTAACCATTACTGACCATTTGGAGACCGTTCCTGAGGTCCGTGGTCATCTTTTTTCATGAGAAAAATGATTTTTTGACTGTACAAAAAAAAGTCAAAATGTCAATTGTATCGCTCCTCATATTAAATAACGACTTTATAAGGCCTCCAAGTGACCAAAATGGCCATTTTTATGAACTTTTCCTCCTAGTGAGAAGCTTGTATTTTGTCCGATTTCGAGCATGAAAATCTCTCTAAACACACTTATTTTAGTTCCAGAAGTGATGAGTCACATCCGACAGTCATTTACAGTCAAAAGATTAAACATTCAAAATTCACCATTACTGGCCATTTGAAGAAGGTTCCTCAGGTCCGGGGTCATCGTTTTTCATCAGAAAGTAGATTTTTGGACTGTATCAAAAATTATATAAAATGTCAATTGTATCGCACCTCATGTTGAATAACCACTTTTTAAGGCTTCGTAGTGACCAAAAATGGGCATTTTTTTAGACTTTTCCTCCTACTCAGAAGCTTGTATTTTGCCAGATTTCAAGCATGAAAATGACTCTAAACACACTTATTTTAGTTCCAAAAGTGATGATTCACATCCGACAGTCATTTAAAGTCAAAAGTTTAAACATTCAAAACTCACCATTACTGACCATTTGAAGAGGGTTCCCCAGGTGCGGGGTCAGCGTTTTTCATCAGAAAGTGGATTTTTTGGACTGTACCAAAAATTATTCAAAATGTCAATTTATTATTTATTTATTTATTTATTTATGAGTTTTATATAGCGCTAGCCAGACCCAAAGGTATCGGAGCGCTTTACAACATAGGTTACGGGGAGATCATCAGACAGAAAATAGAGAAAACAATGGTATACATGTTGATTCCATGCGAATCGAAGGTCTCAGAGCACATTACAGCTAAGATAGCAGGAAGTCACATAATATATGAGCGAAATACACACTGACTCAGGAGGGGGACCCTTTCCGGAAGGGGGGTACAGTGAGATAGAAGTCTTGGTGTCAAAGTGGCTGAGTGCTGCAAAGTGCGAGAGTCTGCGGCAGCTGTCCATTCAGGAAGGATCGGTTGAGGTAGAGGTCTTTGAGCTGCCTTTTGAACTTTAAAAAGGATGGGGTAGTCCGGATGTGGACAGGGATGGCGTTCCAAATTTTGGGCGCGCTCCCAGAGAAGGATCGAGATGAGGTTTTTTGTTTGCGATTTTTCAGGGGGATGAGGAGTAGAGTGTTGGTGCTCCTGAGGCTCCTTGCCTGACCGGCTTTCTTGAGTTTGGCGGCCAGGTAGGCGGGTTTCCCAGTGTGGAGAGCTTTGTGCGTGAGGCAGGCAGTTCTGAAGTTGGCACGCATTTCAATTGGGAGCCATTTTAGTTCTCTGAGTGCAGGTGAGATATGTTCAAATTTCCTTACTCCGGTGACCATTCTGGCTGCTGCATTCAGAGTTGATTTGAGGGGTGCTAAGTGGGACTTTGCTGTTCCGGTGAGGGTTGCGTTGCTGTAATCCAGTCTGGATAGCACCAGGGATTGAGTGGCTTGTTTGAGGTCGTTGGGAGGAATGAAGGGTTTTATTTTGTTGAGCAGTTTAAGGTTGAGGAAGGCGCTCTTAGCAGAGTTTTTGATGTGATTGCCCATGTTTAATTTTGGGTCTAGAGTGATTCCCAGTGATTTTACGGAGTCCGCCAGGGTGAGATTGTAATTGAGAGCATCAATGGCTTTTAGCCATTCTGTGATTTGAGAGTTCTGCTCCTTATTGGAAATGAGAAGAATTTCAGTCTTGTCTTGGTTGAGTTTCAGGTGATTGAGGGATAGCCAGTGTTGGACTTCCTTTAGAGTGTCGTTTAGTCTGTGGATGTCGTCAATGGAGGAGGCTTTGAGATAAATCTGTGTGTCGTCCGCATAGAGGTGGAAGGGGATGTTGGTTTTTTTGAGTATGGAGGTGAGAGGTTCCATGTAGATGTTGAAAAGTTGTGGGGAAAGAACTGATCCTTGGGGTACACCCCTGCTGATGGGGCGTGAGTCAGACAAGAAGTTATTGATTTTTTTTCTTTGGGTGTGGTTCTGTAGAAAGGAGGTGAACCACTGTAAGACTACCTCATTCGCTCCTACCCTTTCTTGCAGTAGCTTAATGAGTAATTTGTGGTCAACCGTGTCGAAGGCTGCCGATAGGTCTAGGAGAATGAGTAGACAACATTGGTCTTTGTCTAGTGAGTTGTGGATATCATCTATGACATTCAGCATCGCTGTCTCTGTGCTGCAGCCTTGTCTGAAACCTGATTGGTGGGGGTCTAAAAGGTTGTTGCCGTCCATGTGTTGGGTAAGTTGGAGGAGAACACATTTTTCCATGATTTTGGCTAGGAGAGGGAGATTGGAGATGGGTCTGAAGTTGTTAGGATCGTTTGTGTCAGAGCCCGGTTTTTTTAATAGTGGAGTGACTTGTCCAATTTTGAGACAATCAGGCATGACTCCGGTTCACAGGGAGCTGTTTATGATCTTGGTCCAGATCGGTGCTAGGGTGCGATTGAGCTTTTTGGCCAGTTGGGCAGGAATGGGGTCCGAGACGTGCGATGATGGAGTGGAGCTGGAAATCATTTTGAGATCACCGCTTCCGAGATGGGATTGAAGGATTTCCAATTGTTTGGGTGGTGCTTGGGAGTGGTAGCTTCTGTGTCAGTGAGCGGGATGCTGTGGGGGCGCCGTGTGTGTCAAGGGAGAGCTCAATCTTTGTGATTTTATCATCAAAGAAGTTAGCAAACTTCTCACATAGGTCTTTGGAGGCTTGAACTGAGGTTGGGGGGTTGGAAGTTTGCTGTCTGATGATATTGAAGAGTTCTTTTGGCCTGTTTTTAGCGTTGTCTAGAGCACTGCAGAAGAAGGACTTTTTTTCGTTCTTAATGTGTTTTTTGTATTTCCTGCGTACTGCTTTGAGTCGGTTGAGGAGGGTTGTGGACGGATTGTTCTGCCATAGTATTTCTGCAGCTCTCAGCTGTCTTCCTTCGGAGTTTATGTCCGTGTTGAGATAGGATCTCGAAGGGGTGTTCCTGACTCTTTTTTGCTTCAAGGGGGCTAATTGGTCCATGATGGAAGTCAAAGTTGTATTGTATTGGGAGGTGAGTTCCATTGTGGAGGAGTTGACAGTGGTGGGGGGAAGGAGTGCGCATACCCTTTCCTCCAGGTCAGTAAGGGAAATTTGACTTAGATTTCTCACCCAACGGGGAGGTTCTTGCGGGCTGGGCAGGCATTGAGTAGATTGGTTGATGTGGAATAGAATGATATGATGATCGCACCAGTCAACCGGCAGGATGTGGTTGATAGTGACTGTGCCTACTTGTGCAATAATAGCGTCTAGGATTGCTCCTCTGTTGTGGGTTTGTTCTGTGCAGTGTTGGGTAAGGTTATTGTTGTGTAGAAGTTCATTTAGGGATTGGATCAGCGAATTGTTTTCCTCGTCCCAGTGTATGTTGAGGTCGCCTAGTATTATGCTGTTGGGGTTCCGGAGTGCGCAGTGAGTTATCAGGTCGGAAAGGTATTCTCCGAATGCGACGGTGTTACCAGGAGGATGGTAAAGGAGATGGCATGGTAGTGAATTGTTAACATTCGTCTTAATGGTGACCGTTAGACATTCAAATGAGTTATAATTGAAGGAGTCAATTTCCTTTACGGAGATTGTGTTCTTGTGTATGATTGCAATACCCCCTCCTCGTTGCTTCTTTCTGTCTTTGTTGATGATTAGCAATCCAGGGGGCACAAGCATATCGATGGATGGGGGAGAGAACTCATTCAGCCAAGTTTCTGCAATGAATGTGATGCCTATATCATGGGTGAGTATGGTTTCTGCCAGTTCTGTAGCATGTTTCATGGCCGATCTGCAGTTTATAAGCATGCATTTGGTGGTGGTCCCTTCGTTATTGAGTTTCTGCATTAGGGGGGCCCTGGGAATAGTAGAGAGGAAGGCAGGGGGTCTTAGCATTCTGGGTGGGGGGCGGTCTCTTCTGAAACCAGTGATGAACTGGATCTTGGAATTTCGGAAGCCCATAGGGGGTAGGTCGTAAGTGGTGGCAAGTTCTCTCGCCTCTCTCGTGGACATTGCAGCTTTCGCTCTTTTGGGTCTCAGTGTTTTGTTCAAGAGGGGAGTTGTGTTCCAGCTGTGCCTTTGAGCCTTGGGAGGTCTAGGGTGTATGTGTTGTTGTTTGCGGGTGAAGTGTGTGAGCATTGGCGAGAATTCCAGTGTGAGGAGAGGTTCAGTAGGATTTCATTGAGGCTCACTATTACACTTTTTAAATTAAATCGCACCTCATGTTGAATAATTACTTTTTAAGGCTTTCTAGTGACCAAAATGGTCATTTTTATAGACTTTTTCTCCTAATCAGAATCTTGAATTTTGACAGATTTCGAGCATGAAAATGACTATAAACACACTTATTTTAGTTCAAAAAGTGATGATTCACATCCGACAGTCATTTACAGTCAAAAGATTAAACATTCAAAATTCACCATTACTGACCATTTGAAGAGGGCTCCTCGTTTATTATTAGAAAATGGATTTTTTAGACTGTACCAAAATTGATTCAACATGTCAATTGTATCGCACCTCATGTTGAATAACCACTTTTAAGGACTCCCCGAGATAAAAAATGGCAATTTTTATAAACTTTTCCACTTACTGAGAAGCTTGTATTGTGCCCGATTTCGAGCATGAAAATGACTCTAAACACACTTATTTTAGTTCCAAAAATGATGATTCACATCCAACAGCCATTTACAGTCAAAAGATTAAAAATTCCAAATTCACCATTACTGACTATATGAAGAAAGTTCCTCAGGTCCGGGGTCATCGTTTTTCATAAGAAAGTGGATTTTTTGGTCTGTACCAAAAATGATTCAAAATGTCAATTGTATCGCACCTCATGTTGAATAACCACTTTTTAAGGCCTCCCAGTACCAAAATGGCCATTTATAGAGACTTTTACTCCTACTCAGAAGCTTGTACTTTGCCAGATTTAGAGCATGAAAATTACTTTAAACACACTTATTTTAGTTCCAAAAGTTATGGTTCACATCCGTCAGTCATTGCTTGTCAACAGATTAAACATTCAAAATTCACCATTACTGACCATTCAGAGACTGTTCCTCAGGTCTAGGGTCATCGTTTTTAATCGGAAAATTGATTTTTTGGACTGTACAAAAAAATTCAAAATGTCAATTGTATCGCTTCTCATGTTGAGTAACCACTTTTTAAGGCCTCCCGCTGACCAAAATGGCCATAGACTTTTCCTTTCACAGAGAAGCTTGTATTTTGCCAGATCCTGAGCATGAAAATGACTCTAAACACACTCATTTTAGTTCCAAAAGTGATGATTCACATCCGACAGTCATTTACAGTCAAAAGATTAAACATTCAAATTTCAACATTACTGACCATTTGAAGAAGGTTCCTCAGGTCCGGGGTCATCGTTTTTCATCAGAAAATGGATTATTTTGACTGTACAAAAAATGATTCAAAATGTCAATTGTATCGCACCTCATGTTGAATAATCTCTTTTTAAGGCTTCCTAGTTACCAAAATGGCCATTTTTATAGCCTTTTCCTCCTACTCAGAAGCTTGTATTTGCCAGATTTCGAGCATGAAAATGATTCTAAACACACTTATTTTAGTTCTAAAAGTAATGGTTCACATCCGTCAGTCATTTACAGTCAAAAGATTAAGCATTCAAAATTCACCATTACTGACCATTTGGAGACCGTTCCTTAGGTCCGGGGTCATCTTTTTTCATGAGAAAAATGATTTTTTGACTGTACAAAAAAAAGTCAAAATGTCAATTGTATCGCGCCTCATATTAAATAACGACTTTATAAGGCCTCCAAGTGACCAAAAATAGGCATTTTTTTTTTGACTTTTCCTCCTACTCAGAAGCTTGTATTTTGCCAGATTTCAAGCATGAAAATGACTCTAAACACACTTATTTTAGTTCCAAAAGTGATGATTCACATCCGACAGTCATTTAAAGTCAAAAGTTTAAACATTCAAAACTCACCATTACTGACCATTTGAAGAGGGTTCCCCAGGTCCGGGGTCAGCGTTTTTCATCAGAAAGTGGATTTTTTGGACTGTACCAAAAATTATTAAAAATGTCAATTTATTATTTATTTATTTATGAGTTTTATAAAGCGCTAGCCAGACCCGAAGGTATCGGAGCGCTTTACAACATAGGTTACGGGGAGATCATCAGACAGAAAATAGAGAAAACAATGGTATACATGTTGATTCCATGCGAATCGAAGGTCTCAGAGCACATTACAGCTAAGATAGCAGGAAGTCACATAATATATGAGCGAAATACACACTGACTCAGGAGGGGACCCTTTCCGGAAGGGGGTACAGTGAGATAGAAGTCTTGGTGTCAAAGTGGCTGAGTGCTGCAAAGGGCGAGAGTCTGCGGCAGCTGTCCATTCAGGAAGGATCGGTTGAGGTAGAGGTCTTTGAGCTGCCTTTTGAACTTTAAAAAGGAGGGGGTAGTCCGGATGTGGACAGGGATGGCGTTCCAAATTTTGGGCGCGCTCCCAGAGAAGGATCGAGATGAGGTTTTTTGTTTGCGATTTTTCGGGGGGATGAGGAGTAGAGTGTTGGTGCTCCTGAGGCTCCTTGCCTAACTGGCTTTCTTGAGTTTGGCGGACAGGTAGGCGGGTTTCCCAGTGTGGAGAGCTTTGTGCATGAGGCAGGCAGTTCTGAAGTTGGCACGCATTTCAATTGGGAGCCATTTTAGTTCTCTGAGTGCAGGTGAGATATGTTCAAATTTCCTTACTCCGGTGACCATTCTGGCTGCTGCATTCAGAGTTGATTTGAGGGGTGCTAAGTGGGACTTTGCTGTTCCGGTGAGGGTTGCGTTGCTGTAATCCAGTCTGGATAGCACCAGGGATTGAGTGGCTTGTTTGATGTCGTTGGGAGGGATGAAGGGTTTTATTTTGTTGAGCAGTTTAAAGTTGAGGAAGGCTCTCTTAGCAGAGTTTTTGATGTGATTGCCCATGTTTAATTTTGGGTCTAGAGTGATTCCCAGTGATTTTACGGAGTCCGCCAGGGTGAGATTGTAATTGAGAGCATCAATGGCTTTTAGCCATTCTGTGATTTGAGAGTTCTGCTCCTTATTGGAAATGAGAAGAATTTCAGTCTTGTCTTGGTTGAGTTTCAGGTGATTGAGGGATAGCCAGTGTTGGACTTCCTTTAGAGTGTCGTTTAGTCTGTGGATGTCGTCAATGGAGGAGGCTTTGAGATAAATCTGTGTGTCGTCCGCATAGAGGTGGAAGGGGATGTTGGTTTTTTTGAGTATGGAGGTGAGAGGTTCCATGTAGATGTTGAAAAGTTGTGGGGAAAGAACTGATCCTTGGGGTACACCCCTGCTGATGGGGCGTGAGTCAGACAAGAAGTTATTGATTTTTTTTCTTTGGGTGCGGTTCTGTAGAAAGGAGGTGAACCACTGTAAGACTACCTCATCCACTCCTACCCTTTCTTGCAGTACCTTAATGAGTAATTTGTGGTCAACCGTGTCGAAGGCTGCCGATAGGTATAGGAGAATGAGTAGACAACATTGGTCTTTGTCTAGTGAGTTGTGGATATCATCTATGACATTCAGCATCGCTGTCTCTGTGCTGCAGCCTTGTCTGAAACCTGATTGGTGGGGGTCTAAAAGGTTGTTGCCGTCCATGTGTTGGGTAAGTTGGAAGAGAACACATTTTTCCATGATTTTGGCTAGGAGAGGGAGATTGGAGATGGGTCTGAAGTTGTTAGGATCATTTGTGTCAGAGCCCGGTTTTTTTAATAGTGGAGTGACTTGTCCAATTTTGAGACAATCAGGCATGACTCCGGTTCACAGGGAGCTGTTTATGATCTTGGTCCAGATCGGTGCTAGGGTGCGATTGAGCGTTTTGGCCAGTTGGGCAGGAATGGGGTCCGAGACGTGCGATGATGGAGTGGAGCTGGAAATCATTTTTGAGATCACCGCTTCCGAGATGGGATTGAAGGATTTCCAATTGTTTGGGTGGTGCTTGGGAGTGGTAGCTTCTGTGTCAGTGAGCTGGATGCTGTGGGGGGCGCTGTGTGCGTCAAGGGAGAGCTCAATCTTTGTGATTTTATCATCAAAGAAGTTAGCAAAGTTCTCACATAGGTCTTTGGAGGCTTGAACTGAGGTTGAGGGGGTTGGAAGTTTGCTGTCTGATGATATTGAAGAGTTCTTTTGGCCTGTTTTTAGCGTTGTCTAGAGCACTGCAGAAGAAGGACTTTTTTTCGTTCTTAATGTGTTTTTTGTATTTCCTGCGTACTGCTTTGAGTCGGTTGAGGAGGGTTGTGGACGGATTGTTCTGCCATAGTCTTTCTGCAGCTCTCAGCTGTCTTCTTTCGGAGTTTATGTCCGTGTTGAACCAGGATCTCGATGGGGTGTTCCTGACTCTTTTTTGCTTCAAGGGGGCTAATTGGTCCATGATGGAAGTCAAAGTTGTATTGTATTGGGAGGTGAGTTTCATTGTGGAGGAGTTGACAGTGGTGGGGGGAAGGAGTGAGCATACCCTTTCCTCCAGGTCAGTAAGGGAAATTTGACTTAGATTTCTCACCCAACGGGGAGGTTCTTGCGGGCTGGGCAGGCATTGAGTAGATTGGTTGATGTGGAATAGAATGATATGATGATCGGACCAGTCAACCGGCAGGATTTGGTTGATAGTGACTGTGCCTACTTGTGCAATAATAGCGTCTAGGATTGCTCCTCTGTTGTGGGTTTGTTCTGTGCAGTGTTGGGTAAGGTTAATGTTGTGTAGAAGTTCATTTAGGGATTGGATCAGCGAATTGTTTTCCTCGTCCCAGTGTATGTTGAGGTCGCCTAGTATTATGCTGTTGGGGTTCCGGAGTGCGCAGTGAGTTATCAGGTCGGAAAGGTGTTCTCCGAATGCGACAGTGTTACCAGGAGGATGGTAAAGGAGATGGCATGGTAGTGAATTGTTAACATTGGTCTTAATGGTGACCGTTAGACATTCAAATGAGTTATAATTGAAGGAGTCAATTTCCTTTACGGAGATAGTGTTCTTGTGTATGATTGCAATACCCCCTCCTCGTTGCTTCTTTCTGTCTTTGTTGATGATTAGGAATTCAGGGGGCACAAGCATATCGATGGATGGGGGAGAGAACTCATTCAGCCAAGTTTCTGGATGCCTATATCATGGGTGAGTATGGTTTCTGCCAGTTCTGTAGCATGTTTCATGGCCGATCTGCAGTTTATAAGCATGCATTTGGTGTTGGTCCCTTCGTTATTGAGTTTCTGCATTAGGGGGGCCCTGGGAATAGTAGAGAGGAAGGCAGGGGGTCTTAGCATTCTGGGTGGGGGGGCGGTCTCTTCTGAAACCAGTGATAACCTGGATCTTGGAATTTCGGAAGCCCATAGGGGGTAAGTCGTAAGTGGTGGCGAGTTCTCTCGCCTCTCTCGTGGACATTGCGGCTTTCCCTCTTTTGGGTCTCAGTGTTTTGTTCAAGAGGGGAGTTGTGTTCCAGCTGTGCCTTTGAGCCTTGGGAGGTCTAGGGTGTATGGTGTTGTTGTTTGCGGGTGAAGTGTGTGAGCGTTGACGAGAATTCCAGTGTGAGGAGAGGTTCAGTAGGATTTCGTTGAGGCTCACTATTACAGATTTTAAATTAAATCGCACCTCATGTTGAATAACTACTTTTTAAGGCTTTCTAGTGACCAAAATGGTCATTTTTATAGACTTTTTCTCCTAATCAGAATCTTGAATTTTGACAGATTTCGAGCATGAAAATGACTATAAACACACTTATTTTAGTTCAAAAAGTGATGATTCACATCCGACAGTCATTTACAGTCAAAAGATTAAACATTCAAAATTCACCATTACTGACCATTTGAAGAGGGCTCCTCGTTTATTATTAGAAAATGGATTTTTTAGACTGTACCAAAATTGATTCAAAATGTCAATTGTATCGCACCTCATGTTGAATAACCACTTTTTAAGGACTCCCAGAGACAAAAAATGGCAATTTTTATAAACTTTTCCACTTACTGAGAAGCTTGTATTGTGCCCGATTTCGAGCATGAAAATGACTCTAAACACACTTATTTTAGTTCCAAAAGTGATGATTCACATCCAACAGCCATTTACAGTCAAAAGATAAAAAATTCCAAATTCACCATTACTGACTATTTGAAGAAAGTTCCTCAGGTCCGGGGTCATCGTTTTTCATAAGAAAGTGGATTTTTTGGTCAGTACCAAAAATGATTCAAAATGTCAATTGTATCGCACCTCATGTTGAATAACCACTTTTTAAGGCCTCCCAGTACCAAAATGGCCATTTATATAGACTTTTCCTCCTACTCAGAAGCTTGTACTTTGCCAGATTTAGAGCATGAAAATTACTTTAAACACACTTATTTTAGTTCCAAAAGTTATGGTTCACATCCGTCAGTCATTGCTTGTCAACAGATTAAACATTCAAAATTCACCATTACTGACCATTCAGAGACCGTTCCTCAGGTCTAGGGTCATCGTTTTTAATCGGAAAATTGATTTTTTGGACTGTACAAAAAAATTCAAAATGTCAATTGTATCGCTTCTCATGTTGAGTAACCACTTTTTAAGGCCTCCCACTGACCAAAATGGCCATAGACTTTTCCTTTCACAGAGAAGCTTGTATTTTGCCAGATCCTGAGCATGAAAATGACTCTAAACACACTCAATTTAGTTCCAAAAGTGATGATTCACATCCGACAGTCATTTACAGTCAAAAGATTAAACATTCAAATTTCAACATTACTGACCATTTGAAGAAGGTTCCTCAGGTCCGGGGTCATCGTTTTTCATCAGAAAATGGATTATTTTGACTGTACAAAAAATGATTAAAAATGTCAATTGTATCCCACCTCATGTTGAATAATCTCTTTTTAAGGCTTCCTAGTTACCAAAATGGCCATTTTTATAGCCTTTTCCTCCTACTCAGAAGCTTGTATTTGCCAGATTTCGAGCATGAAAATGATTCTAAACACACTTATTTCAGTTCTAAAAGTAATGGTTCACATCCGTCAGTCATTTACAGTCAAAAGATTAAGCATTCAACATTCACCATTACTGACCATTTGGAGACCGTTCCTGATGTCCGGGGTCATCTTTTTTCATGAGAAAAATTATTTTTTGACTGTACAAAAAAAAGTCAAAATGTCAATTGTATCGCGCCTCATATTAAATAACGACTTTATAAGGCCTCCAAGTGACCAAAATGGCCATTTTTATAAACTTTTCCTCCTACTGAGAAGCTAGTATTTTGTCCGATTTCGAGCATGAAAATCTCTCTAAACACACTTATTTTAGTTCCAGAAGTGATGAGTCACATCCGACAGTCATTTACAGTCAAAAGATTAAACATTCAAAATTCACCATTACTGGCCATTTGAAGAAGGTTCCTCAGGTCCGGGGTCATCGTTTTTCATCAGAAAGTAGATTTTTTGGACTGTATCAAAAATTATATAAAATGTCAATTGTATCGCACCTCATGTTGAATAACCACTTTTTAAGGCTTCCTAGTGACCAAAAATGGGCATTTGTTTTAGACTTTTCCTCCTACTCAGAAGCTTGTATTTTGCCAGATTTCAAGCATGAAAATGACTCTAAACACACTTATTTTAGTTCCAAAAGTGATGATTCACATCCGACAGTCATTTAAAGTCAAAAGTTTAAACATTCAAAACTCACCATTACTGACCATTTGAAGAGGGTTCCCCAGGTCCGGGGTCAGCGTTTTTCATCAGAAAGTGGATTTTTGGACTGTACCAAAAATTATTCAAAATGTCAATTTATTATTTATTTATTTATGAGTTTTATATAGCGCTAGCCAGACCCGAAGGTATCAGAGCGCTTTACAACATAGGTTACGGGGAGATCATCAGACAGAAAATAGAGAAAACAATGGTATACATGTTGATTCCATGCGAATCGAAGGTCTCAGAGCACATTACAGCTAAGATAGCAGGAAGTCACATAATATATGAGCGAAATACACACTGACTCAGGAGGGGACCCTTTCCGGAAGGGGGTACAGTGAGATAGAAGTCTTGGTGTCAAAGTGGCTGAGTGCTGCAAAGGGCGAGAGTCTGCGGCAGCTGTCCATTCAGGAAGGATCGGTTGAGGTAGAGGTCTTTGAGCTGCCTTTTGAACTTTAAAAGGAGGGGGTAGTCCGGATGTGGACAGGGATGACGTTCCAAATTTTGGGTGCGCTCCCAGAGAAGGATCGAGATGAGGTTTTTTGTTTGCGATTTTTCGGGGGGATGAGGAGTAGAGTGTTGGTGCTCCTGAGGCTCCTTGCCTGACCGGCTTTCTTGAGTTTGGCGGCCAGGTAGGCGGGTTTCCCAGTGTGGAGAGCTTTGTGCGTGAGGCAGGCAGTTCTGAAGTTGGCACGCATTTCAATTGGGAGCCATTTTAGTTCTCTGAGTGCAGGTGAGATATGTTCAAATTTCCTTACTCCGGTGACCATTCTGGCTGCTGCATTCAGAGTTGATTTGAGGGGTGCTAAGTGGGACTTTGCTGTTCCAGTGAGGGTTGCGTTGCTGTAATCCAGTCTGGATAGCACCAGGGATTGAGTGGCTTGTTTGAGGTCGTTGGGAGGGATGAAGGGTTTTATTTTGTTGAGCAGTTTAAGGTTGAGGAAGGCGCTCTTAGCAGAGTTTTTGATGTGATTGCCCATGTTTAATATTGGGTCTAGAGTGATTCCCAGTGATTTTACGGAGTCCGCCAGGGTGAGATTGTAATTGAGAGCATCAATGGCTTTTAGCCATTCTGTGATTTGAGAGTTCTGCTCCTTATTGGAAATGAGAAGAATTTCAGTCTTGTCTTGGTTGAGTTTCAGGTGATTGAGGGATAGCCAGTGTTGGACTTCCTTTAGAGTGTCGTTTAGTCTGTGGATGTCGTCAATGGAGGAGGCTTTGAGATAAATCTGTGTGTCGTCCGCATAGAGGTGGAAGGGGATGTTGGTTTTTTTGAGTATGGAGGTGAGAGGTTCTATGTAGATGTTGAAAAGTTGTGGGGAAAGAACTGATCCTTGGGGTACACCCCTGCTGATGGGGCGTGAGTCAGACAAGAAGTTATTGATTTTTTTTCTTTGGGTGCGGTTCTGTAGAAAGGAGGTGAACCACTGTAAGACTACCTCATCCACTCCTACCCTTTCTTGCAGTACCTTAATGAGTAATTTGTGGTCAACCGTGTCGAAGGCTGCCGATAGGTCTAGGAGAATGAGTAGACAACATTGGTCTTTGTCTAGTGAGTTGTGGATATCATCTATGACATTCAGCATCACTGTCTCTGTGCTGCAGCCTTGTCTGAAACCTGATTGGTGGGGGTCTAAAAGGTTGTTGCCGTCCATGTGTTGGGTAAGTTGGAGGAGAACACATTTTTCCATGATTTTGGCTAGGAGAGGGAGATTGGAGATGGGTCTGAAGTTGTTAGGATCGTTTGTGTCAGAGCCCGGTTTTTTTAATAGTGGAGTGACTTGTCCAATTTTGAGACAATCAGGCATGACTCCGGTTCACAGGGAGCTGTTTATGATCTTGGTCCAGATCGGTGCTAGGGTGCGATTGAGCTTTTTGGCCAGTTGGGCAGGAATGGGGTCCGAGACGTGCGATGATGGAGTGGAGCTGGAAATCATTTTTGAGATCACCGCTTCCGAGATGGGATTGAAGGATTTCCAATTGTTTGGGTGGTGCTTGGGAGTGGTAGCTTCTGTGTCAGTGAGCGGGATGCTGTGGGGGGGCGCCGTGTGCGTCAAGGGAGAGCTCAATCTTTGTGATTTTATCATCAAAGAAGTTAGCAAAGTTCTCACATAGGTCTTTGGAGGCTTGAACTGAGGTTGGGGGGGGGTTGGAAGTTTGCTGTCTGATGATATTGAAGAGTTCTTCTGGCCTGTTTTTAGCATTGTCTAGAGCACTGCAGAAGAAGGACTTTTTTTTCGTTCTTAATGTGTTTTTTGTATTTCCTGCGTACTGCTTTGAGTCGGTTGAGGAGGGTTGTGGACGGATTGTTCTGCCATAGTCTTTCTGCAGCTCTCAGCTGTCTTCCTTCGGAGTTTATGTCCATGTTGAACCAGGATCTCGATGGGGTGTTCCTGACTCTTTTTTGCTTCAAGGGGGCTAATTGGTCCATGATGGAAGTCAAAGTTGTATTGTATTGGGAGGTGAGTTCCATTGTGGAGGAGTTGACAGTGGTGGGTGGAAGGAGTGAGCATTCCCTTTCCTCCAGGTCAGTAAGGGAAATTTGACTTAGATTTCTCACCCAACGGGAAGGTTCTTGCGGGCTGGGCAGGCATTGAGTAGATTGGTTGATGTGGAATAGAATGATATGATGATCGGACCAGTCAACCGGCAGGATGTGGTTGATAGTGACTGTGCCTACTTGTGCAATAATAGCGTCTAAGATTGCTCCTCTGTTGTGGGTTTGTTCTGTGCAGTGTTGGGTAAGGTTATTGTTGTGTAGAAGTTCATTTAGGGATTGGATCAGCGAATTGTTTTCCTCGTCCCAGTGTATGTTGAGGTCGCCTAGTATTATGCTGTTGGGGTTCCGGAGTGCGCAGTGAGCTATCAGGTCGGAAAGGTGTTCTCCGAATGCGACGGTGTTACCAGGAGGATGGTAAAGGAGATGGCATGGTAGTGAATTGTTAACATTCGTCTTAATGGTGACCGTTAGACATTCAAATGAGTTATAATTGAAGGAGTCAATTTCCTTTACGGAGATAGTGTTCTTGTGTATGATTGCAATACCCCCTCCTCGTTGCTTCTTTCTGTCTTTGTTGATGATTAGGAATCCAGGGGGCACAAGCATATCGATGGATGGGGGAGAGAACTCATTCAGCCAAGTTTCTGGATGCCTATATCATGGGTGAGTATGGTTTCTGCCAGTTCTGTAGCATGTTTCATGGCCGATCTGCAGTGTATAAGCATGCATTTGGTGCTGGTCCCTTCGTTATTGAGTTTCTGCGTTAGGGGGGCCCTGGGAATAGTAGAGAGGAAGGCAGGGGGTCTTAGCATTCTGGGTGGGGGGCGGTCTCTTCTAAAACCAGTGATAACCTGGATCTTGGAATTTCGGAAGCCCATAGGGGGTAAGGCGTAAGTGGTGGCAAGTTCTCTCGCCTCTCTCGTGGACATTGCGGCTTTCGCTCTTTTGGGTCTCAGTGTTTTGTTCAAGAGGGGAGTTGTGTTCCAGCTGTGCCTTTGAGCCTTGGGAGGTCTAGGGTGTATGGTGTTGTTGTTTGCGGGTGAAGTGTGTGAGCGTTGGCGAGAATTCCAGTGTGAGGAGAGGTTCAGTAGGATTTCATTGAGGCTCACTATTACAGTTTTTAAATTAAATCGCACCTCATGTTGAATAACTACTTTTTAAGGCTTTCTAGTGACCAAAATGGTCATTTTTATAGACTTTTTCTCCTAATCAGAATCTTTAATTTTGACAGATTTCGAGCATGAAAATGACTATAAACACACTTATTTTAGTTCAAAAAGTGATGATTCGCATCCGACAGTCATTTACAGTCAAAAGATTAAACATTTAAAAAATCACCATTACTGACCATTTGGAGACCGTTCCTGAGGTCCGGGGTCATCTTTTTTCATGAGAAAGCGGATTTTTGGTCTGTACCAAAAATGATTCAAAATGTCAATTGTTTCGCACCTCATGTTGAATAACCACTTTTAAGGCCTCCCAGTGCCAAAATGGCCATTTATATAGACTTTTCCTCCTACTCAGAAGCTTGTACTCTGCCAGATTTAGAGCATGAAAATTACTTTAAACACACTTATTTTAGTTCCAAAAGTTATGGTTCACATCCGTCAGTCATTGCTTGTCAACAGATTAAACATTCAAAATTCACCATTACTGACCATTCACAGACCGTTCCTCAGGTCTAGGGTCATCGTTTTTAATCGGAAAATTGATTTTTTTGGACTGTACAAAAAAATTCAAAATGTCAATTGTATCGCTTCTCATGTTGAGTAACCACTTTTTAAGGCCTCCCACTGACCAAAATGGCCATAGACTTTTCCTTTCACAGAGAAGCTTGTATTTTGCCAGATCCTGAGCATGAAAATGACTCTAAACACACTTATTTTAGTTCCAAAAGTGATGGTTCACATACGACAGTCATTTATAGACAAATGATTACACATTTTAAAATTCACCATTACTGACCATTCGGAGACCGTACCTCAGGGTCCGGGTTCATCATTTTTCATCAAAAAATTGATTTTTCGGACTGCACAAAAAATTATTCAAAATGTCAATTGTAACGCTCCTCATGTTGAATAGCCACTTTTTAAGGCCTCCCAGTGACCAAAATGGTCATTTTTATAGACTTTTCTTCCTACTCAGAAGCTTGTACTTTGCCAGATTTCGAGCATGAAAATGACTCTAAACACACTTATTTTAGTTCCAAAATTGATGATTCACATCGGACAGTCATTTACAGTCAAAAGATTAAACATTCAAAATTCACCATTGCTGACCATTTCAAGAAGGTTCCTCAGGTCCAGGGTCATCGTTTTTCATCAGAAGGTGGATTGTTTGGGCTATACCAAAAATGATTAAAAATGTCAATTGTATCGCACCTCATGTTGAATAACGACTTTTTAAGGCTTCCTAGTGACCAAAATGGCCATTTTTATAGACTTTTCCTCCTACTCAGAAACTTGAATTTTGCCAGATTTTGAGCATGAAAATGACTCTAAACACACTTATTTTAGTTCCAAAAGTGATGATTCATATCTTACAGTCATTGATATCCAAAAGATTAAATATTCAAAATTCACCATTAATGACAATTTGAGGAAGGTTCCTCAGGTCCAGGGTCATCGTTTTTCATCAGAAAATGGATTTTTGGACTGTACAAAAAATGATTCAAAATGTCAATTGTATGTGCCTCATGTTAAATAACCACATTTTAAGGTCTCCCAGGGACCAAAATGGCCATATTTATAGACTTTTCTTTCTACTCAGAAGCTTGTATTTTGCCAGATTTCGAGCATGAAAATGACTTTAAACACACTTATTTTAGTTCCAAAACTGATGATTCAGATCCAAGAGTCATTTACAGTCAAAAGATTAAACATTCGAAATTCACCATTACTGACCATTCGGAGACTGTTCCTCAAGTCCGGGGTCATAGTTTTTCATTAGAAAATTGATTTTTGAACTGTACATTAAAAAGTTCAAAATGTCAATTGTATCGCACCTCATGTTGAATAACCACTTTTTAAGGCGTCCCAGTGACCAAAATTGCCATTTATATAGACTTTTCCTCCTACTCAGAAGCTTGTATTTTACCAGATTGCGAGCATGAAAATTACTCTAAACACACTTATTTTAGTTCCAAAACTGATGATTCACATCCGACAGTCATTTACAGTCAAAAGATTAAACATTCAAAATTCTCCATTACTGACCATTCGGAGACCGTTTCTCATGTCCGGGGTCATTGTTTTTCATCAGAAAATTGATTTTTAGATTGTACACAAAATGATTAAAAATATCAATTGTATCGCGCCTCATGTTGAGTAACCACTTTTTAAGAACTCCCAGTAACCAAAATGGCCATTTTTATAGACTTTTCCTCCTACTCAGAAGGTTGAAATTTGCCAGGTTTTGAGGATGAAAATTACTCTAAACACACTTATTTTAGTACCAAAAGTAGTGATTCACATCCGACAGTCATTTATAGCCTAAAGATTAAATATTCAAAATTCACCATTACTGACCATTTGGAGACTGTTCCTCAGGTCCGTGGTCATCGTTTTTCATCAGAAAATGTATTATTTGACTCTACAAAAAATGATTCAAAATGTCAATTGTATCGCACCTCATGTTGAATAACCACCTTTTAAGGCTTCCCAGTGACCAAAATGGCCATTTTTATAGACTTTTCCTCCTACTCAGAAGCGTATTTTGCCAGATGTTGAGCATGAACATGATTCTAAACACACTTATTTTAGTTCAAAAAGTGATGGTTCACATCCATCAGTCATTTACAGTCAAAATATTAAACAATCAAAATTCACCATTACTGACCTTTCGGAGACTGTTCCTCAGGCCCAGGGTCATTGTTTTTCATCAGAAAATGGATTTTTTGGACTGTACCAAAAACTATTCAAAATGTCAATTGTATTGCACCTCATGTTGAATAACCACTTTTTAAGGCTGTCTAGTGACCTAAATGGCTATTTTTATAGACTTTTCCTCCTACTCAGAGGCTTGTAGTTTGCCAGATTTAAAGCATGAAAATGACTCTAAACACACTTATTTTAGTTCCAAAAGTGATGATTCACATCCGACAGTCATTTACAGTCAAAAGATTAAACATTCAAAATTCACCATTACTGACAATTTGCAGAAGGTTCCTCAGGTCCAGGGTCATCATTTCTGATCAGAAAATTGATTTTTTGGACTGTACATTAAAAAATACAAAATGTCAATTGAATCGCGCCTAATGTTGAATAACCACTTTTTAAGGCCTCCCAGTGACCAATATTGCCATTTTTATAGACTTTTCCTCCTACTCAGAAGCTTGTATTTTGCCAGATTACGAGCATGAAAATTACTCTCAACACACTTATTTTAGTTCCAAAAGTGACGATTCACATCTGGCAGTCATTTACAGACATAAGATTAAACATTCAAAATTCACCATTACTGGCCATTTGAAGGAGATTCCACAGGTCCGGAGTCATCGTTTTTCATCAGAAAAAGATTTGTTTGACTTTACAAAAGATCATTCAAAATGTCAATTGTATCGCGCCACATGTTGAATAACTATTTTTTAAGGACTCCAAGTGACCAAATGGCCATTTTTATAGACTTTTCCTCTTACTGAGAAGCTTGTATTTTGCCCGATCTCAAGCATGAAAATGACTCTAAACACACTTATTTTAGTTCCAAAAGTGACGATTCACATTCGAGAGTCATTTATAGTCAAAAGATTAAACATTGGAAACTAACCAATACTGACCATTCAAAGACCGTTCCTCATGTTCGGGGTCATTGTTTTTCTTCATAAAATTGATTTTTTGGACTGTTCAAAAAATGAGTCACAATGTCAATTGTACTGCGCCTCATGTTCAACAGCAACTTTTTAAGACTTCCCAGTGACCAAAATGGCCATTTTTATATACCTTTCCTCTAACTCAGAAGCTTGTATTAAGCCTGGGCGTAGTTTGCGTAGTAGCACTTCACGTAGCTACGTGAAGTACAGCTTCAACTACACGTAGCTATGCAAATTGCGTAGTGCGTAGCTGTGTGCTTGACTACACTGTACAATAATTACCAAAAGCAAACTTGTACAGTGCAAGTTAAGATAAAATAAATATCTCTGTCTTTATATGTTAAAAATGCATATAGTCATTTCACTAAAGTGAAAACAAAAAGTTAAACAGCAGTGAGAGAGGTGATGATTTTGGTATCCTCACTAACTTAGGGAGAGAACCAACAACCAAGCAGATGTCTTGAAAACAAAAAGCACATCTTATTGAACGATTCCTCCTAGGACCACCCCAAGCACAGTTATGGGCAAAAATACAATCCCAACCAAAGGCCCTGCAAAGCATTATGGGACGAGATTAGCAGTGGGCAGTGAATATTATAGTGTCCAATATCAAAATAATTCTACAAAGAGCTGCAGTTCAACTAGTCGTTACTAGGTGTCGTCCCTCAAGAGTGAAATGCAAAAGTATTGAAAACCTTTCATGAAGCTTTTGCATTTGACTCGTGAGGGACGACACCCAGTGACGACTAGTTGAACTGCAGCTCTTTGTAGAATTATTTTGATATTGGACACTATAATATTCACTGCCCACTGCTAATCTCGTCCCATAATGCTTTGCAGGGCCTTGGTTGGGATTGTATTTTTGCCCATAACTGTGCTTGGGGTGGTCCTAGGAGGAAGGGACCACCATTGAATCGTTCACATGATATGCTTTTTGTGTTCAAGGCATCTGCTTGGTCCTCCCCTAGGTTAGGGGGACTCCAAAATCATCACCTCTCTCATTGCTTGATATTTTATTGTCAAAATTCATTTTTGTGAATTGGTTATATGCTTTTTAGCATAAAAAATTGCTTTATCAAAGCATTTGAAGGAGTTTATTGTTAAGCCTGTGCGTAGCTGTGTGCTTCACTGCACTGTACAATAATTACCAAAAGCAAACTTGTACAGTGCAAGATAAGATAAAATAAATATCTCTGTCTTTATATGTTAAAATTGCATATAGTCATTTCACTAAAGTGAAAACAAAAAGTTAAACAGCAGTGAGAGAGGTGATGATTTTGGTATCCTCGCTAACTTAGGGAGAGAACCAAGCAGATGTCTTGAAAACAAAAAGCACATCTTATTGAATGATTAGGTGGTGGTCCCATCCTCTTAGGACCACCCCAAGCACAGTTATTGGCAAAAATACAATCCCAACCAAAGGCCCTGCAAAGCATTATGGGACGAGATTAGCAGTGGGCAGTGAATATTATAGTGTCCAATATCAAAATAATTCTACAAAGAGCTGCAGTTCAACTAGTCGTTACTAGGTGTCGTCCCTCAAGAGTGAAATGCAAAAGTATTGAAAACCTTTCATGAAGCTTTTGCATTTGACTCGTGAGGGACGACACCCAGTGACGACTAGTTGAACTGCAGCTCTTTGTAGAATTATTTTGATATTGGACACTATAATATTCACTGCCCACTGCTAATCTCGTCCCATAATGCTTTGCAGGGCCTTGGTTGGGCTTGTATTTTTGCCCATAACTGTGCTTGGGGTGGTCCTAGGAGGAAGGGACCACCATTGAATCGTTCACATGATATGCTTTTTGTGTTCAAGGCATCTGCTTGGTCCTCCCCCTAGGTTAGGGGAACTCCAAAATCATCACCTCTCTCATTGCTTGATATTTTATTGTCAAAATTCATTTTTGTGAATTGGTTATATGCTTTTTAGCATAAAAAATTGCTTTATCAAAGCATTTGAAGGAGTTTATTATACTCCTGCTACGCTACGTTTATTAGCACAGTTATTCACTCTGCTACGTGCAATTTGCGTAGTGCGTAGTAGCACAAACTTTGCATGCTTCGTGAGCGTAGCAAAGTATAATGCCCAGGGTTAGCTTGTATTAAGCCAGATTTTGAGCATGAAAATGACGCTAAACACACTTATTTTAGTTCCAAAAGTGATGATTCACATCTGACAGTCATTCACAGTCAAAAGATTAAACATTCAAAATTCTCAATTACTGACCATTTGAAGAAGGTTCTTCAGGTTTGGGGTCATCGTTTTTCATCAGAAAATGGATGTTTTTGACTGTACAAAAAATGATTCAAAATGTCAATTGCTGAATAATAACTTTTTAAGGCCTCCGAGTGGACCAAAATGGCCATTTTTATAGACATTTCCTCTTACTCAGAAGCTTGTATTTTGCCCAATTTCAAGAATGAAAATGACTCTAAACACTTATTTTAGTGCCAAAAGTGATGATTCACATCCGTAAGTCATTTACAGTCCAAAGATTAAACATTCAAATTTCACCATTACTGACATTCGTAGACCGTTCCTCACGTCCAGAGTCATCGTTTTTCATCAGAAAATTGATTTTTTGGACTGTACAAAACAAAATTCAAAATGTCCATTGTAGCACTCCTCATGTTGAATAACCATTTTTTAAGGCCTCCAGTGACCAACATGGCCATTTTTATCGACTTTTCCTCCTCTTAGAAGCTTTTATGTTGCCAGATTTCGAGCATGGAAATGAATCTAAACACACTTGTTTTTTTTCCAATAGTGATGAATCACATCCAACAGTCACTTACAGTCAAAATATTAAACATTCAAAGTTCACCATTACTGACCAATTGGAGACCGTTCCTCAGAACCTGGGTCTTTGTTTTTCATCAGAAAATCGATTTGTGGACTGTACAAAAAATATTCAAAATGTCAATTGTTTCACGCCTCATGTTGAATAACTACTTTTTAAGGCCTGCCAGTGACCAAAATGGGCATTTTTATAGACTTTTCGTCCTGCTCAGAAACTTGTATTTTGCCAGATTTCGAGCATGAAAATTACTCTAAACAAACCTATTTTAGTGCCAGAAGTGATGATTCACATCTGACAGTCATTTATAGTCAAAAGATTAAACATTCAACATTCACCGCTAATTACAATTTGAGATAGGTTCCTCAGGTCCAGGGTCATCGTTTTTGATCAGAAAATGGATTTTTGGACTGTACAAAAAATGATTCAAACTGTCAATTGTAATGTGCCTCATGTTGAATAACTACGTTTTAAGGCCTCCCAGGGACCAAAATGGCCATATTTATAGACTAATCTTTCTAATCAGAAGCTTGTATTTTGCCAGATTTCGAGCATGAAAATTACTCTAAACACACTTATTTTAGTACCAAAAGTGATGATTCACATCCAAGAGTCATTTACAGTCAAAAGATTAAACATTCGAAATTCACCATTACTGACCATTCGGAGACTGTTCCCCAAGTTCGGGTTCATCGTTTTTCATAAGAAAATTGATTTTTTTGGACTGTACATTAAAAAGCTCAAAATGTCAATTGTATTGCACCTCATGTTGAATAACCACTTTTTAAGGCGTCCCAGTGACCAAAATTGCCATTTTTCTACACTATTCCTTCTACTCAGAAGCTTGTATTTTGCCAGATTTCGAGCATGAAAATGACTCTAAACACACTTATTTTAGTTCCAAAAGTGATGATTCACATCCAAGAGTCATTTACAGTGAAAAGATTGAACATTCAAATTTCACCATTACTGACCATTTGAAGAAGGTGCCTCAGGTCCAGGGTCATCGTTTTTCATCAGAAAGTGGATTGTTTGGACTATACCAAAAATGATTAAAAATGTCAATTGTATCGCACCTCATGTTAAATAACTACTTTTTAAGACTTCCCAGTCACCAAAATGGCCATTTTTAGCTTGTATTTTGCCAGATTTTGAGCATGAACATGATTCTAAACACACTTATTTTAGTTCGAAAAGTGATGGTTCAAATCCGTCAGTCATGTACAGTCAAAAGATTAAACAATAAAAATTCACCATTACTGACCTTTCGGAGACTGTTCCTCAGGCCCAGGGTAATTGGTTTTCATCAGAAAGTTGATTTTTTGGACTGTACCAAAAATGATTCAAAATGTAAATTGTATCGCACCTCATGTTGAATAACCACTTTTTAAGGCTTCCTAGTGACCAAAATGGTCATTTTTATAGACTTACCTCCTACTCAGAAGCTTGTAGTTTGCCCGATTTCGAGCATGAAAATGTCTCTAAACACACTTATTTTAGTTCCAAAACAGATGATTCACATCCGACAGTCATTTACAGTCAAAAGATTAAACATGCAAAATTCACCATTACTGACAATTTAAAGAAGGTTCCTCAGGTCCAAAGTCATCGTTTTTCATCAGAAAATGGATTTTTTGGACTTTACAAAAAATCATTCAAAATGTCAATTGTATCGCGCCACATGTTGAATAGCTATTTTTTAAGGCCTCCAAGTGACTAAATGGCCATTTTTATAGACTTTTCCTCCTACTTAGAACCTTTTATTTTGCCAGATTTCGAGCATGAAAATGACTCTAAACACACTTATTTTAGTTTCAAAACTGATGATTCACATCCAAGAGTCATTTACAGTCAAAAGATTAAACATTCGAAATTCACCATTACTGACCACTCGGAGACCATTCCTCAAGTCCGGGGTCATCATTTTTCATAAGAAAATAGATTTTTGGATTGTACATTAAAAAATTCAAAATGTCAATTGTATTGCGGCTCATGTTTAATAACCTCTTTTAATGGCCTCCCAGTGACCAAAATGGCCAGTTTTATAGACTTTTCCTCCTACTAAGTAGCTTGTATTTTGCCCAATTTCTGGCATGATAATGACTCTAAACACACTTATTTTATTTCCAAAAGTGATGATTCATATCTGACAGTCATTTAGAGTCAAAAGGTTAAACATTCAAAACTAACCATTACTGACCATTTGAAGAAGGTTCCTCTGGTCCAGGTTCATCAATTTTCATCAGAAAATGGATATTTTTGGACCATACATAAAATGATCGAAATGTCAATTGTATCGCAATCATGTGGAATAACCACTTTTTAGGGCCTCCCAGTAACCAAAATGGCCATTTTTATAGACATTTCCTCCTACTCAGAAGCTTGTATTTTGCCCGATTTCGTGCAAGAAAATGACTCTAAATACACTTATTTTAGATCCACAAGTGATGATTCACATCCAGCAGTCATTTACAGTCAAAAGATTAAACATTCAAAGTTCACCAATACTGACCATTTGAAGAAGGTTCCTCAGGTCCGGGGTCATCGTTTTTTATCAGAAAATTTATTTTTTGGGACTGTACACAAAATGATTTAAAAGGTCAATTGTATCATGCCTCCTATTGAATAACCACTTTTTAAAGACTCCCAGTGAATAAAATGGCCATTTTTAAAGACTTTTCCTCCTACTACGTAACTTGTATTTTGCCGAATTTCGAGCATAATAAAGACTCTAAACACACTTATTTTAGTTCCAAAAGTGAGGATTTACATCCAACAGTCATTTACAATCAAAAGATTAAACATTCAAAAACTCACCATTACTGACCATTCGGAGAACATTCATCAGGTCCGAGGTCATCGTTTTTCATCATAAAATGGATTTTTTGGACTGTACAAAAACTGATTCAAGATGTCAATTCTATTGCACCTCATGTTGAATAACCACTTTTTAAGGTCTCCCAGTGACTAAAAAGGACATTTTTATACACTTTCCCTCCTACTAAATAGCCTGTATTTTGCCCAATTTCCAGCATGCTAATGGGTATAACACACTTATTTTACTTCCAAAACTGATGATTCACATCCAACAGTCATTTATAGTCAAAAGATTAAACATTCAAAATTCACCATTACTGCCCAGTTGAAAAAGGTTCCTCAGGTCACGGGATTACATTTTTCATAAGAAAAACAGATTTTTTGGACTGTACAAAACATTATTCACAATTTCAATTGTATCGCACTTCATGTTTAATAACCACTTTTTAAGGGCTCCCAGTGACCAAAATGGCCATTTTTATAGACTTTTCCTCCTACTAAGAAGCTTCTATTTTGCCCAATTTTGAGCATGAAAATGACCCTAAACACACTTACTTTAGTTCCAAAAGTGATGATTCACATCCAGGAGTCTTTTACAGTCAAAAGTTAAACATTCAAAAAATCACCATTACTCACCACTCGGAGAACGTTCCTCAGCTCATTGTTTTTCGTCAGAAAATGAATTTTTTGGACTGTATAAAAAATGATTCAAAATGTCAATTGTATCGCGCCTCATGTTGAATAACCTCTTTTTAATGATTCCCAGTGACCAAAATGGCCATTTTGATAGACTTTTCCTCCTACTAAGAAGCTTCTATTTTGCCCAATTTTGAGCATGAAAATGACTCTAAACACACTTATTTTAGTTCCAAATGTGATGATTCACATCCAGCAGTCTTTTACAGTCAGCAGATTAAACATTCAAAGTTCACCATGACTAACCATTTCAAGAAGGTTTCTCAGGTCCGGGGTCATCGTTTTTCATCAGGAAATTGATTTTTTTGGACTGTGCAAACAATGATTCAAAAGGTCAATTGTATAGCACCTCATGTTGAAAAACCACGTTTTAAGGCCTCCCAGTGACCAAAACGTCTATTTTTATAGACGTTTCCTCCTACTAAGTAGCTTGTATTTTGCCCCAGAGAAGGTAGTGCACACAGCGCTGCTGGTGTCATTTGCTCCAATTTTAAACGTGCTCAAAACTTGTTTTTATCTTGTTTTTACCCTGTTCTTTTTAACAATTACTGTGGGTAACTTTTAGATCTGTTTAAATTTTATCTGTTTGTCTCCCTGCCACATGCACTTTAACCTGCTCACCTCTCTCACTGGTTCCCTGTTGCTCTGCTCCCCGGTCTACTGCAGCAGCTAAGCTGCTGTTTGAGTGGAGGGAGTTGTTCTTTCTTTCCTTCCAGGAAGTGGGTTCTTCCCACTTCCCTTCGGCCACTATACGGCGGCCATTTTGGAGGTGAGATGCTCTAGTCTTCCTCCAACTCCCATTAGGGCTGCCGGGTATAAACTTAGCCGATGGTGCTGACGCGCTCAGAATAAGCCCAGAGAAGGTAGTGCACACAGCGCTGCTGGTGTCATTTGCTCCGATTTTAAATGCGCTCAAAACTTATTTTTATCTTGTTTTTACCCTGTTCTTTTTAACAATTACTGTGGGTAACTTTTAGATCTGTTTAAATTTTATCTGTTTGTCTCCCTGCCACATGCACTTTAACCTGCTCACCTCTTTCACTGGTTCCCTGTTGCTCTGCTCCCCGGTCCACCGCAGCAGCTAGGCTGCTGTTTGAGTGGAGGGAGTTGTTCTTTCTTTCCTTCTAGGAAGTGGGTTTTTCCCACTTCCCTTGGGCCACTATATGGCAGCCATTTTGGAGGTGAGATGCTCTAGTCTTCCTCCAAATCCCATTAGGGCTGCCGGGTATAAACTTAGCCGATGGCGCTGACGCACAGCGGACGCGCGCAGCGGGCGCGCCGGCGGTGCGCCAAAGGCGTGCCAAAAGCAAGCCCGTCTGCACCCGTCCATGCCTGGCCGGGGCCAGGGGCCACCCCCCTGCTGGTTTCAGTCCTTACTGCCACATATACTCCCCAGAGTTACTCAGGAGATTGATGATGTCTCCCAGTAAGAATTGCCTTCACTCCATTCATCCACTTATGGACATTTTGACTTGTCCTCAATGTTCTTATACTTTACCTCCTCCACCTAAACCCCGCCGGGTCCCTGCCTCCTCCTCAGTCTATAAAATGCTGTCTATTAACTGTCTATTAACTGCAGATCCTTATCCAAACATGCCACGCAAATTTCTATCTTGCTCCAAGAGGAATGCCCTGACGTGCTATTTCTCACGGAAACCTGGCTCAATGCTGAGTCAGAACCTGACCTAGTCCAATGTCTCCGAACAGGTTACTATATCCAGAGGAAAGATCGGGAACAGGGGAGGGGAGGAGGCATTGCCATTATTCTAAAAGAAGGTTTTAAATGCTGCATTATCCCCAATATCCTTCCCGACTGTGAGAACTTCTCCTTCTCCATCTCACTTTCTTCAACTCATACCTTCTCAGGTATCCTTATATACCGCCCCCCGGTCCCCATGGACAACTGTTTAAAACTCTGCCAGAAGTTTTTGCCAACTTGGCAAGCTCCCCTTCTAACTTTACTATACTGGGGGATCTCAATTTGCATTTCGATCACCCCTCAGACCAAGTAGCGACTGAACTAACCCAAAATCTTTTGGCTCTTCGGATAAAGCAAAATGTTACAAGCCCCACTCATGAAAAAGGGCATCTTCTAGATCCCATCTTCTCCAACTGCAATGAACTTTCAGTCAGAGACCCAGTCCCAGTACCATGGTCTGACCACTTCCTGGTCCCCTTCTCTTGGGATCTAGTAAAACCCCCCCATAATACTGGCACGACCAGTAGCTGGAAACACTCCTGGTCCAACCTCTCGTTGGACTCCTGGAATGCAGCTCTGATAAACTACATACCTACCCTAGATCCCTGCCCCACGGTCGCGTATGACCAATTTAACCAATGGATCAACTCTTCCCTTGACCTAGTATAAACAAATCTGTAAAAGACTCGAGAGGAAATGGAGAAGAATTACGATACAACAAGCAAACAGATCTACAGGGACTCTATCAAAATTTACCAATCCGAAGTGAAGGAGGCACAAGCGCTATACTATGAGGAAAGAATCAACTCCGCCTCAAACGCCCCACGTGAAATTTTTAAGATCGCCAAGCACCTCCTAAAACTAACAGTCAGGGATGTTCCACCGGATCTGCTCAAACGCACGCTGTGACGAACTTGCAGAGTTCTTCTCCAATAAGATCAAGGATATCTACAATTCCTTCCCCCCCGGCCCATCCATCAATCAGCGGCTCACGGAGCACTCCATGTCCGGTGAGCACTCTCTCAGGGAAATTCCCTTGATAGACATGGACACCCTAGTGAACATATGTGCCTCAGTAAAATCTGGCTTTCCCAATGACCCAGCACCTCCCCAATCTTTTAGTAAGGCCGGGGATACTACCTTCTCAGTGTTGCTGAAGCTGGTAAACTCCTCCATTTCAACAGGACTAGTACCCCCACCCTGGAAAGACACCACAGTGAGGGCACTATTGAGGAAACCCAGTCTTGACCCTGATACACTTGGAAACTATCGCCCATTTCCCTTCTCCCCGGGATCAGCAAAATGCTAGAAAAGCATGTTAACTCAGTTATCTCTGCTTTTCTTTAATCTAATAATATACTCCACCCGTCTCAAACTGAATTTCGCCCCAACACGGGACTGAAACTGCATTACTCGCAGTGGTCGAAAAGGCCAAGATGATCCTAGACAAAGGAGGATCGACGGCCATCATCCTCTTGGACCTCAGTGCCACCTTCAACACTGTTAACTACGACATCCTGATCCACAGATTGAGGAATGTTGGTCTATCAGGTAGTGTAATCACCTGGTTACAGTCCTTCCTCAAGGACAGGAGCTTTCAAGTATTTGAAGGGGATAACTCATCAGATCAAATCCCACTTGGCTGTGGCGTCCCTCAGGTCTCATCCTTGAGCCCGACGTTGTTTAATGTCTACATGAGCCCGCTGATACAGATTGTCCTCCCCTTTGGGATAGACACCCAGTTAGTGGTGGCCCTAAACCACCCAGGATCTACCTCGTCCAGTCTAGGCCCCTGCCTGGAGAGAGTCACCAAATGGATGGAACTCTCCTTCCTCAAAATAAACGGAGACAAAACATTTCTGGCATCGACCTAGCTAGGCCAAGCTCTCTCGGCTCCCCACCCACACCTAAAAATCAGATCAAAAGTCTAGGCATGTGGCTAATCCAGTTACTCACTTTTGATCATCAGGCAACTAAACTGGCAGCATCCTGCTATGGCATCCTGCGGATGCTCCGTAAAGTTCTTCCGCTCCTCCCTTTTTCAGCAAGAAGACTCATGGTCCAGGCTTTAATCCTCTCTCGCCTCGACTATGTAAATGCTCTGTATTTAGGAGCTCCTAAGGCTACCACAAACAAACTGCAAGTCATCCAGAATTGTGCAGCATGGATGCTTTTTATGATTCCCAACAGCCACTCCGC
Source organism: Calotriton arnoldi (assembly GCA_963921515.1). Lineage (NCBI taxonomy): Eukaryota > Metazoa > Chordata > Amphibia > Caudata > Salamandridae > Calotriton > Calotriton arnoldi. Next base: position 667,245 of record CAWUFW010010248.1, on the reverse strand, counting down.
AAGGCCTGCTCTGAAAACCCTGCACTGGCTCCCGGTTGCGGACAGAATAAAATTCAAGTCTCTATGTATTGCCCACAAATCTTTCTGGAAGAAAGGCCCCCCCATCCTTCAAGCCATCGTCTCCCCTTACTACCCTAATAGACACCTTAGTTCATCCAGTCTCTACCTAGCTGCTGCCCCTAAAATCAACAGGATGAGAAGTGGTGGTCGTTCCTTCCGCTTTACCTCCGCTAAGCTCTGGAACACACTCCCCTCCACCTCCGATCGGAAACAAATCTCCTTCCCTTCCGTAAACTTCTGAAAACTTGCTTTTTTCAAAACCCCTACTATTAAGCTGTCGTGACCTGCCTCTCTCTCGGCTAGCGCTGGGACGCCTTTGGGTAGCCATGCGCTCTACAAATATCCATAACATAACATTTTGAGCATGAAAATGACTCTCAACACAATAATTTTAGTTCCAAAAGTGATGATTCACATCCGACAGTCATTTACAGTCAAAACATTAAACCTTCAAAAAATCATAATTACTACACATTCGGAGAACATTCCTCCGGTCATCGTTTTTCATCAGAAAATGTTTTTTTGGACTGTACAAGAAATTATTCAAAATGTCAATTGTATCACGCCTCATGTTGACTAACCAGTTTTTAAGGCCTCCCGGTGACCATAATGGCAATTTTAATTGACTCTTCCTTCTACTAAGTAGCTTGCATTTTGCCCACTTTCAAGCATGATAATGACTCTAAACGCACTCATTTTAGTTCCAAAAGTGAGTATTCACATCTGACGGTCATTTACAGTCAAAACATTAAACATTCCAAGTATCACCATTACTGACAATTTGGGGAACGTTCCTCTTGTCCTGGGTTGTTTTTCATGTCAAAAAAAGTATTTTTTAACTGTACAAAAATTGATTCAAAATGTAAATTGTATCGCGCCTCAGGTTTCTTAAGGCCTCCCAGAGACCAAAATGGCCATTTTTATAGACTTTTCCTCCTACTAAGTAGCTTGTATTTTGTTCGATTTACTGTATGAAAATGACTCTAAACATACCTCTTTTTCTTCCAAAAGTGATGATTCACATCCGACAGTCATTTATGTTCAAAAGATTAACATTCAAAATTCACCATTACTGATCATTTGAAGAAGGTTCCTCAGGTCCGGGTTCATCTTTTTTCATCAGAAAATTGATTTTTTGGACTGTACAGAATATTATTCAAAATTTCAATTGTATCTAGCCTCATGTTGAACAACCACTTTTTCTGGCCTCCTAGTGACCAAAATTCACATCCAACAGTCATTTAGAGTCAAAAGATTAAACATTCAAAATTCACCATTACTGGCCATTTGTAAAAGGTTCCTCAGGTCAGGGGATATCATTTTTCATAAGGAAACATATTTTTTGGACTGTACAAAAAATTATTCAAAATGTCTATTGTATCGCGCCTCATGTTGAGTAGCCACTTTTTAAGGCCTCTCACTGACCAAAATTGACATTTTTATAGACTTTTCCTTCTACGAAGTAGCTTGTATTTCCCCCAATTTCGAGCATGAAAATGACTCTAAACACACTTATTTTATTTCCAAAACTGATTATTCACATCCGACAGTGATTTCAGTCAAATGATGAAACATTCAAAAAGTCACCATTACTGACCATTCAGATAACGTTCCTCAGGTCTGGTGTGATTGTTTTTTATCAGAAAATGGATTTTTTGGACTGTATAAAAAATGATTCAAATTGTCAATTTTATCGCGCCTCATCTTCAAAAACCACTTTTTGAGGCCTCCCAGTGACAAAAATAGCCATTTATATAGACTTTTCCACCTACTAAGTAGGTAGTATCTTTGCAAAATTTCGAGCATGAACATGCCTCTAAACACACTTATTTTTGTTCCAAAAGTGATAATTCACAATCAACAGTCATTTACAGTCAAAAGATTAAACATTAATAATTCACCATTACTGACCATTTGACGAAGGTTCCTCTGGTCCGGGGTAATCGTTTTTCATCAGAAAATTAATTTTTTTAGACCGTATATATAATGATTTAAAATGTCAATTGTATTGCACATCATATTGAGTGACCACTTTTTAAGGCCTCCCACTGACCAAAATTGACATTTTTATAGACTTTTCCTCTTAGCTTAGCTTGTATTTTGCCCGATTTCGAGCATGACAATGACTCTAAACACACTTATTTTAGTTCCAAAAGTGATGATTCACATCCAACAGTCATTTAAAGTCAAAAGATTAAACATTCAAAATTCACCATTACAGACCATTTGAAGAGGGTTCCTCAAGGTCCGGGGTCATCGTTTTTCATCAGAAAATTAATTTTTGGGACTATAGAAAAAATGGTTCAAAATGTCAATTGTATCGCACCTCATGTTGAATAACCACTTTTAAAAGCTGCCCAGTAACCAAAATGGCCGTTTTTTTAGACTTTCCCTCCTACTCAGGAGCTTGTATTTTGCCCAATTTCGAGCATGAAAATGACTCTAAACACACTTATTTTAGTTCCAAAAGTGATGATTCACAGCCAGCAGTCATTTGCAGTCAAAAAATTAAACATTCAAAATTCACAATGACAGACAATTTCAAGAAGGTTCCTCAGGTCCAGTGTCATCGTTTTTCATCAGAAAATGGATTTTTTGGACTGTACAAAAAAATATTCAAAATGTCAATTGTATTGCTCCTCATGTTGAAAAAACACGTTTTAAGGCCTCCCAGTGACCAAAATGGACACTTTTTATAAACTTTTCCTCCTACCAAATAGCTTGTATTTTGCCCGATTTCGAGCATGAAAATGACTCTAAACTTATTTTAGTTCCAAAAGTGATGATTCACATCTGACTGTCATTTACAGTCAAAAGATTAAACATTCAAAATTCATTATTACTGACCATTTGAAAAAGGTTCCTCAGGTCCGGGGTCATCATTTTTCAGCAGAAAACGGATTTTTGGACTATACAAAAATTATTCAAAGTATCAATTGTATCGTGCATCATGTTGAATAACTACTTTTTAAGGCCTCCCAGTGACCAAAATTGCCATTTTTATAGACTTTTCCTCCTACTCAGAAGCTGTTATTTTGCCAGATTTCGAGCATGAAAATGACTCTAAACACACTTATTTGAGTTCCAAAAGTATTGATTCACATCCAGCAGTCATTTACAGTCAAAAGATTAAAAATTCAAAATTCACCATGACTGACCATTTCAAGACGGTTCCTCAGGTCAGGGGTCATCGTTTTTCATCAAAAAATTGATTTTTTGGACTGTATTAAAAATGATTAAAAATATCAATTGTATCACGCCTCATGTTGAATAACCACTTTTTAGGGCCTCCCAGTGACCAAAATGGCCATTTTCCTAGACTTTCCTCCTACTCAGAAGCTTGTATTTTGCCAGATTTCGAGGACGATAATAAATCTAAACACACTTATTTTAGCTCCAAAAGTGATGATTCACATCCGACAGTCATTTAGAGTCAAAAGTTTAAACATTCAAAATTTACCATTACTGACCATTTGAAGAAGGTTCCTAAGGTCCGGGGTAATTGTTTTTCATCAGAAAATCTATTTTTTGGATTGTACAAAAAATGATTCAAAATGTCGAATGCATCGTGACTCATGTTGAACAACCACTTTTTAAGGCTCCTAGTGACCAAAAAGGCCATTTTTATAGACTTTTCCTCCTACTAAGTAACTTGTATTTTGCCCAATTTCGAGAATGAAAATGACTCTAAACACACTTATTTTAGTACCAAATGTGATGATTCTGAATCGACAGTCATTCACAGTCAAAAAATTAAACATTCAAAATTCACCATAACTGACCATTTGACGAAGGTTCCTCTGGTCCGGGGTCATCGTATTTCATCACAAAATGGATTTTTGGACAATACATAAAAAGATTCAAAATGTCAATTGTATCATGGATCATGTTGAATACCCAATTTTAAGGCCTTCCAGTGACCAAAATGGCTATATTTATAGACTTTTCCTCCTACTCAGAAGCTTGTATTTTGTTTGATTTCCTGCATGAACATGACTCTAAACACACTTATTTTAGTTCCATAAGTGATTATTCACATCCTGCAATCATTTACAGTCAAAAGATTAAACATTCAAAGTATCACCATTACTGACAATTTGGAGAACGTTCCTCTTGTCCTGGGTTATCGTTTTTCATCAGTCAGAAAAAGCATTTTTTTAACTGTACAAAAACTGATTCAAAATGTCAATTGTATCGTGCCTCAGGTTGAATAACCACTTTTTAAGGCTCCTAGTGACCAAAATGGGCATTTTTATAGACTATTCCTCCTACTAAATAGCTTGTATTTTGCCCGATTTCGAGCATAAGAATCACTCTGAACACAGTTATTTTAGTTCCAAATGTGATGATTCACAATCGACAGTCATTAACAGTCAAAAGATGAAACATTCAAAATTCACCATCACTGACCATTTGACGAGGGTTCCTCTGGTCCGGGGTCATCGTTTTTCGTCAGAAAATGGATTTTTGGACTGTATTAAAAATGATTCAAAATATCAATTGTATCACGCCTCATGTTGAATAGCCACTTTTTAGGGCCTCCCAGTGACCAAAATGGCCATTTTTATAGACTTTTTCTCCTACTCAGAAGCTTGTATTTTGCCTGATTTTGTGCATGAAAATGACTCTAAACAAACTTATTTTAGATCCACAAGTGATGATTCACATCCAGCAGTCATTTACCGTCAAAAGATTAAACATTCAAAATTCACCATGACTGACCATTTCAAGAAGGTTCCTCAGGTCCGGGGTCATCGTTTTTGATCAGAAATTGGATGTTTTGGACTGTATTAAAAATTATTCAAAATATCAATTGTATCACGCCTCACGTTGAATAAACACTTTATAGGGCCTCCCATTGACCAAAATGGCCATTACTATAGACTTTTCCTCCTACTAAGTAGCTTGTATTTTGCCCAATTTCGAGCATGAAAATGACTCTAAACACACTTATTTTAATCCGAAATGTGATGATTCACAATCGACAGTCATTTACAGTCAAAAGATTAAGCATTCAAAATTCACCATTACTAACCATTTGCCGAAGGTTCCTCCGGTCCGGGGTCATCGTTTTTCATCAGAAAATTGATTTTTTTGGACCGTACATAAAATGATCAAAATGTCAATTGTATCGCGCATCATGTTAAATAACCACTTTTTAAAGGCCTCCCAGTGACCAAAATGGTCATTTTTATAGCCTTTCCCTCCTACTCAGAAGCTTGTATTTTGCCCGATTTTGTGCATGAAAATGAGTCTAAACACACTTATTTTAGATCCACAAGTGATGATTCACATCCAGCAGTCATTTACCATCAAAAGATTAAACATTCAAAATTCACCATGACTGACCATTCCAAGAAGTATCCTCAGGTCCGCGGTCATCATATTTCATCAGAAAATTGATTTTTTGGACTGCACAAAAAAATGATACAGAATGTCAATTGTATCATGCCTCATGTTGAATAACCACTTTTTATTTCCTCCCAGTGACCAAAATGCTAATTTTAATAGACTTTTTCTCCTACTATGCAGCTTATACTTTGCCCAATTTTGAGCATGAAAATGACTCTAAACACACCTATTTTAGTTCCAAAAGTGAGGATTTACATCCAACAGTCATTTACAATCAAATGATGTAGCATTCAAAAAATCACCATTACTGACCATTCGGAGAACATTCCTCAGGTCCAGGGTCATCTTTTTTTATCAGAAAATAGATTTTTGGGATTGTACAAAAAATGATTCAAAATGTTAATTGTTTTGCGCCTCATGTTGAATAACCACTTTTTAAGGCCTCCCAATGACCAAAATGGCCATTTTTATAGACTTTTTCTCATATTAAGTAGCTTTTATTTTGCCAATTTCCAGCTTGAAAATGACTCTAAACACACTTATTTTAGTTCCAAAAGTGATGATTCACAACCGACAGTCATTTAGATTCAAAAGATTAAACATTCAAAATTCACCATTGCTGTCCATTTGAAGAATGTTCCTCAGGTCCGGGGTCAGCATGAAAATGACTCTAAACACACTCATTTTTGTTACAAAAGTGATGGTTCACATTCAAGAGTCAATTACAGTCAAATAATAAACATTCAAAAAAATCATCATTACTGACCATTCGGGGAAAGTTCCTCAGGTCCGGGTTCATCGTTTTTCATTAGAAAATTGATGTTTTGGACTGTACAAAAAATTATTCAAAATGTCAATTGTATCGCGCCTCATGTTGAATAACCACTTTTTAAGGCCTCCCAGCGACCAAAGTGGACATTTTTATAAACTATTCCTCCTACTCATAAGCTTACATTTTGCCCAATTTCGAGCGTGATAATGACCCTAAACACAATTATTTTAGTTCCAAAAGTGATGATTCACATCTGACAGTCATTTAGAGTCAAAAGATTAAACATTAAAAAAAATCACCATTACTGACCATTCGGAGAACGTTCCTCAGCTCCATGGTCATCGTTTTTCCTCCACAAAATTGATTTTTTTGAACCGTACAAAAATTGATTCAAAATGTCATTTGTATCGCACCTCATGTTTAATAACCACTTTTTAAAGCCTCCAAGTGAACAAAATGGCCATTTTTATAGACTTTTCCTCCTACTAAGTAGCTTTTATTTTGCCAGATTTCGACCATGAAAATGACTCTAAACACACTTATTTTAGTTCCAAAAGTTATTATTCATATCTGAGAGTCATTTACAGTCAAAAGATTAAACATTCAAAAAATCATCATTACTCAGTATTCGGATAAAGTTCCTCAGGTCCGGGGTCATCATTTTCATCAGAAAATGGATTTTTGGACTGTACAAAAAATGATTCAAAATGTAAATTCTATCACGCCTCATGGTGAATAACCACTTTTTAAAGCCTCCCAGTGACCAAAATTGACATTTTTATAGACTTTTCCTCCTAGTAAGTAGCTTGTATTTTGCCCAATTTCAAGCATGAAAATTACTCTAAACAAACTTATTTTAGTTCCAAAAGTGATGATTCACATCCGACAGTCATTTACAGTCAAAAGATTAAACATTCAAAATTTACCATTACTGACCATTTGAAGAAGGTTTCTTAGGTCCGAGTTGATCGTTTTTCACCCCATCCTGGTTTCCCCTGGATGTTTAGTTTTAAAAAATATATAGGTTTGCTATGTTTCCGTAAGTGCCGGAAGAGCTAGGGTCCATAATCCACAGATAGGCACATTGCAAAAAAGGGTCCTTTTTCACTGGAAAAATGTGTTGTGTTGAACGTTGCATTTTGGGCCATTTCCTGTTGCGGGTACTAGGCCTACCCACACAAGTGAGGTACCATTTTTATTGGGAGACTTTGTCGAATGCTGGGTGGGTGTAAGTTTGTGCCTCCTCGCAGATTCTAGAACTTTCCATCACAGAAATTTGAGGAAAATTTAGTTTTTTTGAAAAAGTGTGAGGTTTGTAAAGGATTCTGGGTAACAGAACCGGGTGAGAGCCACACAAGTCACACCATCCTGGATTCCCCGGGTGTTTAGTTTTCAAAAATGTATAGTTTTGATAGGTTTCCCTAGGTGCCGGCTGAGCTAGGGTCCAAAATCCACAGCTAGGCACATTGCAAAAAAGGGTCAGTTTTCACTGGACAAATGTGATGTGTCCATTGCGTGTTGGGCTGTTTCCTGTCGCAGGCACTAGGCCTACCTACACAAATGAGGTAGCTTTTTTATTGGGAGACTATGGGGAACACAGAATAGTAGAACAAGTGTTATTACCAATTGACTTTCTTTGCATTTCTGTCTTCCAAATGTAAGACAATTTGTAAAACATGAGTCATTTTGAAACATGCCCTCTCATTCACATGCTTGTATGGGTACCCACAATTTTGGAGATGTGCAAATAACCACTGCTTCTAAACTCTATATTGTGTTCCCATTTCAGAAATATATAGGTTTCCTTGGTACCTATTTTTCACTCTTTATATTTTACCAAATGAAGTGCTATGTATCCGGTGAACAATGAAAAACCATTGCAAGATTCAGCTTAGTTATTGGCTTTGAGTTACTCGGGTTCTTGGTGAACCTACAAGTCCTATATATCCCGCAACCAGAAGGGCTCAGCAGATGTAACAGTATATTGCTTTAAAAAAATCTGTCATTCTTAAAAGTCATACTAATTCCATTCAATATAACATGTGCATCCCCGATAACATTAAGGTATAACACCACATCCGTATTGTTGTATAAAAAAGAGAGAATATTCTCTTGACCTTTTATTCATATATCAAATCTCATTCTAACATCCATAAACAAATTGTGTATTGGTACACATTCATAAAATGTAAAAAGACAAATTTAAACTTCATAGTTACATAAACCCTTTCTGCAAGGAAGGAAGACTGTATTTTACAATAAAAGACAATACATTACATTACACAAAGACATAGATTGGGCGAACACAACAAGCAACACCATATATTTTTGCTGTCACCAATCTTCTTAGGTCATTGTTTGCATAACAAAGTGTCACCAAATTATTAATGTCTACAATGTTCTTTCAATGCCCTTCAGATTTGGTATCAAATTCTGCATCGATGCATTTAGGTGGGTACCCCAATTTTAGGCCACCTTCTTCAGGATAATTACATTTTCTCCCACACTTTATGATAACAACAAATATGCTTTTCTAACTTGCCGATAAGACGTACGGTCACATTTTTTTCTGTTTATTTTCTCTTCCGTATAGACTTGATTCAAACCAGATAGTGTTAGACCAACAAGATATATTTCCGATAATTTGGTTGAGGAATAGGCGGGTGTATTCTGGGAACGGGTTGTTCCGCACTGTTTCTTATTATTTAATCTGTTTCCATCCTATGTTTTAGCTCTAGAAAGAAGGCAAGGATCTTTCGTGTAACCTTGTTCTTATTAGGGCTCGTGTATCATCCTCTCACCAACCTTAAACATGGGACAAAACACGATTTATTTATGGATTTTAGAATGAGATTTGATATATGAATAAAAGGTCAAGGAATATTCTCTCTTTTTTATACAACAATCCAGATGTGGTGTTATACCTTAATGTTATTGGGGATGCACATGTTATATTGAATGGAATTAGAGTGAATGTGTTGAATGCGCTTGAAACTGTACATAGAAACCCAGTGGGAGTTTGTTTTTGACTGAATAGTCTTATACGGTGCCCCTTTCTGTTGGGTTAGTTGGGCCCCTCTCTACTTTTCTTTGATACTTAGAAGAAGTTACAGGTGAAAACATTGGCACAAACGGCTGTTTTTTTCAACTCAATTACAATATTTTTTATTTTCAGCTGCTAGTGTCTATAAAAAAACCTTGAAGGATCTACACAAATGACCCCTTGCTGAATTCAGAATTTCTCTAGTTTTCAGAAATGTATAGCTTTCCGGGATCCATTATTGATTTTATACTCATTTCTACCACTAACTGGAAGGAGGTTGAAAGCACAAAAAATAGCAGATATAGGGTATGTCCCAGTAAAATGCCAAAACTGTGTAAAATATTTTGGTTTTCTGACAAAAGTCTGCCTGTCCCTGAAAGCTGAGAAGATGGTGATTTCAGTACCACAAACCCCTTGTTGATACCATTTGTAGGGAAAAAACAGACACTTTCTTCTGCAGAACTTTATTCCCATTTTTAAAAACAAAACAAAACAAAATTTAGCTGTATTTTGGCTAATTTCCGGGTCTCCTCCAGGGGAATCCACAAAGCCTGGGTACCTTTAGAGATCCGCAAGATGTTGGAAGAAAAGGACGCAAATTTGGTGTGGATACCTTATGTGGACAAAAAGTTACAGGGGCGTAAGCACGAACTACCCCAAATAGCCCAAAAAAGGCTTAGCACGGGGGAAAGGCCTAGCAGCAAAGGGGTTAATAGGATAATCTTAGTTGGGCATTGTTGTAGAATTTATGGCTGGATAAAATGATTATATGTATCTCAGATAGAAATGAGATTGCATAGACAATTGTTTACAAACATCACTTGCACTTTAATTTGGACATGATTGATGTCTTTGAGAAATTGTCTACAAATATGCACTTGCACTTTAAGTGGATGGTGCAATAATAATGGGATATAACAATAGGGAGTATGGGATATTGAGTTGATCCTATGTGAAAACTAATATATACTGTATGCACTGAGAGACAACCATAGATGTAGGATTGTGCAATATACATGGACATCCGCCCTTTGGTAACTATTGCAGTGCATGTGGGGTACACAGTGTAGTGCCCGGGTGGGTCCATAAAGTAGACACTCCAGAAGTTTGAGGTAGATACCTCAAACTTACTCATTAAGCATGTTATATGGATAATTAATTATTTGAGAGCATGTGCATGGTATTTAAAATTGTATGCACTTTAGTAGTCAGAGGAAGGTGCTTTAGATTTATGCACAGGCACTTTACATTGAAAATTAAGCACTTTAGAACATGTGCATTAGATATAGGTTTTTATGTTGTGTTGATGTGAAGGCTCTGAAAAATATATGCATGAGTACTTTATAGTGAATATCCAGCGTTCTATAAGCTCAATCCCAATCTTAATGTGAAGACATGTATAGAAACGGTGCGATATGACAAAGTGATGAACTTAATAGAAAAAAAGAAAAAGAATTGTTTGGAAGTGTGGTTTAGATCTGTCTCACAAAGATTGGAAATGGAATGTAGTGCTACCCTATTAGGAAACATGTGGCTAATTGTTACTCTAACATGGCTGCTGTCTTGAGACAGGACTGTGAGGCAGGCAGTCCAGACGCTGTTAATAGGAAATGAACGAGGATCATGTGATATCTTTTTAAACACAGCGGTTGTTGGTCATGGGGTTGCCCAGTTGAAGGAGTAAGCCGAAACGTGTTGGCGTCCTGTGTTGGGTGTTGCTACATGTTGAAAACTAGAAATTAAATTTAGCACCTGGATATTGTGTGTCACCTTTGTGGGATATGCGGGGAGAGTGCTGCTGGATTGTCAGAAGATGATGGTTGCTGAGGAATTATATATATATGAACAACCACTCCTGCTCCATCTCTCAAACAGGCAACTACACGGCTAGGGTTGATTTTCAAGGTTTTATTGCAGAAGGCTCTGATGCGTTTCTGTGGTTTACACCACCTTGCTCACAACAATATATATATATGGGGTTACCCAGTTGAAGCCAGAAGCCGAAATGCATAGGTGTCCTGTGTCAGGAGTGGCAGCATGAAGAAATACAAAACAAATCGTGAATTAGGAGATTGAACTCACCAGCGTCTCCTGTGCCATTATTGCGTGGTTAGTGTGGCTGGACCATTGGACAGTGTTGGTCGTTGTGGAGGAATATATATATGTATTACCTACTGGCGGTCGCCAGTAGGTAGTTATAGTTACAACCTAGTTTCCATAGGAAAAGCATTTTTTGACTCGTCTGTAGCTTTAGCGTCATTTGACCAAGTTTGGGGATGATCTGTGCAGTGGGGCCCGAGAAATAGGGGCGTGAAATAAGGGTGCGTTTGTAATGTTAATTCACATAGGAACGTGTTGTCGATACTACAGCCTGAACCGCTGGATGGAATTAGACCAAATTTGGCAGAAAGGAAGATGTTGTTATGCAGCTTCTACTTTTTGTTATTTGGCGCAAATCCATTCAGTAGTTTTTGTGACATTAAAACTGAACAATATAGTGATATCTCTGGTTGCGGCTATTTTGGGATGGTTTTGCGATGATCGCAGTTAAATCGCAACATGCTTGAGTTAAATCATGAAAGCGAGTGCCAGCAGGAATACTGTGATTGGCTGGATGCAACCTGAGCAGAAAGTTGCGGCGGTTTTGCGGTGACATTGCGAAGAGTTTGAGGTAAATCGTGAAAGCGCGGAAGCGGGAATGCTCTGATTGGCTGGATGGAACCTGAACAGAAAGCTGTGGATGCCATTTTATCGCTCGGCAATGGTTCCCGGAGTTGAAAGTTTCTGTTTAAGCTAAGATAAGGGGTCAGGGTGGAGGTACTCTGACACCATGTTTGAGAAATGGGGGTGTTATTGACACAAGGTATGTGTCCAAAATTGTTTTTTTTAATCACGTGCAAAATTTGCATCAACAACACAAATGCCAGCAAGGCCTCCTGTGTACCATCATGGGGGCATTGTGACTATTGCGGTGACATCACTACAATTGGTGGAAAAATAAAAAAATATATATTTGTACACACTCTCCGGTCACTGTCACAGACTCATGTACGCACTCATAAACTCACTCAGACACTTATACACCCATTTATTTACCTACTCACACACTTATACATCCAGTCACATACCCACTCAGATACTCATACACCCACTCACATACCCATTCCAGTACTCATTCACCAACTTACAGACTCACTCGGAGAGTGACGCGCCCATTTACAGACCCACTCAGAGACTCATGCACCTACTTTGAGACCCACTCATAGACTCATGGGCACAGTCTCATACCCACTTATAGACTCTTATACCCACTGACAGACCCACCTGGGCAGTCAGGTACCCACTCAGACACTCACGTCCCAGTCATAAACCCACTGAGAGGCTTATGCACTCAGTCACAGACCCACTCAGACACTCATGCACCCACTTACTCACCCACTCAGACATGCACTTAGACATTTATGTATCCACTCACAGATCCAGTAAGACAGTTATATACTTACTTTCGAAAGCACAAAGACACTCATGCAACTACTCACAGATCAACTGAGAGACTTATGCAACCAAATTACAGCTCCATTGAGACACTGATGCACCCAGTCATAGATATACTGAGACAGTCAAGCAGTTTGTTACAGAACCATCGAGACACTGATGCACCGTCTCACGGATCCACTGAAAACCTTAAACTGTGAATGAGAGACTTACTGATACAGTGATGCATGCAGTCACAGATTCCACTGAAAGAGTTATACACTGTGTTATAGAGATATAAGGGAGTTATACATGCTATTATTGAGTCTTTTAGATAGTAATGTGTTAGTGTGTTGGTTATAATCTATTTTGTAGTTATAAGTTTTGTATGTGGTGGTAGCGGTTGAATGTCTGCTTTTGTTTTGCCATTTTGCGATGTATTCGCGGTGATCGCAGCTACGGATATCTTCGCGGCGCCCGGCATCATCACGGAAAGAGAACATTGGTTTTAAAAATGGTTTTTATACAAACCACCAAGAAAAATATGATTTTAAACAGTGCACTAATAAACCCCTAGTGTCTAAAATACTGTAAAATGTGCTCATATATGTGTTTTACACTTTATAAAAAAAGGCATGATTGTCATGGTTACCGAAGTCATTGCGACTCTTGGCGTAATCACGAAGCCGTAAAGTAAGGTTCAAATCATTTTTTTAAAACTTACTGGAAAAATGAGTACAAACATGTTTTTAGGCAGTGATGTAGTTAATAATGTGTATATTCTAATACGTAGAATGAATTTTTTAAGTTAAAATTTTTTAATGTGGTGGTGGTCGTTGAATGTCTGCTTTTGTTTTGCGATTTCGCAACGTGATCGTGATGAACGCGACATTGTCGCGGATTTAAAAAATTCTAAAAATAATTATTTAACAAGCAAATGAACAAAATGTTGTGCTCTTGGGTGGCTCTGACAAGAGCCTTTGTGTTGAGAGTGTGTATAAGACATCTACAGATAAGACTGTATGCAGAGTTTCAGGTTGCTTAGAAACACCCTGTTCCCTTCATCTGTAAAGTGAACTTCATCACTTCTATAGACTCCATGCATGTTAAAATGCAGGTTGTTTTTGTAGATAGAGCTCATCTTATGGTCTCTGGGGAAAGCAGAAGCAGTTTTATTAACATGTTTCCTGGCTTTGTCAATCTGCAGACAGAATTGATTTGACCGATTCCATTTCTGTCTTTGGCATATATAAGAGTACACCAAGACGGTGTGATGGAAAAGTGACATCAGTTCTGCAAAGGTATGCTTCATTAGGATTTCCAGCCCTACCCCAGTCAATGTGCCTAGGTCATTGCCACCACAGTGCACAATCATGAGATGAGGAGCTCGGCAATCCACAATGGTTTTAACCACAGCTAGCAACTGATGAAACTTTAACCCACTCTGACCAAACCAACTAATCTCCACATTTGGCAAACCCAAGTCCCTATCAATACCTCCCTTTTTTGCAGCCTCTTTAGCCCAATAGACATAGCTGTGGCCCACAATCCACACACTAAGCATTTTGAAGTGAAGGAGCAATAGCAGCCAGGAGAAGGCTGGAGCTGGATGAGGTACTTTTCCTATTGAAAAGCAGGTGTTTTTTTTAAAGATATATTTCATTGGATGCTGTCAGCATGTAAGTGAATAGAATTAGGCAATAGCTAGAAGTCATATTTTTGGCTGTTGATTAAAAAAAGAAATGTAATACAGACATGGATATGCTTTTGAATCTGTGAAGTAAACCACACTTGCTGTATGTCTTTTGAAGTAGCATGTTCCTTCTAGAATGTGCTGTAAACTTGTGACCTACTGGTTCCACTGGGTTGCTAGGTGCACTGAGCTAGTAGTGTATTGGCAGGAAGGGTGTTAAAGAGATAGAACATTTTTTTAAAGTTGAGGAGTTATGACACAATTTAAGTAATGGTAAACTTTAATTTCTTTGGAGTTTGGACTCAAGTGTGTTTCGTGATTTCCAAGCGAGGATCACAAAAACATTGCAAACACACAGAGACAGGAACCTTGCTTTGAAAGAGATGGAAAGGGTTAACAGATGCTAACCATTCACAAGTGGAGATACAGTATTCTAAAAGAAAGACGATTTCATTTGCTGCCTTTTTCATGATCATAGAGTGGAAAGTTGAAGAGGTTGCCATTTTATAGTTGTTTTGTATGAGAGTAGTGTACCATTCTTGTGCTTAGTTTTTACAAATTTTAACAGTGTCAAAACCATCCAGAAAGAGCTAAAACAACAATATAATCCATGAACTCAATTCACTGGTATGTATATAACTTTTTAATTATTTAAAAAAAAAATCATTAGTAATGAAGATATATATGGGAGTTTGATAAAAAACAGTGATGTGAACTGTATCTGGCAGAGGGTATGTGTTTAAGATGTTAGTACTGTTGACAGTTACCATGAGCAATGCCTTTAAAAATGACAATATTCTGAATGTCTAAGCATCATGTTCAGAACAGACCGGTCTATGTTATTTGCATTCTGGGAACTGTAGTACTTTTAGTCACATTATTAAACAGGAGTAGTATAGTCATGAATAAAACGTAAGACAATGTGCTGTGCTTGTATATGAATTATAAAGTGGTAATACTTGTTAGGTACATATTAAGAAGTGTTTGTCAATGTGGTGTTCAACTTATATGACTGGTTTGCATATGTTTAGATGGTGATATATGTTTCTTCTGGTTGCTAATAGTTATATGTACGATGAGACTCTTGAGTTTACTTAAAGATGTACAGAACTATATATTTTTGGGAAAGATGGCCTGAAGGTGTATATCAATTATAAAATCACATATATGTTTACATGGTGATCTATGTTCTTTAGGGCCAGATAAACATTTCATATAATTATGGTGAGGGTGGTGCATTTCTTTAAACATGCTCTGTTTACAGTTGTTGGAGGTTAATAGTACAGAATATCTCTTGAGAGTTCTTGTGCTAGTTTCACTTGGTGTGTGACTTTTCTTTGAGAAATGCTTAATATTTTGTTATATCCAGCTTATTTAATTATATGTATCTCGGTTTACCTATCTCCTAGCTGCTCAGCCAATATGAGTGTTTACATTGGAATGTTGGTGTGACTGTGATGCTTGGAATGCTTGGGTGCCTGTGTGGATGAGTGGTGACAGTTGAAAGATGGGCTGAGCAGCAGACAGGCTGCTCCTGGTGGAGCTGGTGTAAAAGGATCACCAGGCTGAAGAACAGATATACATTATTACCATCCTGCAACCTGAACTTAATAAAGAAATACTTAAAATACAACTTGGCATCATCTGGTAAGATACAACATATTTTGGCAACGACCTGGACCAAGACTCAAGCGTGCTACATGATTTAAGAACATGTCCATGGTATGGACATGAAGCACCCAAAGAAACCAAGAGAAACAAAGATTAAAGCGTCATCTATGGAGCAACAGGCATGCCAGCCCCACCAGTGTCCTTGTCAGCGGACAGCCCCAGCCTGGATATGCTTCATTGGTCTGCTAAAGATGACATTGAAACATGTGGGTAAGTGGTGTGTGGTTCACTACTTCCATATATTTACTTTGGCACAATCTTCATCATTATGGATATTGGTCTAAAAGTTTAGACTCAACTGGTGTGTGCAAGTATTCAAGTTAAACTACTGTACTCTTTACAAGCGCTGAATTGGAGATTCCTGCACACTGCGCCTACATGCCTTTCATATTGACTTTTTCAGGAACGTATTACTTTCAAAGACGTCGTCTTGCACAGTATGCACAGTGTTTCAAATGAACATGGTTGCGGTGCTGGTGGCAGGTGCGAGGCTTTTGCAGTGAGAAAAGTTTGGTCATTTTTACTTGAGAAGCGGTTGGACTTTGAATTAGAGCCCAGATTCCGGGTGCTGGTGTGGACTGTTGGGGGTGAGTCCATTTTTTTATTTTATCATTGTCCCTGGCAGCCCCTGGACAATTTGCAGTTTAGCCGCAGCGGTACAGTTTGAAAAGAGGCGTGTGTCATTTTCAGCGCCCCGCTCTTACCTTCACAAGGATTCTCTGCATCTTCATCCATTTCTTGGTTGCTACGCAGCTCCCTCAGCTGCCAATGGATGCTCTCCAGCTCTGATGCGTGGCGAGCCATCCGGCACAGCGTCAAGTGCATGCCGCCATTTTTATCTGAAAAGGTTATTCTTTAACTGATTGTTTTTCTTCGTGGATTCACCACGGTGTCACTGCCGGCGTCTTCAAGAGTTTTCTGTCAGCTGGTATATGGTTCGTCCCACCACATTGATTCTTGTTGTTTTTTTTCACTCCCTTTCGGCTGCCATCTGTGTGCAGCTTTGCGCATTACTGGGTTGAGATTAGCAGTACTACTGCCTTCCAAGATGTGCTCAGTGAATTTGCACACCCTGTCATTGGTAGGTGGGTAGTTTGCCTGCTGATATTTCCGGCAAGTGGCACAGGATTGCGGTGATAGGCACCCCATGGACATTGTCTGCCTGTTTTTCTTTATGACTTTTTACCCTCTTATCACTAATGGTTACTGGACTTTGAATATCTGTGTAGTTTCTAAATGTGAGTTTTTGAATACTTTCACACATGTTTTGGCTATATTCACTCTACAACATGTTTTTCTTGCACAATTTTCAAGACTTATACATCTTACGTCGTTTACATTTATCTACTTCACGTGGACATGTAATTCGTGGTTTGGTTGTCGTGGCAGTGTACACGCATCGTCAATGTTTCAATGTTTGCCACAGTTGTTTTTTTATAGGGTCGACATGACTAGAGTGCGGTATGGTCTAATATTCATGAGGAAATTTTGTGAGACATCGCTCAGAAGAGGTTTGCTGGTTTTGGTCTGGTTACAGTTTTTTTTTTAAAAACATACAAGAGACAAAGGAAAAGAGTTTGCATGATTTAAAGTTCACATTGTAGTAATGTTCATCACTTGCATTTTGTTTTAGTGATGCCATGGCACTACATGGGTCTTACGTCAATGTTTATGGAGACTGCATCGCATTGTACATATCCCTTTCATTTGGGATCATGTAATGGGTCTAGTTGCCCATTTATTTTGGAAGCATAGGTACCCTTATGCAAGGGAGGTTCTAGTCTTTTAGTGGGTGGTGCTCACACATCTTTTGGTTTCATTTTTACACTATGCTTCCTTACATTTGAGCTCTAGGTGGGTGGTTTCCCATTTTCTGTTTCGTACTCTTTTTTTACATTTGGGTTCTGTCAAAAGTGTGTAAGTAGCCATGCGCTACATGTCTTGTCTGTGTGGTGTGTAAGTCGCCTAGCGCTACACGTGTTGTCTGTTTCGTGTGTAAGTCACCATGTGCTACACATCTTGTCTTGTCAGTGTGCAAGTCGCCATGCGCTACACGTCTTATCTGTTTGTTGTGTAAGTCGCCTTGCGCTACACCTGTTGTCTATTTGGTGTGTAAGTTGCCTTGCTCTATAAAGGAGAAAGGCGCCCCCTGTAGTACTTTAAGGTCCAAGAGGAGGGGGAAGAACAAAAGGTACTAACACTGAAGACCTCTTACCTGACCTATATTACTTTTATCATGACCTGTACAGGTTCACTGTGTCAGTAACCCATCTATATTATACAGCACCTCAAAATTTAAGACAAACAGTATATATTTTTTTTAAATTTTATTATATTTATAACATATTTTCTTTGTGCAAATAGATAAATATTTTCAATTCACATTTCATTATTTTATCATTTAATACACACATTAATTAGAAAAAATCACAAAAACAATCATAACAACAAAGCAATGCACATCTCTTCAGACAATTGAGTCAAGATTCATAGCTTATTACAATTGAATTTGCTAAGAATGTCAAGATACTTAAACCAGCAGCAACCTATAATTCATTCATTCAGACTACACATGCACACTCATTCTAACTGCAAACGAACTATAAATACACATCACTAGAGATTCAGCCCTCTTAGAGGCAACAAGTTGTATTAGAAGGATCTGTATTTGTAGATGTCTACAAACAATCCTAGATGATGAAATTGTCTCTCCAGAGCCACTTCTCAGGGGCAGGCTTGGTCTACGCGCGTTTCATTGGCAACGCCACCTTCTTCAGGACCAAAGATAGTGTAGAAAGAATCTCGCATACATAAAGGTTGTCTGCAGGGTAATCAAAAAAGATTTTTCATATACATGGTGGGTTACGACTGAACTTAGTCTTGCATGGCATAAATTAACCTATTTAGAGTCTTCATGAGCTTCCCGTGAGGACAATTCCTTTTTGCCTATAGCAATCGTGATCACAGACATTATAGCCATGTGGTTGGTTTTAGTGCGCAAAACTAAAAAGAGTGCAAAAATCATGCAAAACTGTAGCTCAATTAATTACAAAGACGAGAGAGAAGAAGAACCGACCCCCAGAAAGGTTCCACCACCATCAGCAAGAAAGAAAAGAAAATTAGATTAGGGGAAGGATTAAAAACAGGCAATGTTAAGTCTAATATACCTGCAATACAACTGTCCGTTTCTAAAAGAAATCTCCTTTGGTACAATTGCCAATATACATTAAAAACTGACAGACATTTCTATAAATGAAGAATATACAGGACTGTCTTAGTGTGACAAATCAGAGGTCAAATGTTATGTGTTTATTCATATATGAGAAACTGCTGACTTACTCTCTATATCGCGTTATGGTAGCCTATATCACATTCCTTCTACTTAGGACCATCACTTCTGTCACCCGTATTATCCAGCATGATTAACTTCAACATGGAAGATGACACCTATGGTATTTTTTGAAATTATGGGGGCAGATTTACGAGCCCCTTGCGCCACTTTTGCGCCGCCGTTGCGTCACTTCTGTGACGCAGCGGCGGCATAAACCAAGTGCCACGTTGCGCCCTATTTACAACGTGACGCATCTAGGGAGATGCGTCACGTTGTAAAGCCCTACGCCACATGAAACCGGCGCAGTAAAGCCTCGGAAAAGTGCCTGAGTGAAATCTACAAGATTCCACTCAGTCACTTTTCCGACGCCGCTGCGTCAAAACCTTGCGCCTGCTTAAAGCAGGCTTAATGCAGCATGTTGGAGATAGGCTGGGTTGGAACAGTGCTGGAGTTGCATCGCGCGCGCGACACGACTCTCGCACTGCGCCAAACTTACGCCGGCAGATACGTCACACATCTGCCTATCCGTGCGCCACGGCGCGCCGCATTATAATTGCAGCACATCCATGGTGGCGCACGGGTAGTTTTGCGTGACGCATCTTTCCTGGCGCATCCCTGCTAATTTGCAGGGATGCGCCAGAAGTTGTAAATCTGCCCCGTGGTTCTTCTCTGAAAGCAAAGAAGACAAAAGGGTTAAGACCCGCTTATATCGAAAGATTTCCGCTGACTGTAGATTAAAAATCAAATATATATGTATCTGGGCGTGTGCACACGTCTCTGCTAATTAGTCCGCCATAAGCACTATAAGTGTTTATGGTAAAAAGGCATGTTAGTATTAAATTCACACCCGTATTACCCGTATTATCCTCATTTGGTGCTCTCTAAGTGTGGTAAAGCTCTGAGTCACAGAACTTTTCTCTCCTACGAACACCAATGCAAGTACGCGACGCCAACAGACATACTAAAATTACGTTGCCCGTTATACTACTCGAGTCCTCGTCTGTTACCATGTACTTATATAATGATGGACTACCTACTACACTAGAGACCACAAGGCATATAGGCTTCTGAGCCCCTATGAGCATATAGAAGGAACTCTAATTTGAGAGACAAGCTAGTACATAGCAGACCCAAACCTAGAAAGAGTGGGCAGCAGAAAAAATTGATGGACTCCCTCCTATTGTAGGAAATCACAGATGTGGGAATTGTCATGCTTGTCCCACAGCAATCACTACCCAAATGTAGTCCTATGGCACTAAGACAGGAAAATTAAAAAGCCACACTAATTGCAGGAGCAGCAACATAATATATCTGATTGTCTGTCCATGTGGACTTGGTTACATAGGAGAGACAGGCAGAGAATTCCGCACCAGACTGTCCGAACACAAGTCAGCCATTAGGACCAAGAAGATGCAAGCCCCGATGGTCAGACATTACATTGATAATAACCACAATGAGAGTGAGCTTTCCTGGCTTATCTTGGAGAAAATCATGACTAAACCAGGATATGACATCGGGAAAGTCAGAAAAAACAGGGAAACCTTCTGTATTTTTCACTGTGATACAGTACGGAGAGGTCTTAATGAAGAAATTATATGGATGGTTACATGAATGGTTTTCCAATAACTGGAGTCTGTGAGACAGGTACCAGAGAACAATGGTTCTAGTGTAATGAGCATCTATAGCACATACTCATAGAATATAAATACACCTAAAGCACTTCTATTCTTTTTGTACCGTACAAATTCATCTTGGGTATGAATGTTGGTCACCAGCTGTAGAATGAGGGCCCTAGCAGCAATATTGGCACTTGATATTGGACTGATTACAGCGCTATTGGTAATGGAGAAGGATAATATGTCTTTAAATCATCAAATTATAATAACTTCGACTGGGTAGTAGCGAGTACCAGAACGTAGACTAAATCCCAAATATGAGCTAGTAACTATGTCCGTCCTTCCAGTTGGCATATGTGGGAGGTAATCAGTAAATAGATGTATGTTTTCCTAATTGAGTATTCCATCTCAGCATGGTGACTAAACATACAATAGCAATAGAAGATGTCCTTTGTCTATGTAATTCCTTTGAAGAAGTGTATTATCGCGAGTACCCTCGCGTTAAACTATTCGAAGAGGCTTGACTCACATATCTAATACTCCATTCCATCATGGCGACCAAACTCACAATGGCAATAGTAGATGCCATACAGACCGCGAGACTCCATATGTAAGGCTTGCTATTGCGAGCATTTCGCGAGAACCACGCGCCAACACGGGGCAGTCGCATAATGTTTAAAAATGGCGCCCAGGACTCGGTTTGTTTGCTACTTTGATGCCGCGTACGGATGCCCGACATACTCGCCCCAGGACACCAATATAAAGGTAAAGTGTTAGTTTGTAATAGCTGGCCCTTGCTTCAATTAAGGGAGGGTTGTAACATTACTCGTTTTGTATTAAACATAGGGGCTCAGAAGCCTATATGCCTTGTGGTCTCTAGTGTAGTAGGTAGTCCATCATTATATAAGTACATGGTAACAGACGAGGACTCGAGTAGTATAACGGGCGATGTAATTTTAGTATGTCTGTTGGCGTCGCGTACTTGCATTGGTGTTCGTAGGAGAGAAAAGTTCTGTGGCTCAGAGCTTTACCACACTTAGATAGCACCAAATGAGGATAATACGGGTAATACGGGTGTGAATTTAATACTAACATGCCTTTTTACCATAAACACTTATAGTGCTTATGGCGGACTAATTAGCAGAGACGTGTGCACACGCCCAGATACATATATATTTGATTTTTAATCTACAGTCAGCGGAAATCTTTCGATATAAGCGGGTCTTAACCCTTTTGTCTTCTTTGCTTTCAGAGAAGAACTATAATTTCAAAAAATTCCATAGGTGTCATCTTCCATGTTGAAGTTAATCATGCTGGATAATACGGGCGACAGAAGTGATGGTCCTAAGTAGAAGGAATGTGATATAGGCTACCATCACGCGATATAGAGAGTAAATCAGCAGTTTCTCATATATGAATAAATACATAACATTTGACCTCTGATTTGTCACACTAAGACAGTCCAGTATATTCTTCATTTATAGGAACGTCTGTCAGTTTTTGATGTATATTGGCAATTGTACCAAAGGAGGTTTCTTTTAGAAACGGACAGTTGTATTGCAGGTATATTAGACTTAACATTGCCTGTTTTTAATCCTTCCCCTAATCTAATTTTCTTTTCTTTCTTGCTGATGGTGGTGGAACCTTTCTGGGGGTCGGTTCTTCTTCTCTCTTGTCTTTGTAAATAATTGAGCTACAGTTTTGCATGATTTTTGCACTCTTTTTAGTTTTGCGCACTAAAACCAACCACATGGCTATAATGTCTGTGATCACGAACGCTATAGGCAAAAAGGAATTGTCCTCACGGGAAGCTCATGAAGACTCTAAATAGGTTAATTTATGCCATGCAAGACTAAGTTCAGTCGTAACCCACCATGTATATGAAAAATCTTTTTTGATTACCCTGCAGACAACCTTTATGTATGCGAGATTCTTTCTACACAATCTTTGGTCCTGAAGAAGGTGGCGTTGCCACTGAAACGCACGTAGACCAAGCCTGCCCCTGAGAAGTGGCTCTGGAGAGACAATTTCATCATCTAGGATTGTTTGTAGACATCTACAAATACAGATCTCTCTAATACAACTTGTTGCCTCTAAGAGGGCTGAATCTCTAGTGATGTGTATTTATAGTACGTTTGCAGTTAGAACGAGTGTGCATGTGTAGTATGAATGAATGAATTATAGGTTGCTGCTGGTTTAAGTATCTTGACATTCTTAGCAAATTCAATTGTAATAAGCTATGAATCTTGACTCAATTGTCTGAAGAGATGTGCATTGTTTTGTTTTTATGATTGTTTTTGTGATTTTTTCTATTTAATGTGTGTATTAAATGATAAAATAATGAAATGTGAATTGAAAATATTTATCTATTTGCACAAAGAAAATATGTTATAAATATAATAAAATTTAAAAAAATATATATACTGTTTGTCTTAAACTTTGAGGTGCTGTATAATATAGATGGCTTACTGACACAGTGAACCTGTACAGGTCATGATAAAAGTAATATAGGTCAGGTAAGAGGTCTTCAGTGTTAGTACCTTAAGTTGCCTTGCTCTACATGTCCTGTACATACGGTGTGTAAGTCACCCGGTGCTGCACGCATACTTTGGTTTCTCACCCTCACACAGGGTAGGTCTTATGGGTCATGTCCCATTCACATTAGGTTTCACCCTTTCGTCAGGGTTAGGTTATGGGTGTTGGCCCCATTTACATGTTTATAGTTTATTGCTTGTCAATTTATTTAATGTTGCTTGTCAATATATTTGCCTTTCCTTTCAGGTTACTTAGTGTTCAGACGCTCTCGTGAAGTTGTATTTTATTTAGCTTCCCCAAGTCTTGAACTTTTCTCTGCTTCTGTAAATTCTTGTCTATAGTTCCTCCCATGTTATATTGCTCTTTTCATTTTTCATTTAAAAGGAGGGGGATATGTTATATCCAACTTATTTAATTATTTGTATCCCAGTTTACCTATCTCCTAGCTGCTCAGCCAGTGTGAGTGTTTACAGTGGAATGTTGGTCTGACTGTGATGCTTGGAATGCTTGGGTGCCTGTGTGGATGAGTGGTGACAGTTGGAAGATGGGCTGAGCAGCAGGCAGGATGCTCCTGGTGGGGCTGGTGTAAAAGGATCACCAGGCTGAAGAACAGATGTACATTATTACCATCCTGCAACCTGAACTTAATAAAGAAATATTTAAAATACAACTTGGCTACGTCTGGTAAGATACAACATATTTGTTTTTAAGATACAAGATATATTTAAGAAATAATGTAGGTATGCCATTAAGAAAAGGTTTTTGCTTTGAAAAAGTGATAATTGCTGTTTTCAGTTTTAGAAACTTACAGATGCATGTGCCCGCTGAATAACAGTGTAATGTATGCTCCTAGAGAGCCTTGTATCCAATTATATATCAAGCGTGATATCTAGACTTCACTCACACATAGCTCAGAGAAAATGATAGATACTCTAAAACAGGTAGTTTCATACTGACAGGAGGACTTAAACAACGAGTAATAGATATAGTCACAACTATTAAGTATCTAGCAACAATGGAGGTACTTTCACAGTAAGCCAAGTACTAATCAGGCACTAATGTAAGTCAGTCACTACTAAGGCATTCATCGAATCACTTTTGCACTGTCTATGCACTTATTCAATTCCCCAGGCACTGCATATGCACTCTTGCAATCACTAATTATGTAGTCATTGAACTATGCAGGTACTACCCATGCATTCATCCAATCACCAAGGTACTAACCATTCACTTATACAATCAACAAGGCTGTACCTATGCAGTCATTCAAACACCCAAGTACAACCCATGCATTCATCCAAACACCCACTTAAAACCTATGCACTCATTGAAATACTGAGGAACAACCCATGCACTCATCCAATTACACAGGAAGTACCATTGCAGTGAACCTATAACCCATCCAGTACCTATGCACTCATTCAATTACTGAGGCAATACTGTTGCACTAAAGCAATCACTCCAGTAGTACACTTGCTTTCATGCAATCACTCAAACTTTAACAATGGACTCATGCAATCATTCAGACACTAGTCACGCACTCATCTAATTAGCCAGGCACTGCTGATGCACTTATTCAATTATCCAGGCACTACCCAAGTACCTATCTAAACACCCAGGCACTACCTGTTCACTCAACCAAAAGCACATCCGCAGCACCCATGTACTCATCCAATTACTGAAATACTACTCATGCACTCATCCAATCTGCTAGGTGCTATGTATGCACTGAAACAATCATGTATGCACTATCCATGCACTCTATAAATAACCTATATACTATGCATGCACTTTTGCAATTATCCAGGCACTGGAGTTGCACTCATTTAATCATCCAACCACTATCTATGCACGTATTAAATTATTGAGGCATTAGTCATTCACTTATCTAATCATTCAAGCACTACCCATGCACTCATCCAAACACCCAAATAGTAGTGATAGACTCATGCAAACACGCAAGCAGTAACTATGCAGATATGGAATGACCCATGAAGTTCCCACATACTCAGGGAATCATCCAGGCACTACCTGTATGCTCAGAGAATCACCTAGGCACCATCTATGCACTCATTCAATCATCCAGGGAGTATTGATGTTTTCAACCACAAACACATGTATTTACAAGTTTTACTGAGGAATATGTAGTCTTTTAGAACTATCAGGTGAATTATATATGCAACCTGTCATACACTCTTTGCATGTACTCGGAAGAATTAGTGAGCAATATGCTCTGCTAGAGATTAATGTGCATATTTTTATATGCACCATTTCCCAAAATTCAAATGTGATACATAAACGTGGAAAAGTACTGAGATACTAAATACACCAGTGGCACAGAGGTAGAGAGGCACACAAATAGCTCTTATGTTGTGTTTTTGGATTTACAGTGTTGAGACACTGTATGTACTTCTACACTTTGGTTGATGTTCATTTTAAAATTTACTACAAAAGGGATAAACTGGTCTTTCAGCATGTATTTTTTTTAATTTTTTTTACATATTTTTTATTGATTTTGTACAATAAACATACATACACTACCAGTTTACATTCTTTAATAATGAAGCACCTTTCGTGGCCCTTAAATTGGCATCGAGTACTCAATAACTCAATATATCAATCTTATCAATTTGCATATGGGTCCTAGGTGACCATACAACGTTGTATAAATACAGGTATCATAGGAGTATGTTGTTATAGCATTGTGCGTTATTCACACACAAGTGTCACCGTGCCTATCACAGTTAGCTTATGTCGCTCTAGTTTTCAAACGTATTGTCTTTGCTCGTACTTAATAATAACATCAAACCTCCCACCCTTCCCACCCCTTTGCAGTTCAACCCTCTTCCTGTCTAGTAACATATTCACATGTTCGATCTTCCCTCTGTGTGTTCATTACCACTATATTGCATTCCCCGTTCCCTCTCATCGTCGGGGGTGAGAGAGCAGTCCTGTCTTATCTCTCATAGGCGTCCCCAGTCTCTGTGGTAATTCAGAAGAAGGGGCATCCCTACTCAATCAGTATGATAGTATATCTAGTGCAATGTATATCTTCCATCAGCATATTCCAGGCCGTAGACATCGGTGTCTTGCGTAATCCCCTGTATTCCTCTCTTTGTAATTCGGCTCCTTCCGCCCTCCCCCATCTAATCATCTCCGTATGCCACTCTTGTAGTGATGGAGCTCTTTGGGCCTTCCACCGTGTTGTAATGTTCCTTTTTGCCAATAGTAATGCGAGATTAGCGAATCTGTGCGATGGGTTGCCCTTCTTCACACGGGGTCCCAAACCCAGTATGCAGTATTCCATTGTGTCGTTGTTGCGCACTGGAGCAATGGCCGTCAGTATCTGACACACCGATTTCCAGTAGTGTCTCAATCTCGGGCAGCCCCATATCATATGTAACAGACCTGTGTTGGGTGCTTGACAACGGGGACAAGCGTCCCCCACATTAGGAAACATGATGTTAAGCCTGCGTGGGGTTAGATATGCTCTGTGGAATAGCATTAATTGGATAAATTTGAACTTAGGGTTGCGAGATACCTTCCTGGGGTAGCCCACTATGGTGTCCCATTCTGTGTCCGCGAAAGCACGTCCTACGTCTCTTTCCCCTTTATCCCGTAGTGGCAGTAACGAGGTCTCCGCGCCTGCGCGGATCCCTCGCGTCAACCATTTTGTCAAATGTGCCCCATGTCCCATTAAGTATTGCATGGTGATAAGTGCATTCGTAACTGGTTCGGTATCCCCCTGTGTCCATGTGTCTCTAATGTATCTCGATATACTGGCATGTAGAAGGAACAACGTGTCCGGGGCGCCATGTTTACGTACAAAAACCTCATGCGACATGAGCATCCCGTCGGAGAAAAACACCCCCACATTAGTTATCCCTGCATCGGACCATGCCCTCAAAGTACGGTTAGACACTGCCCCTGTTTGTAAAGGAATCCCTAATAGTGGAATGGTGGGAGCGTATGGTGGTATATGCTTTGTATATCTCATGTCTCCAGTATAATAGCGCTATCCGTAGTAGGTGTGGTGCCGTGGATGGGATCTTGGCTTTCGGTAGTAGAAGTCTGTGAATATCACCCCGTTCCCACTCCCGGTGCGACACCCCTATCTCCTGTAGGTTACGACCCGCCAGCCAGTACGCCGGCCACTGCAGTTGGCTAGCGTAGCAATACGCCCTCAGATCAGGTACTCCCAGTCCGCCTTTATCTGTGCCCAGTTGTAGTTTCACTAGGCTGATTCGCCTGCGCCCCGTGCCCCAAATCAGCTCTGTCATTAGAGAGTTCAGCAGTTTATAAATCCCTCCCGGTACCAAGACAGGCAGGTTGGTGAAGTAGTAAAGTAGCTTCGGCAAGATCACCATCTTAGTTATGGCAACTTTTCCAGCCGCCGACAGGGGGAGCATGGCCCAAAACTTCACCTGCGTCCTGAGGGCAGTAACCGCTCGGGACAAGTTGCCATCTAGGAGATCCGCTGCAGTGCGGTAAATCTGTATCCCCAGGTAACGAAAAGTGTCTGGTGCTATATTAAATTCCCGGCGACCAAAACGCAATCGTCCGGTACGTGCAGAGTCGTTAAAAAAGTAAGCATAAGATTTGTCGGCATTGATCGTGAGGCCAGACAACTCCTGAAATGAGTCAAAAACTGTGGGCAGGGGCTCAAGGTCCATATCCATGTCCTTGATGTACAAAATAATGTCGTCGGCGTATGCAGAGACAATGTGTGTCGTTGGTCCTCTCACTATTCCCTTGTACCTGGATAAGGAGCGGAGCCTATGCATAAGGGGTTCCAGCGCTAATATAAACAGCAGGGGCAACAGTGGGCACCCCTGCCTGGTGCCCCTGGCTACTGTGTATTGTGGAGATATATGCTGTCCTGTACGTGCGCGAGCTGTGGGCTGCGTATATAAGGGCCGCACCCAAGAGATATATTCGTCTGGTATGTCAAACCTTGTGAGGGTATAAAACATGTAGTCCCAGTGTAACGAGTCAAATGCCTGTTTTAGGTCAAGTGATATGCACCCCTCTGTCGTTCCTGAGGCAGGTGTACCCATCATGATTTGGTGTAGCCGTCTGATATTAAGCGCCGTACTTCTCCCCGGGACGAATCCGCATTGATCAATATGTATCAGCTTTGGAATTAACTGACAGAGTCTATTGGCCAGTATTTTGCTCAATATCTTGTAGTCCGAGTTGAGTAAGGATAAGGGTCTGTACCCGGACATGTCGGTTCCGTCTCTCCCAGGTTTTAACAATGAGACCACAGTCGCTTGTGTCGTAGTAAGGGGGAGTACCCCCGTCCTTAGCGACTCCTGATATAAACATTGCACGTGTGGTACTAGCAAATCCGTATAGTGTGCATAAAATTCAGCGGGCAGACCGTCATTGCCAGGGGTTTTACCGTGCGGTAAAGCTTTGATCGCTTGTCTAATTTCTGGTCCAGTCACCGGTCCCGCTAAGTCGTCGCGCTGTTGTTGTGTGAGCTGTGGCAGTTGTAGCCCTTCAAAGTAGGGCATGAAGTCAGTATCAGTGCGACTCATCGGTTGTCTGTATAAATGTTCGTAATATACCTGAAACGCCGTGTTAATTCCCAATTGTGTGGTGGTGTTAACGCCCTCGTTGTCACGAATCTCTAAGATAGGGGATGGCGTGGGTGCATTTTTAATCAGTTTAGCCAGTAGGGGGCCCGCCCTGTCCGCTTGTGCGTGTTGTTTCTACGTGTAGAGGTTAAAATCTATTACTCGCAATTCCTCCAAGAGTTCCGCATATTGTACGTTTGCTTCCCGCAGTTGTGTTAATTGTTCATTTGTCCCCGCCGCCTCCCCTTCTGGTGCATACTATTTGCCCTCCACTTCCTTTAGTCGGTCTATAAGTGTGTGTCTGACTCCTGCCTTCGTACCTATTGCCACTCCCCGTATAACTGTCTTGAAGGCGTCCCATTCCAGCTGGCGTGTGCTAGCTGATCCTGTGTTCTCTGAGAAATAATTAACGATCGCCTTTGATAGTGTACTGCGGAAGACCTGATCCTCTAGTAGTTGGGGTTGCAGTCTCCAGGTCGGTATCGGGTCGGGATCCTACCCCATTGCAGTGACAACTCCACTGGGTTATGATCTGACAGTGTCTTGCCCAAATGCAACACACTGTCAATAGAAGTAAGCAGCGCCTCCGAGCAAAAGAGTCTATCTATCCTAGTATGTAACCGATGTGGTGGCGAGTAGAAGGAATATTCTCTATTGTCCGGGTTTTTCACCTGCCAGGTGTCATGTAGCCCCCATCCCCGAGCCCATCCTTTAAGTGCATCCGCCTGTTTTCGACTCTCAGACGCGTGCAATGGGGGTGTGATCTGTCCAGATCTATATCTACCACTGCATTGAAGTCTCCCCCAACACCCATTGGTATTCCGACCACTCTGACAGTGTCACGCTAAGCGTCTCAAGGTATCTATCTTGTTCTGTGTTCGGGGCATCCCATCCAATAGACCGTGGAGCAGGACGTACCGTCCGTGTAGGTCTATTCTCCGCTCCAGTAACTTAAAAGGGACAGTGCTACGCATCCAAACCACCACCCCCCTGGCAAATGCCGAGTAAGTCGTGGAGAACAGTTGGCCCTTCCATTTTTTTCGTAGTTTATTCGCTTCATCGTGGTTCAGATGTATTTCCTGTAGTAAGGCCACTTCTATCCGCCTCCTATTTAGTTGTGCCAAAATACGATGCCTCTTATGGACCGACCCCATGCCTCTCACATTCCAGGTGCAGTATTTATATTTGTTATGTATTGTCATTTTGAAATCGGGGGTGCGATGGGCCTAGTACATGTGAATTCCTTAGCCTGTATTGTATCATGGGTGTAAGGGTCGAACAAGCATTCCCAACGAACTTCCCAACCATTAGGTTCCTCCAAACAACAATAGAGGACCAAACATGAAACACAAGTCCAACTTGGACTCCTAATAATAAATGCCATAGTGCAGTCGCTGTGGGGGAAAGTGACAATTGCCCAGCTACAAACAGGCATTGCTCTGCGTAACGAAAGAATGAACTCTGTAGTTACGTGTACTACCCCATTCAGTCCCGAACATCTGGACCCCCTTCATTAGCTTACAAAAACAAAACCGTGTGTAGAGTGTCAAGTACATTACCACTCCCGGCCATCCCCGCGATACAGTTCTAGTAGTCTCTGGCCAGTTGTACAGTAATTGAAGGAAACAGTGTGAGGCTAGACTCCGATTCAGAGCGCACCGTTGCTGCATTCGATGACTGTGACGAGGAAGCTTTGTTCTGGACATCATGCGCGGCCAGTGCCGCCGCCGTTAGAAGGACGTCTTTTTGACTGTTCGTGATTTGCTCTGGAGTTGGGCCATTGTCCGTGGCTTCCGTGTCCCTTCTGTCATCTGCCATATGGTTTCCTGAATGCCGCGGCATGAGCATCCCGCTTGGCTGACCCGACGGTAGCGAGTTCTGTGAAGCCAATGGTGTGAATGTTATTTCCAACCAATCCGCCGCCTCCTCCGCGCTGTCAAAGAAGAGGGATTTTTGCCCATAGATGATCCTTAGTCGTGCCGGGAAGAGCAGCGCGTATTTCAAATTCCGTGCTCTCAACTTTTTCTTGATGTCCTGGTATGTGGCTCTGGCTTTTTGCACCGCCAAGGTGAAATCCGGGTAGAGAGAAATTGTTTTATTGTCGAAGCGTATAGGGGCATTCTCTCTCGCCGCTCTCAGTATCGTGTCGCGATCTTTATAGTTCAGTATACGTGCTATTAATGGTCTTGGTGGCGCACCTAGTTGAGGCGGTCTTGGCGGTACTCGGTGTGCCCTCTCCACACTGTACAGGGTCGACAGCCCTTCTTTCGCCACGTGGTCTCGCAGCCAGTTTTCCACGAATTGAGTGGGATTCGGCCCCTCACTGCGCTCTGGAACACCGAGAATTCTTACATTGTTACGTCGGACCGCCCTTCTGCGTCGTCCACCCTGTCTTGTAACCCCCTCAACTGGCGTTGAAACTGTTCATGCTGGGAGGAATGTATGGTCTGCTGCAGTATCAAGTCGTCCAGGGCTAGCCTATTCGATTTCACTTTGTCTGTTAGCTTCTTGTGATCCGCTTGGAGCAAATTTAGACTAGTGGATAGCGCCCCCATTTGCGATTCAATTGCGGTGCGCGAGTCTCGTATTTCCTTCAGTATTAAGTCTAGCTTGGCATCGTGCGGATCAGTTCCCGTGGGGGGCACCACCTCATTGTCCGAGCTGTTTGAGGGGTCGCTGTTAGGTGCAAGGTGGGCATCGTCGCTGTTTGTCGCGTCGGGCTGTTTAACTCTATTGCGCCCCATATTTTCGCGTCGGACTCGTGTGGTCCGTAGTTCCAGCGTAGCCTCAGTATAATCCGCACAGTATACGGAGTTCCGCTGCTTCCACCTGTCCCCAGCGATCCAGGCCGCAGTCCCAGCTAGCAAACGTCAGTATATGGCGTCTCAGGCTCGCGCTCCCCACCAGCGCTTACGGTACAGCACCTCGGCCTCGCTATACCTGCTTTCGTGCAGCTTGTCGTTGTGTTTGGAACTCTCCACACTTCGGCAGAACCCACCGCTTCAGTGTTTACGTGCGCCTCTCAAGGCACTGCCGGCCTTTAATGGGGGCCCGTCGCTGTTCTCACATCCGGTGCGCAAATGCCCACACCTTCATGTCCAACAACAGCAGCGTCACAAACCCTGCATGTACACCAGTGTAAGTGACTATTTACACGTCCCAGCTATCGTGTCTTCTCCAGCTCACAACTGGTTGTCGAGCGATTGTGCAGCAGCCGCCCCCCAACCGGACGTCGTCCTCAGCATTCGGGTGGTCGCCAGGCAGGTCCCAGCATCCAGCAGGACGGGCACTGTCGTTATGCCTCTGTGTTCCCCAACTCCCGAAGTTTGCATGTGGCGCAGCCCCTACGTCCGTTTCTGTTAACTACCACGGGGGGGTCTGACAGCAGTCGTGCACTGTTCTCCGCTCCCGGAGTCACGCCGGGCTCCAGGATCGGTCCGGTGCTGCAATCGACTCTCGCACTCTGCGGGGCTAAACAGCTACGCCAGTGTCTCCGGCCGCCATTTTTGTTTTTGTACGTCACACTCACTGCGCCGATCACCATCCAGAGGCTGGCCGCCCTCGTATCGCCTCATTCGCTATCTTCCCTCATCAGGTTCCGCCACACTCCTTCCAGATCATGTCTCGGTGTCCTCCGTCGCTTGCGGACTGCAGCGCCTCCGGTCGCGGCCCCGCTATCCTTCTCGCTACGCTTGCCTCAGCATGCAGGCCGCCACCACAAGACTCCGCATCCCCCGTCTGTAGAGGTCGCAAATTTCGTCCAGGGGTGCCTGGAGTAGTCCGCTCGTGGCAAGTATGTTTTCTTGTTAGCGGGGGACAAGTTAATGGCAGGATAAATTGTCTAGTGTCGGGGTCTCGGGACGGAGCTCTTCTAGCTCACGTCCTCCATGTTCGGCTGTTGGCCACGCCCCCCGTCTTTCAGCATGTATAAGTGAGAACTGAGATATGGTGCAGCTGTGTTGTAGGAGCGGTTGCTATAATGTTAAAAGGTAATTATTAAATAAAGATTTGTGTTTTGCTTTGGGTTTGGCATATTTAAGTAAGGACATGTAGTTATATAGCTATGTTCATTTGTAGATTTAAAGCTGCAACATAACATAAAACTGTTTTTGTGTTATGTGTAAGTCAGTAGTAAAGTAGTTGGTACATCGGCTAGAGTAAAAATTTAAATATACTTTTTTTTTTAC
This sequence comes from Calotriton arnoldi, assembly GCA_963921515.1. NCBI lineage: Eukaryota > Metazoa > Chordata > Amphibia > Caudata > Salamandridae > Calotriton > Calotriton arnoldi. Next base: position 633,929 of record CAWUFW010010248.1, on the reverse strand, counting down.
AGAACAATATATACATAAATACAGACAGTTAGAATACCTAAATAAGTTCACAGGAAAAAGCAACAGAAGCAACTACATTATATCTACAGAACTGACACACAAAAGGGGAAAAATGTAGAAAAAGGGGTGAAAGAAAAAAGAGGTAAATGTAAGAGGAGAAAGTCATTTCTTAAAAATATATCTGGGCACCTGCAAAGATTTGAAAATAATGTAAACAAAAACCAAACTATGAGAAACAATAAGAGTGGATAAAATCTATATAACAAAAACAGGAAAGAATGTAACAAAGATGGTCACACCATAACCAGGAGACAGAAGCAGTTTAAGGAAATCAGAGCTAAGATGTTTTGAAGTAGAGTAGTTGTAAATGTATTCAGAAATATTTTAAAAAGTATAGAAGAAGGAGAGAGGCACTGAAACAGAAAGAACACGTTGAGGGATTAGTTGATAAGGTCTTTGCTTTGAAGAGGAAGCTTTTCATTTTGATGATAAATAGAATGAAGACTCTTGACAAAATAGTGCTGTACATGAGGAGACAAAACCAGAAGAAATGATTAGTCAATAGAAGTAACTTTTGTACAGTTTTTAGTGGAGAATGGATATATACTTCTACTACTGAGCCTTTCTTTCATGAAAAAAGCTATCTGCAGGATAATATATTAGTTCATGCTATTGATGAAAGAGGACAATGTTATGAAATGAAGAATGCCACTACTTTAGTGAAAGCGGTGATTGTGTCTAGAAATGTAGAACAGGTTGTTGCAGAAGAGGTATAGGGTAGGCATACTCAGGCCCTGTACACAAATCGTATCATAGTAGTGTTTGTAGTATTTGACAGCAATCCATTGATATACTAAGAAAATGTCTACACATGTTTCCAAGGTGAAGTTTAAAACACAAAATAAACACTTTACAAGGATTGGATCCTTGCAAGGTTAGAAAGAATACAAATTTAGAGGGACACTCAGTACCTTGTTTATCAAAGATAGTGTGGCAAAGCACCTTTCATCATTTCAGGATGTAAGCTGTATACCTCTCAACAATGCAAAGTTTAGTTAGAAGGTTGTACTATGTGAAAATTCCTGCTTTATGTTTAGGAGAAATGAATAGAGCACTTTTGTATCGTATTGTGGCAGAAGTAGAAAAGGTTTGTGATGATGTGCAGTTTCCTTTCTTTTGTCCAGAACAGGACTCTATGGAAAATGAAGAGTTGATAACAGGAGGAGTTGCAGAACAGGACACAGGTATTATAGTAGATAGTTTAGAAGAAGAGAATACAAACTTTAACACCGTGTGCCCTGAAAAATCAGAGTATGTTTGTATATGTATTGACACACTCACTACAAGACTGAAACACATACTGTTGAATTATATTTAAAATGTTAAGAAAGAAAATAATGATAACTGACAAAAGTTTGCTGTGTACTTATTTGTAGAGGAACGCTTTGTCTTGTCCACACACTAAGTTATAGGTAAGTACTGTTACAATAATTTAGAGGATAAAAAATGCCAGCTAGAGCTCTGCATAATAAGTCAATACTGGTTCCTATTCCAGAACCACTTCAATGTTGTAATTGTTTATGAGTCAATTCTTATCGAAAGTATACATCCAGTTCAGGCTATAGTCTGTATGGAGCCAAAGACAGGCAAGTTAACACCAACAGATCTGCAGAAAGGTACTGAGTACTGTAATGGATTAGTAGTGATTTCTCCAAATGTTCAGCAGGATGCTCAAGAACATTTAATGGTAATGCTAGGACTATTAGAGGAAGAGAATGTGAATATTCATGAATTATTTGGTTTAACTTATAAATTGAGCAATAATTTTGAACATTGTGAATTCACCTGTAGCTCTGAAATTACTTTGGAACGATTCCTCTATTTCACGTTACCAGATTGTAAAGCTGTGGCCTTTGAAAATTTAGCCAAAAACACCCATCAAGAAATGACTTGTCCAAACTGCAGATTAGAACTTAGGTGTACGATGTTATTACAGATGTATGGGAAATATGTCATAGTCATGCTACATTGATGCAGAGTGGATGGTAGTAAATTAGAAACTGAAATTACAAACTTTGCAGCTGGACAAATTTCCATTTCAAAAAGAAGTTTCACAACTATAGCAAACATATTTCATGAAGGAGTTAATATAGCCTCTACACACTACACAATATATTAAAGATGTGAAACAGGATGGACAGAGTGCAATAACAAAGAGATGTCATTCAAACCAAGACTATGTAAAAAGCTAACAAACTTATTTATGCTATTTCTATAACCAAACTTCTAAGAACAATTTAGGATAACAAAATGTGGTATTGTGTTGAAATGTACATGAATTATGAGTTTCTGAGACATTATTCAGCCTATTAGGTGTATACAGCATGTTGTTAGAAATGAAAGACTGTTTTTCACTGAAGGAAATGAATTTATAAAACAATTACAGAACTGCATTCTGTTAATACAGATAAAAACTAAACGGAGGTACTATAATACCAGCAGTCTAAAGTTGCATCTAAGAAGTCTCTTTTCCTCTTCACCATTGTATCTTGTTTTGGTTGTCTAATGTTCAAATTGAAACCATAATACATTTATCTTTGTTTACATTTTTGTCATAGTGCTTGAACTGCTGTACGATGATGTTATAGTTAATGCAGAAGGTGGCAAAACGCTTTGGTTCTGGTGATATTTCACTGCATCTTCCCTACACTTCATCTGGAGCTTTGTTGCCAGGAGCAGGGGCTAAAGGTAACAATAGCCCAAAACATTACCAACACCAACACAATTTTCAAAATGAGTTTGGGTGACAATGGGTAGGTTGATGGGTGAATAAAATGTCTTTATTTGGTAGTTATGTTGTATTCGTGAGTTCTGATGTTGAAAGTTATTTTTTGAAATTGTTGTTTATGTCAAATGTGTTGTTAAAATAAAGTTAAACCACTATGTTACTAAACAGCTAGACTCAAACTTTCTGTAAAATATGTCTATATATCTGTTTTACACTTTGACATTTTTATTTGTGACTACTGACATCATTATGACCTCTGGTGTTTCTGTGAAGAAGGAAAATGCATTTTTGATGTAGTTATTTCGATAAATGAATACAACAGGGAAAGTGAAATTCATATCTTACTAAATAGCTACACTGAAGATTAATGTAAAATATGTCTATAAATATGTTTTATATTTTGTCAAAAACATGGGGTATTCACAGTGTGTCCTTGCCAATTGCACTTATATAATCACACAGGTACTATCTATGCATTCATACAATCACCCAAGCACTACTCATGCACTTACGTAATTACCCAAACATTACCTATGCAGACATCCAATAACTCAGGTACTACTGAGTCACTCATTCATTCACCCTCACACTACCCATACACTCATGCAATCACCCAGGTAGTGCCCAATCACTCATGCAATCACCCAGGCACTAGTCATGCACTCACACAATCACTCAGGCACTACCCAAGCACTCATCCAAATATCCATATATTACCCATGCAGTCATCCAATTATCCCTGCACTACCCATGAAGTCATACAATTATCCAGGCACTACCCATGGACACATCCAGTCACCTAGGCACTAATCAGGCACTCATCCAATCATCCTGGCACTACCCATACGCTCATCCAGTCCCTCAGGCACTATCCATGCACTCATACAATCACCGGGTCACTGCCTATGTAGTCATGCAATCACCCATGCACTACCCATGCATTTATACAATCACCCAGGCACTACCCACACACTCATCTAATCACCCAGGCACTACTCAGACACTCATCCAGTCACCCTGGAACTACCCACACACTCATCCAATTACCCAGCCACTACCCATGTACTCATCCAACAATCCAGGCACTACCCATGCTCTCATCCAATCACTCAGACACTACCCATCCACGCATTTGATTACCCAGACAGTTGCTATGCACTCATCCAATCATCCAGGTACAACCCATGCAATCGTACAATTACCCAGGCACTACCAATGCGCTTATAGAATCGCCTAGGTGCCATTCTTGCAGTCATTCTAACATCCACACACCACTTATGTACTCATTGAATCATTCATGCATCGCTCATGTACTCATTCTAACATCCATGCACCGCTCATGCACTCATTGAATCATTCAATGTCTCTTTTTTATCCAGAAGAGGTGGTTCTGAAAAAAACCTTTTTTTCTTTTTTCTGAACTGATATTTTTTTCATTTTGTACTTTTTTATTTAAAAAAATAAATAAAATGGCAACAAAAATAACATAACTGAAAGCACTGGCTAAAAAATTGTGCTTCAAGCGCTGCAATGAAAGCCCAAAAAATTAACAATTATGCCTTTTCACATTCTGTAAAATTACATCTAGAGACTGCTCCTGGCTGCTGTGATGGTGTTACAGTCCATGCAGAAGGAAGCAAAACGTTTTAGGTCTGGTGACATTTCACTGCATCTTCTCTGGACTTCAGGTGGAACTATGTCACCCAGAACAGGGGCTGGAGCTCTGTAGGCTGATGATCCCTCTCCTTCTCTCTCGCTGTACAATTTTGAGTTGCTTACTGTGGTATGTTTTTAAGTAGTACAACATACTTGTTGTACCACATGCATATTTTTTTGCTGTGCCTCAAGATAATATCTTATCACACAAGCTGCACCTCACCAATTTAGCTGTGGTTTTTGATTCCCCAGGTGGAATAGTAAAAAATCCCAAGCTATGCTTTGTTTCTTCATTGGTGGTTCTTCATCTGAAGACTCTTCTTGTGCAGCTGGGATCTCCTGCTCCTGAACAACTTCAACCAGTTGTAGGTTTTCCTGTGGTTGTTGTGATGCCAGTTTATTTTTGCAAAAAATAGCCAAAAACAGAATAATGTAGAAAATCAGTTTAGGACAGCTCCTATAATAAACTAACCAGTACCTGGAAAGTTCAAGGAGGGAGAAATGGGTGTGCACTTCCTTTTATAAAGGAAAGTGTGTAAACAGAATGAAATTTCTTTATTTGAAAGTCACGTGCTATTCGCGAGTACCGACATCGTCGCGTCTTCAGGCGTCGCCGCGAAAATGGAAAGTAATTTTTGGGAACCACTCTTTTTGACAAATGCGTAGAGAAAATAAACTTAAACCAATATGTTACTAAACAGGTACACTCAACTTATGTAATTATATCTACATATGTGTTTTACACTTCACTGAAAATACGCGGTATTAGCGGCCACCGATCTCCTTGTGACTTCCGGTGTTGTCACAAAGAAGTAAAATACAATTTAGATGTACATTTTTTGACAAATATATACAAAGGGCAAAGTTAAATCAATACCTTACTAAATACCTAGACTCAAACTTAAAATAAAACATGTCTGTACATCTGTTTCACACTTTGCTAAAAACATGCACTAATCATGACCATCAACGTCATTGCGATTACCACTGGCGCCGTGCCGAAAGAAAATTCATTTCAGATGTACTTTAACCAGCAAATGTATACAAAGGGCAAAGTTAAAACAATATCTTACTAAATACCTAGACTCAAACTTCCAATAAAACATGACTGCATATGTGTTTAACACTTTGCCAAAAACACATGGTATTGGCGACTACCGACGTCATCGCGACTTTCGGTGTGGCCGCGAATATGGAAAATGCATTTCAGATGCACTTTTTTCAACAAATGTATTCAAAGGGGAAAGTTCAATCAATTATCTAATCATAGAATCAATATCTAATTATAAAAAAATAATACAAGGTTGTTATAGTTATTAAATAGAATTTAAAAAGACATTAGAAATTCACAGAAAAAACCAAAGGTTACAGGGACGTTATAGTTAGGAATTAGCATTTAAAAAACCATAGAGGTACACTGAAAAAAACAAAGACAACAGGGACGTTATAGTTAGGAAATGGAATAATAAAAACCTTAGAAATTCACTGAAAAAGAACAAAGGTTACGGGGACATTATAGTTAGGCTGACATTTCACTCGTACAAAAAACAGAGAAAATCAGCATTTATAGTGAGCTGAGCTAACTATAACTCGTGCCCTAGCAATGCACTGCTTATGACCTCACATATTATATCACTCATGACATGGTCAGTGACATCACTCATGACATATCAAAAGACATCACTGATTACATCATTCACAGAATCTCTGATGCACCCACTCACACCCCAATATATCCTTTCAAGCACCCACTCCAACTTTCACACTACCATTGACTCACCCATGCCAATACTTCATTCATTACAACAATTCTGGGATTGCTGATAATTGCGAGACCTAACAGTGAAGAGGGTCCTGCAGTGTATAAACCCCTGTACCTGATATCACATTCAGGCTCATAACGATCATTATTTGGATTGTAACTTAATTTTTTGAAATATTTTTCAATTATGAATTTACCAAATAAATTGTTGTTATGAATGATCAATTTCAAACAATTGTTTACCTTGTGAGGAAAGAAGGTAAAACAGGTTGTCAACTGAGTCTGTTTTCCATGCCTAATAACAGCAGTAAATGCGTTGTCTGTTGTTTATGTCACTTTATGTCGACACGATAAAATGGTGGTGTATTGTATGTGCAAACTGGCTTTGAAAAAGACCCTGTGGTCAAAACGCGTTGCCGTTGATACTAATATAAGAACTTTATGACCACGATCCTGGAGTGCGAGTTGTTTTTTTGTATAAAGCTTCAATATACAAAATTTCTTGGATATATATATATATATATTCACTGAAAAAACCATAGGTTTCAGGCACGTTATAGTTAGAAATTAGCATTTAAAAAACCTTTGATATTCACTGAAAAAACCATAGGTTTCAGACATGTTATAGTTAGAAATTTGCATTTAAAAAACCTTACAAATTCACTGAAAAAAACCATAGGTTTTAGGGACAGTTATAGTTAGTTGGACATTGCACTCGTACAAAACCCGTGAAATTCCCCGTTATAGTTAGTTCAGCTAACTATAACTCACGCCCCGCAATGCACTGCTGATGACGTCACATATTACATCACTCATGACATGGTCAGTGACATCACTCATGACATCACTGATGACATCTCAAATGACATCACTGATGACATTATCCAGTGACTGTGTGTTTCTGTAAAGTTTAAATATGTTTAATATATATAGGGAAAGGCGTATTGAAGAATGAGTGGGTGTATAAGTGTCTGTATGGATGATTTAGTAGGTGCGTGACTAACTCTATAAGTGAGTGATTAAACGTATCTTACTGAATGCATGGGTTAGTGACTAAACTGGGTGAATGTCTGTATCCGTCTGTCTGTTGCTGTGTAAGTGGCTGCATGGGTTTGTGAATAGCTACATGAGTGTCTATATGAGTTATTGATTGGTTGTCTGAGTATCTGTATGGGTGCCTGAGTGTTTGTGTGGGTGGGGTGGGTGCGACTCTGTGCATAGATGTGTGAGTGGGTGATTCACTGGGTGGATGGTTTCAAGAGTGCATCTGTGATAGACTGTATGGGTGGGTAAGTGTGTGTAAGAGTGCATTAGTGAGTGAATGTATGTCCCAGTGGTACATGTGTAAGTAACTACATATGTGAAAGGCAGTATATATGTGTGTTGGAGTATATAAATAGCTATAAGCGAGAGTGTGTGATTGTGAGAGTGACTGTATGGATGAGTGTGTGCTTGCATCAGTGATTGTATAAGAGCGTAAGAATGTGCTAGTATTTGTATGAGTAAGTGAGCTGGTTTGTGTATAACTGTATAGGTTAGTAAATGGCAGTGTGTTTAATTATTTGCATGACTGACTAGGTGTGTGAGTACCTCTATGGATGAGTGGCGGTGTTTGAGTGTCTATATAGGAGTATGAGTGCATATGATAGTCCTGTACTGAGTGACCGTAAGTATGAGTGACTGTACAGGTGAGTGAGTGGATGTGTGTGTAGACCTAAGAATCAATGAGTGGGTATGTAGTTATTGTTGTTGGAGTGTCTATGGTTTTGCGAATGGCAGTCTGTAATTTAGAGTGGGTGTATCAAAGGTTATATTAGGGTGTGAGGAGGTGCATCAGATTATCACGTGGATGATGTCATCAGTGATGTCATTTGAGATGTCATCAGTGATGTCATCAGTGATGTCACTGACCATGTCATGAGTGATGTAATATGTGACGTCATCAGCAGTGTATTGCGGGCGCGAGTTATAGTTAGCTGAACTAACTATAACGGGGGAATTTCATGGGTTTTGTACGAGTGCAATGTCCAACTAACTATAACTGTCCCTAAAACCTATGGTTTTTTCAGTGAATTTGTAAGGTTTTTTAAATGCAAATTTCTAACTATAACGTGTCTGAAACCTATGGTTTTTTCAGTGAATTTCAAAGGTTTTTTAAATGCTAATTTCTAACTATAACGTGTCTGAAACCTATGGTTTTTTCAGTGAATTTCAAAGGTTTTTTAAATGCTAATTCCTAACTATAACATGTCTGAAACCTATGGTTTTTTTCAGTGAATTTCAAAGGTTTTGTAAATGACAATTTTTAAATGTATTAATTGTTATATTTATTTTTTTGATACTAATTTACTACATTTTTTAAACTATTTATTTTTAGATATTTTATTTTTTAAATTACATTGTAATTACATTATACATTACATTACAAAATATACTTTCTCAGAATGAATTACTTTAGTTTAAATACTTTGCAAATAGGCAATAGACTTTTAAGTACAGTAGTTACAGTTGTTGCAATGGGCAACACAATTTCAAACACAATGCAACATTGAGCTCAATGTGAATTTCTAGTTAAATGCAATTAGTTACTTTATGGATTTCTTTTCTAACCACAGGACTGGATACTAGATTCAGTCCTGGGACATCTCCTGTAAACAGTTGAGTAAAAGCGTTTTGGTTACAGTAGTGATTTTTAAGGAATATTATTGTATTTTAAAACTTGACACTTCGAAACTTTTTCACATAGAATCACCAATGTTATCCTATGGGAGGAAATTCACTTAGCAGGTAAGTAGTGTTATCGTTACTTTTTCTTACTCAGTGGTGGATCCTGGATCCAGCACTGGTGCATCTCCTGTAAACAGTTGAAAGAATGTGTTTAAGTCATACAGGCGATTTTTAAGGAATATTTGTAGTTTGTGAAAAACGACACTTTGAAACTTTTCTGCAGAAAACCAGACAATGGATTCCAATGGAAGGAAATACAAGTTACTGGTAAGTACGGTTAGAATTACTTATCAGTGTCAGTGCTGGGCTGAAAGATGCAGCACTGGGTTCTCTCCTGATAACAGGTGAGTAAATCGGAATTCGTAGTTCGGCTGATTTTAGAGGAATATTATAAAGTTCCAAAACTCCACACTTAGAAGAATTTCCAAGTGAAACCAGTCAATGTTAGCCTATGGAAGGAAATTCAAGTTACTGGTAAGTACGGTTAGAATTACTTTTCAGGATCTGTACTGGGCTGAAAGATGCAGCACTGAGGTCTCTCCTGATAACAGGTGAGTAAATTGGAATTCGTAGTTCAGCTGATTTTAGAGGAATATTATAAAGTTCCAAAACTCAACACTTAGAAGAATTTCCAAGTGAAACCAGTCAATGTTAGCCTATGGAAGGAAATTCAAGTTACTGGTAAGTATGGTTAAAATTACTTTTCAGGATTAGTACTGGGCTCAAAGATGCAGCACTGTGGTCTCTCCTGATAACAGGTGAGTAAATCGGAATTCGTAGTTCGGCTGATTTTAGAGGAATATTATAAAGTGCCAAAACTCCACACTTAGAAGAATTTTCAAGTGAAACCAGTCAATGTTAGCCTATGGAAGGAAATTCAAGTTACTGGTAAGTACGGTTAAAAATACTTTTCAGGATCAGTACTGGGGTCAAAGATGCAGCACTGAGGTCTCTCCTGATAACAGGTGAGTAAATCGGAATTCGTAGTTCGGCTGATTTTAGAGGAATATTATAAAGTTCCAAAACTCCACACTTAGAAGAATTTTCAAGTGAAACCAGTCAATGTTAGCCTATGGAAGGAAATACAACTTACTGGTAAGTACGGTTAAAATTACTTTTCAGGATCAGTACTGGGCTCAAAGATGCAGCACTGAGGTCTTTCCTGATAACAGGTGAGTAAATCGGAATTCGTAGTTCTGCTGATTTTAGAGGAATATTTGTATGTTTCAAAAATCGACACTTAGAAACTTTTTCCGCAAAAAGCAGGCAATGATATCCTATGGAAGGAAATTCAAGTTACTGGTAAGTACGGTTAAAATTACTTTTCAGGATCAGTACTGGGCTCAAAGATGCAGCACTGAGGTCTCTCCTGATAACAGGTGAGTAAATCGGAATTCGTAGTTCGGCTGATTTTAGAGGAATATTTGCACAATGGTGAAGGAAGGGGTGGGGCCTGAGGTGACATGTCTGCAAACACGCCTTGTGGCCCATTTTAAGTTGGAGAATTAATTCCTCCTCAATCCCGAGGGTCCCTAGGGGCCAACTGGCCCACCAGATACCCCCAGTATGCGCCAGAGAGCTGCGTTGCAGAGAGGTGTTCAGAGGCCACGCCCCTTTTACAACACTCTGCAACGCAGCTCCGTGGCGCTTACTGGAGGTACCTGGTGGGCTAGTTGGCCCCAGGGACCCTCAGGATTGAAGGGGATTTAATTCCCCATCTTAAAACGCGCCACGGGGCCTGTTTGCACACATGTCACCTGAAGCCCCGCCCCCTCCCTTCACCACTGTGCAAACGCGCCCGTGGCACATTTTAAGTTGGGGGATTAAGTCCCTTGAATCCTGAGGGTCCCTGGGGTCCAACTATCCCACCAGGTACCTCCAGTAAGCGCCACAGAGCTGCGTTGCAGAGAGGTGTAAAAGGGGTGTGGCCTCTGTACACCTCTCTGCAACGCAGCTCCTGGCGCATACTGGAGGTTCCTGGTGGGCTAGTTGGCCTCCAGGGACCCCCAGTATTCAAGGGGAATTGCTTCCCCCTCTGCAAACGCGCCAGGGGGCGCATTTGCAGAGTGGTAAAGGAAGGGGCGGGGCCTGCGGCACAATAGGTTTTTTTTTCCCAAAGGGGGGCTGTGTGGCCCCCCTTCCTTTTTCCTTTTTTTGGGCCCTGGGGACCCCATCCCCCAGGGCCTTACCCCTTTTTTTTTTTTTTTAAACGGGAAGGGGGCCGCGTGGCCCCTCTCCCGGGCCACTACTTGCCCCGGGGACCCCATCCCCCGGGGCTGGCCCTCTCCGTTGGGGACTGTGGGGGGTCCCCAATTACCCCACGGTCCCGCCGGCTCCCCGCGTCCCTCGGGAGCCGGCATTGCTTTTCCACATGGGGAGCTGCTAAGATGTAGCTCCCCGTGTGGAAAAGCAATAGGCTTTGGTTTTTGGAAGAGAGAGCAGGTTTCCTGCTCTCTCTTCCAAAAACCAAAGCAGTTTGCTATGACAGGACGGGAGCCGCGAGGCTCCCGTCCTGTCATAGCAAACTACAGTGTCCCGGGGTAGGCACCCCGGGACACTGCAGGAGCCGGCCCTGGGGGTGGTGGTCCCCAGGGCCATCAAGGGCTCCAGGAGGAGGGCCGCGCGGCCCCCTCCCAACCAATGCACAGCCCCGGGGAGGTGGTGGTCCTCGGGGCTCGGGGTCCGTAACGGACCCCCATATTGAAATATTTAGTTCCCCGGGAGGTGGCGGTACCTGGGGCATGTGGGGGGCTCGAGCCCCCCACACACGTAATTTTTTTTTTAAAAGAAGGCCCGGGGGTGGCGGTCCCGGGGCAGCGGAGGGCTGAGAGCCCTCCCGCACCATTTTGTTTAAAGCCCCGGGGGTGGTGGTCCCCGGGGCTTGGAGGCCTTAGAGGCCCCCATATAATTATTAATGATCCCCCGCATGCCCCCGGGACTTGGCCCACCCGGGGGCCAATTAACAACGAAGCGCGGGAGTACGCGCTTCATTTTTCTTTTTATCGGCAGGATCCGCGCACCCAGCGCGTTTTTTGCCGATTTTTAAAACATATATTTTTTTTATTTTGGCCCTGGGGTCCTTGTAGGACCCCTGAGCAGGCCTAGGGGTCAGGGTGTTTCTACCCTGCCCCCTTTTGCGTTTTGCGCAGTTGTTTTACTGCATTCTTGTTCCTCGGTTCTACCGAGGAACAAGATGGCTGCCAACACTTCCTGGTTTGGAGTGTTGACAGCCAATTAGCATGCAGCTCGTGATCGGGAGGGTGCGCGGATCCACCGCGGCCATAGATATTGAAACTTTTATTTTGGATTTTCTCAGCAACTACTGAACGGATTTACACCATTTTTAAAAAGGGTGCTTTCTGAACCAAGCACTACCTTTGTGCCAAATTTGGTGTAATTCCGTTCAGCAGTTTTGGCTGTAGCCTTGCATAAAGTTTCCTATGGGAAATTGATTTTTCACTCTTATTTTTTGAATTTCTCCGCAACTACTGAACGGATTTACACCATTTAAAAAAAGGTCACTTTCTGAACCAAGCGCTACCTTTTTGCAAAATTTGGTGTAATTCCGTTCAGCAGTTCGGGCTGTAGCCGTGGCTAAAATTTCCTATGGGAATTAACATGGAGAAAACACGTTTTGGGACCCCCCTTTTTTCTCAGCCCCCGCTTGATGAATCACCCCGAAACTTTCAAGACAGGAGCGGACCGGAGCGCCCCACTAGTTTTGAAAATTTTGCGATGATTAGTCAAATGACGCCAAAGTTAATGGGAATAGAATGTTATGAATTTCCTATGGATAATAGGTCCTAACTATAACTATCTACTGGCGACCGCCAGTAGATAATATATATACATATATATATGCATCCTTGTACTTCGTGCTCCTTCTGTCTCCCCACGCCAAAAGCAGAGGATCGCCAAAGCCGGAGGAGCACGCCAGACAAATTGCTCCAATACAGTTTCAAAGTAATGCGATTACTCGGAAGGTTAACACCAGCAGTTGGTTTATTTTTCAGTTACGCGTTTCGCTCGCACAGCGAGCATGATCACACATACTGACTCGTCGGAAAAACTGCATTACATATGGGTTCACAGAAATAAAAAACTGACTTGTAGCACGTAGCCCCGTATAAATGGTATCCATTTTGAAGTGTCCTACTATTACTGCTAGCAATGTAGTCAGCTCATATCAACTGCTAGCAACATGTTTCTACAGTATGGTATTCCTCAGTAGGATGTGTAATATCACAAAATTAGAGCATTGCAGTAATATTTGGCCAATGAAAAGTATCACTGGCAAGTGCCTGTGACAACATCGTAATAGCTCTGATACCTCTTATTCGACACAGTGTCACGAAAGAGGTTACTGTTGAGGATATTAAAGCTTGTTAGCATGCAATTTCATCGATTGTTTACATATGCAATCAGTGTTGTATTGCTAGGCAAAATATGCAATTTCCTCAGTTTATCAAAGCAAGATTATTATTGCCTTGCTAACGAGCTACCTACCACAACGCTAGCTATGATGCTAATGGCAGCTTCCTGATACCACTTGTATTTTTGTCAGACATAGTGTTGGGGTTAAGGAAGTGCCTGTATTGTCCTAAATAACCAAATATACATGTAAATACATTCCACATGCAGAGGCATTCTAAATACTACACGGCTAAGTGCCCCAAGAAGGATGTACTCTCATATTGCTATTTCCTATTGTTCAAATACACGCAACATAGTGTTTGTCCTACAATCCTAGTCTGCAAGTGCTCTAAATTACTTGATGTAACCAATGTATAAAAGCCTCTACTGTGCATTTTATCTTATTACAGTTTCTTTCAAAGATATTCTCATAGTATGCATTCTTGCCCAAATCCATCAGCTGTAACTTCCACAAACAGGTGAAATAGTGAACCAAGATTTAAATATCATCCACCACATTCTTATGACAGATAACACAGAGCACAAATGTTCATGTTAAGGGACAAAGAGATATCTCTTATCTGTCTTGTGCTGCCCTCCACCACGGTGCAGATGATGCTGAAGAAAAGGGTAGGGGGTAAGTCAACGTATCCACTCCTGGAGTTGGCCCCTTCCTTTTCTCCTGTGATTAAAAGAAAAAAACATAAATTACTATTCACAGTTGGGGTTAAAAATATGAATTTCAGTTTCACAAAAATTAGAACAGACAGAATATTCCTATTCTTACAAATGTGACATTCTGCTTTTCATTTGCAAAAGGGAATTTCCTCTTTCTACCCAAGTTCGACCTAGTTTTCATAAAGATGGATACCCACTTCTTCATCCTGGTTGTGACCTAGAGAGGTTTTAGTTTAGAGGTTTATGATCTGCCAGGAATCTCTCTTGCGTAGCTGAAGTGCCCTATTTCCCCCCCTGGGATTCTGTTGGATTTGTTCAATGGCAAAGTATGTCAGCAGCAAATTATTGGCAAGATGGTATTCAGCAAAATGCCTCGCTATAGGATAGTGAGGGTCTTTATTGCTGATGGCTCTCATGTGCTCAAGTACTCTTTTCTTGGCCGCTAGTGTTGTGCTCCCCACATAGCGTAGTTTGCACGGACCCTCTAGTATGTAGATTACAAAAGTTGCGCCACATGTGAGAAATTGACTTATAGTTTTTTCCCCTGTAGGGGTACGGTAGGTTTTCCTCATGGTGCTGTTGCGGCATGCCTTACAGTGCCCACATGGAAAACATTGATGTAGGCTAAGCTGGGTGTTCAGGCATTTGTTTGTAATATCTCCCTTCACTAAGATATCTTTAAGGTTTTTCCCTTTCTGTATGTGATTTGCGGGCGTTTAGGTAGCTTCGCACCAATGGTAGATTCACTTGATAGAATATTCCAATTCTGGTTAAGAATTTTGGAAATATTTTTGGCTTCCTTGTTGTACGTGAGAATTACTCTCGTAGTGTTTTCTTCTACTGATGTAGGTTTTTCTTGGAGTGTGAGTTCTCTGTCGATTTTACTGACCTTTTCCTTGGCTCTTTCCAAGACCCAACTAGGATAACCCCTTTCCCTGAACCTACAGATGATATTGTCTTGTTCGGCAAGGAAGTCTTCCTGATTACTGCAGTTTCTTCTTGCTCTCAGCAGCTCCCCGAAGGGGATACTCCATTTCAGAGCCTCCGGGTGACTGCTGAGAGCATGGAGAAGACTGTTGCCTGCTGTCAGTTTGCGATGTAGTTTGGTACATAGTAGGTTATTTTTAACTTCTACCACAACATCTAAGAATTCAATATATTCCCTGCTCATAGTGTATGTGAGTTTCAGATTAAACTCATTGTCATTCAGTTTATTAATTGTTCTTATAGCGCTCTCTTCACTACCTGTCCATACAATGAACAAGTCATCTATATATCTGAGCCACTTGACCACCTTGCCCCCAGTGTTCTCTGCTTCCAAGGGCCAGATGTATCAAGAATTGCATTTGCGATTCTTACATAGCGAATTTTACCGATTCGCTATTTAAGAAAAGCAAAATGCAATGTATGTAGGATTTGCAAAAAAATTGTGAATCCTACATATTCTTTAATAGCAAATCGCAAATTGCGATTCGCTATTAAGGAATACCTTCCAATTCATTCCAATGGGCCTCTAGGCCCATAGGAATAAATGGGAAGACATTCGCAATTTGCGAGTACCAAGTAGGTACTCGCAAATTGCGAATGCAATTTCAAGGGTGATAGGGGGCCAAAAGGCTACCCTGTTGCACCCCTAAAGGTAAGTGTGCACATGTGGCGCACATAATGTATGTACGCCACATGGCACCTTGAAAAATGAAAAAAGTGCATTTTTCATGGAAATCGCATATTACCACCAACTTGAAGTTGGTGGTAATTTGCGATTCCTTAAAGGCAGGTCACCAATCTTTTTTGCTTCCTGCATTTCATTTAAGGAATCGGAAATTGGGATTCCTTAAATGCATTCGCAAAATAGGGAATCACAACTTTTGCAATTCCCTATTTTGCGAATGTCTTTTGGGATGATACATCCCAAAAGGCTTTTTCCTGTCCGCAAAAGGGTCGATTCTGAGAGTCGGCCCGTTTGCGAACGGGAAAAACGCTTCATACATCTGGCCCTAAGTCTTTCTGCTCTTCCTCTTCCCATACTCCTAAGAACAGGTTAGCAAAACTTGGCGCAAAGCACGTCCCCATTGCAGAGCCAAGGACTTGTTTATACAGCGTGCCATTAAACATGAACATATTGTTGTAAAGACAAAATTTCCTAATTTCAAGCAGCATTTCCATGTGTTCCAGATAACAAATGTCTCTATTTTTGAGCAAATGATGGCAACATTGTATGCCCAAAGTGTGGTCAATTATTGAATATAGGGAATTTACATCCATCGTCACTAAGAGGAAGTCTTCCTTCCAGACAATGTCCTTTATTTTCCCCAAAAAGTCCTTGGTATCTTTAGTGTATGAAGGTAGTGACATGACATACTCGCAGAGAAAGTGATCTACATATTTCGATATATGTTCAGAGACACACCCTATCGACGAGACAATCGGTCTCCCTGGTGGTCTAGTGGGATTTTTGTGAACTTTGGGCAGGAGATTAAAAAATTGGTATTTTCAGGTAATCACATTTTAAGTAGCAGTATTCTTCCCATTGAAGAATCCCACTATCCTTCCATATGTTACATGCTCCATATTTTAACTATGCTCTCATTGTACTCCTGCATGTTGGTTACAACATAGAATCTAGTATCACATAGTTGTCTCTCTGCTTTCTCTATGTACATGCTTCTGTCCCAAAGTACAATATTCCCTCCCTTGACTGCAGGGCGTATGACCAGATTTTCATCTTGGGACAGGGTTTTGATGATTTCCCATTGGGTCTTGGAAAAGTTCGAGGATGTGTTCATTCTTCTTTTCTTTTTGCGAAATTGCATTAGATCTCTCATCACAGTATCATGGAATGCATCAATGTTGTCATGTGGCATATTGGGGTAGAAGATGGATTTGGGTTTGAAATTGGTCATGGCTGGTCGGTCCGTGATGTCCTCCCAGTTCTCCTCTATAGGACCTAAGCCTGCTTCTATGTAAAGGTCTTGCATGGCTTGTAAGGTATCCATGTCCCCTACACTGAGGATATTGTTGTCTTCAATACTAGTACTACCTCTAGGTTCGGAGCTGATGGTAATGATTTCTTGATCAGGTGGTCTTGATCTTCTGATAGAGTGCCATTTTTTTAGCTTAAGCTTTCTCACAAACTTGTACATGTCTATTCTCGTTTCCTGATAATTGAAATTGTTGGACGGGCAGAAAGAGAGAGCTAGGCATAGTGTCCTCTTTTCTAACATAGACAGTGGTTGGTAGGAAAGGTTCATGATGGTTTTATTTACTGTGTCGTCATCCATTAGATCTGTGTCTTTGGGCCAGTTGTTTTGTTTCCCATTAGCCTTTTTCCCCATCCTGTTCCTCTTCTGTTTCCTCTGTCTGAGTCGCTTTCTTCTCTGCCAGTTCCTTCCTGGCTTCTTCCACTTCCTCTGCCCCGTTGTCTTCGTCCTCACCCTCGTGTCCTTGGTGGCTGTACTGTTCTTGGAGTCTGCCTCCCTGTCCGTAGGAGGCGGTATTCTTCTAAAAAAGTAGGCTGTGTTTTTGTTCCCGATGCTCCTTTAGACGACGTGGTAGCTACTAGAGATAGATCCCCCTCAGTGTCACTACTGGTGATTGAATCTGTTCCACTTATATTTTCTGTCACGCTGTCAAAATGGTTCTCCTAGTGACATCTTTTCATAGAGATGGTCGTACTTGTGGCTGTATGTTAAATTTCTACCACTTTCTTAGTCACAACAATCACGATGTAGTTTAGTTTGTTTATGTGCTTTAATGTCGTCCTCGTGAAGTTTCAATCTTATTTTCAGTTCGTCCACATATTTCTGAATGATTTCCTGTTCTTTATGATTTTTTAGCTCTTCTTCCAGTGATTTAAGTTCACGTAAAATTCCTTCTCTATCCTCCCATGCGTATTTCACTAGGATTGTGAGCATCTGTTTGGAGCTCTTGGTGGAATTTTCTGCCCACTCCTCCAAATTTTTGGGTTAGGTGATTCGTAAGAAGGCGTTGTGTAGATTTGTAGTCCACGGGGTACCATCTCCTTTTCAATATATTCCTGTAGGGATATCGCTTCCCACCATTTTGATGTCTCTGATTTTTTGAGTTTCTCCAATTTCCTTAGTTTCTCCTGTAGGGTGCTGTCTATGGCACTTGTTTCTTTTCTTTGTTGGCCTTTGTTGGGTGCTTGGGCACAGAGGCTCTGGGCAGCCGCCCTTCTTTCTGTTTCTTCCTCCATGAGTCTCTATTCTCCTGTCCCGGCACTCTCACTTGAACCAGGTCTGTCTGTTCCTTCTGAAAGTTATCCTTGGGGAATGCGCTAATGGCTGAAAAAAGCTAATGTTAATCCTCCCCTCCACAGTCTGGAGGTTCCTGCTGCAGCTGTTTCTTCTGTGCTCTGCATGCGCGGATAGTGTGCACGTTCTTCTATATACTGCCTAAATGGTATGGACACAGTTCTCCGTTGAGAGGTGGCAAATGTTCCTGGTAATCTGTATATGTGCACACTCTGTGGATGTTTCAAGGGTATTAGTAAGCTCTCTCTTGCGTGGGGTGATGTGGTGTGCAACTCGATCCCCACCGGTAATAACTTAGCTGAAATGTCACTAGGTCTGTAACCAGTTCTCTGCAGACATGTATTCAGTACTCCTTGTCTGGGGCTGGGTGTTCGTAGCACCAACAAGCAATTGTATTTCACGTGTGATGTGAGTTCCTGCTAGTGATAAGAGTGATATGAGTGCTTAACTTGTTGCTGTTCTTTTTTTTTATGCCCTTGGGTATTTCAGGGGTTCTTGCGTGCATGGATCTGGTAAGATCTAAATAGAAAAATTCCTGTGTTTGTCCCATAATTACTGAACCCCTGAATCCTTATTGTCCAATTGTTAACTCAGGGCAGCGTCTGTATCTTTGCGGCTCCCACCGGGATCTTTCCTGCTGTCCAGATACGTAGGCTCCTATCCTAGCCGCGGCCAGAGTTAGAAAGGCGAGAAGGACACGTGTCCTTCGACCCATCTCCTCCCCCCCACACACCCCGTGTCGCAGCCCGCTCAGAGCACCTACCTCTGGGACGTGCTCTCGATACGATTCTTCTTCGTGTGTTCCACTTTTCAAATACGACTCTGTGTCTCCATTTTTTCTTATCGCACAGTTTCACCTGCCGGCCCGAGAGACTCCATTTGAATCCTTGTACTTCATGCTCCTTCTGTCTCCCCATGCCAAAAGCAGAGGATCACCAAAGCCGGCGGAGTGTGCCACACAAATTGCTCCAATACAGTTTCAAAGTAATGCGATTACTCGGAAGGTTAACAACAGCAGTTGGTTTATTTTTCAGTTACGCGTTTTGCTCGCACAGCGAGCTTGATCACACACTGACTTGTGGGAAAAACTGCATTACATATGGGTTCACAGAAAGAAAAAACAGACTTGTAGCACATAGCTTCGTATAAATGGAATCCATTTTGAAGTGTCCTATTATTACTGCTAGCAATGTAGTCAGCTCATATCAACTGCTAGCAACACGTTTCTACAGTATGGTATTCCTCAGTAGGATGTGTAATATCACAAAATTAGAGCATTTTAGTAATATTTGGCCAATGAAAAGTATCACTGGCAAGTGCCTGTGACAACATCGTAATAGCTCTGATACCTCTTATTCGACACAGTGTCACGAAAGAGGTTACTGTTGAGGACATTAAAGCTTGTTAGCATGCAATTTCATCGATTGTTTACATATGCAATCAATGTTTTATTGCTAGGCAAAATATGCAATTTCCTCAGTTTATCAAAGCAAGATTATTATTGCCTTGCTAACGAGCTACCTACCACAATGCTAGCTATGATGTTAAAGGCAGCTTCCTGATACCACTTGTATTTTTGTCAGACATAGTGTTGGGGTTAAGGAAGTGCCAGTATCGTCCTAAATAACCAAATATACATGTAAATACATTCCACATGCAGAGGCATTCTAAATACTACACGGCTAAGTGCCCCAAGAAGGATGTACTCTCATATTGCTATTTCCTATTGTTCAAATACACGCAACATAGTGTTTGTCCTACAATCCTAGTCTGCAAGTGCTCTAAATTACTTGATGTAACCAATGTATAAAAGCCTTTACTGTGCATTTTATCTTATTACAGTTTCTTTCAAAGATATTCTCATAGTATGCATTCTTGCCCAAATCCATCAGCTGTAACTTCCACAAACAGGTGAAATAGTGAACCAAGATTTAAATATCATCCACCACATTCTTATGACAGATAACACAGAGCACAAATGTTCATGTTAAGGGACAAAGAGATATCTCTTATCTGTCTTGTGCTGCCCTCCACCACGGTGCAGATGATGCTGAAGAAAAGGGTAGGGGGTAAGTCAACGTATCCACTCCTGGAGTTGGCCCCTTCCTTTTCTCCTGTGATTAAAACAAAAAACATAAATTACTATTCACTGTTGGGGTTAAAAATATGAATTTCAGTTTCACAAAAATTAGAACAGACAGAATAGTCCTATTCTTACAAATGTAACATTCTGCTTTTCATTTGCAAAAGGGAATTTCCTCTTTCTACCCAAGTTCGACCTAGTTTTCATAAAGATGGATACCCAGTTCTTCATCCTGGTTGTGTCCTCCAGAGGTTTTAGTTTAGAGGTTTATGATCTGCCAGGAATCTCGCTTGCGTAGCTGAAGTGCCCTATTTCCCCCCCTGGGATTCTGTTGGATTTGTTCAATGGCAAAGTATGTCAGCAGCAAATTATTGGCAAGATGGTATTCAGCAAAATGCCTCGCTATAGGATAGTGAGGGTCTTTATTGCTTATGGCTCTAATGTGCTCAAGTACTCTTTTCTTGGCCGCTAGTGTTGTGCTCCCCACATAGCGTAGTTTGCACGGACACTCTAGTATGTAGATTACAAAAGTTGAGCCACATGTGAGAAATCGACTTATAGTTTTTTCCCCTGTAGGGGTACGGTACGTTTTCCTCATGGTGCTGTTGCGGCATGCCTTACAGTGCCCACATGGAAAACATTGATGTAGGCTAAGCTGGGTGTTCAGGCGTTTGTTTGTAATATCTCCCTTCACTAAGATGTCTTTAAGGTTTTTCCCTTTCTGTATGTGATTTGCGGGCGTTTAGGTAGCTTCGCACCAATGGTAGTCACTTGATAGAATATTCCAATTCTGGTTAAGAATTTTGGAAATATTTTTGGATTCCTTGTTGTACGTGAGAATTACCCTCGTAGTGTTTTCTTCTACTGATGTAGGTTTTTCTTGGAGTGTGAGTTCTCTGTCGATTTTACTGACCTTTTCCTTGGCTCTTTCCAAGACCCAACTAGGATAACCCCTTTCCCTGAACCTACAGATGATATTGTCTTGTTCGGCAAGGAAGACTTCCTGATTACTGCAGTTTCTTCTTGCTCTCAGCAGCTCCCCGAAGGGGATACTACATTTCAGAGCCTCCGGGTGACTGCTGAGAGCATGGAGAAGACTGTTGCCTGCTGTCAGTTTGCGATGTAGTTTGGTACATAGTAGGTTATTTTTAACTTCTACCACAACATCTAAGAATTCAATATATTCCCTGCTCATAGTGTATGTGAGTTTCAGATTAAACTCATTGTCATTCAGTTTATTAATTGTTCTTATAGCGCTCTCTTCACTACCTTTCCATACAATGAACAAGTCATCTATATATCTGAGCCACTTGACCACCTTGCCCCCAGTGTTCTCTGCTTCCAAGGGCCAGATGTATCAAGAATTGCATTTGCGATTCTTAAATAGCGAATTTTACCGATTCGCTATTTAAGAAAAGCAAAATGCAATGTATGTAGGATTTGCAAAAAAAATTGTGAATCCTACATATTCCTTAATAGCAAATCGCAAATTGCGATTCGTTATTAAGGAATACCTTCCCATTCATTCCTATGGGCCTCTAGGCCCATAGGAATAAACGGCAAGACATTCGCAATTTGCGAGTACCAAATAGGTACTCTCAAATTGCGAATGCAATTTCAAGGGTGATAGGGGGGCCAAAAGGCCACCCTGTTGCACCCCCTAAAAGGTAAGTGTGCACATGTGGCGCACATAATGTATGTACGCCACATGGCACCTTGAAAAATGAAAAAAAGTGCATTTTTCATGGAAATCACATATTACCACCAACTTGAAGTTCGTGGTAATTTGCGAATCCTTAAAGGCAGGTCACCAATCTTTTTGGCTTCCTGCATTTCATTTAAGGAATCGGAAATTGGGATTCCTTAAATGCATTCGCAAAATAGGGAATCACAATTTTTGCAATTCCCTAATTTGCGAATGCCTTTTGGGATGATACATCCCAAAAGGCTTTTTCCTGTTCGCATAAGGGTCGATTCTGAGAGTCGGCCCGTTTGCAAACGGGAAAAACGCTTCATACATCTGGCCCTGAGTCTTTCTGCTCTTCCTCTTCCCATACTCCTAAGAACAGGTTAGCAAAACTTGGCGCAAAGCACGTCCCCATTGCAGTGCCAAGGACTTGTTTATACAGCGTGCCATTAAACAGGAACATATTGTTGTAAAGACAAAATTTCATAATTTCAAGCAGCATTTCCGTGTGTTCCAGATAACAAATGTCTCTATTTTTGAGCAAATGATTGCAACATTGTATGCCCAAAGTGTGGTCAATTATTGAATATAGGGAATTTACGTCCATCGTCACTAAGAGGAAGTCTTCCTTCCAGACAATGTCCTTTATTTTCCCCAAAAAGTCCTTGGTATCTTTAGTGTATGAAGGTAGTGACATGACATACTCGCAGAGAAAGTGATCTACATATTTCGATATATGTTCAGAGACACACCTTATCGACGAGACAATCGGTCTCCCTGGTGGTCTAGTGGTATTTTTGTGAACTTTGGGCAGGAGTTAAAAAAATTGGTATTTTCAGGTAATCACATTTTAAGTAGCAGTATTCTTCCCATTGAAGAATCCCACTATCCTTCCATATGTTTAGCATGCTCCATATTTTAACTATGCTCTCATTGTACTCCTGCATGTTGGTTACAACATAGAATCTAGTATCACATAGTTGTCTCTCTGCTTTCTCTATGTACATGCTTCTGTCCCAAAGTACAATATTCCCTCCCTTGACTACAGGGCGTATGACCAGATTTTCATCTTGGGACAGGGTTTTGATGATTTTCCATTGGGTCTTGGAAAAGTTCGAGGATGTGTTCATTCTTCTTTTCTTTTTGCGAAATTGCATTAGATCTCTCATCACAGTATCATGGAATGCATCAATGTTGTCATGTGGCATATTGGGGTAGAAGATGGATTTGGGTTTGAAATTGGTCATGGCTGGTCGGTCCGTGATGACCTCCAGTTCTCCTCTATAGGACCTAAGCCTGCTTCTATGTAAAGGTCTTGCATGGCTTGTAAGGTATCCATGTCCCCTACACTGAGGATATTGTTGTCTTCAATACTAGTACTACCTCTAGGTTCGGTGCTGATGGTAATGCTTTCTTGATCAGGTGGTCTTGATCTTCTGATAGAGTGCCATTTTTTAGCTTACGCTTTCTCACAAACTTGTACATGTCTATTCTCGTTTCCTGATAATTGAAATTGTTGGACGGGCAGAAAGAGAGACCTAGGCAGAGTGTCCTCTTTTCTAACATAGACAGTGGTTGGTAGGAAAGGTTCATCATGATGGTTTTATTTACCGTGTCGTCATCCATTAGATCTGTGTCTTTGGGCCAGTTGTTTTGTTTCCCATTAGCCTTTTTCCCCGTCCTGTTCCTCTTCTGTTTCCTCTGTCTGAGTCGCTTTCTTCTCTGCCAGTTCCTTCCTGGCTTCTTCCACTTCCTCTGCCCCGTTGTCTTCGTCCTCACCCTCGTGTCCTTGGTGGCTGTACTGTTCTTGGAGTCTGCCTCCCTGTCCGTAGGAGGCGGTATTCTTCTAAAAAAGTAGGCTGTGTTTTTGTTCCCGATGCTCCTTTAGACGACGTGGTAGCTACTAGAGATAGATCCCCCTCAGTGTCACTACTGGTGATTGAATCTGTTCCACTTATATTTTCTGTCACGCTGTCAAAATGGTTCTCCTAGTGACATCTTTTCAAAGAGGTGGTCGTACTTGTGGCTGTATGTTAAATTTCTACTACTTTCTTAGTCACAACAATCACGATGTAGTTTAGTTTGTTTATGTGCTTTAATGTCGTCCTCGTGACGTTTCAATCTTATTTTCAGTTCGTCCACATATTTCTTAATGATTTCCTGTTCTTTATGTTTTTTCAGCTCTTCTTCCAGTGATTTAAGTTCACATAAAATTCCTTCTCTATCCTCCCATGCGTATTTCACTAGGATTGTGAGCATCTGTTTGGAGCTCTTGGCGGAATGTTCTGCCCACTCCTCCAAATTTTTGGATTAGGTGATTCGTAAGAAGGGGTTGTGTAGATTCGTAGTCCACGGGGTACCATCTCCTTTTCAATATATTCCTGTAGGGATATCGCTTCCCACCATTTTGATGTCTCTGATTTTTTGAGTTTCTTCAATTTCCTTTGTTTCTCCTGTAGGGTGCTGTCTATGGCACTTGTTTCTTTTCTTTGTTGGCCTTTGTTGGGTGCTTGGGCACAGAGGCTCTGGGCAGCCGCCCTTCTTTCTGTTTCTTCCTCCATGAGTCTCTATTCTCCTGTCCCGGCACTCTCACTTGAACCAGGTCTGTCTGTTCCTTCTGAAAGTTATCCTTGTGGAATGCGCTAATGGCTGAAAAAAGCTAATGTTAATCCTCCCCTCCACAGTCTGGAGGTTCCTGCTGCAGCTGTTTCTTCTGTGCTCTGCATGCGCGGATAGTGTGCACGTTCTTCTATATACTGCCTAAATGGTATGGACACAGTTCTCCGTTGAGAGGTGGCAAATGTTCCTGGTAATCTGTATATGTGCACACTCTGTGGATGTTTCAAGGGTATTAGTAAGCTCTCTCTTGCGTGGGGCGATGTGGTGTGCAACTCGAACCCCACCGGTAATAACTTAGCTGAAATGTCACTAGGTCTGTAACCAGTTCTCTGCAGACATGTATTCAGTACTCCTTGTCTGGGGCTGGGTGTTCGTAGCACCAACAAGCAATTGTATTTCACGTGTGCCCCCAGTGCAGGACTTCAAAGCACCCGAAAGTGCTCCCGCCCAGCCCCAATACACATTATCCTGTCTGGGGAGGTGGTCACACCTCCCTGGGACAGGAAACCTATTGTCCAGGCCTCCCCTGCCGGAGTTTCGTCCAGCAGCAGGAGGCCAGACTCGTGTCTGTGGCAGCAGCATCCATTTTGTGATGCCAGGGCTCTGGAAAGAAGTTACCAGACTCGTCAGAGTTAACATGTCTTTCCCTCTAGAAGGGTGGAATGCTACCCCCGCCGCCAGGATTGGCGGGGGGTAGTATTCCAAGATGTTTGACACCAAACACGACATGTTTAGGTGCAGCCATTCCAAAGTTAGCATTTTACCGCAAGGATATAATGCGCTTAAGAGTATATGGTCAGGCTGCACTACAAACAGCATCAGAGATGGTCTCCGAACACTGCAGAGGGGCCCTGCTCATGCAGGGGCACCCTCTCACATAGGAACCATGCACTCTGCCTTTAGGATTGATAAGGCCTGCCTTAGGAGTGACTTATAGGTTTATATGTGTGTATGTATTTCGTGATATAGGTAACCTATATCACAGTAAGGGGTGCATGCACCACCTTACCCAGGCTGCAGTAGCAGACCTGTGGTGTCAGTTTGGATGGCCTTCCAGGGGTGGCATAATACATGCTGCAGCCCCTGGCAGGCCTCTGAGGTACCTATGCCCTTGGTACATAGTATACCATATACTAGGGACTTATAAGGGCACTCCAGATCCCAATCAGTGATGTGCCTAAGGCACATGGAAACCATTTTAGAGAGGAAGCAGCTAGGCTGGGGTTCTGATTAGCAGGGCCCCAGCCAGACTAATGTCGAAAAACAGTGAAGCATCAGCAAAAAGTGGGGGTACCCATGTGAAGCAGATCCTACTCTCCTACACAACCCCCCAAACGTAGGGACATTAAACTAACCTTGCCCAGTTAAGTCTTCATGTTCTAAGTGGAAATACCTAGAGAGTCCATCTGCATTCGCATGGTTACTCCCAGGCCTATGTTCCACTGTAAAGTCCATCCCCTGTAGGGAAATGGACCACCTAAGCAGTTTGGGGTTTTCACCCTTCATTTGTTTTAGCCATAAGAGGGGCTTATGGTCTGTCTGAACCAGGAAGTGGGTACCAAACAAGTATGGCCTCAACTTCTTCAGAGCCCAGACCACAGCAAAGGCCTCCCTCTCTATGGCTGACCAACGTTTCTCTCTAGGGGTCAGCCTTCTGCTAATAAAAGCTACTGGCTGATCCTGACCTTCTTCATTCAATTGTGACAGTACAGCCCCTACCCCCAATTCAGATGCATCAGTTTGAACAATGAACTTCTTGGAGTAATCAGGACTCTGCAGAATTGGAGCAGTGCACATGGCCTGCTTGAGGTCATCAAATGCCTTTTGACAGCTAACTGTCCACTGAACCTTTTTGGGCATTTTCTTAGAAGTTAAGTCATTCAGGGGTGTCACTATTGATCCATACCCCTTGACAAATCTCCTATAGTACCCAGTCAGGCCTAAGAAGGCTCTCACCTGAGTCTGGGTAGTGGGAGCAGTCCAGTCCATGATGGTCTGGATCTTGCTCTGCAAAGGTTGAACCTGGCCTCCACCCACAAGGTGGCCCAGGTACACAACCTGACTCTGCACTATCTGGCACTTAGTGGCCTTGATAGTCAGGCCTGCCTTTTGCAGGGCCTGTAAAACATTCCTGAGGTGGACCAGGTGATCCTCCCAGGTGGAGCTAAAGACAGCAATATCATCTAGATAAGCTGCACTATAGGCCTCCAGTCCTGTGAGAACTGTATTCACCAACCTCTGGAAAGTGGCAGGTGCATTCTTTAGACCAAAGGGCATTACCACAAATTGATAATGCCCACTAGGGGTTGAGAATGCTGTTTTGGGCTTTGCAGTATCAGCTAGTCTGATCTGCCAGTAGCCAGCTGTTAGGTCAAATGTGCTGAGATATTTGGCAGAGGCCAAAGTATCTATGAGCTCATCTGCCCTGGGTATTGGATGGGCATCAGTCCTAGTGACTGCATTGAGACCCCTGTAGTCCACACAAAACCTCATCTCTCTTTTTCCACCACTGGTGTGAGGTTTCGGTACAAGGACTACTGGACTAGCCCAAGGGCTATCTGAGGGTTCAATAACTCCCAATTCCAACATTTTCTGGACTTCAGTCCTGATACAGTCCCTGACATGGTCAGGTTGCCTATAAATCTTGTTTTTAATAGGCAGACTGTCCCCAGTGTCCACTTCATGAGTGCACCAGGTGGTCTGACTGGGTGTCAGTGAAAACATATGTCTAAACTGATTGAGGACTTGCCTGCAATCAGCTTGTTGCTGGGTAGTGAGGCTGCCTGCCAAGGCTACACCATCAACTGACCCATCGTCAGGGTTCTGTGAGAGCAGGTCAGGTAGTGGGTCACTCTCTTCCTCCTGCCCTTCATCAGTAGCCATGAGCAAGCCCATGTCTGCCCTGTCCACATATGGTTTTAACCTGTTGACATGGAGAACCCTGTGGGGACTCCTGGGTGTTCCTAGGTCCACTAAATAAGTGACCTCACCCTTCTGCTCAACAATAGTGTGGGGTCCACTCCATTTATCTTGGAGAGCTGCTGGGGCCACTGGCTCCAACACCCACACCTTCTGTCCTGGCTGGTAAACAGTCAGAACAGCCTTTTGGTCATGCCAGGCCTTCTGAAGTTCCTGACTAGCCTCAAGGTTTTTGGTTGCCTTTTTCATGTACTCAGCCATCCTGGAGCGGAGACCAAGTACATAGTCCACTATATCTTGCTTTGGGGGCTTGAGAGGTAACTCCCATCCTTCCTTCACCAAGCACAGTGGACCCCTCACAGGGTGGCCAAACAGAAGTTCAAAAGGGCTGTAACCAACCCCCTTCTGAGGCACCTCCCTATATGCGAATAAAAGGCAGGGCAAGAGTATGTCCCATCTACGCCTAAGCTTTTCTGGGAGCCCTTTAATCATGCCCTTCAAGGTTTTGTTGAATCTCTCAACTAAACCATTGCATTGTGGGTGATAGGGTGTGGTGAACTTATAAGTCACTCCACACTCCTTCCACATTGCTTTTAAGTACCCAGACATGAAGTTAGCACCCCTGTCTGATACTACCTCCTTAGGAAAGCCCACTCTTGAGAAGATTCCCAGGAGGGCCCTTGCCACCACAGGTGCTGTAGTGGTCCTGAGGGGAATAGCTTCTGGGTACCTGGTGGCATGATCCACTACCACCAGGATAAACCTGTGCCCAGAGGCTGTTTGGGGATCCATGGGACCAACAATGTCAATCCCTACCCTTTCAAAGGGCACCCCCACCACAGGTAGTGGTATCAGGGGGCCTTTGTAGTGCCACCTGCTTTGCCACTGGCTTGGCAGGTTACACAGGAGCGACAAAACTCCTTACTGTCTTCAGACATGTGGGGCCAGTGAAAGTGAGGGACAATTCTGTCCCAAGTCTTGTTCTGGCCCAGGTGACCTGCTAAGGGAATATCATGGGCTAGGGTCAATAGGAAGCCCCTGAACTTCAAAGGTATTACCAACCTCCTGGTAGCACCAGGCTTGGGGTCTCTAATCTCTGAGTACAGGAGTCCATCATCCCAATACACTGTATGGGGACCACTAGCTTTCCCAGCAGCCTCAGCAGCAGCTTGCTGTCTGAGGGGTTCAAGGGAGGGGCAGCTCTGCTGCTCCTGGCTCAGATCTGCCCTAGAAGGTCCCCCTGTCCCCAAGAACTCAACCTGGTCAGGTTCAAGTTCCTCTGGGACAGTTCCTTCTTCAGGGCTGAGATCATCCCCCTCAAGGGACTGATCTTCCTCCTGAGCCAAGGGGAAGGCACTGCCTTAACCCTACTACTCCTCCTCTTGGAAGGCACTTGGTCCATTCTTCTAGAATCCAAGGCCTGTTCAGTGCTAGACATTTTGGCTTGTGACCTGGTCACAGCAAACACATCTGCAGGGATCCCCAGCATTTCTGCATGGGTCCTGAGCTCCACTTCTGCCCAAGCAGAAGTCTCTAAGTCATTGCCAAGCAAGCATTCGACTGGTAGGTTTGCACTTACCACAACCTTCTTAAGGCCAGTTACCCCTCCCCAGGAGAAGTTAACAACTGCCAGAGTATGGTCTGTTCTGACATTGCTAGCATTGGTCACTTGGTACATCTCACCAAGCATAGCTTGCCCAGGAAGCACAAGGTCTTGTGTCACCATTGTGACACTTGCCCCTGTGTCCCTAAATGCCAAAGCCTCACGTCCATTGATTAAAGGCTGTTGTCTGTACTTGCCCAGATTACTGGGACTCACAGTGGAGGTCACATCCATGCCTCCATCACAGACTAACACAGCCTGAGTCAGTTCCCTGACTAAGTCAGAGCCCAACTCAGTTCCCAGGGTGAACCCTACTAAACCCTTTGTTGGAGCACTTCCACCAACTGTACTAGGGGGAACAGGTGCCTTAGGGGCATTGGTGGGTGCTGGACTGGAGTCTTTGGACTTGGTGCAATCACTGGTCCAGTGGGTCTTTTGCTTACAGACCTTGCACCATGGTTTTCTTTGGCCTTTCCCTTTGGTAGACTGTGAATCCCCACCAGAAGAAGATTTTTGGGGGCCTGATGAAGACTTTTGATCTTTACCCTTCTCCCCACCCTTGTCAGAGTTCTTAGCATCTTGCTTCTTGGTTTCCCCACCTTGGTTCTGTACCTTCTGCTTCACCCTGGTTCTGACCCATTTGTCTGCCTTCTTTCCCAATTCTTGGGGAGAGGTCAGATCAGAGTCTACCAGGTATTGATGCAACAGCTGATTTTGACAGTTATTAAGAATCTGCTCCCTCATTATCAGGTTGTACAATCCTGAGAAGTCACACACCTTACTGCCCATCAACCAGCCTTCCAGAGCCTTGGCAGAACAATCCACATAGTCTACCCAGTCTTGAGTCTGTGCTTTTGGGTGTCTCTGAACTTCAACCTGTACTGTTCATTGGTTAGGCCAAACCCATCAATCAGAGCACTCTTCAAGACCTTGTAATTATCAGCATCCTCCTCTCTAACAGTGAGGAGCTTATCTCTACCTTTGTCAGCAAAGGAGAGCCACAAGATTGCCGCCCACTGCTCCTGAGGGACCTTCTGTACTTTACAGGCCCTCTCTAAAGCAGTTATCCATTTGTGGATATCATCCCCACTCTGGTAGGGAGGGACAATCTTGCTCAGGTTCCTATGGTCATAGGACCTTTCCCTGTCTCTAGGGACATGGCTGCCACCATGGGACTCTAGTCTCAACTTTCTTCTCTCTCTAAGGAGATCTAGGGATTCCCTATCTAAAGCCAATTGCTTTTTTCTGATCTCCAGCTGAGTTTCCTCATACTGGACCAGTCTGGTTCTCCTCTCATGAGAGGATTCCCTCCTGTGAGATGAGACAGAGCTCCCTATAGAGGTGCCAGAGTGGTTAGACTCCTGAGAAGGAGATCTAGACTTCCTGGGCACACTCTTACTCCTTCCTGGGGGACAAAGAGGGCATCATCTTGATCATCCTCATCATCATCCACAGGAGGGATTGGGTTTTCCAGGTCAGGGTCATTGTCACCCTCCTGGCCAGTTTCAGAGGGGGGCTGGGGGTACTGGTACCCCTGGCCTCGTCCTCTTCTTCTGCCCCACCCTCAGCTCCTACCCCTTCAGTCCCTACAGGGCTTACTAAGGTCATAAGCCACCAACAACTCCTTGAGGTGTTGGGTGGTGGGGCTTTGGCCTGTCCTTATTTTTCTCAAGTTACATAAAGCTCTCAATTCCAAGAATGGGAGTGTATCATACTTGGAGGGTGGAAGCTCAATGGCTTCCTGCAAGGATTCTTTGGATCCTGCCCTTAAAGACATTACTAGTGTGGTATGGTGTATGCACTACCTACTCTAGTGTGGCCTACTAAACTCTCTTGAGTTGTAGAAAGGGTTGTGCTATCCCTTAACACACAACTCTAAGTTCAGTAGAACTTACTGTATTCTAAGCTTAATTATATGTACCTTAGGTACCTTTAGTGGTTTTCAGTTGATCAATTCAATTGAGATTATCTGGTAAAACAATAGCAAGCTGGAATCCCACACGCTGCACACCAATGTGAGAAGTTGGCCTGGTATATGCTGTCCACTAATTATAGTGGGCACCTTGCACCAGTCCAAACAACCCCTTATTGGAGATAGGTTAAAGACAACCTTTATTGAAAGCTATCCTAGTGGTAGCTATGGAGAGCAGCCTTCAGGCTAAGTCTTGAAGGAATGTAAAGCAGCTTGTTTTACCAGTCTATAATCTCTTGAGTGATCAAATGAAAGAGCACCACACCAGGTATATATTCAAAATATATGTATTTATTGCTAAACACACCCCTCTAGTCTCTTTATGAGGCTAGAGTTCGAAGTACATAAGTTATAAGTTATTAAATCACAGTAATAGCACAAATACACGTTTGGGCCCTAGGGGCGTACCAAACCATATACCAATAAAGTGGTATGCGAACCACGACTGAACTAGACACTAGGCCTAGAGCCTCTAGAAGTGCTTGGACCACAAGGAACCACCCAAGGTAGTGACACAGGGGACCCACGGGAGACGCGTGCAGTGTAAATACACAACCGCGATACGCCGTTAACTTCTATGGAGAAAGTCGGGATCGGGAAAATAGAGAAAAGGGACACTTAAAAGAGGACTAGGACAAAACCCTTTGAGATCTAGGACTTTGAAGAGTCTCTACCCACGGGAGCACCGGAGTACTCGTGTTACCTCACCCAGGGAAGCCGGGTGCATAGGTGCCTTTCGGGGTCGGGTTTCGTCGTCGATTCGAATGGCGATCTGCTGAAAAGTGCTGCTGGCGGCCAAGAGAAAAGTGTCCGGGTGGATCCAAGAGTGGATCGGAGTTCTGAAGAACCTGAAAGCAGAGGGGACAGAGTCTGGGTCACTAGCCAGTGACCAGGAAGGCGATGGACAGATGCCCACCGATGTCGAGTGCTTCAGGTGCGTTGACGGTCGTCTTGACTCTTCAGCCACGAGGTCCAGGAGGCGTTGTCGGTGACCAGGAGCAGGATTCGGGCTGGTACACAATGTCTGTCAAGTGCTGAGGTGTCGGCGACCGGATTGGACCCAACAAGCCTTGGCAACGGCAAGTCTTGGTGAAGATGTAGATCGTCGATGGTGCAGACCAGCAAGGTCTGTGGAACTCACCCAGCAAGGGTAAGTGAGGGCAGGCCTGGAGCAACCAGGATGCCAAGTAAAAAAAGGATTGGCCTTCGTTAAGGGCTACTAGCCAACGGGCTAGCGACCGCGAAGGAGCCTCGTGACGCTGCACGTGGATCTGGCTTACAGGACACTCGTGGAGTGGGGGCCAGGGATCTTCGGTGCAGGTGATGCTGGAGGCTAGGGCTACTCGGAGCCCAAAGCACAACTTCTTGGGAGACCGAGAAGATGATGCACTTGCAAATGTGCTCGGTGTCCAGGGGTCACGGTCTCAAGTCACCCACGATAGCCATGGGCCTCAGCTTTGCTGGGGACTCAGGGTAGCCTCGGGGAAGTCTGAGAATCCACCTCTGGTGATGCGATGACTTCGGCGTCCGACGGGAGCTTCAGAAATGCGAACCGGACAGATGCTTCTTTGGTGCCTGCCAAGCAGGGGAGTCACTCCTTGACCCCAAGGGAGATTCTTCAGTCCTCTAATCTTGTCGTAGAGCGTCGAAGGTCCAGGATTCAGTTTCAGAGTTTCGTCCAGGTATAATCTAAAGTCCTAAGGACTGGGTTCCTATCTTTATACTAAAGATAGGGGTTGGACTACTCTGTGGCCCCACCTATGGGTGGGTCAGGGCAGAGGGGTGGCTACACCCCTTTCTCTTTGTCCAGTTCACGCCAAAGCAGGGGCTGCAAGCCCCTGATCCGGTTTGAACTGGGGTATGCACAGGGACACCAAATGTGCCCCCAGTGCAGGACTTCAAAGCACCTGAAAGTGCTCCCGCCCAGCCCCAATACACATTATCCTGTCTGGGGAGGTGGTCACACCTCCCTGGGACAGGAAACCTATTGTCCAGGCATCCCCTGCCGGAGTTTCGTCCAGCAGCAGGAGGCCAGACTCGTGTCTGTGGCAGCAGCATCTATTTTGTGATGCCAGGGCTCTGGAAAGAAGTTACCGGACTCGTCAGAGTTAACATGTCTTTCCCTCTAGAAGGGTGGAATGCTACCCCCGCCGCCAGTATTGGCGGGGGGTAGTATTCCAAGATGTTTGACACCAAACACGACATGTTTAGGTGCAGCCATTCCAAAGTTAGCATTTTACCGCGAGGATATAATGCGCTTAAGAGTATATGGTCAGGCTGCACTACAAACAGCATCAGAGATGGTCTCCGAACGCTGCAGAGGGGCCCTGCTCATGCAGGGGCACCCTCTCACATAGGAACCATGCACTCTGCCTTTAGGATTGATAAGGCCTGCCTTAGGAGTGACTTATAGGTTTATATGTGTGTATGTATTTCGTGATATAGGTAACCTATATCACAGTAAGGGGTGCATGCACCACCTTACCCAGGCTGCAGTAGCAGACCTGTGGTGTCAGTTTGGATGGCCTTCCAGGGGTGGCATAATACATGCTGCAGCCCCTGGCAGGCCTCTGAGGTACCTATGCCCTTGGTACATAGTATACCATATACTAGGGACTTATAAGGGCACTCCAGATCCCAATCAGTGATGTGCCTAAGGCACATGGAAACCATTTTAGAGAGGAAGCAGCTAGGCTGGGGTTCTGATTAGCAGGGCCCCAGCCAGACTAATGTTGAAAAACAGTGAAGCATCAGCAAAAAGTGGGGGTACCCATGTGAAGCAGATCCTACTCTCCTACAACATCATCCAGTGACTGTGTGTTTCTGTAAAGTTTAAATATGTTTAATATAGATAGGCCAAAGGCGTATTGAAGAATGAGTGGGTGTTTAAGTGTCTGAATGGATGATTTAGTACGGTGCGTGACTGACTGTACAAATGAGTGATTAAACGTATCTTACTGAATGCATGGGTTAGTGACTGAACTGTGTGAATGTCTGTATCCGTCTGTTTATTGGTGTGTAAGTGGATGCATGTGATTTGCGAGTAGCTACATGAGTGTCTATATGGGTTATTGATTGGTTGCTCTGAGTATCTGTATGGCTGCCTGAGTGTGTGTGTGGTGGGTGGGAGTGTGTGTGACTCTGTACATAGATGTGTGAGTGGGTGATTCACTGGGTGCATGATTTCAAGAGTGCATCTGTGATGGAGCTGCTATGGGTGGGTGAGTGTGTGTATGGGTGTGTTAGTGAGTGAATGTATATCTCAGTGGTACATGTGCCAAGTAACTACATATGTAAAAGGCAGTATATATGTGTGTTAGAGTATTTAAATGGCTATAAGTGAGAGTCGTGTGATTGTGAGAGTGGCTGTATGGATGCGTGTGTGCTTGTATCAGTTATTGTATAAGAGCGTAAGAATGTGCTAGTATTTGTATGAGTAAGTGAGCTGGTGTGTGTATAACTGTATAGGTGAGGAAATGGGTGTGTGATTAATTCTTTGCATGACTGACTAGGTGTGTGAGTACCTCTATGGATGAGTGTCGGTGTGTGAGTGTCTGTATAGGTGTATGAGTGCATATGATAGTCCTGTACTGATGAGTGACTGTAAGTATGAGTGACTGTATGGGTGAGTGAGTAGATGTGTGTGTGTAGACCTAGGAATCAGTGAGTGGGTATGTAGTAACTGGTATTGGAGTGTGTATGGTTTTGAGAATGGTAGTCTGTAATTTAGAGTGGGTGTATTCAAGAGCTATATTAGAGTGTGAGGAGATGCATGAAGTTATCACATGGATGATGTCATCAGTGATGTCATTTGAG
This sequence comes from Calotriton arnoldi, assembly GCA_963921515.1. NCBI lineage: Eukaryota > Metazoa > Chordata > Amphibia > Caudata > Salamandridae > Calotriton > Calotriton arnoldi. Next base: position 598,932 of record CAWUFW010010248.1, on the reverse strand, counting down.
ATGTCATCAGTGATGTCATCAGTGATGCCACTGACCATGTCATGAATGATGTAATATGTGACGTCATCAGCAGTGCATTGCGGGCGTGAGTTATAGTTAGCTGAACTAACTATAACGCCGGAATTTCTATGGTTTTGTACGAGTGAAATGTCCAACTAACTATTATGTCCCTGAAACCTAGGGTTTTTTCAGTGAATGTCTAAGGTTTTTTAAATGCTAATTTCTAACTATAACGGGCCTGAAACCTATGGTTTTTTCAGTGAATTTCAATGGTTTTTTAAATGCTAATTTCTACCTATAACGTGCCTGAAACCTATGGTTTTTTAAGTGAATTTCAATGGTTTTTTAAATGCTAATTTCTAACTATGCCTACAGAGTTAAGACATGTGAAGAAAGAGGAAGAAAAGCGCAGAAAGAAGCAAGACAAATGCAGAAAGAAGCAACAGAAGTCCAGAAAGACGAAGAAAAGTGCAGGAAGAAGCAAGAGATGTGCAGAAAGAACCAACAGAGGAGCAGAAAGAGGCCATGTTGCAAAATCATCCTGTGCCCACAACTTTTACAGACGGGTACTGGTGGTAACTGACTCTGAATAACCAGGACCGGAGCCAGTGCTATGCTAAAAGACACTTAGAATACAGTGAAAACACCTACATACACTAGGGAACACTATGCGTTGGGGTATTTGCCATGAGTTAGTGCCTGGGTCATTGCATGAGTACATGAGTAGTGACTGGATGATTAGAGTACTGCAAGGACAGTGCATGGTGAATTTATAAGTGCCTGGGTTTTGGCGGAGTAATTGGATAAGTACATGGTGCGCGCTGGGTGATTGGAGGAGTGCATGGGTAGTGACAGGGCGATGGCTGGACTGCATGGTCCTTGTGGGACCCCCTGAGCAGGCCTAGGGGGTCAGAGTGTTATTACCCTGCCCCCTTTTCTTGTTTTTCACCTTTGCTTCACTCTTTTCTTGTGAATCGGTTCTACCGAGTCACAAGATGGCTGCCAACACTTCCTGGTTTAGAGTTTGGCAGCCAATCACAGTGAAGCTCGTGGCCGGGAGGGTTCGCGAATCCACCGCGGCCATAGATATCGAAACTTTTCTTTTTTGAATTTCTCACCAACTACTGAACGGATTTACACCATTTAAAAAAAAAGACGCTTTCTGAACTAAGCACTACCTTTTTGTCAAATTTGGTGTAATTCCATTCAGCAGTTCGAGCTGTAGCCGTGTCTAAAGTTTCCTATGGGAAATTGATTTTCTGACCCCTATTTTTTGAATTTCTCAGGAACTACTGAACGGATTTACACCATTTAACAAAAAGGACTCTTTCTGAACCAAGGGCTACCTTTTTGCCAAATTTGGTGTAATTCCGTTCAGCAGTTCGGGCTGTAGCCGTGTCTAATGTTTCCTATGGAAATTAACATGGAGAAAACACGTTTTGGGACCCCCCTTTTTTCTCAGCCACCGCTTGGCAAACCACCCCAAAACTTTCAAGACAGGAGCTGACCGGCGCGCTCCATTAGTTTTGAACATTTCACGAAGATTCGTCAAACGACGCTAAAGTTATTGGGGAAACAAAATTGTTTTTCCTATGGAAAATAGGTACTAACTATAACTACCTACTGGCGACCGCCAGTAGGTACTTTATATATATATATATTTATATATATATATATATATATATATATGACAATGCAAACAGCTCCTGCCGTTTCGTCCGACCACCTCCACTAGACGGGGTTGGTGCTGGCTCGGCGGGCGCAGGACCCGCGTATAATTTCCAAATGTCCTCGCACCGCTGCACAAAGAAGAGCCGCACTCTGGGATTATACGGAGAAAAGATTGTTTATTGACTGACGCATTTCAACCAACACGGTCTTTGTCAAAGTCAATTTTCACACCCGGAAGTGCTTAATTTTCTACCAACAATTCATTGCATTGGTGATAGACACAAAAGAAAGACTTTTTTGAGCATGATACATTTCATGGGAAAACAGACTGCCCCGAGTCGCGAGGACAGTTTACAAAGTTACATGCATCTATACTACATCCTAGATTTCATAAGCATTACTACAGACAGTATTGTGCATATTTAAGATGTATTACCGGATGCATTCTGCAAAGGAATTAATGCATGTTAGTGACACCATGATGGTAGTTCCCTGGCCAGTGTCTAAATCCTACATTTAGTTACTGTATCTAACAGTAACAGTAACTATAACGTCTCTGAAACCTATGGTTTTTCAGTGAATTTCAAAGGTTTTTAAATGCTAATTTCTAACTATAACATAGCAGTCGCGTTTGCAGAGTGGTGGAGAAAGGTGAGCATGGCCTTCAAACACCTCCCTTCACCACTAGGCAAACGGGCTCTCTGGTGCGTTGTAGGTTGGAGGATTAACTCCCCTTGAATCCTGAGGGTCCCTGGGGTCCAACTAGCCCACCAGGTACCTCCAGGAAGCGCCACAGAGCTGCGTTGCAGAGAGGTGTAAAAAGGGGCGTGGCCTTTGACCACCTCTCTGCAAAGCAGCTCTGTGGCGCTTACTGGAGGTACCTGGTGAGCTAGTTGGCCACAGGGACCCTCAGGATTCAAGGGGACTTAATTCCCCAACTTACAACGTGCTAGGGGGTGCGTTTGCACAGTGGTGCAGGGAGGGGGCGGGGCCTGATATAAGAAGTTAGCAATCCTGCTGTGTGGGACTTACTGGTGGTAATAAAAGGGGTAGTTGGCCCCCAAGGTTGACGTTGGGGGCTAACTACTCCTTCTGTTACCTCCAGTAAATCCCACACAGTGGGATTGCTAAGAGGTGTTTGAAGGCCATGCTCACCTTTCTCCACCACTCTGCAAACGCGACTGCTATGTTATAGTTAGAAATTAGCATTTAAAAACCTTTGAAATTCACTGAAAAACCATAGGTTTCAGGGACGTTATAGTTAGAAATTAGCATTTAAAAAACCATTGAAATTCACTGAAAAAACCATAGGTTTCAGGTACGTTATAGTTAGAAATTAGCATTTAAAAAACCTTAGAAATTCACTGAAAAAACATATGTTTCAGGCACGTTATAGTTAGTTGGACATTTCACTCGTACAAAACCATAGAAATTCCGGCGTTATAGTTAGTTCAGCTAACTATAACTCGCGCCCATGCAATGCACTGCTGATGACGTCACATATTACATCATTCATGACATGGTCAGTGACATCACTGATGACATCACTGATGACATCTCAAATGACATCACTGATTACATCACTGATGACATCATCCACATGATAATCTGATGCACCTCCTCACACCCTAATATAACCTTTGACACACACACTCTAAAATACAGACTACCATTCTCGAAACCATAGACACACCAATACCAATTACTACATACCCACTCACTGATTCCTAGGTCAACACACACATCCACTCACTCACCTATACAGTCACTCATAAATGCAGTCACTCATCAATACAGCTACTATCATATGTACTCATACACCCATACAGACACTCACACAGCCCCACTCACCCGTAGAGTTACTCACACAGCTAGTCAGTAATGCAAAGAATTAATCACACTCCCATTTACTCACCTACTCAGTTATACACACACCACCTCACTTATTTATACAGATTCTAACACATACTTACTCTCATATACAATCACTGACACAAGCACACACTCATCCATACAGATACTCTCACAATCACTCACTCTCACATATAATCATTTATATACTCCAACACTCAAATATACTGCCTTTCACATATGTAGTTACTCACACGTGTCAAAAGCAAAAATCCCTTTGGACTCTTTTTAAAGCATACAAAAATACCTTACTAACATCCACTCGCGGCCCAATCACCAGAACCCATTAGAGACCAAAAACATAATATAAATTCTAACATATATTATTATTGTTAGGATCCTTATAAATTCAACATGTATAAAAAAGATTAAAAAAATATATAACATCAATACACATATATTAAAAACATTTCATGCACAAACAAATGGGAGAATTTCATCAGGCTATAACTCATCAACAACCCGATGAATTTAATAAGAACTCCAAGTCCATAGAGAATAATACTAATAGCCCTGGTTCGATGTTAAGTAGTGTTCCCTTTCTTCTACTTAGACCAGGTATTGCTTGGGTGCTTTCTTAACCAAAGCGACGCATTTTGGTGGTATCATTGGGTTCACCACCTTCTTCAGGCTTAAAACTACTATTCAGTGTCTCCCAAAACATTCATCTAAAAAACATTAATACAAAAATAAAATATTATATTTAAAAATTCATTTATGATGTTCAATACTATTCATATTACAATTCATATTTCATTTCATCATTATATAAACATTCAACAATCCAAACATATTTAAAACATGATGCAGATAATTTATATTACAGTCCTGGTTCCATTAATGGTGCCATCCACAGCAATTCACGCTTGCTATTACACAAACCAGTTCATACCACCTTCCTCATCACACACACTATTGATTATGATAACATCAAGGGTGTTACCCACCAGATAATTGGTATAGAAGGGAAATATATCTCCTCCCCAATAGCGGCTTCTTTCTCAGTATGGCCGCAATAATAATTCTCAGAGTAGGGGCATGCACGTCATCCCTAAAAAATATAATAAATAGTTGCGAAGAACAGGGTTCATTAATGTCCAATCTCTGCCCTCATGGATCTCCTATTCCTTCATAGAAATGCCACAGATTCAAACACTACCTTATTAGCCTCTTGCTTGCGATGATTCTATATTGACAGGCAAGAATAATGCGAAAACCAGGGAACACAACCTCACTGATTACGCTGCAAAATAAAAAAACAGGCAATCAATTATTTTATATTATCCTATGTTTGCGTGCTTGTTTGAAAACAATGAAAAACAATAAAAGCATTCTACCTTGATTATAAATCTGACATGTTTTGACCACTGGAGCTATGGCCCTCAAAACGATAAAAAGTCCTAATACATGTGGGCTTTGCATAAGCCAACACCTCGTCAGATCGTGCTTTCAAAATTCCAGGTTGGCCTGCCTGTATAACGAAAAGGCCACATTAATAATAATGACTCTCCCTCAAACAATCACTCTGGGATCTACATGTATCCCCCTGCTTGACACAATCTAGTAAATCTATGTCTACCCCTAATATTCTCTATTCGGGGTATTTTATAAACGTTAATAGTCTTGTAGGATTACACCACACCAATTTCTATAACTAACCCGTCCGAGTCCTGTAATTAAAGCGGACCAAGGACCATCCTCATGTAAATTATTATATGAACGCTCCCAAGTTAACGCCTAATTATCAGTATAATATAGCTAATACCCTCCAGGATCGTCCTAAGAGTTTACGCTTGCAGAGAATATAAACGGCTTAACATCTACACCAAAAACCAAGGCCTTCCAGGGTACCCTTTGCTCTCCCCCACACATAGCGGGTCACTCACCGGGACTTAAAAGTATCCTCGTGTGCTCCTTTCTCCTGTATACAAACCGATAAATGCCGACTCGATCACGGTCCCGCTTATAAATGCGCCTGTCGCGTCTCTCAATGATTCAGAGCGGCAACAGCAATAGAAAGCGGACTCCGATAGATAAAGGAGGCCGCCATCTTACAATGAATATAAATAAGAATAAACTACCACATTTATGATTAATGCTTATTATGCGGGATACTGAATCTCCAATACGTTACTTTTATACGAAATGCCTCCGTTATGATTATAACTCCATAGTTTAAATTTACCTGATATCAAGAAACAGACAGCGGAGATGGAAAACAACCGACTTTTTTATTGTTGGCATTCCGATTATTTACACGTACGAAAGCAGTGCTCTGTAAAGTGGGATTTTGATTCTTTACACATACGAAGGACGTACTCTATCAAGTGGAATTTAGATATTATCCCACTATTACTTTATATCAATACTTTGTTTATATATTCAGTGCTCATCAAATTGATATTCTTTTCCTGTCCTACATGGGGATCCCTACCACTATTTGTATCCATTAAAGACATTTTTTCCTCCGTTTTGATCTTCAATCCCTATAGTGCAATCTATAATATTCCTCTCATTCAGGGACGATATTTCACTACCTCGAAGGAATAAAAACTTATCTTATTTTGTTCTCTTCCGTTTTAATTAGAGTATGCATCACATGGCTGTCAGCTAGTAATGTTACTAATTATTATCAACTAACTTGACAAATAGATAAATACAACCTACCTAAGCCCTCTAATTTTAATCCCCAATAACTAATCATAGGATGAAAAAAGATTCACAAATGTGTGAACTTTCATACAGTTTTGCTTCGCCTTTGTTCTAATAAGGGTGACAGCCTCCTGACAGTTATTTTTGGGTGCCAGATCATTATAATGCATCTTCCATGTTATAAGTATACAGGTGGTAAATGACACTTATACATTTTCTATCTTGGAACACAGAGATTACTTAAACCCAATTTTATTTTAATACCTTCTCCCATTCCTCTCGTGAGTTGAGTCCCTGTATGATAGTATTGAGGATAGAGATGTACCATTGTTCTCTCGCTTTCCTTTTATCCTCCATATTGCCTTCTCTTCTGTTCATAGTTACTTTTTCTAAAATGAACCATTCAAAGTCAGTTTCCTTATGTCCCTGTTCTATAAAGTGGGCCACTAATGGGGCATTCACCTTCCTAGTCTTAATAGCAGATCTGTGTTCCAAGAGACGTATCCTGAGTTCTCGGCCCGTCTCCCCCACATATGCTTGTCCACATGGGCATCTTAGCAAATATATAATATTTTTGCTGCGACAATTATTCAGTGTGTGCACAACCACAGTCCTGCCATTATGTTGCAACTGCTTCGCCACAATACATTGTGGACACATGGAGCAACTGCCACATTTGGTATTGCCCATCGCTCTTGAGTTATCAATAGTTCTTTGTTTCTGGGCTGATTCCTCCCTATATGTATGCACCAATTGGTTGCAGAGGTTCATATTTCATTTATAAGCAAAAATTGGTTTCTCTAATTGCACATTCTCATCATTATTAAGTATGTTCCAATGTCTGTTAATCACATTTTTTATTTTATTACTGATCTCATAGAATTGACTCACAAACACTACTTTGGTCATCTTCTGCCTATCCTTTGGTTCCTCAAACATCGCCTCCCGATTATAAAATCGCGCTCTTTTAAATGAGTGGGATATTAACTTTTTGGGATATCCTCTATCTCTCAGTTTAGTTTTTAGTATCTCAGAGTGTTTGTAGAAGTTCTCCAATTCAGTACAATTTCTCCTAAGACGGAGAAATTGACTGAATGGTATGTTGTCCCTTTGGGACCTGGGGTGGAAACTGGAGTAGTGTATTAGGGTGTTTTTGTCCATCGGTTTGGTGTATAAATCCACCTGCAGTTTACCACCCATTGCCCCAATAGTGATGTCCAGATAATCAAACTCACCTTACTGAATTGCGCTGTGAATCTAAGATTCACATCCCCTAGATTCAACCAGCTAAGGAATTCCTCTAGTTGTTCCATGGGGCCTTTCCATATAAAGAAGACATCATCAATAAAGTGATGCCACTCACTTATGTTGTCGCAAAAGGGTGCTAGTTCGTTGTAAATATGGTGTTTCTCAAATTCTCCAACGTACAAACACGCTAGACTTGGAGCGCAAGTTGCGCCCATGCTAGTCCCTTTCTTTTGACGGAATAGCTGATCTTTGAATAAGAAGATGTTATTTTTCAGCACCAACTCTGTGCACTCTATAATGAATTCTTTGTTCGCTCCCTCCATCTCTATATTATCAAGGATTTCATGAATTACCTCAACGGTGGATTGCTGTGGTATATTCGTGTACAAGGCCTCAATGTCCAGGGTTACTAGACATTGAGTGTCCTTACAGAATGGTTTGTTCTCCACCAAACTAATAATGTGGGTAGTGTCCTTTACATATGATTTAAGTTGGCTAACCAGAGGCCTAAGAAAAAAATCAATATATTTGCTGAGTGGTTCTAGCAAAGAGCCTAAACAGCTAACAATTGGTCACATAGGAGGATCCATGTGATCCTTATGGACTTTTGGTAGCCATATATAGCTGGAATTTTGGGGTTACTATTATGGAGGAATCTAAATTCCTCTTCACAGATCCACTCTTGTTCTTTCGCTTCCTCCAACAGGTCACTGCATTTCTTAGCTAAAATTATGAGCTCCCTTTCCTGAACCCTCTCATAATGTGTTTGGACATTTAGTAACTTTAACATTCTGTTATCATAGTCCTGGGTATCAAAAACCACAACCCCCCACCCTTATCGGTGGGTTTAATCGTTATGGAATGATCCTCTCTGAGGGTGCTGATAGCTATTCTTTGGGCCCTATCTAAATTCTGTGATTGAGTGAATTCTTTTTCAGGATATTCTGGATCTCAATTTCCAAACTTTTTCAAAGGTCTCAATATTACTACCTACTTGTTACTCACACATGTACAACTAAGACATCCATTAACTCACCAACACAGCTATACACACACTCACCACCCTATACAGCCCTTCACTGATGCACTCTTGAACCCATACACCCAGTGAATCAACCACTCACATATCTATGCACAGAGTCACACCCCCCACCCACCCACACAGACACTCAGGCACCCATACAGATACTCAGACAACCAAACAATAACCCATATAGACACTCATATAGCTACTCACCAACCCATGTGGCCGCTTACACACCAACTAAGAAACTGATACAGACATTTACACAGTTTTCTCACTAACCCATGCATTCAGTAAGATACACTTAATCAGTCACTTATACAATCAGTCATACATCTACTAAATCATCCATTCACACACTCATACACCCACTCATTCTTCAATACACCTTGGCATATATATAAAACATATTTACACTTTATAGAAACACACAGTCACTGGATGATGTCATCAGTGATGCCATTTGAGATGTCATCAGTGATGTCATCAGTGATGTCACTGACCATGTCATGAATGATGTAATATGTGACGTCATCAGCAGTGCATTGCGTGGGCGCGAGTTATAGTTAGCTGAACTAACTATAACGCCGGAATTTCTATGGTTTTGTATGAGTGAAATGTCCAACTAATTATTACGTGCCTGAAACCTATGGTTTTTTCAGTGAATATACATATACATACATATATATTACCTACTGGCGGTCACCAGTAGGTAGTTATAGTTAGGACCTAGTTTCCATAGGAAAAGCGTTTTTTGTTTTCCCAATAACTTTGGCGCCGGTTGACGAATCTTCGTGAAATTTTCAAAACTAGTGATCAGCTCCGGTCAGCTCCTGTCTTTGGGATGATTCGCCAAGCGGGGGCCGAGAAAAAGGGGGTCCCAAAACCCGTTTTCCCCATGTTATTTCCATAGGAAACTTTAGACAAAGCTACAGGCAAAAAGGTAGGTCTTGGTTCAGAAAGAGTCCTTTTTGTTAAATGGTGTAAATCCGTTCAGTAGTTTTTGAAATATCAAAGGAAAAAGAAAGGAAAAAGAAATATCGATATCTGGGCGGAGCCTAACCACACGTCATCGTGAAATCTGATTGGCTGTCAGCACTTCATCCAGGAAATGCTGGCAGCCATCTTGGGACTAGGTTGAGCCAGAGTCATAAGAAAACAGTTAAACAAAGATGAAAAACAAGAAAAGGGGGCAGGGTAGGAACACCCTGACCCCCTAGGCCTGCTCAGGGGGTCCCACAAGGACCACCAGCCCAAAAACATTTTAGGAAACGTCCGAATTCGCGCTGGGTGCGCGAATCCGGAATAAAAAATAAAAAACAAGCATTGGCATCGCCAATAGGTCTCGCCGTTGGGACCTTATAAGTGTTTAGCCAGAGATATTGGCAATGTTTGTAAGGTATGTTGTAGAGAGAGAGAGAGAGACTGACTGAGAGAGAGACTGGCTGACTGAGAGAGAGACTGACTGACAGAGAGAGACTGACTGACAGAGAGAGAGACTGACAGAGAGAGAGAGAGAGAGACTGACTGAGAGAGAGAGACTGACTGAGAGAGAGAGAGACTGAATGACAGAGAGAGACTGACTAACAGAGAGACTGACTGACTGAGAGAGAGACTGACAGAGAGAGAGAGACTGACAGAGAGAGAGAGACTGACTGACTGAGAGAGAGACTGACTGACTGAAAGAGAGACTGACAGAGAGAGAGAGACTGACAGAGAGAGACAGACTGACAGACAGAGAGAGACTGACTGACTGAGAGAGAGAGATACTGACTGAGGTAGTGAGAGACTGACTGACTGAGAGAGACTGACTGAGAAACTGACTGACAGAGAGACTGACTGACAGAGAGAGAGAGACTGACTGAGAGAGAGAGACTGACTGACAGAGAGACTGACTGACAGAGAGACTGACTGGCTGAGAGAGAGACTGACTGAGAGAGACTGACTGAGCGAGAGACTGACTGACAGAGAGAGACTGACTGACAGAGAGAGAGACTGACTGAGAGAGAGACTGACTGACTGAGAGAGACTGACTGACAGAGAGAGAGACTGACTGACTGAGAGAGTGACTAACTGAGAGAGTGACTGACTGAGAGAGAGACTGACTGAGAGAGTGACTGACTGAGAGAGACTGACTGACTGAGAGACTGACTGACTGAGACTGACAGAGAGAGAGAGACTGACTGACAGAAACTGACTGAATGAGAGAGAGACTGACTGACAGAGAGAGACTGACTGAGAGAGAGAGAGACTGAATGAGAGAGAGAGAGAGACTGACTGAGAGAGAGAGACTGACTGAGAGAGACTGACTGACTGAGAGAGACTGACTGAGAGAGACTGACTGAGAGAGACTGACAGGGAGAGAGACTGATTGACAGAGAGAGAGACTGACTGACTGAGACTGACAGAGAAAGAGACTGACTGACAGAGAGAGACTGACTGACTGAGACTGACAGAGAGAGAGACTGACTGAGAGAGAGACTGACTGACTGACAGAGAGACTGACTGACAGAGAGACTGACTGAAAGAGAGACTGACTGACTGACTGAGAGAGACTGACTGACTGAGACTGACAGAGAGAGAGAGAGACACTGACTGACAGAGAGAGAGAGACTGACTGAGAGAGATACTGACTGACTGAGAGAGAGACTGACTGAGAGAGAGACTGACTGAATGAGAGAGAGACTGACTGACTGAGAGAGACTGACTGACTGAGAGAAACTGACTGACTGAGAGAGAGACTGACTGACAGAGAGAGAGACTGACTTGACTGAGAGAGAGACTGACTGACAGAGAGAGAGACTGACTGACTGAGAGAGACTGACTGAGAGAGAGAGATACTGACTGACTCAGAGAGAGACTGACTGACTGAGAGAGACTGACTGACTGAGAGAGACTGACTGAGAGAGAGACTGACTGACTGAGAGAGAGACTGACTGACTGAGAGAGAGACTGACTGACTGAGAGAGACTGACTGACAGAGAGAGACTGACAGAGAGAGAGACTGACTGACTGAGAGAGAGACTGACTGACTGAGAGAGAGACTGACTGACAGAGAGAGAGACTGACTGACAGAGAGACGGGACGCGCTAATCCTTTGTGGGGCCGCTAAATCTCTGCTGGACCTGTGAGGGGGCTCTGTCCTCCTATGAGCCTTCTGTCCATCTACCTTTTTGGGACACCTTCTTCCTGTGCGCGGGGGCGCAAAACGCCGTGGTTACACACTCTGGTTGGACTCCAAGTCCCAGAGTGCAACGTGAGTCTCCCGCCTTCCATGAGCTGTGGGGGAGGAGCGAGCTGAACCCTTAACAGCGCTGGGAAGACCCCGCGGCGCAGGACGCGCTAATCCTTTGTGGGGCCGCTAAATCTCTGCTGGACCTGTGAGGGGGCTCTGTCCTCCTACGAGCCTTCTGTCCATCTACCTTTTTGGGACACCTTCTTCCTGTGCGTGGGGGTGCAAAACGCCATGGTTACACACTCTGGTGGGACTCCAAGTCCCAGAGTGCAACGTGAGTCTCCCGCCTTCCATCAGCTGTGGGGGAGGAGCGAGCTGAACCCTTAACAGTGCTGGGAAGACCCCGCGGCGCGGGACGCGTGCGGGCCGCACCCGGGCGAAGCCCGGGCCAAGGGCGGGCCCGTCCTGCACCCGTCATCGCCAAGAAGAGACAGGACAGGGCCACCCCCCTTTCGTTTGCATTGTAGATCTGGACGTTGAGTGTGTTAATCCCTGGATAAAAAAGGTACTGTTGTTCGCAGGTTAACTTTGTGTAGCCGTGTAGAAACCAAGGACTGTTGCTTGCTGTCTAGCTGGACATCCAGATAGATTGTTTGGAAATAAGTATTTCACCATGGGCAAAAGGAAATCCATGGAGGGCGGAGCAGATGTGGGGGATGGTGGAAATGTGGGTAGAATCTGTAAAGGGAAAAAAGCGAGGAAGTCTATGAAGCATGTTGGTAGTAATTGTGTAATGGACAGAATTGATATTTTAGTTGAGGAATGTGTGGATATATTAGCTCCAAACTTAGATCTCCATCATGATAGTGATAATTCCCGCCCACGTACAGGGCAAAGAGCGAGGGCAAGTCCAAAGAAAGGTCCAGCTATCCCTGTAATGTTCCTACCACACAAGAAAAACTCCAGAAACCCGCTGGTAGAATCTAGTAAGAATATGGCAAGGGTAGCCGACACTTCTCATTCTACACATGCTGAAATTGCTGAGATAGATGACAGTCAGCTGCAATCCCAACTTCAAGTGACTGCAGTTACCTGCTCAAATAGGTATACCATATTGTCTGAGGTTGAGGGAGATTGTAGTACTACCCCATATGTAACAACCACGCACAACACAGAAGGGGTGGCTGCTGAAAATATACAGACACCAACACTGCATGACGTTATCCACGAGGTGCATACCCTGCGGGATGAAATTAGGTCTATGAGGGTGTTGTTGGAGAGTATGAGAACTATGGTCGGGTTTCCGTTACGTGGAGAGGCAAGCGGTCCATTTAGTGCAACCCATGGTGCTGTGGTTCTCTCTCCACCAAACCAACTATCTGTCCATGTAAAGGCTCCCGTTTTACATAATAATGCTGGTCAGACTAAGGACGCCTCCTGGTATAGTGAGGTGGCTAAACAAAATGAGATTTTACCGTCACTCACCAATACAAGCAAAGGTTTCATTAAAGAAGCAAATATCTTTAAGCCTCTTTATATGGATAAAGCAGCTACTTGCTCACCACATGAACAGAGCAATAGCCCCATAACACTGAGCCACATCCAAAATAAAGGTCTGGGTCGAGATGGTGAGCAATGCCCCAATATGCTATATAACGCCTATACATTATACATGGTGAATGTTCCAAAGCTAGTTTCTACCAACAGCAGGGAAAGTGCCGATTCTCTAACTAATAAGGCGATCCATTGGATACGACACGTTAGAGGGTGTCGTTCCATGATTAGAGATGATATTACGAAGGTACGTAGGCTCACCTCTCTTAGCAGTGAATGGGACTGTATCGAACTGACTTTAAAGAATGAGGAGTTGGCTGAAAATCTATGTGCCCTAGAATTTAGATCTTGTTCGCCTGACTCATCGTCGATACAGATGCGTAGGACTCCACTTACTGTTTTGCCTAGATTCCAGTCAGGCTATGAAAAAACAAGGAGACTCAAATACAATTGGTCAGGGACCTTTGGGAAATTGAACTATTTCTAAAGACAGTGGTCCCCAGACAGAAAATAAGTTATAAATCAATAAATATAGACCCAATCAGTACTATATTGTAGACATCTGTCCAGCCAGACAGATATTTAATATGCAGTCAAATAATGTTTACAGACAATAAACATGGAACAGTTTAAGTGGGACACAAGCCTGCATCCAACTTAGCAAGAAAGACGTACAACATAAAGTAAAGGGTTCAGGCAAGGAAATTGTTTGTTTCAAGCACATTTCTAATAGAACAAACAGAATATACATGAGACACCATTACATAGAAATTAGAACATTTTCAAAGGGTGTATATGGTGTACAAGTGTCGACGGCGTTTCAATCCCTTAAAGAATAATGGGATCATCCTCAGGACATTATAAATAACATGCCTGTTTTCATATGGCTTAAATTGCCAACGTGAAGAATGGAGCTGTGACAAAGGTCTTGAGAATCAAGAAGAACGAGGCCACGGCATAGGATCTGTAGGGATGGTGGTCTTAGTTATAATCCTGGGAGTATGCACCGGAGTCAGGTTCCGGTTAAGGGAGTTCCATTGTGGACATAATTCCAATGAAAAGCAAGCCGCATTTGCGGTCTTGAGCCATAATACAGGCCAGTGCGTATGTAATCTAGGGTCCGTCACAGCCTGGGTGTGACCGGAAACACCCAGACTGTGACGGACCCTATATTACATACGCACTGGCCTGTATTACGGCTCAAGACCGCAAATGCGGCTTGCTTTTCATTGGAATTATGTCCACAATGGAACTCCCTTAACCGGAACCTTGACTCCGGTGCATACTCCCCAGGATTATAACTAAGACCACCATCCCTACAGATCCTATGCCGGTGGCCTTCCGTTCTTCTTGATTCTCAAGACCTTTGTCACAGCTCCATTCTTCACGTTGGCAATTTAAGCCATATGAAAACAGGCATGTTATTTATAATGTCCTGAGGATGATCCCATTATTCTTTTAAGGGATTGAAACGCCGTCGACACCTTGTACACCATATACACCCTTTGAAAATGTTCTAATTTCTATGTTCTGGTGTCTCATGTATATTCTGTTTGTTCTATTAGAAATGTGCTTGAAACAAACAATTTCCTTTGCCTGAACCCTTTACTTTATGTTGTACGTCTTTCTTGCTAAGTTGGATGCAGGCTTGTGTCCCACTTAAACTGTTCCATGTTTATTGTCTGTAAACATTATTTGACTGCATATTAAATATCTGTCCGGCTGGACAGATGTCTACAATATAGTACTGATTGGGTCTATATTTATTGATTTATAACTTATTTTCTGTCTGGGGACCACTGTCTTTAGAAATAGATTCCAGTCAGGGCAATCCCAAAGGGTTAGAATGTAAAGGATGGGCAGCTCGACACTTGAAGGTATTGATTGACTGGAGTATGAGCATGATTACTGCCCTATGATGGTTACTGACACAACAGTTCCTGATGGTAGCAGTCCAAGAGTAGTTTCTAATTGTATGGATAACTTTTTAAAGCACCCACGATCTACACTATTATGTAAAACTTACTCTGACTGTCAACATGAGATAGGGCATAATCCATCGGAGAATGTAAATGAATCAATGGACGCTCGTCTCATTTCTACTAGGGGTTCATTGATATCCTGGAATATCGCAGGGTTGAGTTCAAAATTCATGTTACCGGAATGGTTAGCCTTCATTAATTGTTTTGACATTTGTCTTTTCCAGGAGACATGGCTCTTGTCACCTCAACACTGTGAGGGTTTTTAAATTATCATGTCCCAGCGATGAAGGGTGGAAAGGGTCGTCCCTCTGGTGGCTTAACTATATGGATTCGCCAGGAATTAAATATCACCATAAAAGAACTCCCTCTAACAGTAATGATATCCAGGTGTTAAGACTAAAGCTAAGCCCGCTAGAGTCAATTGACATTTATAACATCTATGTCAGGGGAACAAGGGGGTAGGTCACAAATTTTGGCAGCACTGGAAGATCTTCTTGAACAATACTCCGTGGACTCTAATACCATTATAGCAGGTGATCTACATGTAACATTTGAGCCACTTGCTATCGATGACTGGCGCCTCACTGATGAAGAAGACGCTCAGTGGGGCATCCCACAACTGGAACTTGCTCCTGTCAAGAAATGGACGGAGGTAGTCATCCAGATCAATTCCATTTGTCTTGACAAAGGGCTAAGAGCGTTAAATGGGAGGATGCCGCATGATAGATTAGGGTTAAGTACATTCAATAATGGGTATAGTAATAGTAGAATAGATTACATCTTGGTGAGCCTGAAACTGTGGCATGAAATAGATGACATGGAAATAAGGGATCGACCAGAAAGTGACCACAACCCCCTGTGTGTAACCTTGGGGAAGTGGTCGCACACACCCCCACAGCGTAGTGAGGTAGAATTGTGCCCACTAGACGTGGTTCCTACCCACGATATGAGGCGACTCAAATGGGTAAATTTAGTTGAAAATGCTGATGAACTGATTAGCATTTCCAAAGATGTTGACAACGCCCTGCTAGAGATAGAAAATATATTATCCACTAGCGGGAATTTGGAGTGTGTCATCCAGTCACATGAAAGATTTTTGTGCACATGAGAACCCATTTTTTAAGAGTTGTAAGTCTAAGAAACTGAAACCCCAAAAACCCTGTCGATGGTATAATAATGAATGTAGACAGGCGAGAGCTAGTCTTGGGAAGATGATCAAAATCGGAGAGCCTGTACAAGTACGGATAGCTAGGAAGACTTACAAGAACGCGATGCATAAAGCTAAGTGCTCCTGGGATGAGAAACGTTGGAAAGACCTTAAAGAGGCTAGTGTTCAAAACAATAGTAAACTATTCTGGAGCATAATAAAATGGGATCGTGGTGGCCAACCTGAGGAACCACAAAATCATGGCTCTCAGGAAGATTGGGTCAATCATTTTAAGCCACAGTACGCCCAATGCCCAATAGAGGGCCATGGGGAGGAATTTAATTATGTGTTTTATACTAAAGAGGCTTTTAATAGCAGGGACGTTGAGTTAGCCCTTAGAGCTGTGGTGGGTGGTCCAGATGGCGTCCCCGCAGATGTGTTTATACATGATAAGGAACGTTGGGGTAGGTATATTGAAATGTTGGCAAATGCCATAGCACAGGGATCACCCATCCCGAATTCCTGGAAGGGTGCAGTAATAGTCCCCGTATATAAAAAGGGGATAAATCACTGCCTGGGAACTATAGACCCATTAGTTTGATTGACTCTTTGCAAAAGATCATGGGTAGGCTGATACTTAATAAAATGCAGGATTGGATAGATGATAATAACATATTGTCCCCCCTGCAGGCCGGATTCCAGGCATTTACTAGCACCATTGACCAGGTGTTTCGCTTTATTCTTTTATACTGGAAAGTAGTGGCTCTAGGCAAAGGTAGTCTTTATGCCACTTTTGTGGATTTGAAGTCAGCCTTTGACTTAGTTCCTCGCTCCAAACTGTGGGCAACTTTGAAGGACATGGGGCTGCCAAGTGAACTTCTTTCACTCGTAATAAGGTTGCATGAGGATAACTCTGCTAGAATCCGATGGGGTTCCCAGGGTATGGATACTAGCACATTTCCAGTAGAGCGAGGGGTGCAGCAGGGATGTGCTATGGCACCTACCCTATTTTCGTTGTTTATCAACGGTATAGTGGATTGTATATCATCTGTGAATACTGATGCCCCAACATTAGCAGGGATTAAAATACCTATTTTAATGTTCGCCGATGATACTTTGATAATTTCGAAGACCCCCAGCGGACTCCAGCGAGCTTTGCTTATTTTTGAAGAATTTTGTTCCGCTCGTGGTCTAGAAGTCAATGTATCTAAGATGAAGTTTATGATTTTTAATTTACGTAGTGTTTTTAAAGGCAAAATTTTAATGAATAACCGACCATTGGAACAAGTTAGAACGTTCACATATCTGGGGGTAAATATTCAGAGTGATCTCAAATGGAACCAGCAAATTGATTTTGCCACACTTAAACACCGGCAATTGTCAGGAGTACTAAATGTGGAGCACAAAAAGTCACTAACAAAACCAATTAGGCCTGTGCTCCAGGTTTATGACATGAAAGTGATTAGCTCAGCCCTCTATGGCGTTGAAGTCTGGGGGTTTGAGAACATGTCCAAACTTAGAGCTTCTGAAAATAGATTCCTACGTAGTATCACTAATCTTCCCCAAAGCACACCACTGTGCCCTTTATTCTATGAGCTTGGCAGAAAGTCCATATCTGACATTGTAAAATTACGCCCTGTATTATACTGGCGCAGATTGTGGACTACGCCGGAATTGATGCCATATGCTCTGGGTTTTGTGGATGTTATTAAATCGGATATCTTCCACAAAATAAGTTGGCTACGTGGAGTTAGGGATGTACTAATAGGTATTGGGATGAAATCACTTTGGGAGGATCCAACTTTAGCATGCTTTCCCTCAAAAAAGGTCCTAAAAGAAAAGTATTGGGAGATGGTGGCGTATAACACCTTGAGATGTAGTGAATCATCTTCATTAACAGGATCTTTTCTGAATTTTAAACACACCCCAAACCTAGAATCTTATTGGGACACCATAACAAAGCCAATGGATAGAAAGTTGTACTTTCAGTTGAGGGTGGGCTCGTTGCCTCTTAAATCTTTCACGTCAAGGTGGTCGAGTCCAGGTGATAACAGGTGTCCAATCTGTTTGTCGCATAGCGAAACGATTGCCCACATGCTATTTGTGTGCCCAGCCTATGCTGCTCCGCGCCGGATTTGGTTGAAGCCCTTATGTACTATGCTAGGTACGAGGATGAGTGCGGAGGCAGAAAGGATAATACGTACCAGCACCCTACCGCATATTTCTATAGGTGTTGCAAAATATTTAGGGTGGATGTGGTTTATAAGGTCTAATTCAAAAGTAGCTTGATTTACATTGATTGCTTGTAATTAGAAAGTCATTGATCAAGTGATGTAATGAAATCCACACCGCTCAAAAAGTGGGTAATTTTATGTCCAATTTATGGTTAGAACCAATTAAGATGGAGTGTACAATATTATATAATTTTAATTGTGAACTTTTAAATGTTTTTAAAAGTGCTAAGTTTTTAGCTTTTCTTAATTGAAAACTTGTTCCAGTGGAAATTATTATCACATGTTATTTATTCTTTTTGTCATATGTCCTCTTTGGTTTTAGTCATATCTTGGAAAGATCATGGATATTTTTGTAAAATGCTTTTATGACAATGTGTCAAATAAAGCTTTTGGACTCGGACTCGGAGACTGACTGACAGAGAGAGAGACTGACTGACTGAGAGAGACTGACTGACTGAGAGAGACTGACTGAGAGAGAGATACTGACTGACTGAGAGAGAGACTGACTGACTGAGAGAGACTGACTGACTGAGAGAGACTGACTGAGAGAGAGACTGACTGACTGAGAGAGAGACTGACTGACAGAGAGAGAGAGAGACTGACTGACTGAGACTGACAGAGAGAGACTGACTGACAGAGAGAGAGACTGACTGACTGAGAGAGAGACTGACTGAATGAGAGAGAGACTGACTGACTGAGAGAGAGACTGACTGACTGACAGAGAGAGAGACTGACTGACAGAGAGAGATACTGACTGACTGAGATAGATACTGACTGACTGACTGAGAGAGAGAAAACCTGCTCTCGCTACAATGAAGCAAAGCAGGATTGCATGTCAGCAGCTCCCCTTGCTCAAAAGCAATGCCGGCTCCCGCAGGAGGCGGGCAGCCGGCGGGACCGTGGGGGCATTGGGGCTCCCCACGGTCCCCAAAACAAAGGGCCGGCCCCTGGGGATGGGGTCCCCAGGGCCAGAAGTGGCCCAGGAGGGGGACACGCGGCCCCCTTCAATATTAAAATTTAAAAAATAAAATAAAATAAAGAGGCACAGCCCAGGGGATGGGGTCCCTGGGGCCAATAGAGGCCTAAGGAGGGGGCCACGCAGCCCCCTCCTTAAAAATAAAAAACAAACAAAAAAATGTGGCCATGCCCCGGGGATGGGGTCCCCGGGGCCGAAATTGGCCTCGGGAGGGAGGCCGTGCGGCCCCCTTCCCATTTTTTAATGTAAAAAAAGAGCAGGCCCTAGGGGATGGGGTCCCCAGGGCCCCAAATAATGTAAAAGAAGGGGGCCACACAGCACCCCTTGTAAAAAAAAAACGGCATCGCGCCGGAGGCCCCGCCCCTCCCTGCAGCACTCAGCAAACGCGCCCCTGGCGCATTGTAAGTTGGGGTATTAATTCCCCTTGAATACTGAGGGTCCCTGGGGGCCAACTAGCCCACCAGGTACCTCCAGTATGCACCACAGAGCTGCGTTGCAGAGAGGTGATCCCAGGCCACGCCCCTTTTACACCTCTCTGCAACCCAGCTCTGTGGTGCTTCCTGGAGGTACCTGGTGGGCTAGTTGGCCCGCAGGGACCCTCAGGATTCAAGGGGACTTAATCCCCAACTTAGAACACACCAGGGGGTGCGTTTGCAGAGTGCTGCAGGGAGGGGTGGGGCCTGATTTAACAAGTTAGCAATCCTGCTGTGTGGGACTTACTGGAGGCAATAAAAGGGGTAGCTGGCCCCAAGGTTGATGTTGGGGGCTAACTGTACCTCCTGTTACTTCCGCTAAATCCCACACAGTGGGATTGCTAAAAGGTGTTTGAAGGACACTCTCACCTTTCTCCACCACTCTGCAAACGCGACTGCTATGTTATAGTTAGAAATTAGCATTTAAAAAACCTTTGAAATTCACTGAAAAAACCACAGGTTTCAGGGACGTTATAGTTAGAAATTAGCATTTAAAAAACCATTGAAATTCACTGAAAAAACCATAGGTTTCAGACACGTTATAGTTAGAAATTAGCATTTAAAAAACCTTAGAAATTCACTGAAAAAAACATAGGTTTCAGGGACGATATAGTCAGTTGGACATTTCACTCGTACAAAACCATAGAAATTCTGCCGTTATAGTTAGTTCAGCTAACTATAACTCGTGCCCCGCAATGCACTGCTGATGACGTCACATATTACATCATTCATGACATGATCAGTGACATCACTGATGACATCACTGATGACATCACTGATGACATCTCAAATGACATCACTGATGACATCATCCATGTGATAATTTGATGCATCTTCTCACACCCTAAGATATCTTTTGATACACCCACTGTAAATTACAGACTGCCATTGTCAAAACCATAGACACTCCAACACCAATTACTATATACACACTCACTGATTCTTAGGTCTACACACACACATCTACTCACTCACCCGTACAGTCACTCATACTTATAGTCACTCAGTACAGGACTATTATATGCACTCATACACCTATATAAACACTCACACACCGCCACTCATCCATAGAGGTACTCACACACCTAGTCAGTCATGCAAAAATTAAGCACACACCCATTTACTCACCTATACAGTTATATACACACCAGCTCACTTACTCATACAAATACTAGCACATTCTTACGCTCTTATACAATCTCTGATACAAGCACACACTCATCCATACAGTCACTCTCACAATCACACACTCTCGCTTATAGCTATTTATATACTCCAACACACATATATACTGCCTTTCACATATGTAGTTACTCACACATGTACCACTGGGACATACATTCACTCACTAACACACTCTTACACACACTTACCCACCCATACAGTCTATCACAGATGCACTCTTGAAACCATCCACCCAGTGAATCACCCACTCACATATCTATGCACAGAGTCGCACACACCCCACCCACACAAACACTCAGGCACCCATACAGATACTCAGACAACCAATCAATAACTCATATAGACACTCATGTAGCTATTCACAAACCCATGCAGCTGCTTACACAGCAACAGACAGATGGATACAGACATTCACCCAGTTTAGTCACTAACCCATGTATTCAGTAAGATACGTTTAATCACTCACTTATAGAGTTAGTCACGCACCTACTAAATCATCCATTCAGGATTGGCCAAGCCCCGGGATAGGGACAAAATGACTGCCAACACTTCCTGATTTGGAGTGTTGACAGCCACTTGACAGCCAATTAGCATACAGCTCGTGATCGGGAGGGTACGCGGACCCTAGTCGGCCATAGATATATATGTGACTTTACTTTTGATTTTCTCAGGAACTACTGAACGGATTTACACCATTTAAGCAAAAGGCATGACACTGAACCAAGGGCTACCTCTTTGCCAAATTTGGTGTAATTCCGTTCAGCAGTTCGGGCTGTAGCCGCGATGAACGGTTCCTATGGAAAAATGAATGGGGAAAATGCATTTTGGGACCCCCTTTTTCTCGGCCCCCGCTTGACGAATCACCCTGAGACTTTCAGGATAGGAGCGGACCGGAGCGCCCCAACAAGTTGGAAGCTTTCGCGAAGATTCGTCAACCGGCGCCAACGTTATTTCAAATAGAATGTTACGGATTTCCTATGGAAAATAGGTCCTAACTATAACTATCTACTGGCGACCGCCAATAGATAATATATATATATATATATATATATATATATATATATATATATATATATATATATATATATATATATATATATATATATATATATATATATATATATCTATGCTCTCCCACGTCGGGCTGCGCATTTCAGTGTCGGCGGTTGCGGCTGCCATTTTATGCATTTGAAAGTGAGTCAAAGTAGCAGTTTTGCCTTTGCCCGGTGCCTTCCATGAATGAATTTTGCCGCCTTCTCATTCACAAAAGCCTCAGAGGGAAAACAGTAAAGGCGATGTAAATTGAAAAGAGAAGGTTAATTTTTACGTGGTCATTACTTATATAGTAACTGTTTAAAAATTGGAACACTAATTCCACAGAACATTCTGTGACAATGGCTCTAAAGGTATTTTTTGGTCACCCCTGACAAGATGCTGTGACAAGAAATTCAGAGTTATCCAACAGATGATTTTTTTTATCTTTCTTCTTTCAAGAGCTCTGGTAATCTGTGTTGTCCTCTTCCCAAGGGCTGGCTTTGTGCACTCTTCTGAATTTTTGGCTTCTGGTACTGTGGTTTCATGTCATTAAATAGCGCACAACCCTTTGGCTTTTTTTTCCCTCTGCTGCTGGGTTACTGTGTTCCCTTTGTAGTGACTTTTGCAAAACTTGCCTCATACTTATGGAGCCCTCTCCATCCACTGGTCAGAAGGTTTTCACCTCCTCCGCAACCATGCCCTCTGTTCGTAACGACTCGAATGCCCCTACAAAACAACAGAAAAAAGATCCTGTCTCCCCTACAATGTCTCCTTTACCTCTGATGTTAGAGGACCTTATGAAAGAAATTAAACACTTGAAACCTTTTGTTATGGAGACCAATGTAACTCTTCAACGTATTGGAGAAAAGTGGTCAACTCTAGAGTCTAGAGTGTCGGATGTGGAGCAGCAGATTAGTCATGTACAAGATGCAGCTGCCAAGATCGATGGCATGGCTAAGGAGATTGCGCTTTTGAAACAACAAAGAGAAGACTTAGAAAATCGTAATAGGCACAATAATCTCCCAATTTATGGCATTCCGGAAGGAGCAGAGGGGTCTGACATGCTTGCATTTCTTGGAGTACATATCCCTAAATTGGTGGGCCTCAAGGAGGGAACACATCTTAATCTACAACGAGCTCACCGAATTGGCCCAAAATGTGTTGGTGCTATAAGTTCTGACTGTCCCAGAGGAAAAAAACTTTCTCATTTGAATCTCCAGAAGACTTGAGAAAATGTATTCTTAAACACAAGGGCGAAGCCATGGACCTTGGGAAGGCCTGAACTTTTTCTTCAAGGGTGTTAATTTATATGGTGCCTCTACTTTGGTTCCTAACAAGATGCAGAAAGCATTTACAAGGTTTATTCATTCTAGATGGTTGGTTGATGCCTGGAGACTGTACTCTCTGGATACACTGGAATACACAATTTTTTCACCTACTCATAAATCACAATCCAGAATTGATTACTTATTCCTTTCCACTCCTTTAGTTCCTACACTTACTCATGCTGAAATTGGATCAATACTAATTTCAGATCATGCTCCAGTTATAATTGATCTTGATTTATTACCAGACACTTCTAAACCAAGTTTATGGCGATCTAATAATAGCCTTCTAAAGGACAAATAATTTGTGCAAAGTTTTGAATGTTTTCTTCAAGAATATTTTGTACATAACCTCACACCTGATATTTCATTTCACATAATTTGGGATGCATTTAAGGCATCGGCCTGTGGATATATAATTAATTACTTTACGGCCAAAAAGAAGAAAGCCATTAAAGAAACTACTCTATTACTCCATTCTATTAAACAATTAGAACATGAATTTTCACAACTAAAATGGACGATGTGTTACGGCGCTTAATGAGTGTTAAATTTGATTTCAATAAGAGATCAACAGAGGAAGCCGCTGAAACACTGTTGAAAATTAATTTTAAGTTCTATGGAGGGCGTAATAAGGCAGGCAAATTGCTTTATCTCCTTTACTTTTTGTTTTAACTTTAGAACCTTATTTGCATACATTATGAAATTCCTCTGAGTTTCATGGCTTTTGATGTTAGGATACTGTGTTTAAATTCACCGCGTACGCTGATGATGTGATCCTTTATCTTTTTGTTCCAGAATCATCAATACCGGTCTTTGCTAATCTTTTATCATCCTATTCAAAATTATCTGGATATAAACTGAATTTTTCCAAATCCGAGGTATTTCCCTTAACAAATATTGTTTGAAAGACATGTTTAATGGCACTGGACTTAAATGGTCTCCACAATTTATTAAATGTTTGGGAATTAAATATTCTATTTCCTTGGCCAAGACTATTCAGATTAATTTAGAAGATGTACAGAATAAAATTAGTCAAACGGAAAAATGGTCACCTCTGTATTTGCCTTGATGGGGCAGGTTAGCCATGATAAATATGATGTTTTTGCCTGTTATTAATTTTTATTTGTCCATGTTACTTATTAAACTTTCCCACAACATTTTTAAGTTGCTAAACAGATTGGTTTCTGGGTTTTTATGGAATGGGAAAAACCTTGCATTTCCTTAGCATCTCTTTGTAAACCTAAAGAGTTGGGTGGTGTAGTTTTTCCTAATTTTCAGCAGTATTATACTGCCTTTGTTCTAAAACATGTTCTACCTTGCATTGGAGATGTAGATTCTTCACCTAACAATATTTGGCATAAATTGGAGGACTTGCTTATGTCCCCTTTTCCTTTTCATCCTTTAATATACTCAATAAAGACCTCTTTTGGTTTCCACTCACTGGTTATTTAAACAAAACATATAAACCTTCTAAGGATTCCACAATGGTTTTTCAACCCCCATGACTGTTTTTCCTCCCCTTTTTGATAATATAAGCAGTTTATTACACAATTGTAATTATATGAGATAAGTAAGTATATGACATGAAACTAATAGATGAAATAAGGTATTATCAGACGTGAATTTTATTTTATGATGCATGTACAGGTTATGTAATACATATCTTCGTATATATTTTTTTTCTTCTTTCTTTCTTTTAATCACTTTTCTTCTTTTTTCTTTCTTTTTTCTGTTGTTCCTCTTCTTTCTTCCTTTTGCTCCTTTTTCTTTTTAATTATTACATATAAAAATGCAATTTGTGAGTACAGAATGAAGATATTATTTAATAAGTTTATTGTATAATACACCTCTTTCGATATTTAATACTATCCATTGTATGTACTCTCTTTTGTAATGTTTTACTTCATGACTTAGTTTTATGTTAAACAAAAGATAATTCTGTACATCTGTATTACATTTAATAGAGCGTTTATGAAAGAAACAAAAACAATTTCTATAGGAAACATTTGTCGTAACTACAGCCCGAACTGCTGAACGGAATTACACCAAATTTGGTCGAAAGGTAGCTGTTGGTCCGGCGTGCACTCTTTGCTTTAAAAGGTGTAAATCCGTAATTCCTGAGAAACTGATATATTTAGAAATATAGATATCTGGTGACCGCGGTGGATCCGTGAACCCTCCTGATCAAGAGCCTGACTTTGATTGGCTGCCCACATTTCAAACCAGGAAGTGTTGGCAGCCATCTTGTGACTCGTTCAGCCGAGTCACAGGAAAAACAGTAATAAAACAAGAAAAGGGGCAGGGTAGAAGCACCCTTACCCCCTAGGCCTGCTCAGGGCGTCCCACAGGGACCCCAAGGGCCAAAAAAAGCATTTTTTGAAAATATTTTCGGTGGTATTTTCGTAGGGTCCTCGAATCCCGCCGAACTTTTTTTTTAAAAAACAAAGCGCGATCTCCCATGATTCATTTAATTAATCCCCGGGTGGGCCATGTCCCAAGGGCAATGCTGTAATATGATGCAGGGGCCCTGCGGGGCCCCTGCAGCCCCAGGGACTGCAACCTCCCCAGGATGATACTCATTTAAATGCGGGGGCACACATCTCCCCACAGCCCCAGGGACCACCACCTCCCCGGGGCTTTATTTTATTAAAAAAATGCATAGGGGGGCTCCTGTCCCCGATGCAGCCCAGGGGTCCGCCACCATCCCAGGGTGATAATTATTGCTTCCCAGCAGCCCCCGGGACCGCCACCTCCCCAGGGCTTGCATAATCAAATTCAGGGGGGCTACGCGCCCCCCAGCCCCGGGGGCTGCCACCTCCCCAGGACAATACACAATAAAAGTGGGGGGCATGCGGCCCCCCGTATCCCCGGGGACTGCCAACTCCCCAGGGCTGAATTTAGAATTATAGTGAGGGGGCTTGAGCACCCCCACACTGCCCAGGGACCACCACCACCCCGGGGCACTAATTATATAAATGCGGGGGTCTGTTGCAGACCCCGGGGACCACCACCACCCTGGAGCTTTAAATCTGAAGGAGGGGGGCCCCACGGTCCCCCTCGTGAAGCCCTCCTTGGCCCTGGGGACCTCCACCCACAGGGCCGGCCTCCAGCAATGTCCCAGGGTGCCCACCCCCGGGACATTGCAGTTTGCTATGGCAGGGCGGGAGCACTCTCCCGCCCAGCCATAGCAATCTTCTGCTTTGCTTCATGGAAGCGAGAGCAGGACAACTGCAAAGCAGTATTGCTTTTGGGCAAAGGGAGCTGCATGTTTGCAGTTCCCTTTGTCCAAAAGCACTGCCGGCTCCCGCAAGAGGTGGAGAGCTGTCAGGGACCGCAGGGACATTGGGGATCCCCCGCGGTCCCCAACATGAGACCATGCCCCGGGGCTGGGGTCCCCGGGGCCAAAGATGGCCTGGGAGGGGGGCCACTTGGTCCCCCTCCCTTTTAAAAACAAAAAATTGCAAAATAAAGGATTGGCCAAGCCCCGGGATAGGGTCCCCGGGGCCAAAATGGCTCGGGACAACGGGGCTAAGCGGCCCCTCTCCCTTTTTATTATCAAAAGTGTCCAGGACCCAGGGGATGGGGTCCCGGGGTCGAGATTGGGTAATGGAACTGGGGCCATTAATTATTTTTTATTTTCTATCATGATAGGAGTCACAACCCCATCGCGGCTCTCAGCACAGCCCCCCAGTGTGATGTCACTGAGGATTCATGGATCCACCTCAAATAAATAATTTAATAGTATATAATTCAGAAGGTAGTGTTGCATTTGTGAATTTTTTTAAGGAGTTAGTGAGATTGAAGTTAATAATCACATTAAATTTGCTAGAGTTAGTAATAATATATAAAAAAAAAATTAAAAGTTAAACTTGAAAAGGGTATTGTGTTTTAGTACATTGAATTTGTGCTTTTGTTTTGTGGATTCGCGACGGGTTCGCGAACCCGGAAAATATTTACAAAGAGTATGTATGTTAAAAAATAAATAAGATTCACTATTGGGTTATAGGGTGGCTCTAAAAAGAGCCCTTGTTTTCATTATGACTTTGTTGGAGCTACATGTAAGTGCGGATGCACATCTTAAGGTTGTTGACAAACAGTCTGTTCCCTTCATCTGTGGAGTGAACTCAATCACTTCTGTAGATGTCATCCATATCAAAACGTAGATTGTTGTTGTAGATGGAACCCATCCTATGGTCTCTGAGGTAAGCAGAAACAGCTTTATTGACATTCTTCCTAGCTTTCTCAATCTGTGGACAGAATTGATTTGATAACTTCGATTTCTGTCTTTGGCATATATTAGAGTATACAAAGACAGTTTGAGGCAAAAGCAACACCAATTGTGCAAAGGTATCCTTCACTAGGAATTCCAGCCCTACCCCAGTCAATGTGCCTAGGTCATTGCCACCACAGTGCACAATCATGAGGTCATGGGGTTGGAGATGCAAAAAGGTTTTAACCAAAGGCATCAATTGGTGCCACTATAATCATCTCTGTGCAATCCATTTATTTTCAAATTTTGCAAACCTAGGTCTTTGACAATACCTCTTTTGCACCAGAAAACATAGCTGTTACCTACAATCCATACTGTAAGCATCTTGAAGGGACGTCTGGAAGGAATGAAAAGATGTCTGTAGCTGAGATAGTCAGTTGGTAGAATGAGAGATATCTAAAATGGTGGAGAAGATGCTGTTTTTGAAAAAGCCGATAAGTGATTGGCTGTTCATCAACATTGTCTACTCAAAAATAGGACGCATGTTACTTTGTGAAGAAGTATGTTTCTGATTGGTTATTAAAAAATATTTGAAAAGTACAGTGGATAGAATAAGGTAATATTCTGCAAAAGTCAACCACCCCTGCTGTTTGCATTTGTAAGCTTGTGTGCTGAATTTCAAAATGTGGTGAACTTGTCACCTCTTGGTACGGTTGAATGTTGCAGAAAGTGTTACTTTGGAAACTAGTATTAAACAGAATGGGGTAAGGGTTGAAACTTAACTGTGGAACTAAAATGTGAAATGGTAACTTATATGTAAGTACTATGTTACTAAATTAAGTTTTTCTAAGTCAGTAGTATGTGTAGAAGTAGTGTGTTAAAAAATAATACTAGTATTATTAGAAATAGGTTTTGAACTCCCGTAAGGATTCTCGGCTCCATTGTGATGCTACACTGCGACACCGCGGTGGAGTCGCGACTCCAGAGAATTACAGAACCAGTTTGGGCACTTTTAGAAGACAGTTAGAAAGGGTTGATATGTCTAACCAATAGAAATGTGTTTCATAATTTGAAATAATGTAGGAAGCAATTTGATTTGTTACTTACATTTATTTGTGTGCAGAAAGAGAGGGAAAGTTTGCCATTACTGGTTTTACGTTGTTGAGAGTGGTGCATTATGGTTATTGTGTGCAAAAGAAAATCTTTTATGAGTTTCTGATATTTCATTTTCTACAATACTATTTGAAAGGTGAGTAACAAATTTGTTAGGTGTGTTATGTATTATGTAGTATTGCTTCACTCTTTGTAGTGATATTTTTAGATTTGAAAAGCATTATTTTCAAAGTTTTGAAATTATTAGAGAAGTGTGATGTTTGAAATATGTTACGAAATGGTCAGATGTGTATTGTAGTTTGTTTTATTGTACTAAAATGATGATTCAAATAGTTTGTGCATACTGATATGTGTACATTGGTAGATGGATTAGTGATTATGGTAGTTTGTATGCGTATGTGGAAAAGTACACTTGAAGTAAGCCTCATAAATCTAGGTGTTTGTTTGCAATGTGAAGTGCAGTCTGTCAAGTTTTAAGGTCTGCATGGTCTTGTGACTGAGGTATGTCTCTACTTGAACATATATTCTCATACGTGTTATGCATCTGAAGATGCTAGATGTATAAAACACAGGTATACATCTATTTGTATGTTTCTTTTGTATATGATACCACTAGCAAAAGGTACAGACATATGCATGCATTATTTCAGGAATATGGTGAGACTTACAACAGAGATATGTGAATGGTTGCTGCTTTATGTTTGGCTAGGCCCAACACCCTGAGTAGTAGTAGAATGGTGAAGCTGCAGCACAAAAATGAGGTTTAAGACATGTTGGCAGAGGGATTAGTGATTAGGCTACTTTGTATGAGTCTGTGTTAAGGTACACTTGAAGTACGCTGCATGAATCTAGGTGTCTGAAATGTGAAGTGCAGTCTGTCAAGTTTTAAGGTCTGCATGGTCTTGTGACTGAGGTATGTCTCTACTTGCACATGTATTCTCATATGTGTTATGCACCTGAAGATGCTAGACGTATTAAACACAGGTATACATCTATTTGTATGTTTCTTTTACATATGATGCTACTAGCAAAAGGTACAGACACATGCATGCATTCTTTCAGGAATATGGTTAGACTTTCAAAAGAGATATGTGAAGGGTTGCTGCTTTATATTTGGCTAGGCCCAACACCCTGAGTAGTACTAGAATGGCGAAGCTGCAGCACAAAAGTGAGGTTTAAGACATGCTGGCAGAGGGCTTAGTAATTAGGCTACTTTGTATGAGTCTGTGGAATGGTACACTTGAAGCACGATGCATAAATCTAGGTGTCTGTTTGAAATGTGAAGTGCAGTCTGTCAAGTTTTACGGTCTGCATGGTCTTGTGACTGAGGTATGTCTCTACTTGCACATGTATTCTCATACGTGTTATGCACCAGAAGATGCTAGATATGTGTAACAGAGGTATACAACTATTTGTATGTTTCTATTATGTGTGATGCCACCAGCAAAAGGTAGAGATGCCTGTATGCTTATTTTTGGAACATGGTGAGACTTACAATAGTAATATTGCAAAGATTGCTGTTTTGCATTTCTGGAGTTCTCTTGTTTCTTTCTGCACGTCTCTTGACTGTTTCTGCACCTCTGTTGCTTCTTTCTGCATTTATGTTGCATCTTTCTGCACCCGTCTTATCTCTTTCTGCACCTCTGTTGCTTTTTTCTGAACTTCTCTTGTTTCTTTCAGTACATTTTTTGCTTCTTTCTGCACTCCTTTTTCCCCTTTCTGCAGCTCTCTTTCCCTTTTCTATACCTTTCTTGCGTGTTTCTGCACTTTTCTTGTGTCTTTCTGCAGCTTATTTTCCTTTCTGCGCATCTCTTGATTCCTTATGCATTCCACTTGACTCTTTGTGCACCTTTGTTGCTTTTTTCTACACTTGTCTTCCTTCTTTCTGCACCTGTGTTGGTTTTTTTGAGACTCATCTTGCTTATTTCTGCACCTGTGTTGCCTCTTTCTGTACTGCTAATCCCTCTTTCTGCACTTCTGTTGCCTCTTTGTGCAGTTCTCTTACTTCTATTTGCACCCCTCTTGCCTTTTTCTGCATCCCTTTTTCCCCTTTTTGCACCCCTCTTTCCTTTTTTCTGCATTTCTCTTGCCTCTTTCTGCACCTCTGTTGTCTCTTTCTGCATCCCTCTTCCCTGTTTCTGTACCTCACTTGCTTCTTTCTGTGTTTTTCTTACTTGTTTATGTAGTTCTCTAGGGTCCGTCACAGCCTGGGTGTGACCGGAAACACCCAGACTGTGACGGACCCTATATTACATACGCACTGGCCTGTATTACGGCTCAAGACCGCAAATGCGGCTTGCTTTTCATTGGAATTATGTCCACAATGGAACTCCCTTAACCGGAACCTTGACTCCGGTGCATACTCCCCAGGATTATAACTAAGACCACCATCCCTACAGATCCTATGCCGGTGGCCTTCCGTTCTTCTTGATTCTCAAGACCTTTTGTCACAGCTCCATTCTTCACGTTGGCAATTTAAGCCATATGAAAACAGGCATGTTATTTATAATGTCCTGAGGATGATCCCATTATTCTTTTAAGGGATTGAAACGCCGTCGACACCTTGTACACCATATACACCCTTTGAAAATGTTCTAATTTCTATGTTCTGGTGTCTCATGTATATTCTGTTTGTTCTATTAGAAATGTGCTTGAAACAAACAATTTCCTTTGCCTGAACCCTTTACTTTATGTTGTACGTCTTTCTTGCTAAGTTGGATGCAGGCTTGTGTCCCACTTAAACTGTTCCATGTTTATTGTCTGTAAACATTATTTGACTGCATATTAAATATCTGTCCGGCTGGACAGATGTCTACAATATAGTACTGATTGGGTCTATATTTATTGATTTATAACTTATTTTCTGTCTGGGGACCACTGTCTTTAGAAATAGATTCCAGTCAGGGCAATCCCAAAGGGTTAGAATGGAAAGGATGGGCAGCTCGACACTTGAAGGTATTGATTGACTGGAGTATGAGCATGATTACTGCCCTATGATGGTTACTGACACAACAGTTCCTGATGGTAGCAGTCCAAGAGTAGTTTCTAATTGTATGGATAACTTTTTAAAGCACCCACGATCTACACTATTATGTAAAACTTACTCTGACTGTCAACATGAGATAGGGCATAATCCATCGGAGAATGTAAATGAATCAATGGACGCTCGTCTCATTTCTACTAGGGGTTCATTGATATCCTGGAATATCGCAGGGTTGAGTTCAAAATTCATGTTACCGGAATGGTTAGCCTTCATTAATTGTTTTGACATTTGTCTTTTCCAGGAGACATGGCTCTTGTCACCTCAACACTGTGAGGGTTTTTTAAATTATCATGTCCCAGCGATGAAGGGTGGAAAGGGTCGTCCCTCTGGTGGCTTAACTATATGGATTCGCCAGGAATTAAATATCACCATAAAAGAACTCCCCTCTAACAGTAATGATATCCAGGTGTTAAGACTAAAGCTAAGCCCGCTAGAGTCAATTGACATTTATAACATCTATGTCAGGGGAACAAGGGGGGGTAGGTCACAAATTTTGGCAGCACTGGAAGATCTTCTTGAACAATACTCCGTGGACTCTAATACCATTATAGCAGGTGATCTACATGTAACATTTGAGCCACTTGCTATCGATGACTGGCGCCTCACTGATGAAGAAGACGCTCAGTGGGGCATCCCACAACTGGAACTTGCTCCTGTCAAGAAATGGACGGAGGTAGTCATCCAGATCAATTCCATTTGTCTTGACAAAGGGCTAAGAGCGTTAAATGGGAGGATGCCGCATGATAGATTAGGGTTAAGTACATTCAATAATGGGTATAGTAATAGTAGAATAGATTACATCTTGGTGAGCCTGAAACTGTGGCATGAAATAGATGACATGGAAATAAGGGATCGACCAGAAAGTGACCACAACCCCCTGTGTGTAACCTTGGGGAAGTGGTCGCACACACCCCCACAGCGTAGTGAGGTAGAATTGTGCCCACTAGACGTGGTTCCTACCCACGATATGAGGCGACTCAAATGGGTAAATTTAGTTGAAAATGCTGATGAACTGATTAGCATTTCCAAAGATGTTGACAACGCCCTGCTAGAGATAGAAAATATATTATCCACTAGCGGGAATTTGGAGTGTGTCATCCAGTCACACGAAAGATTTTTTGTGCACATGAGAACCCATTTTTTTAAGAGTTGTAAGTCTAAGAAACTGAAACCCCAAAAACCCTGTCGATGGTATAATAATGAATGTAGACAGGCGAGAGCTAGTCTTGGGAAGATGATCAAAATCGGAGAGCCTGTACAAGTACGGATAGCTAGGAAGACTTACAAGAACGCGATGCATAAAGCTAAGTGCTCCTGGGATGAGAAACGTTGGAAAGACCTTAAAGAGGCTAGTGTTCAAAACAATAGTAAACTATTCTGGAGCATAATAAAATGGGATCGTGGTGGCCAACCTGAGGAACCACAAAATCATGGCTCTCAGGAAGATTGGGTCAATCATTTTAAGCCACAGTACGCCCAATGCCCAATAGAGGGCCATGGGGAGGAATTTAATTATGTGTTTTATACTAAAGAGGCTTTTAATAGCAGGGACGTTGAGTTAGCCCTTAGAGCTGTGGTGGGTGGTCCAGATGGCGTCCCCGCAGATGTGTTTATACATGATAAGGAACGTTGGGGTAGGTATATTGAAATGTTGGCAAATGCCATAGCACAGGGATCACCCATCCCGAATTCCTGGAAGGGTGCAGTAATAGTCCCCGTATATAAAAAGGGGATAAATCACTGCCTGGGAACTATAGACCCATTAGTTTGATTGACTCATTGCAAAAGATCATGGGTAGGCTGATACTTAATAAAATGCAGGATTGGATAGATGATAATAACATATTGTCCCCCTGCAGGCCGGATTCCAGGCATTTACTAGCACCATTGACCAGGTGTTTCGCTTTATTCTTTTATACTGGAAAGTAGTGGCTCTAGGCAAAGGTAGTCTTTATGCCACTTTTGTGGATTTGAAGTCAGCCTTTGACTTAGTTCCTCGCTCCAAACTGTGGGCAACTTTGAAGGACATGGGGCTGCCAAGTGAACTTCTTTCACTCGTAATAAGGTTGCATGAGGATAACTCTGCTAGAATCCGATGGGGTTCCCAGGGTATGGATACTAGCACATTTCCAGTAGAGCGAGGGTGCAGCAGGGATGTGCTATGGCACCTACCCTATTTTCGTTGTTTATCAACGGTATAGTGGATTGTATATCATCTGTGAATACTGATGCCCCAACATTAGCAGGGATTAAAATACCTATTTTAATGTTCGCCGATGATACTTTGATAATTTCGAAGACCCCAGCGGACTCCAGCGAGCTTTGCTTATTTTTGAAGAATTTTGTTCCGCTCGTGGTCTAGAAGTCAATGTATCTAAGATGAAGTTTATGATTTTTAATTTACGTAGTGTTTTTAAAGGCAAAATTTTAATGAATAACCGACCATTGGAACAAGTTAGAACGTTCACATATCTGGGGGTAAATATTCAGAGTGATCTCAAATGGAACCAGCAAATTGATTTTGCCACACTTAAACACCGGCAATTGTCAGGAGTACTAAATGTGGAGCACAAAAAGTCACTAACAAAACCAATTAGGCCTGTGCTCCAGGTTTATGACATGAAAGTGATTAGCTCAGCCCTCTATGGCGTTGAAGTCTGGGGGTTTGAGAACATGTCCAAACTTAGAGCTTCTGAAAATAGATTCCTACGTAGTATCACTAATCTTCCCCAAAGCACACCACTGTGCCCTTTATTCTATGAGCTTGGCAGAAAGTCCATATCTGACATTGTAAAATTACGCCCTGTATTATACTGGCGCAGATTGTGGACTACGCCGGAATTGATGCCATATGCTCTGGGTTTTGTGGATGTTATTAAATCGGATATCTTCCACAAAATAAGTTGGCTACGTGGAGTTAGGGATGTACTAATAGGTATTGGGATGAAATCACTTTGGGAGGATCCAACTTTAGCATGCTTTCCCTCAAAAAAGGTCCTAAAAGAAAAGTATTGGGAGATGGTGGCGTATAACACCTTGAGATGTAGTGAATCATCTTCATTAACAGGATCTTTTCTGAATTTTAAACACACCCCAAACCTAGAATCTTATTGGGACACCATAACAAAGCCAATGGATAGAAATTTGTACTTTCAGTTGAGGGTGGGCTCGTTGCCTCTTAAATCTTTCACGTCAAGGTGGTCGAGTCCAGGTGATAACAGGTGTCCAATCTGTTTGTCGCATAGCGAAACGATTGCCCACATGCTATTTGTGTGCCCAGCCTATGCTGCTCCGCGCCGGATTTGGTTGAAGCCCTTATGTACTATGCTAGGTACGAGGATGAGTGCGGAGGCAGAAAGGATAATACGTACCAGCACCCTACCGCATATTTCTATAGGTGTTGCAAAATATTTAGGGTGGATGTGGTTTATAAGGTCTAATTCAAAAGTAGCTTGATTTACATTGATTGCTTGTAATTAGAAAGTCATTGATCAAGTGATGTAATGAAATCCACACCGCTCAAAAAGTGGGTAATTTTATGTCCAATTTATGGTTAGAACCAATTAAGATGGAGTGTACAATATTATATAATTTTAATTGTGAACTTTTAAATGTTTTTAAAAGTGCTAAGTTTTTAGCTTTTCTTAATTGAAAACTTGTTCCAGTGGAAATTATTATCACATGTTATTTATTCTTTTTGTCATATGTCCTCTTTGGTTTTAGTCATATCTTGGAAAGATCATGGATATTTTTGTAAAATGCTTTTATGACAATGTGTCAAATAAAGCTTTTGGACTCGGACTCGGAGACTGACTGACAGAGAGAGAGACTGACTGACTGAGAGAGACTGACTGACTGAGAGAGACTGACTGAGAGAGAGATACTGACTGACTGAGAGAGAGACTGACTGACTGAGAGAGACTGACTGACTGAGAGAGACTGACTGAGAGAGAGACTGACTGACTGAGAGAGAGACTGACTGACAGAGAGAGAGAGAGACTGACTGACTGAGACTGACAGAGAGAGACTGACTGACAGAGAGAGAGACTGACTGACTGAGAGAGAGACTGACTGAATGAGAGAGAGACTGACTGACTGAGAGAGAGACTGACTGACTGACAGAGAGAGAGACTGACTGACAGAGAGAGATACTGACTGACTGAGATAGATACTGACTGACTGACTGAGAGAGAGAAAAACCTGCTCTCGCTACAATGAAGCAAAGCAGGATTGCATGTCAGCAGCTCCCCTTGCTCAAAAGCAATGCCGGCTCCCGCAGGAGGCGGGCAGCCGGCGGGACCGTGGGGGCATTGGGGCTCCCCCCACGGTCCCCAAAACAAAGGGCCGGCCCCTGGGGATGGGGTCCCCAGGGCCAGAAGTGGCCCAGGAGGGGGGACACGCGGCCCCCCTTCAATATTAAAATTTAAAAAATAAAATAAAATAAAGAGGCACAGCCCAGGGGGATGGGGTCCCTGGGGCCAATAGAGGCCTAAGGAGGGGGGCCACGCAGCCCCCCTCCTTAAAAAATAAAAAACAAACAAAAAAAATGTGGCCATGCCCCGGGGGATGGGGTCCCCGGGGCCGAAATTGGCCTCGGGAGGGAGGCCGTGCGGCCCCCTTCCCATTTTTTTTAATGTAAAAAAAAGAGCAGGCCCTAGGGGATGGGGTCCCCAGGGCCCCAAATAATGTAAAAGAAGGGGGGCCACACAGCACCCCTTGTAAAAAAAAAAAAACGGCATCGCGCCGGAGGCCCCCGCCCCCTCCCTGCAGCACTCAGCAAACGCGCCCCCTGGCGCATTGTAAGTTGGGGTATTAATTCCCCTTGAATACTGAGGGTCCCTGGGGGCCAACTAGCCCACCAGGTACCTCCAGTATGCACCACAGAGCTGCGTTGCAGAGAGGTGATCCCAGGCCACGCCCCTTTTTACACCTCTCTGCAACCCAGCTCTGTGGTGCTTCCTGGAGGTACCTGGTGGGCTAGTTGGCCCGCAGGGACCCTCAGGATTCAAGGGGACTTAATCCCCCAACTTAGAACACACCAGGGGGTGCGTTTGCAGAGTGCTGCAGGGAGGGGGTGG
This sequence comes from Calotriton arnoldi, assembly GCA_963921515.1. NCBI lineage: Eukaryota > Metazoa > Chordata > Amphibia > Caudata > Salamandridae > Calotriton > Calotriton arnoldi. The sequence goes on along the minus strand of CAWUFW010010248.1, from coordinate 561,893 downwards.
GGCCTGATTTAACAAGTTAGCAATCCTGCTGTGTGGGACTTACTGGAGGCAATAAAAGGGGTAGCTGGCCCCAAGGTTGATGTTGGGGGCTAACTATACCTCCTGTTACTTCCGCTAAATCCCACACAGTGGGATTGCTAAAAGGTGTTTGAAGGACACTCTCACCTTTCTCCACCACTCTGCAAACGCGACTGCTATGTTATAGTTAGAAATTAGCATTTAAAAAACCTTTGAAATTCACTGAAAAAACCACAGGTTTCAGGGACGTTATAGTTAGAAATTAGCATTTAAAAAACCATTGAAATTCACTGAAAAAACCATAGGTTTCAGACACGTTATAGTTAGAAATTAGCATTTAAAAAACCTTAGAAATTCACTGAAAAAAACATAGGTTTCAGGGACGATATAGTCAGTTGGACATTTCACTCGTACAAAACCATAGAAATTCTGCCGTTATAGTTAGTTCAGCTAACTATAACTCGTGCCCCGCAATGCACTGCTGATGACGTCACATATTACATCATTCATGACATGATCAGTGACATCACTGATGACATCACTGATGACATCACTGATGACATCTCAAATGACATCACTGATGACATCATCCATGTGATAATTTGATGCATCTTCTCACACCCTAAGATATCTTTTGATACACCCACTGTAAATTACAGACTGCCATTGTCAAAACCATAGACACTCCAACACCAATTACTATATACACACTCACTGATTCTTAGGTCTACACACACACATCTACTCACTCACCCGTACAGTCACTCATACTTATAGTCACTCAGTACAGGACTATTATATGCACTCATACACCTATATAAACACTCACACACCGCCACTCATCCATAGAGGTACTCACACACCTAGTCAGTCATGCAAAAATTAAGCACACACCCATTTACTCACCTATACAGTTATATACACACCAGCTCACTTACTCATACAAATACTAGCACATTCTTACGCTCTTATACAATCTCTGATACAAGCACACACTCATCCATACAGTCACTCTCACAATCACACACTCTGCTTATAGCTATTTATATACTCCAACACACATATATACTGCCTTTCACATATGTAGTTACTCACACATGTACCACTGGGACATACATTCACTCACTAACACACTCTTACACACACTTACCCACCCATACAGTCTATCACAGATGCACTCTTGAAACCATCCACCCAGTGAATCACCCACTCACATATCTATGCACAGAGTCGCACACACCCCACCCACACAAACACTCAGGCACCCATACAGATACTCAGACAACCAATCAATAACTCATATAGACACTCATGTAGCTATTCACAAACCCATGCAGCTGCTTACACAGCAACAGACAGATGGATACAGACATTCACCCAGTTTAGTCACTAACCCATGTATTCAGTAAGATACGTTTAATCACTCACTTATAGAGTTAGTCACGCACCTACTAAATCATCCATTCAGGATTGGCCAAGCCCCGGATAGGGACAAAATGACTGCCAACACTTCCTGATTTGGAGTGTTGACAGCCACTTGACAGCCAATTAGCATACAGCTCGTGATCGGGAGGGTACGCGGACCCTAGTCGGCCATAGATATATATGTGACTTTACTTTTGATTTTCTCAGGAACTACTGAACGGATTTACACCATTTAAGCAAAAGGCATGACACTGAACCAAGGGCTACCTCTTTGCCAAATTTGGTGTAATTCCGTTCAGCAGTTCGGGCTGTAGCCGCGATGAACGGTTCCTATGGAAAAATGAATGGGGAAAATGCATTTTGGGACCCCCTTTTTCTCGGCCCCCGCTTGACGAATCACCCTGAGACTTTCAGGATAGGAGCGGACCGGAGCGCCCCAACAAGTTGGAAGCTTTCGCGAAGATTCGTCAACCGGCGCCAACGTTATTTCAAATAGAATGTTACGGATTTCCTATGGAAAATAGGTCCTAACTATAACTATCTACTGGCGACCGCCAATAGATAATATATATATATATATATATATATATATATATATATATATATATATATATATATATATATATATATATATATATATATATCTATGCTCTCCCACGTCGGGCTGCGCATTTCAGTGTCGGCGGTTGCGGCTGCCATTTTATGCATTTGAAAGTGAGTCAAAGTAGCAGTTTTGCCTTTGCCCGGTGCCTTCCATGAATGAATTTTGCCGCCTTCTCATTCACAAAAGCCTCAGAGGGAAAACAGTAAAGGCGATGTAAATTGAAAAGAGAAGGTTAATTTTTTACGTGGTCATTACTTATATAGTAACTGTTTAAAAATTGGAACACTAATTCCACAGAACATTCTGTGACAATGGCTCTAAAGGTATTTTTTGGTCACCCCTGACAAGATGCTGTGACAAGAAATTCAGAGTTATCCAACAGATGATTTTTTTTTATCTTTCTTCTTTCAAGAGCTCTGGTAATCTGTGTTGTCCTCTTCCCAAGGGCTGGCTTTGTGCACTCTTCTGAATTTTTGGCTTCTGGTACTGTGGTTTCATGTCATTAAATAGCGCACAACCCTTTGGCTTTTTTTTCCCTCTGCTGCTGGGTTACTGTGTTCCCTTTGTAGTGACTTTTTGCAAAACTTGCCTCATACTTATGGAGCCCTCTCCATCCACTGGTCAGAAGGTTTTCACCTCCTCCGCAACCATGCCCTCTGTTCGTAACGACTCGAATGCCCCTACAAAACAACAGAAAAAAGATCCTGTCTCCCCTACAATGTCTCCTTTACCTCTGATGTTAGAGGACCTTATGAAAGAAATTAAACACTTGAAACCTTTTGTTATGGAGACCAATGTAACTCTTCAACGTATTGGAGAAAAGTGGTCAACTCTAGAGTCTAGAGTGTCGGATGTGGAGCAGCAGATTAGTCATGTACAAGATGCAGCTGCCAAGATCGATGGCATGGCTAAGGAGATTGCGCTTTTGAAACAACAAAGAGAAGACTTAGAAAATCGTAATAGGCACAATAATCTCCCAATTTATGGCATTCCGGAAGGAGCAGAGGGGTCTGACATGCTTGCATTTCTTGGAGTACATATCCCTAAATTGGTGGGCCTCAAGGAGGGAACACATCTTAATCTACAACGAGCTCACCGAATTGGCCCAAAATGTGTTGGTGCTATAAGTTCTGACTGTCCCAGAGGAAAAAAACTTTCTCATTTGAATCTCCAGAAGACTTGAGAAAATGTATTCTTAAACACAAGGGCGAAGCCATGGACCTTGGGAAGGCCTGAACTTTTTCTTCAAGGGTGTTAATTTATATGGTGCCTCTACTTTGGTTCCTAACAAGATGCAGAAAGCATTTACAAGGTTTATTCATTCTAGATGGTTGGTTGATGCCTGGAGACTGTACTCTCTGGATACACTGGAATACACAATTTTTTCACCTACTCATAAATCACAATCCAGAATTGATTACTTATTCCTTTCCACTCCTTTAGTTCCTACACTTACTCATGCTGAAATTGGATCAATACTAATTTCAGATCATGCTCCAGTTATAATTGATCTTGATTTATTACCAGACACTTCTAAACCAAGTTTATGGCGATCTAATAATAGCCTTCTAAAGGACAAATAATTTGTGCAAAGTTTTGAATGTTTTCTTCAAGAATATTTTGTACATAACCTCACACCTGATATTTCATTTCACATAATTTGGGATGCATTTAAGGCATCGGCCTGTGGATATATAATTAATTACTTTACGGCCAAAAAGAAGAAAGCCATTAAAGAAACTACTCTATTACTCCATTCTATTAAACAATTAGAACATGAATTTTCACAACTAAAATGGACGATGTGTTACGGCGCTTAATGAGTGTTAAATTTGATTTCAATAAGAGATCAACAGAGGAAGCCGCTGAAACACTGTTGAAAATTAATTTTAAGTTCTATGGAGGGCGTAATAAGGCAGGCAAATTGCTTTATCTCCTTTACTTTTTGTTTTAACTTTAGAACCTTATTTGCATACATTATGAAATTCCTCTGAGTTTCATGGCTTTTGATGTTAGGATACTGTGTTTAAATTCACCGCGTACGCTGATGATGTGATCCTTTATCTTTTTGTTCCAGAATCATCAATACCGGTCTTTGCTAATCTTTTATCATCCTATTCAAAATTATCTGGATATAAACTGAATTTTTCCAAATCCGAGGTATTTCCCTTAACAAATATTGTTTGAAAGACATGTTTAATGGCACTGGACTTAAATGGTCTCCACAATTTATTAAATGTTTGGGAATTAAATATTCTATTTCCTTGGCCAAGACTATTCAGATTAATTTAGAAGATGTACAGAATAAAATTAGTCAAACGGAAAAATGGTCACCTCTGTATTTGCCTTGATGGGGCAGGTTAGCCATGATAAATATGATGTTTTTGCCTGTTATTAATTTTTATTTGTCCATGTTACTTATTAAACTTTCCCACAACATTTTTAAGTTGCTAAACAGATTGGTTTCTGGGTTTTTATGGAATGGGAAAAACCTTGCATTTCCTTAGCATCTCTTTGTAAACCTAAAGAGTTGGGTGGTGTAGTTTTTCCTAATTTTCAGCAGTATTATACTGCCTTTGTTCTAAAACATGTTCTACCTTGCATTGGAGATGTAGATTCTTCACCTAACAATATTTGGCATAAATTGGAGGACTTGCTTATGTCCCCTTTTCCTTTTCATCCTTTAATATACTCAATAAAGACCTCTTTTGGTTTCCACTCACTGGTTATTTAAACAAAACATATAAACCTTCTAAGGATTCCACAATGGTTTTTCAACCCCCATGACTGTTTTTCCTCCCCTTTTTGATAATATAAGCAGTTTATTACACAATTGTAATTATATGAGATAAGTAAGTATATGACATGAAACTAATAGATGAAATAAGGTATTATCAGACGTGAATTTTATTTTATGATGCATGTACAGGTTATGTAATACATATCTTCGTATATATTTTTTTCTTCTTTCTTTCTTTTAATCACTTTTCTTCTTTTTTCTTTCTTTTTTCTGTTGTTCCTCTTCTTTCTTCCTTTTGCTCCTTTTTCTTTTTAATTATTACATATAAAAATGCAATTTGTGAGTACAGAATGAAGATATTATTTAATAAGTTTATTGTATAATACACCTCTTTCGATATTTAATACTATCCATTGTATGTACTCTCTTTTGTAATGTTTTACTTCATGACTTAGTTTTATGTTAAACAAAAGATAATTCTGTACATCTGTATTACATTTAATAGAGCGTTTATGAAAGAAACAAAAACAATTTCTATAGGAAACATTTGTCGTAACTACAGCCCGAACTGCTGAACGGAATTACACCAAATTTGGTCGAAAGGTAGCTGTTGGTCCGGCGTGCACTCTTTGCTTTAAAAGGTGTAAATCCGTAATTCCTGAGAAACTGATATATTTAGAAATATAGATATCTGGTGACCGCGGTGGATCCGTGAACCCTCCTGATCAAGAGCCTGACTTTGATTGGCTGCCCACATTTCAAACCAGGAAGTGTTGGCAGCCATCTTGTGACTCGTTCAGCCGAGTCACAGGAAAAACAGTAATAAAACAAGAAAAGGGGCAGGGTAGAAGCACCCTTACCCCCTAGGCCTGCTCAGGGCGTCCCACAGGGACCCCAAGGGCCAAAAAAGCATTTTTTGAAAATATTTTCGGTGGTATTTTCGTAGGGTCCTCGAATCCCGCCGAACTTTTTTTTTTAAAAACAAAGCGCGATCTCCCATGATTCATTTAATTAATCCCCCGGGTGGGCCATGTCCCAAGGGCAATGCTGTAATATGATGCAGGGGCCCTGCGGGGCCCCTGCAGCCCCAGGGACTGCAACCTCCCCAGGATGATACTCATTTAAATGCGGGGGCACACATCTCCCCACAGCCCCAGGGACCACCACCTCCCCGGGGCTTTATTTTATTAAAAAAATGCATAGGGGGGCTCCTGTCCCCGATGCAGCCCAGGGGTCCGCCACCATCCCAGGGTGATAATTATTGCTTCCCAGCAGCCCCCGGGACCGCCACCTCCCCAGGGCTTGCATAATCAAATTCAGGGGGCTACGCGCCCCCAGCCCCGGGGCTGCCACCTCCCCAGGACAATACACAATAAAAGTGGGGGCATGCGGCCCCCCGTATCCCCGAGGACTGCCAACTCCCCAGGGCTGAATTTAGAATTATAGTGAGGGGGCTTGAGCACCCCCACACTGCCCAGGGACCACCACCACCCCGGGGCACTAATTATATAAATGCGGGGGTCTGTTGCAGACCCCGGGGACCACCACCACCCTGGAGCTTTAAATCTGAAGGAGGGGGCCCCACGGTCCCCCTCGTGAAGCCCTCCTTGGCCCTGGGGACCTCCACCCACAGGGCCGGCCTCCAGCAATGTCCCAGGGTGCCCACCCCCGGGACATTGCAGTTTGCTATGGCAGGGCGGGAGCACTCTCCCGCCCAGCCATAGCAATCTTCTGCTTTGCTTCATGGAAGCGAGAGCAGGACAACTGCAAAGCAGTATTGCTTTTGGGCAAAGGGAGCTGCATGTTTGCAGTTCCCTTTGTCCAAAAGCACTGCCGGCTCCCGCAAGAGGTGGAGAGCTGTCAGGGACCGCAGGGACATTGGGGATCCCCCCGCGGTCCCCAACATGAGACCATGCCCCGGGGGCTGGGGTCCCCGGGGCCAAAGATGGCCTGGGAGGGGGGCCACTTGGTCCCCCTCCCCTTTTAAAAACAAAAAATTGCAAAATAAAGGATTGGCCAAGCCCCGGGATAGGGTCCCCGGGGCCAAAATGGCTCGGGACAACGGGGCTAAGCGGCCCCTCTCCCTTTTTTTATTATCAAAAGTGTCCAGGACCCAGGGGATGGGGTCCCCGGGGTCGAGATTGGGTAATGGAACTGGGGCCATTAATTATTTTTTATTTTCTATCATGATAGGAGTCACAACCCCATCGCGGCTCTCAGCACAGCCCCCCCAGTGTGATGTCACTGAGGATTCATGGATCCACCTCAAATAAATAATTTAATAGTATATAATTCAGAAGGTAGTGTTGCATTTGTGAATTTTTTTAAGGAGTTAGTGAGATTGAAGTTAATAATCACATTAAATTTGCTAGAGTTAGTAATAATATATAAAAAAAAATTAAAAGTTAAACTTGAAAAGGGTATTGTGTTTTAGTACATTGAATTTGTGCTTTTGTTTTGTGGATTCGCGACGGGTTCGCGAACCCGGAAAATATTTACAAAGAGTATGTATGTTAAAAAATAAATAAGATTCACTATTGGGTTATAGGGTGGCTCTAAAAAGAGCCCTTGTTTTCATTATGACTTTGTTGGAGCTACATGTAAGTGCGGATGCACATCTTAAGGTTGTTGACAAACAGTCTGTTCCCTTCATCTGTGGAGTGAACTCAATCACTTCTGTAGATGTCATCCATATCAAAACGTAGATTGTTGTTGTAGATGGAACCCATCCTATGGTCTCTGAGGTAAGCAGAAACAGCTTTATTGACATTCTTCCTAGCTTTCTCAATCTGTGGACAGAATTGATTTGATAACTTCGATTTCTGTCTTTGGCATATATTAGAGTATACAAAGACAGTTTGAGGCAAAAGCAACACCAATTGTGCAAAGGTATCCTTCACTAGGAATTCCAGCCCTACCCCAGTCAATGTGCCTAGGTCATTGCCACCACAGTGCACAATCATGAGGTCATGGGGTTGGAGATGCAAAAAGGTTTTAACCAAAGGCATCAATTGGTGCCACTATAATCATCTCTGTGCAATCCATTTATTTTCAAATTTTGCAAACCTAGGTCTTTGACAATACCTCTTTTGCACCAGAAAACATAGCTGTTACCTACAATCCATACTGTAAGCATCTTGAAGGGACGTCTGGAAGGAATGAAAAGATGTCTGTAGCTGAGATAGTCAGTTGGTAGAATGAGAGATATCTAAAATGGTGGAGAAGATGCTGTTTTTGAAAAAGCCGATAAGTGATTGGCTGTTCATCAACATTGTCTACTCAAAAATAGGACGCATGTTACTTTGTGAAGAAGTATGTTTCTGATTGGTTATTAAAAAATATTTGAAAAGTACAGTGGATAGAATAAGGTAATATTCTGCAAAAGTCAACCACCCCTGCTGTTTGCATTTGTAAGCTTGTGTGCTGAATTTCAAAATGTGGTGAACTTGTCACCTCTTGGTACGGTTGAATGTTGCAGAAAGTGTTACTTTGGAAACTAGTATTAAACAGAATGGGGTAAGGGTTGAAACTTAACTGTGGAACTAAAATGTGAAATGGTAACTTATATGTAAGTACTATGTTACTAAATTAAGTTTTTCTAAGTCAGTAGTATGTGTAGAAGTAGTGTGTTAAAAAATAATACTAGTATTATTAGAAATAGGTTTTGAACTCCCGTAAGGATTCTCGGCTCCATTGTGATGCTACACTGCGACACCGCGGTGGAGTCGCGACTCCAGAGAATTACAGAACCAGTTTGGGCACTTTTAGAAGACAGTTAGAAAGGGTTGATATGTCTAACCAATAGAAATGTGTTTCATAATTTGAAATAATGTAGGAAGCAATTTGATTTGTTACTTACATTTATTTGTGTGCAGAAAGAGAGGGAAAGTTTGCCATTACTGGTTTTACGTTGTTGAGAGTGGTGCATTATGGTTATTGTGTGCAAAAGAAAATCTTTTATGAGTTTCTGATATTTCATTTTCTACAATACTATTTGAAAGGTGAGTAACAAATTTGTTAGGTGTGTTATGTATTATGTAGTATTGCTTCACTCTTTGTAGTGATATTTTTAGATTTGAAAAGCATTATTTTCAAAGTTTTGAAATTATTAGAGAAGTGTGATATTTGAAATATGTTACGAAATGGTCAGATGTGTATTGTAGTTTGTTTTATTGTACTAAAATGATGATTCAAATAGTTTGTGCATACTGATATGTGTACATTGGTAGATGGATTAGTGATTATGGTAGTTTGTATGCGTATGTGGAAAAGTACACTTGAAGTAAGCCTCATAAATCTAGGTGTTTGTTTGCAATGTGAAGTGCAGTCTGTCAAGTTTTAAGGTCTGCATGGTCTTGTGACTGAGGTATGTCTCTACTTGAACATATATTCTCATACGTGTTATGCATCTGAAGATGCTAGATGTATAAAACACAGGTATACATCTATTTGTATGTTTCTTTTGTATATGATACCACTAGCAAAAGGTACAGACATATGCATGCATTATTTCAGGAATATGGTGAGACTTACAACAGAGATATGTGAATGGTTGCTGCTTTATGTTTGGCTAGGCCCAACACCCTGAGTAGTAGTAGAATGGTGAAGCTGCAGCACAAAAATGAGGTTTAAGACATGTTGGCAGAGGGATTAGTGATTAGGCTACTTTGTATGAGTCTGTGTTAAGGTACACTTGAAGTACGCTGCATGAATCTAGGTGTCTGAAATGTGAAGTGCAGTCTGTCAAGTTTTAAGGTCTGCATGGTCTTGTGACTGAGGTATGTCTCTACTTGCACATGTATTCTCATATGTGTTATGCACCTGAAGATGCTAGACGTATTAAACACAGGTATACATCTATTTGTATGTTTCTTTTACATATGATGCTACTAGCAAAAGGTACAGACACATGCATGCATTCTTTCAGGAATATGGTTAGACTTTCAAAAGAGATATGTGAAGGGTTGCTGCTTTATATTTGGCTAGGCCCAACACCCTGAGTAGTACTAGAATGGCGAAGCTGCAGCACAAAAGTGAGGTTTAAGACATGCTGGCAGAGGGCTTAGTAATTAGGCTACTTTGTATGAGTCTGTGGAATGGTACACTTGAAGCACGATGCATAAATCTAGGTGTCTGTTTGAAATGTGAAGTGCAGTCTGTCAAGTTTTACGGTCTGCATGGTCTTGTGACTGAGGTATGTCTCTACTTGCACATGTATTCTCATACGTGTTATGCACCAGAAGATGCTAGATATGTGTAACAGAGGTATACAACTATTTGTATGTTTCTATTATGTGTGATGCCACCAGCAAAAGGTAGAGATGCCTGTATGCTTATTTTTTGGAACATGGTGAGACTTACAATAGTAATATTGCAAAGATTGCTGTTTTGCATTTCTGGAGTTCTCTTGTTTCTTTCTGCACGTCTCTTGACTGTTTCTGCACCTCTGTTGCTTCTTTCTGCATTTATGTTGCATCTTTCTGCACCCGTCTTATCTCTTTCTGCACCTCTGTTGCTTTTTTCTGAACTTCTCTTGTTTCTTTCAGTACATTTTTTGCTTCTTTCTGCACTCCTTTTTCCCCTTTCTGCAGCTCTCTTTCCCTTTTCTATACCTTTCTTGCGTGTTTCTGCACTTTTCTTGTGTCTTTCTGCAGCTTATTTTCCTTTCTGCGCATCTCTTGATTCCTTATGCATTCCACTTGACTCTTTGTGCACCTTTGTTGCTTTTTTCTACACTTGTCTTCCTTCTTTCTGCACCTGTGTTGGTTTTTTTGAGACTCATCTTGCTTATTTCTGCACCTGTGTTGCCTCTTTCTGTACTGCTAATCCCTCTTTCTGCACTTCTGTTGCCTCTTTGTGCAGTTCTCTTACTTCTATTTGCACCCCTCTTGCCTTTTTCTGCATCCCTTTTTCCCCTTTTTGCACCCCTCTTTCCTTTTTTCTGCATTTCTCTTGCCTCTTTCTGCACCTCTGTTGTCTCTTTCTGCATCCCTCTTCCCTGTTTCTGTACCTCACTTGCTTCTTTCTGTGTTTTTCTTACTTGTTTATGTAGTTCTCTTGGCTCTTTCTGCAGTTCTCTTGGTTCCTTCTTCACCTCTCTTCTTGTTTCTGCAACCCCCTTGCCTCTTTTTGCAACCCTCTTGTCTGTTTGTGCAACTCTCTTGCATGTTTGTGCACCTTTGCTGAGTCTTTGTGCACCCCATTGTCTCTTTCTGTACCTCTGTTGCCTCTTTCTGCATTTCTCACATTTTTCAGTAGCTGTGTTGTTGTTTGTGTATTTCTTTTTGCTGTTTCTAAACCTTTCATTTTCTTTCAGTCTCTTTCTTTTTCTTTCACCACCTTTTTTCCTGTTTATGCAGTTGTTTTGCTTGTTTCTACAGTTTTGTTTTTTATTTGTTATAATGAGAATAGCAATGTAATTCTAATTAATTGCTTACTAGTTATTATGAATTTGAGATGTAATTAAGTTAAAATACTTAATTGATGTAAGAAACTATTGAAACTATTCTTTCTTTTTTAGAAAATTATTTTGTTTGGATTATAAAGTGAAGATGGCAAGAAAACACGAAAAGAGAAGACAACAAAGAAAACAGAAGTATTTAAACCAAACTAAAAAGAGTGCACTAGAAAAAGATCAAAATGTTACTCAGGATAAAGACTGTTCTGGTAAGAGTACTAAACAATTTCTTAAAACAGTGGCCGAGAGATTAAAGAAAGACAATACTAATGAAAGGAAAAAGAAAAGTTTTACAACAAAGCACAAGGAGAAGAAGAGTTTTAATGGTAAAAAACATTAGTTTTTGGGAAAACAACACGTTATAAGAAGACAAAAACAATTTAAAGAGATATGTATATGAATGTTTCAAAGTAGAGTAATTCAAAATGTATTAAAAGATTGTAAAAAGTATAAAAGAAGATCAGCAGCGTATAAGGAGAAACAACACATTGAAAGTGTAGTAGATACTGCTTTTGAATTGAAACGAAAATTATTTATATTAATATTGAAGAGAATGAGAACATTGGATAAAACAATGGTGTTTATGAAAGAGAAAGCAAAAGAAAAAGACTTGTTAATAGAAGTAACTTTTGTAAAACATTTACTAGTGAATGGAAGCACACTTCTAGTACTGAGCCTTTCTTTAATGAAGAAAGCTACTTTCAACAGAACACATTATTAGATGCAGTTGATACTAGTGGTCGATGCTATGAGATGAAAGATGGTTGTCCCATTTCAAAAGAAAAAATGGTTGTTAGGAGTGTGGAAGAAGTAATAGCTGAAGAAGTTCAAGGGAAGCGTACACAAGCTCCTGCATATAAGTGGGATTGTAGCAGTATTTGCAGTATTCGACAGGACTCTATTGACATATTGCAATTTTTTAATGAGAATATGCAAAAAGAAGTCTTAAACAGAAGATTAAAATGTTACAAGGACTAGATCCATGTAAAATACGAAAATATAGGGTCATTCTCTGGCTTGTCTTTCAAGAAAGGTGTGTCGAAGTACTTTTCATCATTTAAGAATGTTAGCAGTATACCAGTCAGAAATGCGGAAGTTAGTAAGGAGACTCTACTATGTAAATAGTCCTGCATTATGTTTAAGTGAAATGAACACAGCTCTTCTGCACGGTTCACTATCAGATATACAAAAATGTTGTTATGATGTACAGTTTTGTTTTTTTGGTTCACAAGAGGAGTGTAGAGAAAGTGAGAACTTGATAAGTGTAGGTGTTGAAGAACAGGTAAAAGAGATTAGTGTTGACGAGTTTGCGGAAGAAATTACAAAGTTTAAGACAGTAGTAGTATTGTACTTTATTGTTCAATTAATTAAAATCATTACAATATGCTATCATTACAATTTACTATAAATAAGAAAAGTGAAGAGGTTAAAGCTCACAGGGTTTGCTAAAAAACTAAACAAAGAAATAAAACCTTAAAAACTATTATCCCAGCTGGAACTAAAGTGCTGGTGCATCGAACTTTGTGGGATGTTTAATCATAGTCACTCTTGTTTAATGGCCGACTGATATCTTCTTGTGTCTTTAATGTTTTGTGTCAGTGCGGCCCGAATTGCATCAATGAATTTCCCTAGTCGGGCCATGGTTTGCACTGTGTTAGCAGAGAAGCACAAGTCTGACGCTTCTCTGCATCGACCAAGGCCGTGAGACCTGCAAATTGGAAGTACCAGGCGGTGCCGCCCTCTGGCTAACTTTGGGCAGCAACACAACAGATGGAGCCAAGATTCTCAATAGTAACTGCAGAGACGACAGGTGACTGAGTTGTCTTGCCGGGCCCAAGAAGGATTAAAGTCCACGATGGGCAGTGCAAGAAGTCTCATGTATGTGATTCTTTTACGGGCCGGAACTGACAGAGCTTGCTCAAAGTAGGGCTGCGGTTTTCCCGGGATATAAGAGGCATCCAGTGTGAAGAGGTTGGGTTGATGGTGTAGACTTTCCAGGTCCCTTTCAAAGGATATTCTCTTGACCTGTGTGTTCACCGTCTTTTTCAAGGCTGTTACCGGGATATCCTGATTGTGCAAGTTTTGGGCTTCTATTTCGAGTAGACTTATAGCTGCTGCCAACTGGGCCTGCCATGGAGAGCCTCCCTCTTCAAAGATTGTTTTAATTTGAGCTTTCAGTGAGGATGGAGGTGCACCCAACGTGCTAATATAGTATTTTAATGTGTCCCCTGAGCAACTGATATCCGGACGAGTGAGTCCCAGCTCCAGCCTTACTCTGGCTCTCCTGGCCTGTCGTGGGAGAGCCAGAACCTACTTATAGGCTGATATTTGGAGGTTCATGAGGAGCTTATTGTAGGCACCAGGAAAGACCAGGTGACCATAGTTGAAAGATGGAACAAGCTTAGCTCTTAGAACTTTCAAAATAGGTTCTGCTGTCGGACTGTGAAGACGCTGGTTTAGACGTCTCAGACTGTAAATAATGCCGGCCCCCTTACTTCTTAGGTGTTTCAGATGGATTGTTGGTTTTGCCCCTTCCGATAGCCTGATGCCCAAATAGTTATAGCTTGTACATGTTTTAAGTTGCAATTCGCCTAGGCGCCATTGTGCTGTTTTCTTTCGGTGGTACTTCCCACAAATGAGTATCCTGGTCTTCTCCTGATTCGCCAAAAGGTTGTTCTTTTGATTATACCTATATAGGGCGTTTAGGGCTTTCTGTAGGCCTGTCCGTGTGTGATCCGTTATTACAATGTCATCAGCGTACTGAAGGATTTGGAGCCGTACTTTCCCCAGCCTTGGTGTTAATAAACTTGCCCCTTCCAGGTCTTTTCCCAGGTTGGCTGTATAGAGATTAAAAAGTAAAGGGGCACGGACACATCCTTGTTTCAGGCTCTTATTAGTTGGTATATTAGCTGTTACGGTCGTTTGGCTGGTCTTGATACGGCCCCAAGTCCCCTGATGTAATGCAATTATTGCCTTTAGCAACTGTTTGGGGAATCCCCAGGAGTCCAGTTTTTCCCTCAGTTTTCCTCGATCAACCCGGTCAAAAGCTGCACTGTAATCCACGAAACAGCAAAAAAGGGGTAATTGTGATGGCTGGGTTGCTCGGTGTAACAGGTGACCCAGTGCTACGATGTTATCTATGGTGGAACTTTCAGGCCTAAAACCGGATTGAAAGAAAGGAAGGATGTTATTATCTTTTGCCCAGGCTTCTAGGTCTTTCAGTAATATTCTTGCATACGCTTTCACTTCGATATCCAATAGGGCAATAAGCCGATAGTTTTCTGGTTTTGTGCTGTCCCCTTTTTTGTAGATGGGGGAAAGTATAGAACCTTTCCATGACGATGGGACGGTGGATGTGGCGAAAGTGTACTTAAAGAGTGGTGTGAGCTGTTCTGCCCAGAATACGTGAGAGGCTTTAAACACTGACGCGGGGACCCCATTGGGTCCTGGAGCGCCATCTGTCCTCAATTTTTTGATCAGAATGGTTACCTCGGCCTCTGTGATATTAGGTGTTTTGACAACATTGCATTATTCTGGAGAGGGTTGTTGTGAACAAGTATGTTCTGATGGGTTGAGTATAGTTGTTTTGCGTGTTTGACCCACTCAGTGGCTGCCACTCCGTTCCCTTTTGTCTGACCGGTGTTACTAAGTTGATTAATGTATTTCCAAAGTTGAATATGTCCCCTTTCTTTAAGGAAGGTAAATATTTTCACCCATTCTGCCTCAATTTTCTTAGCTCGTGTCTCCCAAACTTTCTTTCTGTGCTCAGCGCAAAGGACTGTTATTGCCTGTGTTTGGGTGCCTTTGTTGCCTTTTCTTCTAGCCTTCAAGGCCTTTAAGAGGCTGCGTTTGGTTTGATGAGGTCCCCATGGTTTGGTTTGTGGCGAGGGTTGGTAAGTGTGGGTAACCTGTGCTTGAGTGATTCCAAGTAGCCCCCCTAGAGCATGTTTTAATTCCACTAGAAGTACTTTCCAGTGTTCCGGGGAGGTAGAGGTGCACACGACTATAGAGTTCAACTCTTTGTGTGTTATCCACTTCAAAAGCTTTGGGCCAAGGTTTGTGGACCATTTTATTCTGCTCAGAACTTCATGGTGCTCTTCTCCAGTAGAGGCCCCTAATGTTTCCAATTGCGGTGCGGTTTTCTCATTTAGCTGGAAAATGACCCTCAGTGGTCTGTGGTCGCTCTCACCCCTATTGAGCACTTCGAAGTTGTTAAAATGTGGGACCAGGTGGGCTGATATGAAGATGTAGTCAATTGTAGACTTGTCCCTGAAGGTAGGGAGAGGGAGCCAGCGAGTATCCGCAGCTATTTTGATGGTATGCGCAGAAACCACGTTTTGATTGTGAAAAAGCTGCTGCAGGAGTGCAGCTTCGGTGTGTGGTAGGGAGTGGATTTTCAAG
The DNA here is from genome assembly GCA_963921515.1 of Calotriton arnoldi. NCBI lineage: Eukaryota > Metazoa > Chordata > Amphibia > Caudata > Salamandridae > Calotriton > Calotriton arnoldi. The sequence goes on along the minus strand of CAWUFW010010248.1, from coordinate 546,248 downwards.
TTCCCTAACACCCGGGTGTTCAGGTCCCCGACAATGACAGGGAAATGTGAGACGTATTTGTTTAAAAGAAGATCCATTTTTGTTGTCAATATTTTTAGTGCTTGTTTTTTTTGCTGGGCGGCGGGGTTAACATAGCAGTTGATTAACAGAAGACAAATTGATTTGTTGCTACTTTTTAGACCGCTAATGAGTACTGCTTGCAGATCAGGAGTGTTGGTTGCAATTAAGGTAGTCTCTATTCTACGAGCATGATTAATGAAAATTGAGAGGCCACCAGATGCTCTCCCGAAGATGTTGCGTTTTATGGCAGCGGAATGAAGTTCATAGAAACCTGGGAGAATTAAGGGTTCCATGGCCCAAGTCTCTTGTAGGCACAAGATGTTGTTTTCTCTAAGATAATTGGTTACTGAGGTGAAGCCAAAGAGTCTTTTTAGCCCAGCTAAATTCCAGGATATAATGGACAACTGTTTGTTGGTTTCCGAGATTCTGGTGCTGGTCTGGTGGTAGACAGCCTTTGTGTAGTTAGTAGTGCCGTCGGAGTGGCTGATCTTCAGGACAAGTCTGAGTTCCAAGACCGGACATATGCGTTGGCCCTCTGATGTAAACAGACCTGTGATCAAAGGTACTTGTTATCTTATAAGCGTTATAAGATTTTGGCTTTGCAGCTGGACTGTTCCCTGGTTGGTTGCTCGCTGTCCCCCTTAAAACAGAGTAGACTTCATTCTTTGGCGGGGGTGCTGTTAGCACGTGTGGATATTTCTCTGGTACAGGGAATGCGGTGCCAATGCCCCAGTCTGCCATTATGGATTGTTCTTCTGGTGTTAGCCCCAGCCCAATTGAGGTTGATTCGCCATGGGAATCACTGGGAAGTGTCTTGGGGTTTGTTGCCTGCCTTGTTATGTTGGCCTAGGACTAGCTGCCATGCTGCTTTTCTTTGCGCACGTTACACTGAGCCAGGGCTCCCTCGCCCTTTGCTCTTGCCAAGTTCTTTTGCGCTGTCTGCATTTTCTGTCTTTCACCTTTTCTCTTGTTCGATTTGGGCTCAGACTGCACAACATGTACAAGGTCGCATAACAATGTATTTCGGTTCTTCCTGATATGGCCAGTCTCGCGCACCCAGACATAACATTAGGTGCAAATGACATGAAACTTTGTGTGCCTTTAATACTGGGGTTTTTACTGGCGCTGGATACACTTGGAGGAATCCTTTCCAGGGAGAAGAGCTGTGATTGTCTGCTGATGTAGTTCTGCATCTAGAGACCGAGGTATGAGGGTTCGCTAGTCAAAGCCCAGAGGTCTTCTATTTTTATAATAAACTATCTTACTGCACGGGGAGGGTGGTAATGTTATTTAGACATTTATCCACTGAGTTATGAAATGCTTTCCCGTTTGTATTCTATGGAATTGTAACCATGCTGCTTATATTATTCATATGCATTTTGCTATTAGTACTGACACGTGTACTGTACATTAGAGCATGTAAGTTGGAATAAACATTTTAACCTATCCAGTGTCTCTTCCTACGCACCTTGTGGACAAGTACGAGTGAGTGACGAAAGAGTGTTCTTGCTTCTGCGAGTCCTGAGATAAAGATACCGTGTTCTGGGTTGTCCAATCATTGGTACTTGGGTGCTAATGGGATGCTAAGCTAGTTGGGTTGGGGTTTTTGGGTGCTACGGTATATGGTAGGCAAACCACTGTATTCCGGGGTCCCATTATCCTGTGCATAGTTCTGTGTATGTGCAGAAACCTTATGACATGGCGCGACCACCGTGGGGCTGCTTATCTGCGAGACGCTTGAGTAGTACTTGTGCTTGTCCACAAAACCCTCACGTACGCTTCCGGAGGCGTAAGTGACGGTGATACCTCCTATATTGAACGTTTTATAGGTTCTTTCAAGCTTGAAGTTATTAAAAAAGGTTACATAAAAAACCCATTTTGTGCTCCCTGTTAGGTTGTCGAATACAATTGTTTAGTTATGGCTGGTGTGGCGATAGCTGCACATAGCCGAGGACCACTCCGAGAACACCTAGGTGTATACGGAGTGCCCGATACTGGGGTCGAGTTGGTCTTTGTGGTTCAAGCCGATCCGGCCTATCACTTTGAAGTGTTTTACACTTGGATCACTTTTGAGGCGGTGGATGCAGGTGATAATCTGTTTCATGAATATAAACTCACCGCTATTCCTGCTGCCTATCGACCCTATACTAATCTTGAAGTGCCTCTCACGGCTTGGCAGCACCGTGTTTGGTTTAATGGCGCCCTCCCCCAACCAAATACCGCAGTTCGTTTAGGCCCCTTATCCATTGAGGGGGCCACTTGGCCTGTATTGGCCGGGTATACCCCGCATCCAAATTATCTGGCAATACCGATTGCGGAACTGCGCACTATGCATACCGAACTGGTGCGAGTGCATCGAGCCTTAGTGACATACGTTACAGGTAGCCTACATGGAGCTGCCCCTGTAGTCGCTGGCCAACCAGCTATTGCAGCTGGAGTGACCATAAGTCCTGTCATGGTAAATTCTGTGATGGGCAAACGTCCACAAAATAAGGACGATTATCCTTACTGGCTTGCAGAAAAGTTCGATCAGATAGAAGCGGTGTTTCCACATACATCCCCGGTGGATAAACACCGCATCCTTACGATAAGTTTGCCAAAAGACTTAATCCCCGATTTGACATCATGTGAAAACTGGGGTAAGGTATTCGCAGCAGTTTATTCAAAATGTTTTGGTACTCCTTCCATGACGGTTCTACCCTCTGTAATTAAAAAAGTACAGGATGAGCATGGCCCTGAAGCGGCTGTGGAATTAGGGATGAGACTAGTGGGAGTGTTTGATGTAGTAGCTGAACTGATCCTTGGAAATGTCAAGGGCGATGCAATGAACTTTCAAGTAGCGAATGCTTTGGCTTTGGTCCCAGAGTTGGACAGGCCTCGCGAATTACCGAAAATTATTGCCCGGGCTTATAAAACAATTGGAAGAAACAGCCTAGGCAACAAGCCTTTTGTAAAAATGCAAACTCAATCGCAAACACAAGTTACACAAACAAAAAGTACATCTGAGAAAGATGATAGACCAGTCTTCACTAAAAAGAGTTGGAGACAGAAAAAACAGGGTAAGCAACAAAAGAAGCCGGGGTCGAGAGGCGCTTCCCCAGTTTCGGTTTCTTCTGAACGTACTTATGAATTACGTGATAGGTCGAGAATTAAATCACCAGAAAGGTTTCAGAGCTCTGATACGCGTTCTCCTCGTTCTTCACAGGCCCAGACGTCGTCACAGGCTGGTGGAGGAGGACGGCAAGATAGAGGAAGGGGCCGAGAGGCTCCCCAGGAGCGAGACCAACCTCGACAACAAGTCAGAGGGAAAGCAGAAGACTTTCACCTTCCTCGACCGCAATTTCAGAAGAAAAAGTTGCCGCTGTAACAGCGAAATATGCCACAGACCGTGAGAACGAGACTCCAGAATTGGACGTGGGCAGTGACCCTCCTAGACAGCGCCGCGGAAGTTACCATAGTGCGGGAGGCGCTACGTCCTCATATGGAGGCGACAGCAACTGAAACATTCGTTACTGTAGAGACAGCTGACATGAGAGTGGCACCCCCTGACAGACTTTACAACATAGTCATCCAAATTGAAGGTGACATACCGCGTGAAATAAAAGGGATTTTTTGGGAAAATCTAACCTCTTCATATGACATTTTGTTAGCAGAGGTGGATTGGCCACCCCCATTCGTTTTAGCTGCACATAAAGGAGAGGAGGTAATCCTTCCAAGCTTTTCACGGCATGTCCCAAAAGACAAAGCTGAAGCACTTGCAGCTGCGTGGGCTGTGTACCAGGCACCAGCGTTATACCGCAACCATGTGGGATGGGATGAAGAATCACCTCCTCATGCAATACCTTTGCGGTCACTACCGCAGCCACAACCCCAATATCCCATCAAACGGCAGGCAAAAGGCCCCGTCTCCGAAATTCTGACACAGTTGGAATATCAGGGAGTAATCGAACCATGCGTATCACCTATGAACAATCCCCTTTTCGTGGTTTCTAAACCCGATGGATCGTACCGCTTAGTTTTGGATTACCGGCATTTAAATTCCCATTGTCGGAACTTTGCGGTACAGAATACACAAAGTTCTGCGCTTGTAGACAGTCTTGTTCGTAAAAAATATAAAACGACACTTGACCTTTCAAACGGTTTCTACACGCACAACCTAGCCCCGGAGAGTGGTCAATGGACCGCATTCACTTCCGGTGGTAAATTATTCCAGTTCCGGCGTTTACCCATGGGCTACAAATAGTCCGGGTATATTCGCCGCCCGTGTTGTTTCTTTCTTAAATGACATTGATCAAGACGCATGTTCGTACGTAGATGACATCTATCTGACAGACGACGAGTTATATCAGCATCTGTCCCGTGCGGACCGCATTATTCTTGAATTTGCGGAGCAGGGTTACAAATTTAACTTTGCTAAGTCACACATTGCTGAATTTACCGTTCTGTTCTTGGGCTATGAGCTCAACAACGAAGGTAAGGGCTTAACCCCCCATTTCTTGGAAAAATGTGCACATGTGTGCCCCCCAAATACTCTGAAGAAACTTCAGTCTTTGCTGGGTTTCCTGAATTTCGGGCGTACTTACATTCCCGAATATGCCCAGCGTATCAAGCCTTTGTATGCTTTGATACAACCTACTTATTCAAGGTCTTGCTGGCTGCCTGAGCATACCTCAATTCTGCAGTCTTTGCAGACAGACCTATTGGAGTCTAAATATCTTTTGACTCGTGATAACCACACAAACTTGGTGATTAGAATAATTCCGGGGGCGGTGGGATTCACATACTTAACCTTTAATGAAGGTGATACAGTACCCATCGCATACAAGTCACATCTGTACACTTCCGCTGAATTGCGCTTTACATCTGTTGAAAAAGTTCTAACTGCAGTGCAAATGGCGATTCTAAAAGAACGCGCACTGGCACAGGGAAAGCGGATTCTAGTGGTGACACCCTGTCCTGCCCTAGAGGCAGTAACAAAGGCAAGTGTACCGAACTCAAAAGCAATGCATCCCCGTTGGATACAATGGGCTACATCCTTGACGTCTTCGGACGTCACTTTTGTTTTTGATTCTTCTCTTCAGACTCAGGAGTTTTTGCAGTATGAATTCGTTCATCCTCCTCCTTTGTTTTTACTACCGCTTGAGGATTACAAATGTGTGATCTACACCGATGGTTCGGCGCAACCGGCCACTGGGTCCAAGCACGCTTATTCAGCTGCATGTGCTATTGTTGCGGGTTCCTTTGTAAATGGAACGTTCAAATCCTCTGTAGTGCACACTCGCACACTTGGAGATAGTACCGCACAATTGGCCGAGCTGCATGCATTGCTACTTGCGCTTGAGTTCGCTTCTCAGGATGAGACCACTCTTATTGTATGTGATTCCTTCTACTGTGTACAGTCTTACAATGACAATCTGTTTTTCTGGTCGAAAATTGACTACAAGGACGCAAAAGGGAGCACAATTAAGCATAAAATGCTTTGGGTTCGAGTGGCAGAATTGCAACAACGTCTGCCCCTCACACAGGTGGTTCACACCTTAGGCCATCAGCGGGTGGGCGCACACGCTATTGGTAACGATCTGGCAGATGAAGCTGCCCGTTCGGCAGTAGTCACGTGTTCAGTAGCAGCGGTTACCAGGTCCATGTCTAAAATTGACTCTGTTATTCTAGCAGCTATTGCTGCAACCAAGGAAGGTGATAATTACCCTACAGGTTTCCCTTACAAGTATTCTTACAAGTTAAGTCCCGAACAGGTTCCTTATGTAACAATACCTGACGTTGGAGATCGGCTGATCCCCAACGCGGACCGCAGGAGTGCCTTGATATCAGCTGCACACGAAGGCATGGCTTCTGCTCATGCAGGTGTGTCAGCTACAGTTTCCATCTTGCAGCAGCGTTATTGGTGGCGTGGATTGTATAAAGACACCCGTGCTTTCGTGCTTTCCTGTGACGTTTGTCAACAGATTAAGCCTTCCACGGTAACACGCCCTCCACAAACCCCGCTCTGCATTGCTAACAGACCCTTTGGGTGTGTTTACTTGGATCACTGCGGTCCATTCTCATCAGACACTGCCTATAAATACATCTTAGTAGCAGTGGACTCGTGCACACGGTTCCTCTGGGTCTGGCCACAACGTAGTGCTGACGCTCGAAATGTAATCAGGGATTTGCGTGTCTTTGTGGGAATTTTCGCATGCGGCACCTTCCATTCGGACCAAGGTCCAGCGTTTGCCTCTAGGGCTTACAAGGACGCAATGGCTTCGCTTGGGGTGCGGGTAAAATTTTCGTCTCCGTATAGGCCTGAGGGCAACTCTATCGTTGAACGAATGAACCGTGACTTAAAGCAATCCTTAACAGCTAGAGTTATAGGTACTGGCAGGAACTGGCTGGCCCACTTGTATACCGTTCAACGTGCACTTAATAATCTCCCTAGAAGACCTCTGGGTGGGCGGACCCCATACGAAATGCTCTTTGGCATAAGAATGTTTGTGCCTGACCTTGAAGGTCCAGACATCGCGGCGCAATCCGCCAAGTTTGATGTAGATAACCATTCTGCTATGTTACAGGACTTACAAGAAGCCCGAGACAAACTTGCAACTACACATTTGCCTTCAGCCACAGATCCTGCGTTGCAGATTCCGGTAGCCGGCTGGCTTCCAAAGGTTGGAGAACTGGTTCGGGAGAAGGTTGAAAACAAAAAGAATTAGGCCCCTCTTTTCGTGCACCGGTTCCAGTTCTGGGCTTGAAGGGAACACGTACAGTCATTTTACCACCGCTTCCTGGTCGCAAGGAGAACAGATACATCTCAGTGGAAAATGTCAAGCTACAGCGCCTGGCCGATCCTGAATAGTGTCACACCAGCGGTCTCTTGTCCTGCCATTTATCGGACATATGTTCGTGGCCCATCTACACGAACGGTCGCTGATACTGTAATTGAGATGGTTGACTTGCCTGAAACTACAATTGATCCCCCAACTCTCCACCAATATCGACGAGGACGAGTATACTTATCCTGCATCTGAATCGGTGGCACATCAACCAATAACGCCACTTGGCCCGACTCGTTATTCCTTTGATTCGGATTCCACCTCTTCAAAAGTCCCATCCAAGTTCAGTATTTTTGTATCCTGGTTTAGAGACAATTTTTTGATTCCACCCTGGACATACATCTGGTTGGTACTTTTCTTGATTTTTTTGTTCATGTCCATAGGCTTTGTCACAGTGTTTTTTCTACTAATTAATGGTCACTATTTACCTGAACGCTCTGCTGTAGACTATGTTTCTGGAACTTTGGCTCCTCATTCCTCGTCTCACATCATGAAGCGTGACCACACATTTGTGAACATTTCAGCTTTTCCAGTTGCTGATGGCATCGTATGGGATGCAGTGAACTATCAAATCCATGGTCCGACGGAAATTATTAATGTACCTAATGTCCTTCGTGTTTCAATGGGTGATGTAGTACAAAATAATATTCATTCTGATGATTGGGATGTGCATGCCGTTGAAGCATTGTTTGCCGATTTAAAATATTATGCATCTTTTAATGCTGAAGATTTATATATGAATTCTGCGAATTATGCCGATTTGTATTGTTACCAACATTGGGGTAATCATTTTCTCCATAAGCCAAGTGCCCTGCGTAGTTCTGTTAACTACACCCAATGGGAACATTGTCCAAACCCCTTGCCAGGTAGCTCACAAACACTTCGAAATAAGTTTACCTATTTTACTGATTTTAATCGGTCGAACCCTGCATCCTATTATTTTAGACTTAATACCACATCAACTCAGAAAATTATGTTAACACACACTAAGTTGCTTTATTCGGGTTCCTTTTTAAGTGCCCTAGCTGTGGGTGGTTATGAGTACTGGGAAAATACAATAGATTTGAAATCCATTTGGGGCTCCAAGCCATGGCAGGTACAGGGAACCAAGGCTTTGCATCGTGCTTGCCTCATCCCTACCCAAATTATGTTCCTAAATGTTTCTATCTATCAAACTACGTGTTGGGGCTTAGCTACCACTAAACAATTGAACTCACCCTCAATTCCATCCCTGTCGAGTTTTCCCAATGATAGCTCACGTTTTAACCTGTCCCTGACGACCCTACAGGCTCTATTACAGAATAATTCATTTAATGTTTCTGAACTGGATCCGTCACCCTGGTTGGTATGGCCTATATCATCTAATTCATGTCAAATGCGTTTTCACGACTCAGGTACTAGATACACACAGGATAGGCCTGATCCGAGATTTACTGCTTCCCGTACTGTCACTACATATTCTGTTGGTAAATTATGCAAACAATGGCTGCAACATTCGTCCCTTGATTCTGTTAAACAACATTTGTCCCTCCTTTCAGGCAATATTGATCTGTCCGACTTTGTTTTGGGACCTCGTGGTCCCCGACCTAAAAGATTCATTTATGAGACATATAATGAACTCTGGAAGCTATCACAAATGGAAGCTGCTTCCCGTCTTCGGGAAATAGATCAAGCAAATTTGGAAAAGGTGCTTGCTGTTGTTGACAATAGTATTAATACCCTGTCTTCTCGCATTTATACTTTAGAGAATATTGTGTCCTCTGTTGTTGATATTGTACAAGATGATGTTTCTGTGTTATATCATGGTCAGAATCAATTGCGTTCAGTTATGCAGTTTGCATGGACTTTACAAACGCTCAAGTTAGGTAAAGTTCCTTGGCATTTTTTGAACACCTCTGCCTTGTTTCTACCTTTTAACTTAACTGACAAACAGCAATTTATGTCCATGAAAGATGCAACTTACACTCTATTACATATCGAAAAGATGGATCCTTTGCCGTTCTCTATAGCAGAACTTGATTCTGTTGTGTGGCTAGTTCATGGGGTTATCGCTTTACCTTTTTCCTTGTTTGAATTTGACTCGTGCATGAAACATTATCCTGTGGGCCGTTACCGGCCCTTGGGCAGTGCTTTCCTGCATGAACTCTGGTCCTTGCCTTTCATGTATAAATGCCTTCGGGACGGCAAGGAAGTCTTTCTCACGGGGGAGTACTGCGACTCGACTATGGGTCATTCGCTTATTTGTAAACACATTAAATTGCATGGCTCATGTACCGTTTCCGCTCCTAATCTTGCTTGTGTGCTGAAAGGTATTCCTGCTCCTGTTATTTCTCCTACTTTCACTCTCCTTGCCAATGGTAGTTATTTACTTTTAAATAACGAAAACTGTTGTGGCCTGCAGGCTGGCATTCCTTACATTGTAACAGTTTCGCACAGGGTTGTCTGCTGCAAAAATGTGCTTTTTCCTCCCCCTCATGGCAAGGTTGATATCTCTATTTGGCCTTCCATCCCTACCATGGAGGCAGATTTCAATAGACTGAGCAGAATAAAGGCACTATTATTGAACGAGGAAGTTATGCTCACGTCCGCCCGGGAGACATTCATTCTCCAGGTGGCGAGTACCCACAGTGAAATACAGGCCCTTTTGAACACTAATCTCCCCCAACATTTTGGGGAGTTAATTCATCGTATTTTTAACGCATCTAACACAGAGGGTCTGGTACACTTTTTTAAAGTCGTGGGGTCTGGTTTGGTGTCCTCCTTCCAAACTATTTTTGGTGTCATCCCGGCGTTTATTCATTCTATTTTTTCCAGCGTCTTTGGCGGTTTCCCGTTGATCATCGCCTTAGCGGCTGGTGTCCTGTTATTACTCTGTTTTATGCGCAATGGCTGCTCCCCGATGGGACCTGCTCGATCCAGAACGCCTCCAGCTGCTTCGTGAGCGCCTTTTGGCTGGTTTTGGTGTCTTGCCATTGGCGACACTGAGTGTGTCATATACTCTTTCCTTTCGCTTTGCGTATTTCACTTGCGTGCAACCTGTAATGACTTGCATCCACTGTCCTTTCACCTGGACCTTGGATTATTGCCTCTCCAATTCGTCATTGTCTGTTCCGGATTTTGTTCAGTTGATGGGTCCCTTAGAGGCCCATGAGCAGGACTGTTCCGTTGCCGGCTGTATGGCGCGTGCGGCTGCACTGGGGATTTTGGCGCAATGGGATGTCTGGGCGGCTGCCCAGGATCTCCTACAACAAAGCTGTTTCGTTTATCACGCAAGTTGTCCCGCATTGCTTTTGGATGCTCCCTCTGCTGAGGAGCATTCCTGCTCTTTTGATCTCATGGATTGGATGGCATCTATGTTTTTTGACGATTCCAATGATGCCCTTTTGGAGGGTATGGCTTTTTTCTGCACTTACACTTTCATGGATTGACTTGTTTTTCGCCGTTTGGGCGCTCCCTGTGCTCTACTGGATATATTTTTTTTTGCCCTCTGTCTTGGACGCCGGACTGACCAGGGGAGGGTGTCTTGGGGTTTGTTGCCTGCCTTGTTATGTTGGCCTAGGACTAGCTGCCATGCTGCTTTTCTTTGCGCACGTTACACTGAGCCAGGGCTCCCTCGCCCTTTGCTCTTGCCAAGTTCTTTTGCGCTGTCTGCATTTTCTGTCTTTCACCTTTTCTCTTGTTCGATTTGGGCTCAGACTGCACAACATGTACAAGGTCGCATAACAATGTATTTCGGTTCTTCCTGATATGGCCAGTCTCGCGCACCCAGACATAACATTAGGCGCAAATGACATGAAACTTTGTGTGCCTTTAATACTGGGGTTTTTACTGGCGCTGGATACACTTGGAGGAATCCTTTCCAGGGAGAAGAGCTGTGATTGTCTGCTGATGTAGTTCTGCATCTAGAGACCGAGGTATGAGGGTTCGCTAGTCAAAGCCCAGAGGTCTTCTATTTTTATAATAAACTATCTTACTGCACGGGGAGGGTGGTAATGTTATTTAGACATTTATCCACTGAGTTATGAAATGCTTTCCCCGTTTGTATTCTATGGAATTGTAACCATGCTGCTTATATTATTCATATGCATTTTGCTATTAGTACTGACACGTGTACTGTACATTAGAGCACGTAAGTTGGAATAAACATTTTAACCTATCCAGTGTCTCTTCCTACGCACCTTGTGGACAAGTACGAGTGAGTGACGAAAGAGTGTTCTTGCTTCTGCGAGTCCTGAGATAAAGATACCGTGTTCTGGGTTGTCCAATCATTGGTACTTGGGTGCTAATGGGATGCTAAGCTAGTTGGGTTGGGGTTTTTGGGTGCTACGGTATATGGTAGGCAAACCACTGTATTCCGGGGTCCCATTATCCTGTGCATAGTTCTGTGTATGTGCAGAAACCTTATGACAGAAGGCTCAAGAACTTGACCCAGGCAAGGTCATCCGATTGTATTTCTGCCAGAGTGGGGATATGCTTAAATAAGCGAAGTATATTGCCCCTGTTTAAGATGTCATGTTGGCCCTTGATGTGATATCTGGTCGTGAGAATTACTTCATGGGTTGTTTTGCTGATTTGGTTCGCTTTGGGCTGCGCTCTTGGTCCCGTCTGAGCAGTGCTCGAGTTGCAGCTTGGGCCGACATCTCCTTGATGGGTCTCTAAATTGGAAGTGGGGCTTTGGAATGACAGGATTGTTGCGTCATGGATCCGCTGGGGGTCCGGGGGGAGAAGCCCCTGAGAAAAGTGTGGCCTGATAGTAGGACCTTGTTCCTTGAGCGAGCATGGTTGGCTGTTATGCTCTAACTTCGTGATGTTTAATGAAGGAACTGGTTGAGTTTCGAATGTCGAACCTGGTAGGCTGTTCAAGTCACCCGTTCGGGTAGTTGGAGGTGATGATCTGTCAGTCGCTTGTTTAGCGACGGTTGCCATTGCTGCTACAAATGTTAAATTGCTTGAGGCTTTCTTTTTGGCGAAGATTGGATAGAGCCGTATTTTGTCGTTGTTTGCTTGTGATGTTTGATTGTAGGTTGACAACGAGAGAGCGACTTTTTTGGAGGCTTTGGCCTTTTTCTCTTGTTTCTTTAATTCTTTCTTGGCCCTCCTCGAGAGAGGCTCATCTTTAATTCTCTGAGTGAGGGCTTTGCCCTCAGGTTCCATGCCTGAGTATGAAATGTGAGGGCAGGAACTTGGTCTCAATGTCCTACTGGAAGAGTTGATGGAAACATGTGGTGCTTGATCAACGGGCTTCGTTGGAGATATGCCCAAGTTAGTTTCAATCGGATTAATTTGCGAATCGGCACACTTTGTTGTAGGTAAAATACCACTGTTGTTTGGCGGGCTGGTGGGGCCTCCTGTTTGTGCCTTTAATGAGACTACCAAGTCAGTTAAAATTGTAGGAAGTGTTGCCCATTTGTCGATGAGGACTGCACACGAGCAGTTGCAGGGACAGATATCCTTGTTATCGCAAAGCTTATTCTCTATGTGATCCACCTTATTACTCAGTTCCACTAGACGTTGTGCGATGGTGGATAAGAGATCGATTTGCAGCTCCATTTTATTTGATTGCCAGAGTAGTGCCCTTGCCATAGAGTGAATTGTTTCTCTCGTTGGAGTTGGTCCTGAGTCATTAATAAAACGACTATTTTGAATACTTTGAATAGGTGGAGAGGGCTGGGTTTCCCTGGCCGATCTAAAAAGCTTTGGAGTGAGCTCCAGTGTTCTTTATATCTTCGTTTCCAAATTTTGTAAGAATATCGGTGATAGGTACCCGAGGTTTTGTTGACACTCTAACACTTCAGTCATAGTTGGTCCGTGTCCTGAGGGCTCAGACGGACTTGACTGGACGGGGGACTGCAGAGAGGGTTGTTGTTGACAGTGTATTTGGGCTGTAACAACCTGCTCGTGGTTTCCTAGGGTCGGAACGGTGGTGTCCACAAGTAAATCTCTTGCAAATTTGCATTCATTTCCTGGGGAGCGCCACGGCCTAGGACAAGATTGGGACCAGCGTCTCCCGATGTGGATACATTGCTCTTGGGTTGCAAAGGGTTTGCTGTCGGGAGGGCTCCCTGAAAGGTGCTTTGTTCCGTTGCTGGCCTTTGCTCTTACCAGTGGGTCAGACAGGGCAGGGGGATTTCCGACGTTGGGGCAACGTTTGTGTAAAAATTGGGTTATGAGGCCTGCTGTTAGAGTCTTTAGAAAGGACTTTGGGTCAGGGACTGTGTTCCGTGTGCTCCTTAGAATTCTGGATGATGCTTGCTTCAGAGGCATTATCTTTGCAGTAGCATTTGCTTGACGCTGCAAAGGCTTTTTTTTGGTCATCCTGCAGTTGGCAGGATGACCAGTTTCATCTGAAAAACCAAACTATGTTTGTATTTGTTGTCGACGTACTCACTATAGAAGTCAAACTAGGAATGTTGATTTATATTTAAAAAGTGAAAAGGAAAACAATGATAAGTAGCAGCATTTTGGTGCTTATTTGTTGGTAGAAGGTCAGTTTGAGTTTACTACTGTTTAACTTATTTGTAAATATTGTTACAAAAAATTAGAAGAGAACAAAATGCCAGCTAGAGTAGTACATAACTACTTAGAGTTGGTAGCTATTCCTCATGAACTGGCAGATTTGAATGCATATGAGTCTATTCATATTCAATCTGTGCACCCATTTCAGGCTGTAGTTTGTATGGAGCCTAAAACAGGTAAGCTGCCACCAACAGACTTACAAAGAGGTCTGAAAGGAAGAGTTGTGTACTTATCTTTAGATTTTAAGAAAACTATTGACACTGTTGGTGTAGACCGGGAGGAAAATGAGCCAGTAGTTATTCTAGTAAATGGTGTACCAACAAAGATTCGAAAAATATGGTAAGAGTTTGTAGATATTAATAAACTTCAAAAGGCTACATTATATCTGGAACAAAATAATATTTATTATAAGAATATAAATGTTGATAAAGAGGTAATCTTGTTTGAAGATGAAACAGAAATTTCAAGTGGACGAATAGAAAAAGTGGACAAGTCCAAGAGTAAAGAGATTTATGAACATTATACTATACATCCTCTTCATTCAAAGGAAATGATTGGAAACAGTAGTGAAATATTTCAAATGAAGGAAGCAAAGGGAACTCCCATGAGTGTATGGGAAAAAAGTTTAGAAGCTCGTTGTTTTCCACAGCTATTCCCCGCTGGAAAAGGTGGATGATTTGATGAGCGAGCTGTATGGATTCCAGCTTCAGAATACCACTCGACCAGATTGTACTATGAAGATCCAAGATTTTGACAGTGCATTCCATATATTTTTCATCTTCTGTTTGAAAGTGATTTGTCTACACTTTCATATGCAGTGAACTACATATTAAAAACAGGAGTTCATCTTCCACATGTTTCTGCCAAGGAATTCATGGACAAAGTTCAACAAAGAGATGAAAATTTAGAATCTCAGTTAATTAATTTGATGGCGTGTCAACGTGGTACCAATGAGTATTGGTATCGTCATCATGGAGAACTTAAAGGTATGTTAAGAAACTTAGGTACTCCTGCATGGTTTGTAACACTTAGCTGTGCTGAATATGAGAGGGAAGATTTACTTGAATTTCTGCGAGAAGCAAATTCAAATGTTAAAAACATTGAATTGAAGGCAGCTGGAGAACTGTAACTGTGTTCCTTGGATCCTGTAAATGTGTGCAGATATTTTAATCATAGATTTCAAGCTAGAATATCTTTTATCTGCAATAAAAATAATCCACCTCTTGGAGAGTTAACAGATTTTTTTGGGGAGAAAGGAGTACCAAGCCAGAGGTGCTCTTCATATACACATGCTATTATGGATAAAGAATGCACCAAAATTTGGAACTGATACAGATGAAACTGTTTTGTCTTTCATCGAACAGTATGTTACATGTGCCATTCCAACAGATGGAGGAGAAAAGAGCTTGAGACAACAAGTTTTACGGTTTCAAATTCATCGATGTGGGAAATACTGCTGAAGAAAAAACAAGTGTAAAGGAAAATTTTATACAAAATGTTGTTTTGAATACCCAAGTCCTATAATTTCTAAAAGAAGAGTAAATAGTTTTTTGTCAGCAGTAAGGCATACAAGCACTCGAAATCTCCCAAGAATACATACAACTTAAAAAGAACAGAAGCTTCAAAGTACATTAATGACTATAATCCAGTTATTTTGAAAATGTGGAATACAAACATGGATATCCAGTATGTTGCAGATAGTTCAATTGCTGTAGCTCGCTATGTTACATCATATATAAGCAAATCAGAAAAGACAGAGATGAAAAAAATGTGGGAAGAAATTTTACAAGAGAAAGTCTTAGCAAGAAATTGTACAGCTTCAGCTTGAAAATGCTTTCCTATCGAGAGATTGGATACTATGAATGTTCGGATCGCTTGAGTTCAGCCAGTTTATAGTCAAAGTCAAGAGGAATCATTTGGGTAAGTCTAGGTGTTGCCGCCACACGAAATAGACTATTGAAATCTCTACAAGAAATCGAATACTTAGCACAGAATGAACCAGAAAGTACAGATATTGTTAAAACTAATATGTTGGATACATACTATCCCAAAAGGAGTCCATATCTCGAAAACATATGTCTCTATGAAATACTTCAACATTACAGCTTTAAAAGAAAGGTTACAGAAAATATAAAAGAAGAAAAATATGCAGTAATTGGATGTGACGGATGTTTGGTAAAACATGCCAAAGGAAATCTTATTAACCACAGAAAACTAGGGTGCGAAAGTCCAGATAAAAGGGAATGTTTCTATTTAGCACTTCAGCAACTGTTCAAGCCTTGGTGTAGTGAAACGGAATTACTTGGAGAATTTGACTGCTATGAAGATTCTTTTAATGCAAGTAAAAATAAAATAGTATTCAGTGCACAACTTTCCCTATATATCTACAAATGTTGAATGATGAGATTGAACAAGAAAGTACTATTGCAGCAGAAACAGTTAGAGAGAGTTCTCAAGATAGTCAAAGTTCTGGTCCACTCAGCCAAGATCCACTGGGACAACCAATTTTTGAAAATGAAGCAGCAATAGCCATGAATGAGGTAAAAACTGCAATGCATCAAGCACAACAGGATATTATTCAGTTGGAAAAGTTAGAAGAACAACTAAATATTGAACAGAAAGAAATATATCTACAAATCAAAGAACAGATACAACATGGTTTGATACATGAAAAAAAGAATGCCATTGTTCATCATTTAAACCTATTCTAATGTACATCAGTGGTCAAGCTGGAACAGGAAAAGGTTTCTTAATTAAAGTTTTGCCCAGTTATCTACACAAAACTACAGAATCACATTTATCTTGTGTTGTAATAGCTCCAACTGGATTAGCAGCACACAACATTAAAGAGTTACTTTACATCGATTACTTATGCTACCAGTTGAACATGATAATAAATTGGAATATCAGAAGCTATCTGGAGAAGCTTGTTATGAAGCCTCAAGAGTACTGAAGAAAATGAAACTTTCAATCATTGATGAGGTGAGCATGGTCTCAAACTTAATGCTTGCATTTGTACATTTAAGAATACAACAGATTTTAAAAACAGATTACGAAGTTCTGTTTGGAGAAACATTTAATTGTATTCGGAGATTTACTACAACTTACTCCTGTAAAATGACAACCTGTTTTTAAACATTTGTCCATGAAGACACTGGGAAATCTTTGGGGAGTATTGGAAATGTAAACATTTGGTTACATTTTGAATATAAGGAACTTGTTAAGAATATGCGACAAGCAAGTGATGAAGATTACGGAAATATTCTTCAAGACATAAGAATGGTTGTCTTAACAAAACATGGTAAACAAGCTTTAGAAAGTTGGCTACTAAGGAACATGTTTACAACTGGAAACATAGCAGCTGAAGTAATGTACAACAGGCTTGGAGAAAAGCAGTCTATAGTTTGCCTAATGCCTACACTGCAATAGTGTTCTATATTTAATCAACAACTTCTCAAACTGGAAAAACAACAAATAGTGGAAATTGAAGCTGTTGATAAAATTGAACACCAGGGAGTGACTATTCTTCTTATAGAGAAACTACAGGCTAAATTAGATTCTTTGGAAAAGTCTGTATCTAAAACTGCAGGCTTAGAAAAGACTTTACATATATGTATAAACTGTTGGGTAATTCCACAGCGTAATTTGAATGTAGAAGAAGGTTTGGTAAATGGAGCAATGGGAAAAGTTGTTGATTTTGTAAAATTTCAGAATAGAGATGGAATAGAATTTTTGATTATAAAATTTGACCAAATTAAAGAGATAAGACAGATTGGGCGTTGTGTTATATGTTTTTTGCTTGTAAAAGATTTGTATGTTCGCAGACAACAGTTCCCTCTGTCTTTAGCATATGCAGTAACTATTCATAAATCACAAGGTTTAAGTATAGACACTGCTTTTGTAAATATTGAAAGTACAGTGTTCAAAGAGGGAATGGCATACATTGCATTGTCTCGAGTAAGAACATTGTCTGGTTTGTATTTGATAGATTTTGATGAGAAAAAGGTTAGTGCTGATGCAATTTGTGTAAGAGAGCACAATCGTTTAAGAAGACTTTATGCTCCTGATTTAGGTGAATATCCCATATATGATAAACGTATAGTGTGTCCAAAACGGAAATATATCAAAGATGCAATTGAGGTTCAAAAAAAGAAAACAAATGAAGAGAAATGTTGATGACATTGAAGGATAACAGTTGGAAAATAGTTCATGTATCAACTGTTATGCTAATGTGATTCTGAATTTTGTGTTTTATCTACAAGATCTTCATCATGAAATAATGGGAAATCGTGAAAAAAGATTCTATCCTGCACTACATCTAACCCTGGGCGTAGTTCGCGAAGTAGCGCTACGCGAAGCTACGCAAAGTGCAGTTCGCACTACGTGAGCTACGCGTAGCACTACGCGAACTGCGTAGTGCGCTGTTCGCGATGATTGCACAGTGCCGGATGCTTGTCCGCACTGTGCAATCATTGAAAACGGCATCTTGCACAGTGCGAGCTGTCTTTTACTGCCGCTCGAGTAGATTTTTACTCGAGCAGCAGCTTTCTCAACGCGGACTGGTAGTTTCTCATCGCGAGCGGTCGCGAGCATACGCGACCACTCGCAATGAGAAACCTGACCTCCCCACTTTGAGAATCTCGCCGGGAGGTTTATTTTCCACGCTCGCGATCGGCAACTTGATGTTGCTGATCGCGAACGAGGAAAAAGTCTCGCCGGGATGTCATTTTGCTTGCTCGCGGTCGCCAACTTGACGTTGAGGACCACGAGCAAGCAAAAAATGACCGCTGCACTACGCTACGCGTGTTTGCACTGTGCTACGTGCAATTCGCGTTGTGCGAAGTAGCGCAAACTTCGCAAACTACGCGAGCGTAGCGTAGTGCTTTGCCCAGGGTTAACTACATCATGTATTTCAACAGTTGGTAACTGACAGAACTAAAATCCATACTGCTTTCAGCATTCGGCATCCTTTGGATATATGTACTGGTTCTTTGACATTTACTCTCAATATATAACAGGATGCACAAGAATTTCTAATGCTTATGCTTGGAGTATTAGAACATGAAGGAATACAGATTGAAAACGTTTTGGGGCTAAGTTACAGATGGGATCATAAATGTGAAGAGTGTTCATTTACTTCTACCACTGAAATACAAGCAGAACGATTCATATACTTGACAATACCAGACTGCAAATCAGTACCTTTTAACAAATTGTTAAAAACAGCCAATCAGGACATGAGATGTTCGCATTGTAGATCAGAGATGTTATCTACATTACATATAGAAAGATTTGGAAAATATCTCATTTTAATACTAGAACGTTGTAGAGCAAATGGAAGAAAATTGCAAACAAACATTTTGGGAAGTCAAATATCTATTTCAGGAAGAACTATTTCAGCAGTGTGTAGTATCTTCCTGTTGTATTTACAATGTTCCCTTTTACCTGGTTACTAGCTGCTCAGCCAGTTAGAGTGTTCTGTATTGAATGTTGGTGTGATGTTCATGAGTGGACTGCTTGGGTGCCTGGTGTGAGTGTTGACAGTTGAAGATGGGCTGAGCAGCAGGGAGGCTGCTCCTGGTGGGGCTGCTACCACTGATGTTATGGACTTAATAAATAACTTACAAAGACACTACTCAGCTACGTCTACTTCATCACCTCTACGCATGGAACATCATTATTACACAGTGGCTATTATTTTCCATGATGGACCTACTACAACATCTGGACACTATACTGTGTATTTAAAGTGTAATAAAGGATGGACACATTGCAATGATGCCCACTTGGAATTCAAACCTAGATTGCATATGAATTGTAAATTCATATTTGTTATTTTGAAGCCAAAGTTTTAAGTACATCATTCGGCCTATCGGGAAGATGTGAACAGAAAGTAGACAGGAGTGCAAACTATTAGTATTTATAACTAGTGTTTGGAATATTATTTGCGCTAATTGATATTGCATTTGGAAAATTGTGTTTAAAATCAAATAGTTTATATATTTGTTCTCTATATTGTACCAAATGTAAATGAGAGTCTACATTTTGGCAAATGTATTTGAGATAATTAATAGAGTTAATGTAGATGAAGGAAGTAATTAACAAAGTGTAGATAGAAAAACATATAGCTACAGATATTGAAAGTGATTCTCTACGCTGATTTGTTTTTTTCTACAATCAATTTGATTGTTTGTTTCCCCGCTGTTCAATGATGATACTGCATTGAAATCACTGTGAATGGTGAAGTTAAGTGTAATCTGAGAACAGCATAAAAGGGAAACTGAAAATGTTATGTAATTCTAAATTTATGTTGTGTTCTTAAAAATATAATATTATAATTTCTGTAATCTATTCTCATTAAATAATAGCTTTTCTTCTTCTTCTTTATAGTAGCCACTGTTGAAGTTTGAATAGACTTTTAATGCTGTTTAGGACAATACTACTCTAAAATACTTCTACCGAGTAATGTATGTAAATTACTTGAAAGGCAAGAATGCATAATATAAAATGCATGATAACGTGTATTTAAAAAAAAGTTTAATTATATGTTATTTGTTTCTAATATAAATATTGTTGATCCTTTACACTATTTGAAAACTATCATTATGTTGCTAATGTAATCAGGCAGGCAGTCATCCTTTCACGTAGACACTATCCATCCACTCACCCATTCTCTGAAGCACAAGTCTTGCACTAATAGGATAACCCAGACATTACCCTTGCATTCTTTCTTTGACACAGGCACTACCCATGCACTCATCCAATTACCCAGGCACTATCCCTGCACTCATGCAATAACCCATGCACTACCCATGCACTCATACATTCACTCAGGCACTACTTTTGCACTCATGCAATCACTTAGGCACTACCCATGCACTCAACCATTCTCTCAGGCACTACCCATGCACTCATCCAATGACTCAGGCATTACTCTTGCAGTCATCCTTTTACTCAGGCACTAGACATGCACGTACACATTACTTATGCACTCACTCATGAAGTAACTCAGGCACTACCCATGCACTCATCCAATCACCCAGGCAGTAACCCTGCACTGATGCAATCATTCTGGCACTGCCCATGCACTCATGCAATCACTCAGGCAGGACTTTTGCACTCAACCATTCACTCAGGCACTACCCATGCACTTATCCATTCACTCAGGCACTACCTATGCACTCATCCAATGACCCAGGCATTACCCTTGCACCCATCCTTCAACTCAAGCACTACCATACACTCATCCAATCACCCAGGTACTACCCCAGCACTCATGCAATCAACCAGGGGCTACCCATGCAGTCATGCAATCACTTAGGTATACTCTTGCACTCAACCATTCCCTCAGGCACTACCCATGCACTCATCCATTCCCTCATGGACTGCCAGTGTACTCATCCAATGACCCAGGCATTACCCTTGCATTCTGTCTTTACACAGTCACTACCCATGCACTCATCCAATCACCCAGGCACTACCCCTACAATCATGCAATCACCCAGGCACTACCCATGCACTCATACAATCACTCAGGCACTACTCTTGCACTCATGCAATCACTTAGGCACTACCCATACACTCATCCATTCTCTCAGGCACTACCCATGCACTCATCCAATGGCCCAGGCATTACTCTTGCAGTCATCCTTTTACTCAGGCACTACCCATGCACTGATCTAAGCACCCAGAAATTACTCTTGCACTCATGGAGTAACTCAGGCACTACCGATGCATTCATCCAATCACCCAGGCAGTACCTCTGCACTTATACAATCACCCAGGCACTGCACATGCACTCAAGCAATCACTCAGGCACTACTCTTGCAGTCAACCATTCACTCAGGCACTACCCATTCACTCATCCATTCACTCAGGCACTACCTATGCACTCATCCAATGACCCAGGCATTACCCTTGCACCCATCCTTCCACTCAGTCACTACCCATACACTCATCCAATCACCCAGGTACTACCCCTGCACTCATGCAATCACCCAGGCACTACCCATGCACTCATGCAATCACTTAGGCACTACTCTTGCACTCAACCATTCACTCAGGCACTACCCATGCACTCATCCATTTCCTCAAGCACTACCCGTGCACTCATCCAATGGCCCACGCTTTAGCCTTGCACTCATACTTTCACACAGGTACTTCCCATGCACTCATACAATCACCCAGGAACTACCCCTACACTCATTCAATCACCCAGGCACTACCCGTGTATTTATGCAATCATTCAGGCACAACGTTTGCACTCAACCATTCACTCAGGCACCACCCATGCACTCATCCATTCCCTCAAGGACTACCTGTGCACTCATCCAATGACCCAGGCATTAGCCTTGTACTCATACTTTCACACAGGTACTTCCCATGCACTCATACAAATACCTAGGCACTACCCCTGGGACCATGCAGTCACCTAGGCACTACACCTGCACTCATGCAATCACTCTGGCACTACTCTTTCACTCAACCATTCACTCAGACACTACCCATGCACTCATCCATTCACTCAGGTACTACCCATGCACTCATCCAATGACCCAGGCATAACCCATGCAGTCATCCATTCACTCAGGCACTACCCATGCACTCATACAATCACCCACGCAGTACCCATGCAGTCATGCAATCACCCAGGCTCTACTCTTGCACTCAACCATTCACTCAGGCACTACCCATGCACTCATCCATTCTCTCAGGCACTACCCATGCACTCATCCAATGACTCAGCATTACTCTTGCAGTCCTCCTTTTACTCAAGCACTAGACATGCACTTAGACATTACTCTTGCACTCATTCATGAAGTAACTCAGGCACTACCCATGCACTCATCCAATCACCCAGGCAGTAACCTGCACTTATGCAATCATGCAGGTACTGCCCATGCACTCATGCAATCACTCAGGCAGGACTTTTGCACTCAACCATTCACTCAGGCATTACCCATGCACTTATCCATTCACTCAGGCACTACCTATGCACTCATCCAATGACCCAGGCATTACCCTTGCACCCATCCTTCCACTCAAGCACTACCATACACTCATCCAATCACCCAGGCACCACCCCAGCACTCATGCAAACACCCAGGGACTACCCATGCAGTCATGCAATCACTTAGGTATACACTTGCACTCAACCATTCACTCAGGCACTACCCATGCACTCATCTATTCCCTCATGGACTACCAGTGTACTCATCCAATGACCCAGGCATTACCCTTGCATTCTTTCTTTGCACAGGCTCTACCCATGCACACATCCAATCACCCAGGCACTACCCCTGCACTCATGCAATCACCCAGGCACTACCCATGCACTCATACAATCACTCAGGCGCTACTCTTGCACTCATGCTATCACTAAGGCACTACCCATACACTCATCCATTCTCTCAGGCACTACCCTTGCACTGATCTAAGCACCCAGACATTACTCTTGCACTCATGGAGTAACTCAGGGACAACCGATGCACTCATCCAATCACCCAGGCAGTACCTCTGCACTTATGCAATCATGCAGGCACTGTACATGCACTCATGCAAACACTCAGGCACTACTCTTGCAGTCAACCATTTACTCAGGCACTACACATGCACTCATCCATTCACTCAGGCACTACCTATGCACTCATCTCATGACCCAGGCATTACCCTTGCACCCATCCTTCCACTCAGGCACTACCCATACACTCATCCAATCACCCAGGTACTACCCCTGCACTAATGCAGTCACCCAGGCACTACCCATGCACTCATGCAATCACTTAGGCACTACTCTTGCACTCAACCATTCACTCAGGCACTACCCATGCACTCATCCATTCCCTGAAGGACTAACCGTGCACTCATCCAATGGCCCAGGCATTAGCCTTGCACTCATACTTTGACTCAGGTACTTCTCATGTATTCATACAATCACCCAGGCACTACCCCTGCACTCATTTAATCACCCAGGCACTACTTCTGCACTCATTTAATCACCCAGGCACTACTGCATGTACTTATGAAATCATACAGGCACTACTCTTGCACTCAACCATTCACACAGGCACTATCCATGCACTCAGCCATTCCCTCAAGGACTACGCATGCACTCATCCAATGGCCTAGGCATTACCCTTGCACTCATATTTTCACTCAGGTACTTCCCATGCACTCATACAATTACCGAGGCACTACCCCTGCACTCATGCAATCACCCAGGCACTACCCATGTACTTATCCAATCATTCAGTCATTATCAATGCACTCATCCAATGACCCAGGGATTATTCTTGCAGTCATTCTTTTAGTCAGGCACTATCCACGCACTGATCTAAGCACCCAGTCATTACACTTGTACTCATAAAATCACTCAGGCCCTACCCCTGCACTCATCCAATCACCCAGGCAGTACCCCTGCACTTATGCAATATCCCAGGCACTGCCCATGCACTCATGCATTCACTCAGGCAGTACTTTTGCACTCAACCATTTATTTAGGCACTACCCATGCACTCATCCATTCACTCAGGCAATACCTATGCACTCATCAAATGACTCAGGTATTACCTTTACACCCATCTTTGCACTCAGGCACTACCCATACACTTATCCAGTCACCCAGGCACTACCTCTAGACACATGCAATCACGCAGGCACTACCCATGCACTAATGCAATCACTTAGGCACTACTCTTACAGTCAACTATTCACTCTGGCACTACCCCTGCACCCATCCATTTCCTCAAGCACTACCCGTGCACTCATCCAATGGCCCACACATTAGCCTTGCACTCATACTTTCACTCAGGTACTTCCCATGCACTTATACAATCACCCAGGCACTACCCCTACACTCATTCAATCACCCAGGCACTACCCGTGTACTTATGCATTCATTCAGTCACAACTCTTGCACTCAACCATTCACTCAGGCACTACCCATGCACTCATCCATTCCCTCAAGGACTACCTGTGCACTCATCCAATGACCCAGGCATTAGCCTTGCACTCATACTTTGACACAGGTACTTCCCATGCACTCATACAATTACCTAGGCACTACCCCTGAACCCATGCAATCACCTAGGCACTACACCTGCACTCATGCAATCACTCTGGCACTACTCTTGCACTCAACCATTCACTCAGGCACTACCCATGCACTCGTACATTCACTCAGGTACTACCCATGTACTCATCCAATGACCCAGGCATAACCCATGCAGTCATCTATTTACTCAGGCACTACCCATGCACTCATCCAATCACCCAGGCACTAACCATGCGGTCATGCAATCACCCAGGCTCTATTCTTGCACTCAACCATTCACTCAGGCACAACCCATGCACTCATCCATTCCATCAGGCATTATCCATGCACTCATCCATTCACCCAGGCACTATCCATGCACTCATTCAATCACTTAGGCAGTACCCCTGCACTTATGTAATCACTCAGGCACTACCCATGCACTCATGCAATCAATCAGGCACTACTCTTGCACTCAACCATTCACTCAAACTCTACTCATTTACTCATCCAATCCCTCAGACACTACATATGCACTCATGCAATCACACAGACACCATCCATTGACTTATGTATTCATACAACATATAGCTTTTCTTTTTTAAACCAGAATAGGTGGTTCCATAAAACCCGTTTTTTTTCTTCTTTTTTTAACAATGTTGTGGTTTTTTTTGTTGTTTTTAAGATTTTAATCAATAAAAATGTAAACAAAAAATGAAGAACATAACAGTGTGCGTAAATGGGGGGAAAAAAATTACAATGCTCAGCACAGTAATGCACTTTGGACAAAAAAGTCCTGCCTTTGCAAAATCTGGAATAGTCAGTGGTATGGACTCCAATCTGTCACCCGGTCTTGAGGTGGAATGCTATGAATCTTGGCTCCCATCATTAAGTCTTGCAAGCCTGTTTTCGTGCATCGTTTTAAGATGCTTATACATCGACGATGTACCGCAGGAGTATTTCCTGTCTGATCCTCGTGACAGCACATTCTTGCACACGTTGCATGTCACTTTTTGAGCATTGATCTTCTTCTGGCCCTCGAGTATGCTGAAGAATTGCCATACCACACTCTCCTTCCTTTTGCAGCGTGGCTCCTCTTCCTCCTCCAGAAGGGTCTCCTCCTCCTGCAGATCCTGTGGAGGTGCCATATACAAATTTTAGAATAAAACCTTTTAACACCAAAAAACACCTCCAAAATTGAAAGCTCCTGAAAAAGTATGGCTGTTGCCAACCACACCCAAAATTAGAAGAAAGTGGGTGGGATCTAGCAAACTTAAGGATGACAGAATCTTTAACCAATCAAATCTCTTTTTTTGTGTCACATGGGGTGCGCGACTCCTACGCGGTGCCACCGTGTACTGAACGCAATTCCATTATTTTTTATTTTGCATTTCAACAATATATCGGTTGTATGTTATAATATTCCAATTAGAAATAACTGTACCTCCTCATTTAAATAACAGTAAATAAATCTATATTTATATATAATTTTTTTTTTTCAAAATGTTAGATTCGCATCCCGTATGCGAATCTGGATTTTGCGATCTACGCGGACGTACCACGACTCCTGAAATTACTATTAAAAAAACCTTTTAATAACTTTAATTTATTAATATACATGTATAGTAACTATCTTAACAAACCTCTAACCTTGAACTTAATATTATTATTGTTTATATATATGAAAAATATATATGTGAAAAATCACGATGAAGCTGCGTTGCGTACGCGGATCTGGAGCTAATGCTCGGCAATATACAGGGATTCGCGTCCGGTAAGCGACTCCATGTTCATATTTAAAAATATATATATATAAATACACATATTATATATATGTGTATATATTACCTACTGGCGGTCACCAGTAGGTAGTTATAGTTAGGACCTATTTTCCATAGGAAATTCACAACATTCTATTTCCAATAACTTTGGCGCCCGTTGATGAATCTTCGCGAAATTTATAAAACTGGTGGGGCGCTCCAGGCCGCTCCTATCCTGAAAGTCTCGGGGTGATTCATAAAGGGGGGTCCCAAAACGTGTTTTCCCCATGCAATTTTCCATAGGAACATTTAGTCGCAGCTAAAGCCCGAACTGCTGAACGGAATTACACCAAATTTGGCAAAAAGGTAGCCCTTGGTTCAGAGTCATGCCTTTTGGTTAAATGGTGTAAATCCGTTCAGTAGTTCCTGAGAAATTTGAAAAGAAAACACATATATATCTGGGAGGAGCCTAACCACACATGTCATCGTGAGATCTGATTGACTGTCAGCACTTCATCCTGGAATTGCTGGCAGCCATCTTGGGATCAATATAAATGATAGTACCCCATTGAAATGCATTGTAGTGAATCGAAGATTTTGAGGGTTACCAAAAGGAGAACTATAAAGGGTGATAACAGACTTTAGTTACATTAGAATTCATTTGTTGATGGTACCATACTAATTTCAGGAATTGTGGTGTGTTCTAAGGTGATTTTACCCTGTGAAAAACCTTCTGATGGGATATCATGAATCATGTTTGAGAGAAAACTATTTTCACATGCTTGTCCCATACAGTTTTGGAAGGTGCTCCAGAAGCTAAAATGAGAGCATATTTTCTGTAAATTCACATTATCTTTCTCAGTCATGTGAGAATGAAGTCTGACATTCTCAGCAAAACATGTACATCCAACAAAGGCAGAGACTGTCCGTTGATTCCTTTGTGTTCTACTGCAGCTTCCCAGAGTGTTCTAAAGAACAACTAGAGTGCTAACAGCCTTACTTATGACAAAAGTATGGCACACCTGAAGCCATCTTGATTGGAATAAACTGGTAACACTTAAATCATTTAATTTGAAAAGGAACAAAATTATGGGGTTCATTTTGTCATAGAAATTATGGTTAGTGCTGTAGAAAGAAAAATTAGGACATGTTTCAAGTGTGATCTCAAATATCTTCCTGTTATATTTCAACAGGAGAAGCCTGTCAGTTGATGCCTTTGTGTTCTACTGCAGCTTCCCAGAGTGTTCTAAAGAACAACTAGAGCGCTAATAGACTTACTTATGACAAAATTATGGCACACCTGAAGCCATCTTGATTGGAATAAACTGGTAACTCTTAAAACATTTAATTTAAAAAAGATACAAAATGAGGGGTTCATTTTGTCATAGAAATTATGGTTAGTGCTGTAGAAAGAAAAATGAGGACATGTTTTAAGTGAGATCTCAAATATCTTCCTGTTATATTTCAACAGGAGCAGCCTGTCAGTTGATGCCTTTGTGTTCTACTGCAGCTTCCCAGAGTGTTCTAAAGAACAACTAGAGAGCTAACAGTCTTACTTATGACAAAAGTATGGCACACCTGAAGCCATCTTGATTGGAATAAACTGGTAACACTTAAAACATTTAATTTAAAAAGGAACAAAATAAGGGGGTTCATTTTGCCATTGAAATTATGGTTAGTGCTGTAGAAAGAAAAATTAGGACATGTTTTGAGTGAGATCTCAAATATCTTCCTGTTATATTTCAACAGGAGCAGCCTGTCAGTTGATGCCTTTGTGTTCTACTGCAGCTTCCCAGAGTGTTCTAAAGAACAACTAGAGTGCTAACAGCCTTACTTATGACAAAAGTATGGCACACCTGAAGCCATCTTGATTGGAATAAACTGGTAACACTTAAAACATTTAATTTAAAAAGGAACAAAATGATGGGGTTCATTTTGTCATAGAAATTATGGTTAGTGCTGTAGAAAGAAAAATTAGGACATGTTTCAAGTGTGATCTCAAATATCTTCCTGTTATATTTCAACAGGAGCAGCCTGTCAGTTGATGCCTTTGTGTTCTACTGCAGCTTCCCAGAGTGTTCTAAAGAACAACTAGAGCGCTAACAGTCTTACTTATGACAAAAGTATGGCACACCTGAAGCCATCTTGATTGGAATAAACTGGTAACACTTAAAACATTTAATTTAAAAAGGAACAAAATGAGGGGGTTCATTTTGCCATAGAAATTATGGTTAGTGCTGCAGAAAGAAAATTTAGGGCATGTTTAAAGTGAGATCTCAAATCCTCTTCTATTTCATTAGAAAATTCTGACATGCAGACTGAAAGAATCACTTTCAATACCAGCAGTAGACTTCCAGTTAACTCCCTGGTGAGCAGTAGCTTTACTACAGTGATCTAATGAACAACTAGAGTGCTAACATTCTGAATTTATGACAAATGTGTGACACATCTGAATGCCTTCTTGATGGAATCAATGTAAAAAACTGAAAGCATTTCCTACTGAGGAGACTGCAGTAAATGACGAAATTAGGAAACTTCATAACAAATAAGTCTCCCAAGATGGCCACCAGAGAAAAAAGAGCCCAAATGTAGCACAAATATCACCCAGATGTAGCCCACATATAGCCCAATGACAGAAGTGTGCAAAACACTTTTTATTTTTATTTTTTCTGCAGTTTTATATAGTGCAAACTGGTCAGGTATTGGAGCGTTACATCTTACTTGGACCCCTTATTGCGTATTTTGCACAAAGTACATGAGATTGATCTTGCGAAACATTGAACTTTACGATTCTGTTAACCTGAAGTTGCTCTGAACCGGGCTTTGTAACACCCGTTTTTACCTACTGGTTTTAATTAATTCTCACTGTATTGTATTAGGAAAGAGGATTTACTGTTTTTATGTACACTTTTATGATCTATGTTTCTAAATCAGATCAAATAAAGTTTAATGAATTCTATGGCAGGACGGAGGCGAGGATTATGCATATCTTTCCTCACTTTATTTGCATAGCAGTTCAAAGAAAACGTAACACAACAATCATTAAACAAAAGACTATACAACCCATGAACCATTAGGGGGGTAGTCTCCAAGGCAACTATAGTCCAATCATATCACAGTCCATTGTAAATAATATCGTGACGTCCCTTCTGCGTCCTCTTTCTTCACTGCTCGTCAGTTAAGTGCATTCCTTACATTCTTGGCTTAATCTGACGTTGTTGCTGTTTGTATAGCGGTTTCTTGTGCACGTTATTAGCATTATTGCCTTGGTATTGTTTCATATTCCCTGCGCAGCAGGCTCTTGCCCGAGCGTGTTCTCCCCCTCGCAGTTTCTCTCGCTGTGTGCTCTGCGCGCGGTGAGATCCTGTCAGGCGCGTCTGGTCCGAGCGAGGCAGCTCCGTCGAGCGCTCCCGCTGGTCTTTACGCGCGTTTGGGAATCCGGTCACTCCTTTAGTGTCCGCTTGATTCCCGACCAACTCTTGCCTAATTTTGACACCGCTACGCGGTGATTTCCCCACACGGCCACGTTAGTGACCAGCGCCACCTGGTGGTGGTAATTGGTATTGCGCCTCAGTCTATTCTTATAACAGCTTCGGGGAAAGCCCAGCTGTTGGAGCACCGGCGAGGGGCTGTCTTAAGGATTTTAAGGGCATTTGTTCTGTGCTCACACCCTCTGCTATCATGTCTTCTCCAGAAGACCATTTTTACTCCTCCTACCAGGAAGTGGAGGAGGAATGGCCCCCAACTTCTCCCTCCAGCAGTGGACCAAGCCCTCTCTCTGGCTATTTCTAGGGCGCTGGCTCCTCTTAGGGATCAGGTTGATAAGCTGGCGAAAAGCATCCCTGGGGTGTTCAGTGACCCAGATCTGGTGGTGGCGGGTCCAAGTAGCTCCCAGATGAGGAATAAAAGGGCCGTTAAGCATAACGCGGGGCACTTGGAAGGATTTGATAAACTTACGGAGACCTTCCTCAAGAGTGCGCGAACGCTAAAACATGCACCCTGCCGGGAGGAGGAGGGCCCCGGAGAAAATTGCGACACTGTCACCACTATTATAGACCCCGACGGCGGGTTTCCCTTAGAGGGAGAGGGTGTATCGGAGGACGATTTCTCCTCCGATGAGGATAAGGACTCGGGGCATCCCTGGCATCCAGAGTCCCACTCCTCTCAGTCCCCGGTTGGGGACGGGGTCCACTCGGACATGTTCGAGCCTACCCAAATTTACCATCCTAGGTCGGCAGAGTGGACACCTGACGCCAAAGTGGCAGAGAATGTGGTGGGGAAAGTCCATCAACCCCTTGAAAGGGAGGTCAGGAATAGGATGAGGGGAGAATGCCCCAGGCCCTCACTGAAGGGGAAGGTGTCACACACGCCTGAAATTGATGAGAAACTATGTACCTTTTTCTCCAAGTATATGAGGGATCCCAAGAAAGGAATTGATAGGTCTTGGACGTGGTAGGGCCCTTGACCCAAATTATTCAATTCACGGAGCGTTCCAAAGAGTCAGGATCCTCTTTGTCCACGGATATTGTGGCTGGTTGGGCGCACTACCCTAAACCCTAAAACACTACCCCCTCCACTACCCAAACACCACTGCACTACCCTAAACCCTAAAACACTACCCCAGCACGACACCCTACACTACCCAAACATAACTGCACTACCCTAAACCCTAAAACACTACCAAGAGCACGACTCCCTACACTACCCAAACACCACTGCACTACCCTAAACCCTAAAACACTACCCCCAGCATGACTCCCTACACTACCCAAACACCACTGCACTACACTAAACCCTAAATATACCCCCAGCATGACCTCCCACACTACACAAACACCACTGCACTACCCTAAACCCTAAAACACTACCCCCAGCACGACCCCCTACACTACCCAAACACCACTGCACTACCATAAACCCTAAAACACTAACCCCAGCATGACCCCCTACACTACCCAAACACCACTGCACTACCCTGTACCCTAAAACACGACCCCCTACACTACACAAACACGACTGCACTACCCTAAACCCTAAAACACTACCCACAGCATGACCCCCTTCACTACACAAACACCACTACACTGCCCTAAACCCTAAAACACTACCCCAGCACTACCCCCTACACTACCCAAACACCACTGCACTAACATAAACCCTAAAACACTACCCCAGCACTACCCCCTACACTACCCAAACACCACTGCACTACCCTAAACCCTAAAACACTACCCCCAGCATGACTCCCTACACTACCCAAATACCACTGCACTACCCTAAATCTACCCCCAGCACGACCCCTACACTACCCAAACACCACTGCACTACCCTAAACCATAAAACACTACCCCCAGCATGACCCCTACACTACACAAACACCACTGCACTACCCTAAACCCTAAAACACTACCACCAGCATGACCCCCTACACTACTCAAACACCTCTGCACTACCCTAAACCCTAAAACACTACCCCAGCACGACCCCTACACTACCCATCTACCACTGCACTACCCTAAACCCTAAAACACTACCCCCAGCACGACCCCTACACTACTGCACTACCCTAAACCCTAAAACACTACCCCCAGCACGACCCCCTACACTACCCAAACACCACTGCACTACCCTAAACCCTAGAAAAGAAACCCCCACCCCATGCCCAATCCCCCTTACCTCTCACTCCTCATGGTTCCTCTCTCCTCATGGTTCCTGCTTCACGTCATCTCTGAGGGGCGGTGCACGTCTTTGTGAGGAAACGGAACAGCCTCTGTTTCCTTACAACGACATGGATCGTCTACATGTTTTTTAGAACGCATGGTCATTTACCATACATAGCTTTACAACAAAATTTGTTGTAAAGGCATGCGTGGTAAATGACCATGCGTTCTAAAAAAATGCGCAGTAATGACTTCGTGATGTACAACGCATGCTTGGTAATGCATGCGTTGTAATGGTATCGCAAAGTAAAAAAGTCATTGTAACGGCTGTTTACCGATCGAAGCTGGCCCCTGTTCTTCAGTGAGACGTTTATTTGATTAATTAGGAGGAAGGAATGTGTTTTTTTTACCGAAAAGTGCATTCCCGGCTGTTGTAATGTGAAAGTGTCCGTGTGGCCTGGTTTCACTTCCGGTGAGAGAGTGGAAGAGTCTGTTTGGATCTAAAGGAGTTCTGTTGTTGGACGGGGCCGGCGCGACATGTCATCAGAAAACATAGCTAATGGAAAGCGTCCTCCCTGAAGTGTGGAGCAGTGCCATGAGAGGTCAACGAGTGTGCGTCCCACCGCAGTATGACCGTACCGCGTGACCCATGTGCCGCCTCCAGGGTACGGGAGGCAGAAGAACGGCAATGCAGGTCCTCTTGAAGACCGTTGTAGCACTAATTCTACATTTTGGTACTAGGGCATTTTAACTTCGTTGTTCCTGCCAGATACAAAGAGAAGATCCTGTGTTATTCAGTGCCCTCGTTACCTTTTGTGGGTTGTGGTGCTTGTCACTTCGCTGCCCCGCCGGTGCACACGTCTGGGCACCCCACCTCGTTTGCCATCTGCAGGGCCTCTGCCCTCGGATCACTGGTTTCGGTTTCTGGAGTGGTAACATAAACAGTTGCTCCCAAAGGACTAGCCTGAACACTTAGGTGAATATCCCCTGCACCAGCTTTCCACGGAAATTCTTTCCTAGCTCTCCCACGTCAACGAGCACGGCTCCGCTCGCGACACCGTATGACGTCATCGGAGCCATAAGAGGACCTCGTCGGCATGCTGACGTCAGTTCCACCCATTTTTTCCGTGCCACCGAGGCAAACAGGGGACCAAGACATTTTCACATGTATACATAGTATAATAAATATATATATATTCACTGAAAAAACCATAGGTTTCAGGCACGTTATAGTTAGAAATTAGCATTTAAAAAACCTTAGAAATTCACTGAAAAAACCATAGGTTTCAGGCACGTTATAGTTAGAAATTAGCATTTAAAAAAACTTAGAAATTCACTGAAAAAACCATAGGTTTCAGGGGTGTTATAGTTAGTTGGACATTTCACTCGTACAAAACCATAGAAATTCCCCCGTTATAGTTAGTTCAGCTAACTATAACTCGCGCGCCCGCATTGCACTGCTGATTACGTCACATATTACATCGCTCATGACATGGTCAGTGACATCACTCATGACATCACTGATGACATCTCAAATGACATCACTGATGACATCACTGATTACATCATCCAGTGAATGTGTGTTTTCTGAAAATTAAATATGTTTTATATATGTATATCTCAAGGTCGATGGAAGAATACATGGGTATATAAGTGTCTAAATGGATGACTTTTTTTTTGTAAAATTGATTGTATAACTGACTAAGTGTATCTTAGTGAATACATAGGTTAGTGAGTAATGTTTAAATATGAAAATATCTGTATCAGTCTCTCACTTTGTGTATAAGTGGCTGCATGGGTTGGTGAGTAGCTACATGAGTGTCTATATGGGTTATTAGTTGGTTTTTTGAGTATCAGTATGAGTGTCTGAGTGTCTGTATGGTTCGGTGGGGTGTATTACTTAGTGCATAGATGCATGAATGAGTGACTCACTGTTTGTATGTGTTGAAGACAGCATGTGTGAAGACTGTATAGGTGGATGAGTATGTGTATGGGTGTGTTAGTGAGTGAATGACTGTCTCAATAGTGTCTTTATGAGTAACTACATATGTTTTAAACTAGTATATGTGAGTATTGGTGTATATAAGTGAGTATATGTGAGAGTGAGAGATTGGAAGAGTTCCTGTACAAATAAGTAGGTGTTTCTATAAGTGATTGTTTAAGAGAGTAAGTATGTGTAAGTTTCTGTAGAAGTAAGTGTGGTAGTGTGTGTATAACTGTATATGCAAGTAAATGGATGTTTGATACTTTGTTTGCATGTGTGACTATGTGTGTGAGTAACTCTATGGATGAGTGGCGGTGTGTAACAGGATGTATAGGTGTATGAGTACATATGATGAGTGAGTACATGTATGAGTGACTGTATAGGGACTGTTGGTGAATGAGTGGATGTGTGTGTAGATCTTGGAATTACTGAATAGGTGTGTTGTAACTGGTATTGGTATGTCCATTGTTTTGAAAATGTTAGTTTGTATTTTTGAGTGTGCGTATCAAAGGTTATATTAGGGTGAGAGGAGGTCTGCCACTCTATCACAAGGATGATGTCATCAGTGATGTCATGAGTGATGTCATTTGAGATGTCATCAGTGATGTCATGAGTGATGTCACTGACCATGTCATGAGTGATGTAATATGTGACGTCATCAGCAGTGCATTGCGGGCGCGCAAGTTATAGTTAGCTGAACTAACTATAACAGGGAAATTTCTATGGTTTTGTACGAGTGAAATGTCCAACCAACTATAACGCCCCTGAAACCTATGGTTTTTTCAGTGAATATATATATATCCAGCATCACCTTCTTCTCTCCAAGAAAGGCTCACTGACACCAGTCTTACATTACCTTGCCTGCACCAATACAAATTTAATTTAGGATAACTACTGACTTTGTTGTATGGAAAAAAGGCGGGCCAGGCTCATACAGTTATTTATTGGAGCAGGCAAGGGCAAGCAAGATGGATGTTTATCTACTTGCGGTCTAAAATGTCGAGAATGCTGAGCGGAGAGGTAAAAGCAAAATTACACAAGTTTAAAGATTAATATGCGCATCAAACAATATAAATTAAAATATGCAAGCATAGCGTTTTGGACATTGAAATGAAATTTAATATGACCCTCTTCCCTTCAACAGAAAAGGAATACACCTGTTTGAAATTGCGCACTCTGAAGGATGATTGGACTGCAGTTTTAAAAACACGTGGTCAGTTGAAAAGAAGAGACTGTGACCGTGATCAAGGCTTGAAGGAGCAGAAACGCGTTGGGTTTCTTCTTACTTGTGTGCATACTCCGTGTGATAATAAAGCCATTGAAGCAGCTTTATCTGGTGTCGGTGAGCCGTTCTAGAGGGAAAGAGAGAAGAAATGGTGCTGGATTTATTAATGGGATGTTCCATTCCCAAAACACCGACCTGCCCTGCAGGGCCTGGGGCCTGTATGTGGAGCATATATATATATATATATAAATATATATATATTATCTACTGGCGGTCGCCAGTAGATAGTTATAGTTAGGACCTATTTTCCATAGGAAATCTTCAACATTCTATTAAAAATAACTTTGGCGCCGGTTGACGAATCTTCCCGAAATTTTCAAAACTCGTGGCCCACTCCGGTCCGCTCCTATCCTGAAAGTCTCGGGGTGATTCGTCATGTGGGGGCCGAGAAAAAAGGGGGGTCCCAAAACGTGTTTTCCCCATGCAATTTTCCATAGGAACCTTTCATCGCAGCTACAGCCCGAACTGCTGAACGGAATTACACCAAATTTGGCAAAAAGGTAGCCCTTGGTTCAGAGTCGTGCCTTTTGGTTAAATGGTGTAAATCCGTTCAGTAGTTCCTGAGAAATTTGAAAAAGAATACACATATATATCTGGGCGGAGCCTAACCACACATGTCATCGTGAGATCTGATTGACTGTCAGCACTTCATCCTGGAATTGCTGGCAGCCATCTTGGGACCAATATAAATGATAGTACCCCATTGAAATGCATTGTAGTGAATCGAGGATTTTGAGGGTTACCAAATGGAGAACTATAAAGGGTGATAACAGACTTTAGTTACATTAGAATTCATTTGTTGATGGTACCATACTAATTTCAGGGATTGTGGTGTGTTCTAAGGTGATTTTACCCTGTGAAAAACCTTCTGCTGGGATATCATGAATCATGTTTGAGAGAAAACTATTTTCACATGCTTCTCCCATACAGTTTTGGAAGGTGCTCCAGAAGCTAAAATGAGAGCATATTTTCTGTAAATTCACATTATCTTTCTCAGTCATGTGAGAATGAAGTCTGACATTCTCAGTAAAACATGTACATCCAACAAGGGCAAAGACTGTCAGTTGATTCCTTTGTGTTCTACTGCAGCTTCCCAGAGTGTTCTAAAGAACAACTAGAGTGCTAACAGCCTTACTTATGACAAAAGTATGGCACACCTGAAGCCATCTTGATTGGAATAAACTGGTAACACTTAAAACATTTAATTTAAAAAGGAACAAAATGATGGGGTTCATTTTGTCATAGAAATTATGGTTAGTGCTGTAGAAAGAAAAATTAGGACATGTTTCAAGTGTGATCTCAAATATCTTCCTGTTATATTTCAACAGGAGCAGCCTGTCAGTTGATGCCTTTGTGTTCTACTGCAGCTTCCCAGAGTGTTCTAAAGAACAACTAGAGCGCTAACAGTCTTACTTATGACAAAATTATGGCACACCTGAAGCCATCTTGATTGGAATAAACTGGTAACTCTTAAAACATTTAATTTAAAAAGGAACAAAATGAGGGGTTCATTTTGTCATAGAAATTATGGTTAGTGCTGTAGAAAGAAAAATTAGGACATGTTTTAAGTGAGATCTCAAATATCTTCCTGTTATATTTCAACAGGAGCAGCCTGTCAGTTGATGCCTTTGTGTTCTACTGCAGCTTCCCAGAGTGTTCTAAAGAACAACTAGAGCGCTAACAGTCTTACTTATGACAAAAGTATGGCACACCTGAAGCCATCTTGATTGGAATAAACTGGTAACACTTAAAACATTTAATTTAAAAAGGAACAAAATGAGGGGGTTCATTTTGCCATAGAAATTATGGTTAGTGCTGCAGAAAGAAAATTTAGGGCATGTTTTAAGTGAGATCTCAAATCCTCTTCTATTTCATTAGAAAATTCTGACATGCAGACTGAAACAATCACTTTCAATACCAGCAGTAGACTTCCAGTTAACTCCATGGTGAGCAGTAGCTTTACTACAGTGATCTAATGAACAACTAGAGTGCTAACATTCTGAATTTATGGCAAATGTGTGACACATCTGAATGCCTTCTTGATGGAATCAAAGTAAAAAACTGAAAGCATTTCCAACTGAGGAGACTGCAGTAAATGACGAAATTAGGAAACTTCATAACAAATAAGTCTCCCAAGATGGCCACCAGAGAAAAAAGAGCCCAAATGTAGCACAAATATCACCCAGATGTAGCCCACATATAGCCCAATGACAGAAGTGTGCAAAACACTTTTTATTTTTAGTTTTTCTGCAGTTTTATATAGTGCAAACTGGTCAGGTATTGGAGCGTTACATCTTACTTGGACCCCTTATTGCGTATTTTGCACAAAGTACATGAGATTGATCTTGCGAAACATTGAACTTTACGATTCTGTTAACCTGAAGTTGCTCTGAACCGGGCTTTGTAACACCCATTTTTACCTACTGGTTTTAATTAATTCTCACTGTATTGTATTAGGAAAGAGGATTTACTGTTTTTATGTACACTTTTATGATCTATGTTTCTAAATCAGATCAAATAACGTTTAATGAATTCTATGGCAGGACGGAGGCGAGGATTATGCATATCTTTCCTCACTTTATTTGCATACCAGTTCAAAGAAAACGTAACACAACAATCATTAAACAAAAGACTACACAACCCATGAACCATTAGGGGGTAGTCTCCAAGGCAACTATAGTCCAATCATATCACAGTCCATCGTATATAATATTGTGGCGTCCCTTCCGCTTCCTCTTTCTTCACTGCTCGTCAGTTAAGTGCATTCCTTACATTCTTGGCTTAATCTGACGTTGTTGCTGTTTGTATAGCGGTTTCTTGTGCACGTTATTAGCATTATTGCCTTGGTATTGTTTCATATTCCCTGCGCAGCAGGCTCTTGCCCGAGCGCGTTCTCCCCCTCGCAGTTTCTCCCGCTGTGTGCTCTGCGCGCGGTGAGATCCTGTCAGGCGCGTCTGGTCCGAGCGAGGCAGCTCCGTCGAGCGCTCCCGCAGGTCTTTACGCGCGTTTGGGAATCCGGTCACTCCTTTAGTGTCCGCTTGATTCCCGACCAACCCTTGCCTAATTTTGACACCGCTATGCGGTGATTTCCCCACACGGCCACGCCTCAGTCTATTCTTATAACAGCTTCGGGGAAAGCCCAGCTGTTGGAGCACCGTCGAGGGGCCTGTCTTAAGGATTTTAAGGGCATTTGTTCTGTGCTCACACCCTCTGCTATCATGTCTTCTCCAGAAGACCATTTTTACTCCTCCTACCAGGAAGTGGAGGAGGAATGGCCCCCAACTTCTCCCTCCAGCAGTGGACCAAGCCCTCTCTCTGGCTATTTCTAGGGCGCTGGCTCCTCTTAGGGATCAGGTTGATAAGCTGGCGAAAAGCATCCCTGGGGTGTTCAGTGACCCAGATCTGGTGGTGGCGGGTCCAAGTAGCTCCCAGATGGGGAATAAAAAGGCCGTTAAGCATAATGCGGGGCACTTGGAAGGATTTGATAAACTTACGGAGACCTTCCTCAAGAGTGCGCGAATGCTAAAACATGCACCCTGCCGGGAGGAGGAGGGGCCCGGAGAAAATTGCGACACTGTCACCACTATTGTAGACCCCGACGGCGGGTTTCCCTAGAGGGAGAGGGTGTATCGGAGGACGATTTCTCCTCCGATGAGGATAGGGACTCGGGGCGTCCCTGGCGTCCAGAGTCCCACTCCTCTCAGTCCCCGGTTGGGGACGGGGTCCACTCGAACATGTTCGAGCCTACCCAAATTTACCATCCTAGGTCGGCAGAGTGGACACCTGACGCCAAAGTGGCAGAGTATGTGGTGGGGAAAATCCATCAACCCCTTGAAAGGGAGGTCAGGAATAGGATGAGGGGAGAATGCCCCAGGCCCTCACTGAAGGGGAAGGTGGCACACATGCCTGAAATTGATGAGAAACTATGTACCTTTTTCTCCAAGTATATGAGGGATCCCAAGAAAGTAATTGATAGGTCTTGGACGTGGTAGGGCCCTTGACCCAAATTATTCAATTGACGGAGCGTTCCAAAGAGTCAGGATCCCCTTTGTCCACGGATATTGTGGCTGGTTGGGCGCACTACCCTAAACCCTAAAACACTACCCCCTCCACTACCCAAACACCACTGCACTACCCTAAACCCTAAAACACTACCCCCAGCACGACACACTACACTACCCAAACACAACTGCACTACCCTAAACCCTAAAACACTACCACCAGTATGACTCCCTACACTACCCAAACACCACTGCACTACCCTAAACCCTAAAACACTACCCCCAGCACGACTCCCTACACTACCCAAACACCACTGCACTACACTAAACCCTAAATATACCCCCAGCATGACCTCCCACACTACACAAACACCACTGCACTACCCTAAACCCTAAAACACTACCCCCAGCACGACCCCTACACTACCCAAACACCACTGCACTACCCTAAACCCTAAAACACTAACCCCAGCATGACCCCTACACTACCCAAACACCACTGCACTACCCTATACCCTAAAACATGACCCCCTACACTACACAAACACGACTGCACTACCCTAAACCCTAAAACACTACCCACAGCATGACCCCCTGCACTACACAAACACCACTGCACTGCCCTAAACCCTAAAACACTATCCCAGCACTACCCCCAACACTACCCAAACACCACTGCACTAACATAAACCCTAAAACACTACCCCCAGCACAACTCCCTACACTACACAAACACCACTGCACTACCCTAAACCCTAAAACACTACCCCCAGTACGACTCCCTACTCTACCCAAACACCACTGCACTACCCTAAACCCTAAATCTACCCCCAGCACGACCCCCTACACTACCCAAACACCACTGCACTACCCTAAACCATAAAACACTACCCCCAGAATGACCCCCTACACTACACAAACACCACTGCCCTACCCTAAACCCTAAAACACTACCACCAGCATGACCCCCTACACTACTCAAACACCACTGCACTACCCTAAACCCTAAAACACTACCCCAGCACGACCCCCTACACTACCCATACACCACTGCACTACCCTAAACCCTAAAACACTACCCCCAGCACGACCCCCTACACTACTGCACTACCCTAAACCCTAAAACACTACCCCCAGCACGACCCCCTACACTACCCAAACACCACTGCACTACCCTAAACCTAAAACACTACTCCCAGCACAACCCCCTACACCACCCAAACACCACTGCACTACCCTAAACCCTAGAAAAGAAACCCCCACCCCATGCCCAATCCCCTTACCTCTCACTCCTCATGGTTCCTCTCTCCTCGTGGTTCCTGCTTCACGTCATCTCTGAGGGGCAGTGCACGTCGTTGTGAGGAAATGGAACAGCCTCTGTTTCCTTACAACAACGTGGATCGTCTACATGTTTTTAGAATGCATGGTCATTTACCATACATACCTTTACAACAAAATTTGTTGTAAAGGCATGCGTGGTAAATGACCATGCGTTCTAAAAATGCGTAGTAATGACTTTGTGATGTACAACGCATGCGTGGTAATGCATGCGTTGTAATGGTATCGCAAAGTAAAAAGTCGTTGTAGCGGCTGTTTACCGATCGAAGCTGGCCCCTGTTCTTCAGTGAGACGTTAATTTGATTAATTAGGAGGAAGGAATGTGGTTTTTTACCGAAAAGTGCATTCCCGGCTGTTGTATTGTGAAAGTGTCCGCGTGGCCTGGTTTCACTTCCGGTGAGAGAGTGTAAGAGTCTGTTTGGATCTAAAGGAGTTCTGTTGTTGGACGGGGCCGGCGCGACATGTCATCAGAAAACATAGCTAATGGAAAGCATCCTCCCTGAAGTGTGGAGCAGTGCCATGAGAGGTCAACGAGTGTGCGTCCCACCACAGTATGACCGTACCGCTTGACCCATGTGCCGCCTCCAGGGTACGAGAGGCAGAAGCGGCATCGCAGGTCCTCTTGAAGACCGTTGTAGCACTAATTCTACATTTTGGTACTAGGGCATTTTAACTTCGTTGTTCCTGCCAGATACAAAGAGAAGATCCTGTGTTATTCAGTGCCCTCGTTACCTTTTTTGTGGGTTGTGGTGCTTGTCACTTCGCTGCCCCGCCGGTGCACACGACTGGGCACCCCACCTCGTGTGCCATCTGCAGGGCCTCTGCCCTCGGATCACTGGTTTCGGTTTCTGGAGTGGCAACATAAACAGTTGCTCCCAAAGGACTAGCCTGAACACTTAGGTGAATATCCCCTGCACCAGCATTCCACGGAAATTCTTTCCTAGCTCTCCCACGTCAACGAGCACGGCTCCGCTCGCGACACCGTATGACGTCATCGGAGCCATAAGAGGACCTCGTCGGCGTGCTGACGTCAGTTCCACCCATTTTTACGTGCCACCGAGGCAAACAGGGGACCGAGACATTTTCACATGTATACATAGTATAATAAATATATATATATTCACTGAAAAAACCATAGGTTTCAGGCACGTTATAGTTAGAAATTAGCATTTAAAAACCTTAGAAATTCACTGAAAAAACCATAGGTTTCAGGCACGTTATAGTTAGAAATTAGCATTTAAAAAACCTTAGAAATTCACTGAAAAAACCATAGGTTTCAGGGGCGTTATAGTTAGTTGGACATTTCACTCGTACAAAACCATAGAAATTCCTCCGTTATAGTTAGTTCAGCTAACTATAACTCGTGCGCCCGCAATGCACTGCTGATGACGTCACATATTACATCACTCATGACATGGTCAGTGACATCACTCATGACATCACTGATGACATCTCAAATGACATCACTGATGACATCATCCAGTGAATGTGTGTTTTTCTGAAAATTAAATATGTTTTATATATGTATATCTCAAGGTCGATGGAAGAATAAATGGGTATATAAGTGTCTAAATGGATGATTTTTTTGTAAAATTGATTGTTTAACTGACTAAGTGTATCTTAGTGAATACATGGGTTAGTGAGTAATGTTTAAATATGAAAATATATGTATCAGTCTCTCACTTTGTGTATAAGTGGCTGCATGGGTTGGTGAGTAGCTACATGAGTGTCTATATGGGTTATTAGTTGGTTTTTTGAGTATCAGTATGAGTGTCTGAGTGTCTGTATGGTTCGGTGGGGGTATTACTTAATGCATAGATGCATGAATGAGTGACTCACTGTTTGTATGTGTTGAAGACAGCATGTGTGCAGGACTGTATAGGTGGATGAGTATGTGTATGGGTGTGTTAGTGAGTGAATGACTGTCTCAATAGTGTCTTTATGAGTAACTACATATGTTTTAAACTAGTATATGTGAGTATTGGTGTATATAAGTGAGTATATGTGAGAGTGAGAGATTGGAAGAGTTCCTGTACAAATAAGTAGGTGTTTCTATAAGTGATTGTTTAAGAGAGTAAGTATGTGTAAGTTTCTCTAGAAGTAAGTGTGGTAGTGTGTGTATAACTGTATATGCAAGTAAATGGATGTTTGATACTTTGTTTGCATGTGTGACTATGTGTGTGAGTAACTCTATGGATGAGTGGCGGTGTGTAACAGGATGTATAGGTGTATGAGTACATATGATGAGTGAGTACATGTATGAGTGACTGTATAGGGACTGTTGGTGAATGAGTGGATGTGTGTGTAGATCTTGTAATTACTCAATAGGTGTGTTGTAACTGGTATTTGGTATGTCCATTGTTTTGAAAATGTTAGTTTGTATTTTTGAGTGTGTGTATCAAAGGTTATATTAGGGTGAGAGGAGGTCTGCCACTCTCTCACAAGGATGATGTCATCAGTGATGTCATTTGAGATGTCATCAGTGATGTCATGAGTGATGTCACTGACCATGTCATGAGTGATGTAATATGTGACGTCATCAGCAGTGCATTGCGGGTGCGCGAGTTATAGTTAGCTGAACTAACTATAACGGGGGAATTTCTACGGTTTTGTACGAGTGAAATGTCCAACTAACTATAACGCCCCTGAAACCTATGGTTTTTTCAGTGAATATATATATATATAAATAAAAGAAGAAGCAGAGAACAATGGGAAGTTCTCAAGCTTAGGTGGAAAGCAGCTCCTGTATAGAGCACTCTCAACACCAGCAACACTCTAGGTCTGCTCACCTCAAATGTCCGTTTTTCGATCAAAGTCTTTAAGCATAGTATTAGCACAGTGCAATCCATGCCGAAATAGAAAGGGACAAAGCCTTTTTGCCATTTCTACAGCAAAGTCTTTAAGCATAGGACTAGCACAGTGCCATCCATGCCGAAATAGAAAGGGACAAAGTTTTTTGTCATTTCTTCAGCAAAGTCTTTAAGCATAGGACTAGCACAGTGCTGTCCATTCTGAGCTGTAAAATGACAAAAGCCAATTACCACTCCAGGCACAGTATTACAGCTTTGAATTGGTAAAATACCAACCAAGTTCTCAAGTTTAGGTGGAAAGCAGCTCCTGAATAGAGCACTCTCAACACCAACAACACTCTAGATCTGCTCACCTCAAATGTCTGCTTTTCTATCAAAGTCTTTAAGCATAGGATTAGCACAGTACCATCCACGTCGAGATAGAAAGGGACATAATTGTTTTTCATTTTTCCTATAACAACCGCTGTAATTTGTAAGTACTAGCGTGGTTCTCTGTAAATATTTAAAAACATATATATAAAAATATAACTAAATTTCACTACCTATTACCACATTAATAAAGTGGTAATAAGCAGGAAACATCAA
This sequence comes from Calotriton arnoldi, assembly GCA_963921515.1. NCBI lineage: Eukaryota > Metazoa > Chordata > Amphibia > Caudata > Salamandridae > Calotriton > Calotriton arnoldi. Next base: position 502,390 of record CAWUFW010010248.1, on the reverse strand, counting down.
TAAAATCTACTACTTACCTATATCTAAGGCCCTAACCCAGAACGCAGCCAAAGTATGGTGAAAACTACATGGCTGACTTTTTCATTTTGTAAACATAGCCGTTAGCCAATCTGATATTGCCTTATCATAGGCATGTATCTTGGTATACCGTGGTATACCGCAGCACAATATATAACTAAAAGTATAAGTAAAAGTATTTTCGCATTTATAGCTTTAAAACTACTTTAACTATTTTCACATACTATCAAAAATTACCATTCACACACTATAATTTATATTCCTGGCACATTACATCTACATCCGTTCACCCACTTTCATGCTACATCTGTTTAAACTACCACACCCCACTCTATGACACTCCACATTATGCCACACCAATCTACACCACTCCACTGTATGCTATACCAGTCTATGCCACTCCACTCTACGTCACTCCACTATATGCCACTGCACTTTATGCTAATCCACTGTACGCCACTCCACTATACACCACTTCAATCTACGCTACTCTCACTCTACTCCACTGTACGCTATTCCACTCTATACCACTCAATTCCATGACACTCCACTCTGCGCCACTACACTCTACGCTATTCCAGTCTATGCCTCATGTGCTCAATGTGGTTTGACTTAAAACTGAATAAAATCACCACTTTAGTTTCAACAGAATAAAAGTACCACTTGGTGATTGGATATATTAGGACTTTCTAATAAATGTTTCTTTTCTTTTCTACTTCAGCTATCAGTCCAATCTAAATAACGTACAATATATTGTTATAACAAGATCAACATACCGCTATTATTACTAAAGACCGGTCATCACTGTGTAGCACCACTCGAGCTGACACCACAGACCGCATCCCATCCAGTACCTCCAGATCTTGACCCTGATTCACAACGATAAAACGAAATCACACCAGAACACATAATGTTCTCCAGACCCCTACACATTGTGTCATTCATCTGCTATGCACAACTGAACAAAAACCAACATACTATGACCCCCACCACATCAATTATCTCTCTACTAGGTCTGTACAAAATTTCAATTATGCTGAATTGATCGGAGTAACTTTGGTAATTCTGCGTTACTCTTTGAAGCGGAATTACCAATAATAATATGATTATGCCCACTTGCGTGATTAAGAGTAATTTGAGGGGGAAAAATCCTACTGCAAGAGCACACTTAGCAATCGCTCACGGCTGCTTTCTGTTGCATTTATGTTATGTTATGTTATATACATTTGTAACGCGCTCGGCTACTCCAGAGAGTGTTCCGGCGCGGTCACCTGAGCGGATCATGAGTCCGAGCTTAAAACAAGAAGGTTTTCAACTTTTTTTTGAAGATGCGGGAATCTGAAATGCTGCGCAGAGCCAAAGGCAATGTATTCCAGCCTAGGGCCGCCTTACGAACAAGGGAACAACCACCCAGCCTTTGCCGAGAAAAACGTGGAACCTGGACCAATAATTGAGAAGAGGAGCGCAACTGTCTTGTCGGCGCATAGAAAGAGAACCTCTTTTGCAGGTAGCTAGGTCCCCGGCCATAAAGGGCATTATGGGCAATTGACAAGACTTTAAATTTGATCCGCGCCTCCACCGGAAGCCAGTGCAAGGAGCACAGATGGAGGCGAACGCTACTCCTCCTGGGAAGATCAAGTAAGAGCGGGCCGCCGCATTCTGCACCACCTGAAGCTTGTTCAGCAGATAGCTGGGGGTCCCTACATACAGAGCATTAGCGTAGTCCAGACGAGACAAAATCAAAGCCCGGACCACGGTTTCCCTAGCTGCCATTGGGAGCAGAGGGAGAAACTTCCTCAAAGATTTTAAAATCCCAAAGCAGGACCCCGCCAGCTTCTTGATATGGGTGGCAAAGGTTAAATTTTCCTCAAACCAAACGCCCAGGTTTTTAGCAGCAGCACCCAACAAGCACGGCAGTGGAAACCCTGGGGGCCACAATAGCTCTCTAAAATTGGAAGGAAATTTCCCATACAAAAGTATTTCGGATTTCTCTTCATTGCATTTTAGCTGGGCCTGCGCCAACCAGCAAAAAACCGAGAGTAGACAGTGTTGAGCAGAGGAAACATCAGCATCGGCACCCTCCCAAGTAAACAGAAGCTGGGTGTCATCCGCATAGGCAATCACCTTAGCTATTTCTCAGTGCAAAATGTACCCTTGCGTGTACTTTGGATGTGAGGGGACATTTGCTGCCTTAGAAAATAGTGATAAATACAGAATTACTCTTCTCACCTAATTCTTGTGGAATTTTTAGGTTATTCCACAAGATTACGCTACACGGAATTACGTGAGTTATACCCTCCCCTACTCTCTACAAAACTCTCACCATACAATCTACATAGTCTCCCCATGAATAGAGCAAACACTGCTAATCACATTCCCTAAAAATATTTAAATACTGTAGTGGAGAGTGACACCCATGGGGACACAAAGGACATCTACAACAGCCCGCCAGAGTGGCAGACACTGCATTAGAAGGAGAAATATTAAATAGACACTCCGCAACATGCAATGCAAGTCTTTTTCAAAGACTAAGAATAATTTTTTAATCATCCAACACAACACACTACACAAAGTTGCAAAAACTGGCCCTACTCACTGTTCCACATCCTATGGCCCATTGAATAAATCACAGTACCACTCAGATGGCCACCCAACATTCTCAGTACTCATCATGGTTTGATTCTTAAAAGAGTCCTCTGGATAAAGTACTAAAAGAGGTAAATGAATGATGCAAGGTGTTGGAATGCGAGTGATAACAGGAGATGAAAAGATTTTTAAAAACCTCAAATAAATAGCCTGAATCAAGTCATGTCACTTTCAACAGAAATTGAAGGAACATAAGCCAAGTGCAAACTCGAATGCAATCAATGCAGCTGAAACAACACAACAAGTTACCTAGAATTCAGTTCATCTAGGCCCTTTATTGGTGTTAGCTTTATGGATACCTATGATCATCAGGAATAAACATTACTCATTTTAATTATTCATGCTGAATGTTAACTAACAGGATATGGGGTTTCACTCTCCCAGAAATCTATCTGAAAATACGGATACCTGAATATTTTTAATGTCATAATACATGTTTATCTCTCTAACATATGATACAACTTTATTTCAAATTGAAAGAGTAAAACGTTCAATCATATAGTGCCTTCACCTTGCCCTCTATAGTAAGTTTCAAACAACTCTATAACTATTATGTGTCCATTCTTTGTGAGATAGGCAAAGATATGATTGCTGAACATGTAAATCACAGTCCACTATTCTTTCGGTAATAAACAACTCTCTGTAAACAAACAAACATCCTCATCTTGTTTCCTTCATCAAACACATCTCATATTTTTATCAGTTCCTCCTGACTGTCCTCTGATTTTATCAATCAATGAAGAGGAAGATCTCACTGCTGCTGCCTTTTACTGTGTTATCCGGGAAGTTCAGCTTGGCACTAATAACCTCAGGGTCTACTTCTCCTCCAGCATCAGTTTGACTGAGGAAGCAAGGTTGCTTCACGGAAACTTATTTGCGGTCTGAAGAATCAGGGACCTCACTGAATAAACCTGTTAGAGGACCAATGTATCTTTAAAAATATAAATTATTCCACGGGCTACCTGTACAAAGGCTTCTCTCAGAGTTACCTGCGTCAAAGTTGCAGGGTCTAGCCTGCAATCCATCTCAGGTTAATTTTTACCTTTTCATGCTTCTCCATCCAATTATCAAATGCCTCATACTCTCCTACAAGTCAGCGACATCTCTGGCATTTCAAGGATGACATCACAGATGCTTCACCTTTGGCTAGCCCTGGAACATACTGCACAACAGCACACATTTACTCCTGTCATACAGATAAAAAACAGATAAAAATGATGGAGGAACTGATTTCCAAATCAGTAAACAAAAAATGCTGCTGGGAGTACAATATAGACACAATAACACTGAACAAATTATTTGTACGGGCATATATTCTGATGAAAAAGTCTTTCTTATGGAAGAGACTTGCCCTCCTTAGGTGCTCATTATTGTGGCCACCTCCCTATGCACCAGAGACCATATAATCAAAACACCCATTAATCAGTGACATTATTTCTGCATAATAATGCAATCAGGAGCCATATTGTACAAAGTGCCCATGGGGAGCAAAGGGTGTTTGCACCCGCTTTGAGTGCCCCTGGGTATTACAGAAGGGGCCGCAGACGCTTGTGCGGCCCCTTCTGTAATACAGATAACGCTGGCTCACATATAGCACCAGCACCATCATCAAAGGGTGTTCCCTCATTTGCATGGGGATGTGGCCTCATGCAAATGAGGGAATCTCTTTGCCTCTTTGCCTGTGCTGTATTATAGACGTGGGTGCAGAGGTAAAGAAGCTGTCAGGAGGCTCGTTGACACTGCACCACCTAAAAGGTGGTGTAGTGTCAGTGTGCCCCCTGATGGCAGCCCTCTAGAGGGGTTGAAGGGGATCATATGGACCCCCTAGACATCCCCATGCAGGCTGGTGCAGTCACTCATTGCACCCACCTGCAAGGTGATCTCTCACCCCTCTTAAAAGTGGAGGTGGGTTGCTGCCTGCACAGTGAAACACAGAGCAGCTGCTTCAAAGCCACTCTGTATTTCACTTGAATGTGCTGCCCCTAAGGCAGCACAAATTCACGGCTGCCCTGGGGGCAGCGCTTTCAATATAATATGGTGCACTCTCATTGTTAGCACAGGTCGCACTTTTTGTAAGGTGCGCCCGGCGCTAACAAGGAAAATATATTTATTCTCTAATATGGGCCCAGGTAAGTATGCATTTTTCTCTATGGAAACCCTGTGAATCCTCCCACTATTCCACTACTCATTTGTGCTAGGCATGCCCACAAACACCCCTCCGCTCAAGAACTTCATCCTGTGTTCAAACCAGCACCTGCTGGCAGGCTCTGGTAAAAAATTTGAACATTTTAAAAAGGGAAGTGGTTATTTATCCAGCTACCGGCCAAAGAGTACGTATTCTCTGCTATTTAACCAGCGACTGACAAAATAGCACATAATCTCTGCTGTTTAGCCGGCGATAGGCTAAATAGTGGGGATGATTTACAATTTGACTGGCGGCCGGATAAATAGTGTGAAGGGGTTTTTATCTAGCTGGCCGTGAAGAAATTAGGGACAGCAAGCAATGGTAGGGTGGTGGCCATTTTGTAATGGCAATTCAACATGTGTGAGGCATTTGAATGTAAGTGCATAACCACATGTATAATAGTTTGAACAAAGGTAAGTGCATGAATTAAGCTAAGCTGTTAACAGAGTAAACAAACAGTAAAATCAATTTTGAATAAACACATTTCTGTTGTTTTAATATTCAGATAGGAAATGTTGGAATCAAACTTGTATTTCAGGAGCTTCAGGATATGACACACAGATAATTTGTGCCGTAGTCTAGGAGTATTTGGCTGTCTTTATTAAGTAATGAATATGGTTTTAAACATGTTACATACATGTTTTATTCATTCATGAAAATCTGTTTCTTTTTTAATGTTCAAGAGATTCCATCTGGTGATTTGTGAGGGCTGGGCTCTTTTTGGACTTCTTATAGGAGGCTTTGTGCTAGCTGTAGGGTTTTTTTTAAGGGAGGTTGTGCTTGCTTAGTATTTTAAACCTGGAAACACAGCAGCAGCTGACAAGCAGTAGAAAACAGGGAATTGAGACAGATAGGTGGTGAATGGGCCCCAGAGGGAGGGGCATGTACAGTAAGCAATTGGTGCTAAGGAGCACAGTGCTTTGGGATGCTTGCAGGTGGTAAATTGAGACACAGTAATGCAACATCTATCAACATCTGTGGAAGTGAAAATAGAAGACAGGTAAGTAATGCATCTGGATAATACACAGGAGGAGTTCACTCTGCTGTCTGTGAATAAACACACTCGTTCATAGGATTCACCCCACAGAATGGGTTTCAGGCATAGATGCTTATTGGTCCCATGTCATGAATGGCCCCTTCAGCCTCAATCACATTTTAGTCACCTGCACAATGTATCTTGGGAATGGTAGTTTTGAGTTTTTACATGCTAAGCAGTGTTTTATGAGGACGAAGTCCTGTCTCTCTTGAGCCCTCATTTCTGTCCTTAACAGTGTTGTTTCAGAAAAAGGAATTTTTAAGCCAAAACAAATCTTGGTGACAGGATTGGAGGCTGTACCTAACTAGAGGCATTGCAGAGGGGGTCTTGCAGTATCTCTTCTTTCCTTCGCCAGATGAAAAAGATATCATCTATATATTGTGACCAATGAAGAAACTTTTCACAGAAAGTGACCACTGTGTTGTAAATGTCCTGTCCTTCAAAGTGTCTCACATACATATTCGCTTTACTTGGAGCACAGGTAGCTCGCATGCTGATCTCTTTAACCTGTTTATATGTGCATCCATTGAACAAAAAATAGTTGTTCCCCAAAATCACTTCAATACAACTAGTGATGAAAAACCGATCCGGAAGTGACTGGAAGAGAAGTCACTGTGGTTTCTTGGACAGTTCAAAAATCGCCATGAAAGTATGGCACCACACAGACTGTTTCCTGAAATGGGGCATTGAAATAAAAACTGCTGGGACAGAGCGGTACGTAGGCTCCCTTTGCCCAAAACCAAAATCCCCGCAAAATAATACCACTGTTGCTAGTGGGTACTTAGGGGAGCCATAGGCCCCGTAGAACATGCCCCAGACAGCCTCCCAAATCTCTGTATTTTCCACTCCGCAGTCCCAGAATCCCCCAGTCACATGAGACAGGTCTCTCTACCCTCAGTGTGGGGTGCGGCACACCAGAAGAGAAACACATGACTATGCCGATGCACGGCTCAAAGAAACAGCTATTTAAAATGTTGCTCTTGGAACTTTAACAGCCTCAGTAGTAAGGTGGGGAGACCGACTTCATCACCTTCCTTCAAGACTTTGACATTCTATAACTAGAGGAAACCTGGGCCGTGTCTCCAACGCCAATTACAGGCTTTAAGGAGTACCATCAACAGGTGATTAAAACCAAAAACAAGGGTAGAGCCTCTGGCGGACTATCAATATTCATTGCATCCCACCTAAGGGGGCAACAAGAACTGATCAATTTAGGCCAAACATGGGCTCAATGTGTCAAACTCTCAGTTTCGCAAGAATCAAAAACACCAAGCAAATTTTATAAAGACACATTTCTAATCTGCAACAGGTACATTCATCCTTCCCAGAAGCATAAAGCAGATAAAATAAAGTCTTTAAAATCTTTACTAAAATTGCTGCAATTCACCTTCCCCCAAGCCGGCATTATGTTGTCAGGAGACTTTAACATATCATTACTCCAAACTGGTATGAATTATGCAGCTCAATTTCTAAACCAAGCTGAAAACAGCATACCCCCAGTAGTTGCCAATTATTCCAGAACAGATCGCCAAGGGAAAACATGCATTGCAGCCCTAACAAACATGGGCATGCTCACTCTCAACGGCCGTCTTCCCCAAGACTAACCCGCAGCCATCACCAGAGCCTCAAACCGCACCAACAATATTCTAGACTACACTCTTGTAGACATAGAGCTGTTTCAATTGATCACCAGCTATCAAATAACACCAAGACTGAAGAGCGACAATTTTCCCCAGCTTGTCGAGCTCTCCATCTAACCACAGAGAGCCCCACGAAGCAATGACCTAATGGGCTCACCCAGTGCATATAATCTGAAAAGGCTCACCTGGAATGGAACAGAGGCATCCATAATAATAGATTTCATAATCACACCGTCTCAACAGTTCAAGCAAAGGAACATCTTGGTTCACCAAATAGCTCTTATGGGAAAAAAGAAAACTAAACAAGGAGATTAGAAAACTCTGGAATAGAGACTCAAAGCAGAGTCCAGACACGAAACGACAAATTAACATCTTAAAGCATCTGTACAAAAAGGCAATCTGGGCAGCAAAAAAACCACACCAATCAAACACCTGGACAAAGCTCCTGCACACAATTAAAACAAACAACAACAAATAGATTTGGGCAGAAATTAACATCGTAGCCAATAGCAGCTTCCACTATCATAACGCAGACATATCCATGGCAGACTGGACAGCACACTTGGATGATCAATGCACAACCATCAATCCCTGGAAACTTCCAAGGTCCAAATACATTGACAATCACACCTCTCAAAAATCAGCCTGAGGGACAATGGTTGAATGAAATCCAAGTCTGGAAAGTCCTAAAAAGATTGAGACAGGGCTCCAGGCCCAAAAGACCTCCCAAATGAACTACTCAAGCTCGATCAATACTTCTGGGCCTCCTATCTACCCCATTGTTTAACCATGCGTTTACTCCAACTGCATACCCGCATCATGTAGAGGCAGTATCCTCCATCCAATCTTCAAAGCAGGCAGCAGATCAAACCCTGCGAATTACCGACTAATCGCCCTTATTAATGTTGAGGCTAAACTGTACACCTCCAACATTCTTCTAGACCTGGAGGCTTGGACCACTCCTAGCAACATCATTCCAACTCCATAAACTGGTTTTAGACCAGGCACAAGTACAACAATCAACCTTTTGGCCCTGAGTCTCCTAGTACAAAAAGCCATTTACAAGACCACCAAATTGTACACCTGCTTTGTCGACCTAAAAGCAGCTTTTGACATGCCCGAGAGAGTGCTTTTGGTCAAAGATGGTCAAATGGGGTTCTCCACCAAAGCTCCCCGGGCCACAGTCAACTTACACACAGAAACATTGGTTTGAGGCAAAGGCGCAGAACAACATACCCTAAAGCAAGGATGTGTGCTTGCCCCCAGCTTATTTAACATCTTTACAGCGGACCTAGATGCATGTTAAGTGGAAGTTCAAAGCGATCCACTCAAGATAACACAAAACGCCCTGGGAGGTGCTTACAATACCCGGACGACATAGTCCTATGCAGCCAGACCCCAATTGGCTTCCAGCCAGTAAATTACTTGAATATATAGAGGTGCTTGGACTGAAACTGAACCACAACAAAACCAAGGTCATTTTTTTCCCAAATGCGCACCTCCATAATACATAATACAAAATTCAACTTCTGTACTCCAAACTAAAATTTCAAGACCACCTAGTTCAAAGATGGGCTCAGGCAAATAAATTGCGCTTTGCACTCAACACACTATGGACAAAGCTGGGCTGTCCATTCCACTCCCATCTATTACAAGTAATCGCAGCCAAGTTTCTTCCCACACTCAACTATGGTTCAAAACTCTTAAAGGAAAAGGACGCGATCACCGCACCCTGTTTATATGCATTTTTCGCCTCCCGCGATTCACCTACCCGGCTCAGGTCCAATTGGAATTTGGGTTATTCCACCCATCCCCAGTTAGGATGGCCACCCTCATTAAACTGTGCTGGAGATTGAGAGCGGGACTACCAGACTCACTGGCAGCCCTATGCTGGACAGAAGTAAAGAACCAGCCCACAACCAAGAATGCCTGGCCAACGGTGCTCCAGCATGTGCTAACCTCCCTCAACCTGATGAATCGTGGGTCCTAAACACCAGCTTTTCTGCATGTCAAAAAATCACCAATAAAGCAGCCAAACTACAAGCCTTGTCACTCAATGAAGCCGAGATGGCATGGAAAAAACATGGATGGATGGTTCTGCAACCCAACACAAGCTGGAGTCCGTAACCTTACCTCATAAGCCACATATCTCCATCAATACAGTATTCTCTCCTCCTTATCTGTTTGGGAGCTTTTACATCAAAAGAGCAGGTTCCACTTTGTAAACAAACCTGGTTGAACCCCAACTGTCGGTTATGCAGTGGCTCCGAAGAGACTGTACTATATTTTCTGTGCTTCTGCCCTACTGTCAGCCCAATGAGATGGAAACTATTACTACCCACCCTCCAGACTCTCCAGATAAGATATTGCCGACCCACGGTGATGACACTTTTGAACAGTCACTCGCTTTAGCTCTCCTGTAGGAGCAACAAAGTTCTTTCAACAAATTAATAAACAGCTACAAACACAGCGGGGGAGAGTGCGAGGACTGAGCGAGGTAACTCGGCACATGGAAACAAATCTTACGTTACCGTCACACAGTCTTTCAGCCAAGCAACAATAGCACTGTATTAATTTTAGTAACAATTGGGAGTTTTTTTATTGTTTTATAACTGAACCGTTACGTATTTTTAAAGTGCACATTGTATAAACCGATTTCGTGCCATTTTCAGTGTAGTGTTGCTGGGGAGACTTTCCTAGTCTTAGGGAATAATCCAGACAAAGCTTGGCTCTACAGCGAGGGCACCTCTGCAATCTGAGCCACTAAGCGATCCCACACTATGTGGATTTTCTTAAATTCTGCAAGACAGCTGCACGCATATTATGAATGGTTATCACCAAGAGAGCTTTGTGTGCCCTTCAACAGGGGTTAATGTTTATTAAGCTATTATTGACAACATTTTTATGCTCAATGAATTGTCTGTTTTACCATATGGTTACGGCATCCCATCCTTTAACCAGGATCCGATCCATGCTATGCTAGACAGCATGTTTTATACACAGTGAAGTGCATCATGATAATAATTGGTCTTGCCCAGGCACCTTGATGGTTATGTAGGTAGGCCAGCCTTTAGTTGACTCTGAAACACTTGTATTGTCAACGGAGTCTCCCCCATTATGATACTCTTCTCCTTTAGTCACTGTTATGGACATTCTTTTTCTCCTTTTTGTTAGGAGGCTCTGTCACCTAGTCAGGAGTTCAATCTCAATACTACTGCCCACATTCTGTTGTTTACTATCACTTTTAATGTTTTTTAACTTGTGTGCTGCCCCTCCTCCTGTAACGTATTTTGACATTTTGTTCTCATGCACGTGTTTTTTTATACATAATTGTAAAGGTTTTAATTGACCGAACAATAAAGATATCATTCATTGATTCAATGGATAATGAATTGTTATGCTTGGTCAGAACTTCATCAGGGGCTTTCTGTTAGGAACTTGCGTCCTCCACCTAAGAATAAATGCCAGTGAGTGGGGGCTACGATCATTTATTGTAAAAGAAGGAGATTCTATTCCCCATGTTACCTCTGGGAACCACACGACCAGTCCTGGACTGCTTTAGTAAAAGCGTGGTCCTCTAAGATGGCTGCAAGCGCTAAGTTTAGCGCTGCAGCCTTTCAATTGTGAGCGCGAGGATTCCAGCACAGCTGAGGCTCGCGCTCTCCCTCAGCTGTGCGCACTTCACCAGGACCGTTGGGCGAACAGCAGTGTGAGCGTAAATGTTCGTGGTATCTCAGAGTAGTTTAATGTTAGAAAGTATTCCGTTTCGTTTATTCGGCGGTAGAATAGAGTCCTTCTACGCGCCGGTTGTTGAAAAAATCCCTTCAAGGTGAAGGTTAAGGTCGTTTCCAGGAATTTGGCTGTTCAGAATCCCAGACGCTTTCGGAGCTCGTGTCTCTGTCAGGAAAGCTTCCAGACACGCAAGTACCCTTTTCATGGAAAGCCATTAAGAATTCTCATTTTCAAAGAAAAGTGTTCCTTGTATCAGTTGTTCATTAGTTTATTCGTTCTCGCTGGGCTTAAAGGCTAATACAATATTTCAAGTTAACAAGAAATTGAATATTAATAGCAAAATAGAACTTACCAGAAATTACTGTTCCTGTGAGTCTCCAAGTTCAATTCAACCTGTAGAAAAAGGCAAAGAAAGGTTATTAGAATTATACCAACCCTAATAGATTTTAGAGTGAGTAGTTAGATTAAGAGAAACTAAAAACTGTCATTGCTTTCAACAGAAAAATGCAACGCTTCCTGTAAAACCATTGGGAAATACGTTTATATCATAAAAGCATCAAAATCAATAGAAGAGAGGCAATAGCTCAGTCTCTTCGTGAGTACGTGATATGAGGGTATTAAATACATATGTATTGAAGTTGTTTAACCAGGTTTAGATCTAAGTAATTGTGTTTTTTGTGTTCCAGTGTCTTAAAACTGAAAAAACTGTGCAAGATGCAAGATAGAAGTAGCAGCCTAGAAGACACCAGATTGAAGAAGACAAAGCTGTCTCTTCTCTGTCCCCTACCCCTTTCCCCCTGGGAATTTCATCATACTCTCAGAAATATTCCTTTGGGAGCGTGGAGAGAGACTCAGAGTGGCATTGGGAATAATCATCATTCTGCTCCTGTGAAGTATCTGGGAAACTTCAAGTAAGGCTCTTGACAGAGTGAAGTGCCCATGAATTTTTACTCACCTGAGCAGAATGGCCAAGGGATTAGATCTGAAGAGTTTAGGGGGAATTTTAGAAGTCATTCAAAAAGAGTTGCTAGCTGTCAGAGAAGAGAATAGAACCTTAAGACAAGACTTATTGGCCTCCAGGAGAGAAACGACAGATTTAGCTAGCAAGGTGGACGGTTATTTCTGAGGCACCAGTTTTACAGCCCTATCTCAGGATGCACAAACTAGTAGTACTACCCCTTTATCACACCCTAAGAGTACTACACAGGTAATACACTCTTTGTCTCCAGTTATCCCGCTTGCCCCACCAGAACGTTTTAGTGGTGACCCCCAAAAGGCTCAAATTTTTCTTACACACTGTTCCCTTCACTTCATGTGTCGTCCTCCCATTTTCCCTGATGCACAGTTCCGAGTAGCCTTTATTCTTTTGTACTTAAGTGGAGACGCAGCGGCTTGGTCTTTGCCTCTGGTCTCCAAAGATTCGGCTATCCTGTATGATTTTGACGAATTTAAAAAAGAATTTCTGCGGATCTTTGATTGGAGAAGAGTTTCTCAAGCCACTGACAACGAGTTGCTGGAGTGAAGACAAGGAAATAAGGAATTAGTCGCCTACCTGGCCCAATTTAATAAGCTTATAGTAGAAACAGTTTGGCCAGAGAATAAAAGAGCTGCATTGTTTTACAGGGGCTTGAAGGATGAACTCAAAGATGCCCTGTCCCAAATACCCAATAGACCCATTGAAGTTTCCGCCCTTGTTGATTTGGTCCTAGAATTGGATTATAGACAGTCTGAGAGAAGAGGCGAGAAAAGAAGGGAGTTTTGCCCGAGTTTACCTAGATTCCATTGGATGAGATCAGAAGGAACTAGGTCAGCAGAGAACACCCAGACGGTAGAACCTATGCAGATTGGTGCAGTGAGGGGTCCTCTTTCAAAGGAAGAAAAGGAGAAGAGGAGATTGAGTAACCTTTGCATGTACTGTGGGGTCAGTGGCCACTTTGTAAGGTCTGTCCGAAGAAACCAAAAACTTTGCCGAAGGAAAACGTGCGGCACCACCAGTAGGAGGGGTTGGACGGGTGGATGCTAAAGAAATCACAACTCCAGATTCCCATCTGTTGGCGAATACGCTACAATCGTCGGCTCCGCATTTAACTCTTCCAGTTACCTTGAAGTTCAGAACATGTATCCAGCCTGACATACCGGTGATGATAGACTCCGGAGCCACCGGAAATTTCTGTGACATAAAATTTGCCTCTAAGATAGGACTGCAAGCCATACGAAAAACCAAGAGTGAAGCAGTGAGAGCGGTTGACGGTACGAATCTTTCTTCTGGTCCAATCGTTAGTCACACTGAGGAAGTGGAACTTGTTCTAGCAGATGGCCATCGAGAAAGCCCTACAGTTTAACTTGATTGATGCACCACAGTTCCAATTGATCCTTGGACTTCCATGGTTAACAGAACACAACCCTCAAATCGATTGGGAGAAAAGATTGATTAGGATGAACTCAGAATACTGCAAGGAGTCTTGTTATCACGGCAAAGAGCAAGTGAAGGAGTCTAGTTTAGCTGGCTGTCTGTGTGAGAACGGAGCGTCTGTGTGCGTGATATGTACCAAAGAAGTTCCAGAAATGTACCAGGAATATGAGGATGTTTTTAGTGAAGTCAATGCTGAGAAACTTCCCCCTCATAGGCCTTATGACCGCAAGATAGAGCTGGAACCTGGAGCGAACCTTCCGTGCAGTAGAATCTACGCCCTGACTGAAAAAGAGGACACATATTTGAAAGAATATATTCAGACTTATTTAAAGAATGGTTTCATCAGGCCTTCTCAGTCCCCAGCCTCTTCGCCGTTATTTTTTGTGCCAAAGAAGGAAGAGGGCGATCTAAGAACCTGTATAGATTACCGCGCCCTGAACAGAATCACCATTAAGAACAGGTATCCATTGCCGCTGATTTCTGTGCTCCTAGACCAGGTTAAGAGGCCCAGATCTATACAAAACTCGATCTCAGAGGGGCATATCACCTAATCCGGATTAGAGAGGGCGATGAATGGAAGACCACATTCAGGACCAAGTTCGGTTTGTACGAGTACCAGGTGATGCCCTATGGTCTTTCCAATGCACCAGCAGCTTTCCAGTATTTTATAAACGACGTTTTGAGTCAATATATTGACAGGTGTGCCATCGTTTATATTGATGACGTTTTGATTTACTCAGCGTCAGAAGGAGAGCATCAAGACCACGTCAAAGGGATCCTGGAGAAGCTCCGGGAAAACAGCTTATATGTCAAGCTTGAAAAATATGCATTCAATGTCCGCTCAGTGGATTTCCTTGGTTTTGTTCTATCTCCAGAAGGAATTACCATGGATACACAAAAAATCAAGGCAGTGTTGGATTGGCCATCTCCTATGACTGTAAAGGAGATACCGCAATTTATTGGATTCGCAACTTTTTATAGGAGATTTATTCAGGACTTTTCTCAAAAGGTGGTTCCCATAACTCATTTGTTAAGAAAAGGCGTTCCTTTTTTCTGGTCAGAAGAAGCGGAGGCTGCTTTTCAGTCCTTAAAAAAGAGTTTTACCTCGGCGCCCATCCTTCTCCATGCGGATCCTACTGAGCCCTTCTATGTGGAAACGGATGCGTCAGACCAAGCTATTGGAAGAGTTCTATCCCAGAGACATAAGGAGACCGGTCAACTGCATCCGGTAGCGTACCACTCCCGAAAACGTCTCCCTGCTGAGATCAACTATACAATCACAGAGAAGGAGCTTCTAGCTATTAAGGATGCTTTCAAGGAGTGGAGGCACTATCTAATGGGAGCCCGACATACTGTGACAGTTTATACGGACCATAAGAATCTGCAATTCCTGAAATCGGCAAGAACTCTGACACAGCGTCAGCTCAGATGGTCCCTATATTTTGCGGACTACAACTTTGTGATCACCTATCGTCCTGGAAGCAAGAACGGCAAGGCAGACGCCTTATCCAGGTTGGATACGGATGAACAAAAGACAGTTATTGACGACCAAAAGATCATTCCTGAGTCGAAAATAGTGGGAGCAATTACCAGTGAAACTCTGGATGAGAAGATAAGAGAGTTTCTTACTCCGGAAGAGCTTCAGCAATGGGTTTTGGCAGATCCGTCTTGAGAAATCCGAAATGGTTTGCCCTATCATGATGGAGCCTTGTACATACCAACCTTGGAATTGCAAGAACGAATTTTGCATGAATGTCATGATCACCCTATGGCAGGTCATAAGGGAATAAATAAGACCGGAGATCTGGTTAAAAGACAATTCTGGTGGCCAGGATTGACTAAAGACATCAAACAATATGTATTAGGTTGTGGGATCTGTGCTCAGGGAAAACCGACATGACAATCACCTCAGGGGCTACTACAACCAATGCCAACACCCCCTCACCCGTGGCACACGGTGACCATGGATCTAATTGTAGACCTACCTTCCAGTCGAGGCTACGGTGCAATCCTGGTTTTTGTGGATGTCTTTACCAAAATGGCCCACTTTGTTCCACTAAAAGACACCCCTAGTGCTAAAGAATTGGCGACACAGTTTGGTTTACATGTAGTGAGGTTACATGCAATCCCTAAGGTTCTTATTTCAGACCATGGCACTCAGTTCCTATCTCATTTCTGGAAGGCCTTTACCCAGGGGTTGAATATTGAAAATAGATTCTCTACTAGCTACCACCCAGAGACTGATGGGCAGACTGAGAGAGCAAATCAGGAGCTAGAGCAGTATCTAAGACTATTTTTGTTAGATCAGGAAGGGGATTGGCCAGACCTCCTCTGGGCAGCTGAATTTGCACACAATAACTCCAAAAATAGCTCTACAGGTTACTCTCCATTCTATTTAAATTACGGCCGACACCCAAACCTGATGATCAGTACTAATGAAGTTTCTGTCCCAGCAGCAACAGATTTGGTCAGACATTTAAGTGAAACCCATGAGGTAGCTAGGGAAAAGTTGAAAAAATCTAAAGAATTGTACAAAGGTTAGGCAGACAAGAAGCACCAAGAATTTAAAACTAAAAGGGAATCGGAAATTCCAACCTCGCTTTATAGGTCCCTTTGAAGCTGAGAAGAAGTTGAATTCAGTGACTTTTAGGTTAAAATTGCCTGCACAAATGAAAATTCACCCAGTATTTCATGTCTCCTTACTAAAGAAATCTTCACCATATCGCAGGCCCAGAACACTTCCCAAACCAATTCCAACTGCAGACGGTGAGGAGTTTGAAGTAAAAAGGATCCTAGATTTCAAGTGGAAGAATAGGAAGCTGTATTATTTGGTCTATTGGAAAGGTTATGGACCCGAGGAGAGATCATTGGAGCCATATTCTAATGTGCATGCACCAAGATTAGTGAAGGCCTTTCATGATCAATATCCCCTTAAGGTGAAGCCTGGGGGAACCCCCCTTGCAGAGGGGTACTGTCAGGAAAAATTAAATGAAAAAATGAAATGAAATTTGTACTTGTAAAGCGCACTTATACCCCCAAAGAGGTGTCCTGGCGCTGTACGCATACCGCTGTGGAACCCTTCCTGGCTTTTCCCTGTGAAATGTCCACTCCTGGGCACCCCCAGGGTGAAGCCAGGCATCCCAGCGCTGTTGGGGCCGTTGTGGAGATTAAGCAAGCTATTGCCCAGAGTTGCAGAGTGGGACCCATGATTAGAATAGGCACCGAGGCGAGAATGATCAGGTCCGAGGAAATTGAGTCCAAGACCCTCCGAGGCGGGAATTGAACCCTGGTCCCGGGCCAGATCTCTGCATCAGGGTCTGCCGCTCTAACCATTGAGCCACACTTCTCCACTCATGCATCCTCCGCCTCAGAATAAATGCCAGTCAGTGGGGGCTACGATCCTTTATTGTAAAAGAAGGAGATTCTATTCCCCATGTTACCTCTGGGAACCACACGACCAGTCCTGGACTGCTTTAGTAAAAGCGTGGTCCTCTAAGATGACTGCAAGCGCTAAGGTTAGCGCTGCAGCCTTTCAATTGTGAGCGCGAGGATTCCAGCACAGCTGAGGCTCGCGCTCTCTCTCAGCTGTGCGCACTTCACCAGGACCGTTGGGCGAACAGCAGTGTGAGCGTAAACGTTCGTGGTAGCTCAGAGTAGTTTAGTGTTAGAAAGTATTCCGTTTCGTTTATTCGGCGGTAGAATAGAGTCCTTCTACGTGCCGGTTGTTGAAAAAATCCCTTCAAGGTGAAGGTTAAGGTCGTTTCCAGGAATTTGGCTGTTCAGAATCCCAGACGCTTTCGGAGCTCGTGTCTCTGTCAGGAAAGCTTCCAGATACGCAAGTACCCTTTTTAGGGAAAGCCATTAAGAATTCTCATTTTCAAAGAAAAGTGTTCCCTGTATCAGTTGTTCATTAGTTTATTCGTTCTCGCTGGGCTTAAAGGCTAATACAATATTTCAAGTTAACAAGAAATTGAATATTAATAGCAAAATAGAACTTACCAGAAATTACTGTTCCTGTGAGTCTCCAAGTTCAATTCAACCTGTAGAAAAAGGCAAAGAAAGGTTATTAGAATTATACCAACCCTAATAGATTTTAGAGTGAGTAGTTAGATTAAGAGAAACTAATAACTGTCATTGCTTTCAACAGAAAAATGCAACGCTTCCTGTAAAACCATTGGGAAATACGTTTATATCATAAAAGCATCAAAATCAATAGAAGAGAGGCAATAGCTCAGTCTCTTCGGGGTACGTGATATGAGGGTATTAAATACATCTGTATTGAAGCTGTTAAAACAGGTTAAGATCTAAGTAATTGTGTTTTTTGTGTTCCAGTGTCTTAAAACTGAAAAAACTGCGCAAGAAGCAAGATAGAAGTAGCAGCCTAGAAGACACCAGATTGAAGAAGACGAAGTTGTCTCTTCTCTGTCCCCTACCCCTTTCCCCCCTGGGAATTTCTTCATACTCTCAGAAATATTCCTTTGGGAGCATGGAGAGAGACTCAGAGTGGCATTGGGAATAATCATCATTCTGCTCCTGTGAAGTATCTGGGAAACTTCAAGTAAGGCTCTTGACACTTTCTCTATAGCTTCTTTCTGTGCGATATTCATATTCAGTGACTACACTAAACGTCACTATTAGGACCAAACGCGAGGTTATCTACTTTGTTGATCATGTCAGTCATGTCGCGTATGCAGGACTTTAAAGAAGAGACACTAGGCTTCAGGAAAAGCATCTGCATACTGTGAAAGTGGTTCAGTAATTGAATCAATACTTCAAACAATGGGTCTAAAGGGGCAATCTGTTTTAGGTAAAAATGTCAAGATTTTAGCTGGACACTTTATAACAATTTTCTCAAATATCTCAACTTTCAAGCCCACCATTTCCATATTAGGGGTGGCTTGAGACTGGGGTTTAACTCCTGACCTATTTTATTCAGCACGCAAGTAAAGAGAATTGTGGAGAAAGAATTTTGTTATCTAATTTTGCGGTAAAGACTGAAAATATCTTTATACACCTCAAATGTATTAGCTGGACAGGAAGGAGCAAGGGATAATCCTTTCCTCAAAACAGATTCTTCAGCCTCTGAAAGAATAGAGAAAGATTAAATATAGGAATTGTGTCATAATTCACTGATCCCTGTGTCCCCTTGTCTGCAAGTACTCTTGAGAGTGCTCAAGTTCTGTGAACCATCTCCCCCCTTAATTCTGCCTCCTAATCCCTCTCTGACCTGTGCAGCGAAAGACTAAGAAATAAGAAGAGTATGAGTTTTGTCCTGGTAAAGAACCACCAGCCCCCAATGCAAAAGAGTTTTGATTCCCACAGAACCCTCCTTGATCTTGAAAAGGTCATGAGTCATGAGAAGACCCTTCGGTATCTGACTGAGAGGAGGTAGTATCAGAGAATTTAACTTTTTTTCTCTGTTTGGAGCTACTATCTGTTTGTTTGTATAAGCTTTATTCGACAGAAAATGTCATAAAAGCTGTAAAAAAATATATATATATACATTTTTTTTTAAAAGGAGAAATACAAACATGCAACATCTTAAGCTTGTATGAGCAAACAGTACGGCATAATAGCCGATTGGGCCCTGGGCACAAAAATACATTTGTCATATTCCAATAGTTAAAAGTCAATATAATAGAGAAAAAATGCGCAATTGATACATCAAATGTGAATCTACAATAAAAAACAAGGTAAAAAGATAAAAACAGTAAGCATTTCATCTTAATAACAAATCTTCGCTATGCTATAGTTAATCGTTAGTTTGCTGGAAAATTTTGGATTTTTCCTGATATAGCAGCAAAGAATAACAGATAAAGTGCTAGTGCATAGGAATTAGTCTTGTATTAGGCCTAACAGATTTGAAGTTGTGACAAAAATTTGTCACAGCCTTGTTTAAGTTAAAACTGTGCCATTCTTGAAAGAGCCTTCCACCTGATGAGCCATGCCTGGCCTAGAAACTTTGCTACGCAACATGCAAAAAAAGGTCTGGAGTCGGACCTAAGAATGCGCAATGCTGTATGGTGATCCCGTGTGCCCAATTGCTTGAAAATCAATTTTAGCCATTTGGCCCGCAAGATGTTATATGCCGGGCAGGCAAACATTACATGGGCG
The DNA here is from genome assembly GCA_963921515.1 of Calotriton arnoldi. NCBI lineage: Eukaryota > Metazoa > Chordata > Amphibia > Caudata > Salamandridae > Calotriton > Calotriton arnoldi. Next base: position 482,606 of record CAWUFW010010248.1, on the reverse strand, counting down.
ATGCTTTCTATCGGGGCTCTGCAGCATGGGCAATCTTTTCCATTGCTTGAATGCCATTTCGCAGTAGTCTCGCGAAAACAGGGAGAGTTCCAAACCTAAAATGTATATACAACATCCTGTCCCTGGGGACCTGGATTATGTCAAGAAAGGGCTCAAGATATCTGGTTTGTTTGTGCAAATAAAATTCTATTGTTAATTTGCCCACATTAGGTTTGTGGATCTCCCGTTGGTCCACCCATTCCCAATAGAGTCGTTTAAGCTCGTCTCTCCTAGGGGATTCCTGGCTGTTCCAATAGGCTTGGAGTCCAATGGCTGTCAGCGGTTTTTTTACATTAGAAATCCAGCCTATTTTGCAGCCAGTATCTAGGCGAATGATCTCGGTGAGAGCTTCGGCGTAGGGGAGAAGCTCAGAGGTCCGTCTGATGCGGGCCCAAAAGAGTAGTGGGCGTAACCTGGCTACATCAACAATCAACCGCCTGCCCATGTCCTACTATCTAGTCCACTCCCTACTACACCAAAATTGGATGACCAAAAGTTTGGTAATGGTTACTGATAGTCCATCTCTTTTGAAAAGTCCCTGATGTCTGTGCATAATTTCGCTATTTTCCGTTTAAGTAAATAGTCATCAAACGTATTTAATTCACCATTAATCTCCTCCAGTTTCTTTTTTCCTTCATCCATTGAGAACCGGTTCTTTAATTTAGCTTCTAAATCCTGAATGTCTTTCAATAATTTTAATACTAATTTTCTTGCTGTTTCTATAATTTTCATCATCCAGTCACTTTGGCCTCTATTTGCAATAAGAGGCCCTTTCTCTTAGAACTTACCGAGCTCAATAAACAGAGCAGGGACATTTTTTATGTGTAATCCGATTGGGATGATCCCAGCTTTTAGATGCTCCAACAGAAATTGTTCACGTCCCTCTGTTCTTTTAACTTTCTTTTTTAGATTCAATAATTTCATTCACTCTTTATTATCAATATTGGCAGTTGTGGTGATCCTATCTGAACCATTTGGACTACTTATAAGTTTCTTAAAGTCCTTTTCAGTAAATCCAAATATTTGCAATGTCCCCATGCCCAAAAATAGGCACAATATACAAAAAACAAGCATTGGTTGAAAAGAGCTATACAATCTAGCTCAAAAAACAACAACAGGGTGTGGAAATTGTAGGGGACAGGAGTACCCACTTAAATGTAGAACCAAAGCACACCTCTTCTAAGCCCCCTGTAATGTATTCATAATCTTATCCATTCAGAATTAATTGAGAGATTAATACCTCACTACTTGGATAAGATCAGAAATAAATCTATCAGGCATTAAACATACATTGTATAAACATATGCATAATTTCAAAAGCAAGAAAGTGAGGGCAAAAGCAAAATCAAACTAGCCCACCCAACCACGCAGAATTACTCAAACCAACAATAAAGTCCTTTAGTTAAAAACAAAGCCCCTGTTGTAGATCCATAGTCCAATCATGAAAGAAACAATGTATAATCTTTCCTCCTTGTGTGGTCAACAACAGCAGACAAATTAAAAACATTGACACATGTTCTGGTGGATCACACTGAAATTTTCTTCCACCTTCATCAGGACCAGACAGATGATAAAAAATAAAGATCTTCAATCTCTCAACAACATTGCAAGGGGGTCTAACAGTAAAGAAGAAATTGTACAAATTGAAAAAATGATGATAGAGAGCACAACATATTGATACAACAACACAGTTTAATCCATCTCAAATCATGCAAAAGGAAACACCAAAATTGTAAAAAAAAAAGAAAACTAACAAATATTGTGGCATATACAGTCCATGGTATAAGGTATAAGGTATAAATTTTATTTGCATAGTTAATTAAAACCATTGCAAAATGACAACATTTTTAAAAATATCAAATATATACATATACGACTTATTCCTTCATGATTCTTGTTTAAAAACCTGCTAAAATTGAAATTTTCTATGATTAAGCAGCTCCCATGCAATAGATGCTGAGAGCGGACAGGAAACCCCCTATTTGAGATGCCTTGTAACATTCATGGCATACCTTGCCTAGTAGAAGTTAGCGGTCCCCTAATGAATAGCGCCTGCGCTAGCAGATAAATACAGAGAAAGTCAGCACGGACCCCCAAATGCGGCTCATTTAGCGAGTCCTACCCGGCGGGCTTTGGCCTCCATTAATGATGTGAGCTCGAGAATCGGCAATCGGTCGAACGATACGGTCAGTGCAGCTCGATAAACATTCAGTCATGCAGTGGCTCGACCGGCAGTGCATCGTCACCGGCGGACGACCACATGTATTGTCGAGCAGGCTGCTGCTCTTCCCGCCCTGCTCCTCCGTTAGCTCCATGGCCTGCTCTGATCTCTGTCAAGTGCTGTGGGGAGCATTCCAGTAGTCCTCTATAATTAAGCAGCTTCACCAGCAAAGTGTCTGATCTCTGTCCAAGTACTGCGGGGAGCATTCCAGTAGGTCAAGAGACTTTCTGCCAGGCGTTGGCAAACCCTTCCGGCCTTGGCAAATCTACCCTTATTACAATACTAGCAACAACATGTGACGTGCCTTCAGGTGCTGTTCTATCTGACCACCACGTGCTTCAGATACAAAAATTCTTATTTTGTGTGGAGAGACTCTTTAATGCTCATCAGGAAGTTTGCTCATGAAATTACTGGCTAGGTTCCTTATGTCAGCATTTCAGGCATTTTGCTTTCACACAGTCTCAGATACTTCACTAGACTGCAGTTCAATTGTGGATCATTGGGTGTGAAGCATGCCAGCAGTGCTTGCCTCCTGGTACGAATCCCCCGTTGGTTGAAGTGTTGCTTCAACAGTTGTTTCCGTTCCTTAAGAAGTTTTTTGCAGGAACATAGTAAGCGCAGCAGATCTTCAGATGCTGAGCCACATAAACGGCACGCAGAGCCCGCTTTCTCTCTTAACCAGGGTGGAAGATGTTGAATACAGGGTAGCAGCCCCAGTCTGTACTTCAAGAACGCTATTTTTATGTTTTTGTCATAGCCCAGATTAAAATACGCTTGAGCGGCCAACTCTGTATATGTCTTCAATGTCATCCAACCATGGGCCCTTTATGTCAATGAAGCCTTGTCCTCCAGCCAAGAAAGATGTTTCACTGTCTTCCACACTAGTTTTTTAAAAATGGTATTAGTTGTTGGTGTTTCCCAAAGCTGACATAGCCCCATCCCATTTAAACTACTGTTAAGATATATCGCAGCAGGTGTTGTGGTGTGTTGTTGTAGCTCCTTCCATAGTTGTTCATTTAGTGCGGAGCTTTTCGCACTTTATCCCACACAATAATAAAGGCCCCTTGTCTTGCAACTGTTTGTTTTTGAACGCCAAATTCAAGCCTGATTTGCGCAGGCGAGGTATGTTTGGGCAGTCCAAAGATGACCCTGTATGCTGTTGTTACTGTGGCGTCAAGTATTTTTGCGTCTCTACCTTTCTGAGCCTTGCTGCCATAGGTGATTGTTGGCAGCAGCTTTGCCCGCACCACCTCAATCAAAGGGAAAATCGATGGTCCCGTCAGTTTAGAATTTAGCGATTTTAGAGTGGTGGCCAATACTAGGCTTTTGCGCCTGATGCTGTTCTTCTGTGCCAAAAAGCAACCCCCTGTATCCAGCTTCACACCCAGATATTTGTATTCTGCTGTATCCTCAATTTTAGTATCTCCCCAAAACCAGGCTCCAGCTTGTCTCCTTTTTTCCTGATTATCATAGTTCTTGTTTTATCCAGGTTGATCGTTAGATCATTTGCTTTAGAGAAGTCCCACGTTGCGTTTAAGAGGTGTTGTAGCCCTACTTTTGTTTTACTAATCAGGACTATATCATCCGCGTACAAGAGGCATGGTATCAAGATGTCTCCTAGTTTTGGGGCATGTGAGTTGCAGCTAATTAGAAGTGGTACTAAGTCAGCTATATACAGGTTAAAAAGAGTCGGGGCTAAAACACATACCTGTTTCAGCCCCTTTTCCGTAGGAATACGCCTCGACAGGAAAGTTCCATTTCCCAGCTTCACCTGCAGCCATGTATCCGTGTGCAAGTTTATTAACAAGTTTAATAAGGGCTGTGGCAGCCCCCATCTATGCAATTTGGACGATAGTTTAGTGTGGTTGACATGATCAAATGCGGCCTTATAGTCAATAAAGCAGAAGTATAGATGTGTCCGTGCAGCCTCAGCCTTGTCCATAAGCATTGCCATGCTTAGTATATTGGTTATTGTCCCGACTGTTTTTACAAATCGAGTCTGTTGTAGAGGAATTGCAGATCTTTCTGTGGCCCATGCCTGGAGATCCTCTAATAATGTACCAGCAAACATTTTTGCCTCATTATCTAATAAGGCCACTAATCGATAGTTTTGTGGTACCGACACTTCACCAGATTTATAAATTGGGGAAATGATTGATCCTTTCCATGAGCTAGGCAGGTTGTTTAACATTCTGATTTCTCTAAAGAGTGGTTCCAGTGCTTCTGCCCAAAAGGTTGCCTCCTGTTTATATAGTGCTGGAGGTATTCCATTAGGGCCAGGAGCACCTTCCCTTCTCCCCTTGCCTATCTGCCGTTTAATTGCAGTTCTGTGAGTTGTTTGAAGTTCCTCCGTCGTTAAACCTCTCCTTGTGTTCCCAGACTCAACGGGGTTGCTTCCAGCACCGGCCTTGATTACCATATGGCATTCTGGTTCATTTTGTGTAATTTGGCCCTGCTCACTAAGCTCAAAGCTTTGTTGAAAATGGGAACTAAGGTATTTTACCCAATCTTCCTCGACGATGTTCGAGGAAATGCCATCATGATTATGATGAATAAATTGGTTTATTGTGTTCCAAAACCTGGCGCTGTTATTGTGTTTAACATCAGCAAATACTTTGACCCAGAATTCCTCCTCCATAGCTCTATTAATATTCCTTTTCAGTTTTTTCAAATCTGCCCTTTGTCTCCGTAGTAATTCCAATTGAGTTTTATCATTGGGCTTGTGCCGGAGGTGTCTCAGAGATCGATAAATGTGATTTTTGGCAAGCTTAATTTCTTGCTTTGCAGTATATGGTATAGGATTCGTGCCACTGAAGCTTTGCTGATTTGGTGGTTTGGTCTTTGACGCATACGCTTCCATCATTGTTAGAAAATTTAGCCATTTCTCAACTTCCCCTTCTCCGGCTCTGGTGGCGAAATGCTGTTTTGCAATTCCCAGCATCTCGCTGCCAGCAGCTATCTTGAATTTTATTCTTTTTAAATTGATGGTGACATCTGTTCCCTGTGGCGCCCGGCAGCGTTCAAATGCTGGAGTAATGGTTCTTAGTTCTATTTCCTGCGGCCGGTGATCGCTATCGCCTTTGTTGCCCAAGCGAAACGAAGCAATTTGATTAAACAGACCTAAGGAGACAAAGGTATAGTCCAATATTGAGCATGTTCTGGTTGAACTATACGTTGTAACAGGAGGATCATCTTCGACTGATCTGCCATTTAGTGCCCTTAGATTTAAGCGTTCCAGGTCCTCCAGGATTGACTGTCCTGACTTAGTGTGTTTGCCCAGTTGTAATGTCCCTTGCGGTGGGATGTGCCAAGTTATATTTTGCTGGAGCACTTCTTCGTCCATGGAGGAACCCATTAAATTGTAATTTAGATCCCCAGTGAGGATAAGATCAGTAGTAGGGCCTTCTCTTATGCAGGTTTCCACAAAATTGCACATTTCCTTGGCTAATTTAGTTTTGCGTTTCGGTTGAATGTACACATTGATTATTGTAATGTTGATGTCCCTTAGTTTTATTATTGATGGAAAGGATACTGTTACTGCTAATGATGATTGAATTTTGGGGACAAGAGTGCAGGCAGAATGAACTATTGTATTTGCCACGTATACGGCCAGACCTCCTTGCAGGTGACCATATTTTGCCGACTTTGTCGCACCTTTGTAAAAACGCAAAAATCCATGGAGATGTGGCGGGTCCAATGCCCAAGTTTCTTGCAGAGCTACTATGTCGAAAGCCCTAATGTAAGTGGCAAATTCCAGATCTGCTATTTTGTTAGCGAGCCCATTTATGTTCCAGGAGCATAGCTGTACCAGCCCATTAACATTGACCATATGTGGGGTATGAAGTTCTCGTCAATCCTTTTTGTTGTTTATGATTCTCGAAATCCATCTTATATCGACTTCCCGTTCCTGCACTGTCAAGGGGTTTCGACAAATTCTAGGTTCCTCCAGCTGTTGTCCCATGTCCGTGTTGCAGTGTCCTATTGCTCCTTTCAGCACCGATGTAACTCGTCTGTTTTCAGTCCCCACAGATCCCCTCATAAATTGCGGGTTTAAAGGATCTGGATAACCTGTTTTATTGTAGGGAGCAATGATTATCCCCCAAGACTTTAAAATCTCGCTTTCTAGGAGTATTTTGTGTGCAATTATCGAGAAGGTCCAGGTTGCTCTTGTTATTTCTCCTGCCATATGATCCATACATTTAATGAACTCTATTGACTCCAGATCCGTCGTCCTTATCTCCCCCAAAGATGGTATATGGGATAGGAGCCACAGAATATTGCCTCGGTTCAGGACGTCGTGCCTTCCTTTAGAGATGTACTCTGGAGTAAACCAGATGGCATATGTTTCCTTCCCTCCTACCCATTTAGAGACATTGTTTTGGACTCTTATGGAAGGCGGTCCTGCCTCAATTTGGGGGCATCCCTTTTCCGCTTGATCCCCATCAATGGGTCCTACTTGGACGTTTTGGGCCCTTTCTATCCCATATTCCGTACTTCCTTGCGGTTTTATGCCATAACTGGTTTGATTAAGCTCTCGGAGCAACTCGCTGTTAATGACGGATATTTGTAAATTGATTATGCTATTGTCCGAAAACTGCCTGTTCCGTGCCTTCCCTTCTTCCCTGTTGACGATAAGTCGGCTTTTGAGGTTGATCGAATTCCCCAAGATTGTGTTCCTCCCTTCAGGGATAGGATCAAGTGTGATTGATGTCCAAGAATTTCCATTGGGCATTAAATCCTGCTTTGTCTCATTCGGTTCGATGCTCGATTTTGATTTTACTTCGATTCTATTTTTTAATTGATTTACGGCAGGATTTCCGTTTGAGTTAGGCTGGGGTGAGACGGCTCCCTCAGCCTCCCAAACAAGCTCGGACACAGTGCTTCCTTGCTTTCCGGTTGGAGGAATTTGGATCACGCCAGGCATGTTGGTTGTTTCCAGTATTGGGTTCTTTTGGTCCATTGTCCCTTTTTGCACTGACGTTACCCCAAAAAGTTGTAAAAATCCCTCCGTAATGGGGCTTTGTTTCTGATTCCTCCCCTTCCGTTTTTGTGCCCGTCTTTGTTTTGCGTTTAGTTTCATTTCCCCTTTATCTTCTTCAGCAGGCTCCGGCATGTGACTGACTAAATGTAGATAGAAATGTTTGATTGCTGTTCTAATTTTTAGCGTTAGTTTGAGGGTTTTTGTTCGTAGTCGCCGATTGATCCGTTTGTGTGGACGCACCCTGATGGGTCACTGTGTCTTTCCGAGGCCCATTCGGGGTGTACCCTCCTCTTGTCTGTAATTGGGCTTGGTTCGATGCCTTCTTGAGTTGTGAGCATAGATCAGTCAGCATTGATGGGAGGGTTGCTAATTTATCCACAATTGGGCTGCATCCGCAGGTACGGTGTTCAGCTAGCGTTTGCTCCTGGAAGCTTTGCAGTGTAGTATTTAGCGTGCCCAGCTTACCATCAATTGCTACCACAAAAACTGCCAAGGTGTTCAGTAGGGTTAGTTGCATATCCATTTTATCGGTCTGATATTGCAAGGCTTCTACCAAAAGCTGCACGGTTTTAAGCAAGCTTGCCCAGACATCTCTGTGATCTGATTTTTGCTCATCATCTTTAAAGTTGCCGAGGTCACCTCTATGAACTATTTTTTCTAAGTCACTTTGATGAGCTCTCGGTTTGCCCATTGTGCATTTAGATGTACATTTAAATGGTGCATATAACCCCTCTGCTGACTGGAGAGCCTTGTTTTCCTTACTCCCTTCTGTTTTTAATTTTTCTGAGGATTTGCACCTACACGACTCCTCCCGATAAGTTGCCAGGAGTGCCTCCCACTCGTCCTTATTGAGATATGAATGCTGCTCTGACTCTTCTAGATCTTTTGTCATACTAGTTTGGGTCATTACTAGATTGATTTGAGATAAATCAGTCCAAGCTTCATTTTCTGAGCCCTGCTTCTCCTTTAGGTTTTCGGGTGCTCCCCTATGGTCTTCCGTTCCACCAACCCGGCCACCATTAGGTCGGATTTGGTTCCCGCCAGTGAGTTTCCTGTTGGTTTTTCTAGCTCGTGAATGTCTAGCGGGTCTGTTGAAACACAATTACCCCCGTCATGTTTATATTGGTCGGCAAACCTAGGCGTTGTAACCTTAGTAGCCATTGAAGCAGTTTCAGGCTTACACTTATCGCTTGATGTTTCTGTGTAAATTTACCATGCTCGCCATCCTCCCCTGGTCTTGGGCTTTTTTTCCCTGTTTTGAGGTGGCTCTTGAATTGCCCCTTTGAGTTGTTCCTTGAGTTTTTGCTCCGCGATCTCCGGGGTCTTTAGGATTCGGTTTGCAGGGGCGTCTTGTCCCTGTAGGTCTAGTTTGGGGCTGACTGAACCAGACCTTTCCACCCTGCCTTCTTTGCCTCTGATCTCTTCAGTCATTTCCCCCTTGCCACTGTCTTCTTGACGTAAAGGCGGGAGTGGAGTTTGTAGCCCTGCAACTGTGGTGGAGCGTGAGAGCAGGGTGTCTCCTGCGTTTTTTAAAAAACAAAATTTTGTGTCAATTTTGGGCTGAAAAAGGCGATGCTTTCCTGCTTTACTCCCCTGCGGAGCGTTGCTTTGCTCAGGTGCTATTACAATTAAAGTGCCCTCTTCCTGTGAAGTCGGTCTAATTTTTACCTGAGGTTCACCCTCTAGCTTGGCGGGCGTTTTCAACTTCCTTTTTCGCTTGCTTGTATTGCTTGCACTACTTGTGCTTCTGGTAGGTGTAACCACCCCGCGTATCCGCCCTGACCTCATTATTTGTGGTCCTTAGAGATCCTTATAGGGCGATTACTTAATTAATGAATTCGGTTACTGCGGGTCCTTGATGAATGAGATCAGTAGGTTATCGATCAGTAGGTTATCGATCAATGGCCAAGATGTCGTATGATATAATAGCCCGCCCACCTTATGCTGCCACTGCTGCCTGTTTTGTGAGTAACACTATGAGGTGACACTGGCGATTGTTGGCGGCAGTGAGTCACCCGAATTCCCAGTCGAATCAGTCCGGCGATCCGGTGGTCCAGCTCGATTCAGCTCGACCTGGTTGACTGGTTGACCTGGTTGGCTGCTCGGGCTCTGTCACGTTCAAGCATAGGTAAATACGGGACGTACTCTGTTGAAAACACGAAGGAATGAAAGAGGAGCGTATGGATGGAACTACATCTCCCAGAATGCCAAGGGAGTGCTTGTTGTCCTACCTCTTTCTCTCTCTGTACTTAAACTCCTCCCGCACTCTAACCAGTGCTTGTCACCTGAGTTCTAACGCCCGGTTGCCGTGCTTGCTGACTTTCACAGCTCAAGTCTTCATTTCCGCCGAACGCCGTGTCTGAGGGTGATAGAAGCTTTACGAGCAAGTTCTGCTCGCATTCGCGCTGGGGCGCGATCACGCTGCCGCCACTTCTTGATTACGGCAGTAACGGTCCCTGGAAGCGCACGGAAGCGCTTACTTTGTGTGTGCCCTAAGAGCCAAATCAGGGCTGCTTACAAGCGCTGGAGGGTAATTACGAGTCACGATTGACTCCACCATTACCAAGAGCTGTTGAGAGGCTCGGAGTTCTTGTTTTTTGTTTTATTCCTTTTTTGGTTGCTGGCCCACACACGCTGGGATTGTGTGTATAAGAGAAAGACTTCTCTGGGAAACTTGAAGAAAACAATCACCGTTACCAGAGGACTATCTGGTCACAGATAAGTACTTTGCAGTGGCTGCTTGCTGACTATCTAAACTGTGTCTGTGCTACAGAGTGTACTTATCTCTGTGGAAACGTGGTGAAGAACTATCTTGCTTTCTTTTCTTTATTTTTACCTTTTGTGCCTTTTTGTATCAGGATGAGTACGGCAGCATTAACCGTAAGTGCAGTGCATCAAATATTGACTAGTGATATAGAGTGAAAGGTTAGTGTGGAAACTTCATGTGTGTTGTGTTGTGTCTCATATACAGGGAACACGGGGCTACCATAGGAGTGAAGTCTACAACTCCAGATCATCGCTCCATTGAGTGTTTTCACTGCTGCAACTTTATTGTTTCGTTTGTCCCTTTTTTCCCCAACCCCTACTGTGGTGTGATCTGCGGAGTGAGTTTATACATACTCGCAGGTGGTTCCATATAGGGGGAAAGGGTTACCTGGCATCTTCCATCGCTCCCGCTGTATCCGGCTTGCAAGGTTAGTGTTAACTGATCTCCTTGATGTGACAGAGTGACAAGCCCACGGTTACCTACAGCCTGAGCGATGGATACCAACACTGTTCTTACTTCAGTGCTGGAAACATTGACCGCTGTGCGGATGGAAGTGGATGCCTTTCGGGGGGAAAACCTGGAACTGAGAAACAAGATGGGCACCATGAGACGAGAGGTAGCAGGCCTATCCCGCACCAGCCCTACAGGTTCAAAGGGGGCCTCATACATTAGGAACTAGACCCTACCACCACCCACATCCCCTTACACGGCGCAGGGCCAGGGAGGGGGAGCAGGACCATCCACCACTCAAGTGATACAGCCCCTACAGTTGCTTCTAGCCCCACCCGAGAGATTCTTTGGGGATCCAAAAAAGTTAGGTATTTTTCTGGGGCAGTGTAAGCTACACTTTATGTGCAAGCCTGCTGTGTTTCCTGACGACCAGGCAAAAACGGCTTTCGTTATGTCCTATCTGGGAGGGAACGCAGCTAGTTGGTCCTTCCCCTTAATAGAGAGAAACGATCCCATTTTGCTTAACTTCTCTACGTTTTGTGAGGAGATGCGCAAGCTATTCGATAGAAAGGCGCATCAGCTCTCTCTGGACAGGGAACTCATTACACTTAAGCAGGGCTCACAAGACCTATTAACGTACATAACCACGTTCAACAGACTAGTCATAGAAACTGATTGGCCCATGGAAAAAAGAACTTCCTTATATTACCAGGGGCTGCGAGGTGAACTGAAGGACGTATTAGCCCAAGTGGTGCACATGCCAGCTACCTGCGACGAGCTTATCGACCTTACGGTACAACTAGATCATCGGCTCCAGGAAAGAAAGGGAGATAAACAGCGTACCGACTCAAGGTTTCTGCTTCCCCGACCAAAGCCACTGACGGAAGAGCACCCACAAACTACCGATGGGACGGAACCAATGCAGATAAGCGGCATACGTGGTCCACTGAGCCAAGACGAGAGGAACCGAAGACGCAGTCAAAGATTGTGCATGTACTGCTGAAAGCCTGGACATTACATCAAGGATTGCAAGACAAAGACCAAGGCGATGTATAAAGACAGCAAAGGAACCAGAAACGTGCCTGTGGTGGAATACATGCCGGAGTATCCGGGAAACTGATAGGCTCAAACAAGCTAGAGACTCCTTGTTTGAGGCCAGAAGTCGAAGAGGTCTTTCCTGCTGTGGCCAATACGGTGCAAACTTCAGTGGCCCATATGAATGTGTGTGTTACATTGGAGCTGCATGGAGAGGAGCCCATAGTTGTGCATGCTCTATTAGATTCTGGGGCCACAGGTAATTTTATCGACCAGCAATATGCGCAAGAACTAGGTGTACCCTGTATAAGGAAAAAGACTCCGGAACCCGGGAAGGCAGTGGACGGAACCGCCTTAACGTCAGGTCCGGTGCGCTTCCACACCCATCGGATCCTAATGCAGGTCGGCATGACCCATTACGAGAACATACAATTCGATCTCATTGACGCCCCGCATTTCAAACTCATTTTGGGGATGCCTTGGCTTACACAACATGATCCTCTAGTTCAATGGGCAGCCCGCACAGTCACCATGAACTCCTCGTTCTGTTTGGAACATTGTACCGAGAGAGAGTCCAAATGCCATACCAGACGGAGAATCCAGCTGAACTGCTTGCTAGTGGTTGCAGCACGCCGAGTGTGTGCCTTGTCTCCACGCTACCAGTGGAATATAAGCAATACAAGGTAGTGTTCAGCGAACAAGAAGCAAGCAAGCTGCCCCCACACAGGGATTATGATTGCGTGATAGACCTGGAGCCCGGTGCCTGCATACCCTGCAGCCGTATATACGCCCTCACTGAGGATGAAACCGCCTATCTGCAACAATACCTGGATAAATTGCTGTCCTATGGTTTCATCCGTCCTTCGTCCTCCCCTGCTTCCTCACCACTGTTCTTCATTCCGAAACGCGAAGGGGGCTTAAGGGCTTGTATCGATTATAGGGCGATCAACAGAGTGACCAAGAAGAACAGATATCCTCTGCCCTTGATACCTGTTCTGCTGAACCAACTGAAGGGAGCCAAAGTATTCACCAAACAGGACCTCCGGGGAGCCTACCATTTGGTGCGGGTGCGGCGAGGGGACGAATGGAAAACAGCCTTTCATACCAAATTTGGACTGTATGAATATCGGGTAATGCCCTTTGGCCTTTGTAACGCCCCCGCCGCATTCCAGTATTTCATGGATGAAGTGTTAAGGGGCTTATTGGATGTCTCATGTATCGTGTATATCGATGACATCCTGATTTACTCAGCGTACCTGGAGGAACATGTACATCACGTGTCATCGGTACTAGAACGCCTTCAGCGGTACTCTCTTTACGCCAAGCTGGAAAAATGCCTTTTCCACACCACAGAAGTAGAATTTCTGGGGTATGTCATCGGACCCAACGGTCTCTGTATGGACCAAAAGAAAATACAAGCCATCATCCAAAGGGAATCCCCCTCTAGTGTGAAGGCCCTGCAAAGCTTCCTTGGCTTTGCAAACTTCTACAGGAGGTTCATTAAAGAGTTTTCCAGAATCATTCAACCCTTAACACACCTTCTACGGAAAGGAGCCGCTTTTCTATGGACTGACGCTGCGGAACAGGCTTTCGAAACACTTAAGACCTGTTTCACGAGTGCCCCGGTCTTACGGCATCCAGATGCCAGTCAGCCATTTGTGGTAGAAACAGACGCCTCATACTACGCCATTGGAGGTATCCTTTCCCAAAGGCATCCCGAGACAGGTCAGCTTCATCCCGTTGCCTTCTTCTCCAAGAAATTGTCTACGTGCGAGATGAATTACAGCATCACCGACAAAGCTGTTGGCAATAAAGAGAGCGTGTGAGGAATGGAGACACCACTTAATGGGGGCCAGACACACGGTGGAGATATACACTGACCATCAAAATCTGCTCTTCTTAAAGAGTGCTAGAGCCCTGACCCCTCGGCAGCTCCGCTGGTCACTGTTTTCTCGGACTTTGACTTTGTGATCAAATACCGACCGGGACCTCAAAATGGTAAGGCTGATGCACTTTCGAGACCCATGCCAGTTCCTGAAACCGGCCTAGCCTCAGCAGAAGAACCTCCTATTATACTTCAGAAGGCTTCCTTTCCGACGGAAATAATGGCGTTGACAAAATCTTCTGGATTCCTAGAAGATGTTAAGAAGCAAATCGAGAGTTTGGATGAACATGAGTGGATTACCAAAGAACCGCAACACCGATCCACAGTGAACAATTTGTGTTTTATGACAAATGGCTATACATACCTGAAGGGCCACTGCAACGGCAAGCCTTGCAATGGACTCACAATTCTACCCTGGGAGGTCATCTGGGAACACAAAAGACCCCGCAAAATATGTCTAGATACTTCTGGTGGGAAACACTGCGGAAAGACACGGAAAAATATGTCTCGGAATGTTCCATCTGTACGCAGGCCAAGGCTCAGCACCAGCGACCCAGCGGATTACTCAGACCCATACCCCTACCTCCAGCCCCGTGGCACACCGTGTCTATGGACTTTATCGTAGAAATGCCTCCTAGCCTTGGTCACAACACCATCCTTGTAGTCATAGATCACTTAACCAAGATGGGTCATTTCGTAGCTTTAACCAAACTACCCACATCAGGAGAACTGGCTACTACATTCCTACAACACATAGTACGCTTACATGGAATTCCCTCAATCATCATTACAGACAGAGGCACCCAATTCACGTCAAGGTTTTGGAAAGCACTATGTGCTGTCATGAAAATCGATGCCCGACTGTCTACGAGTTATCATCCTCAGACTGACGGCAAGACGGAGAGGCTGAACCAGACCCTAGAGCAGTACCTAAGATGTTTTACATTACAACACGGAGAAGAATGGAGAACACTGTTACGGACTGCAGAGTTCGCATATAACAATGCAGACCATTCCTCTTTGGGTTGTTCTCCTTTCTTTTGCCTCAACGGATACCATCCTAACATGCTACCATTTGAACAGACAGTCGCCTCCACACATCCCACAATACAAGAACACCATGCACATCTCAAATTGGTGTTACAGAATGCCAAAACACACCTGGAAGTAGCCAGAGCCCGAGATAAGCAAAACGCAGACAAAAAGAGGACACCAGAACCGTCCTATAAAGTAGGGGATAAGGTGTGGCTTAACACGAAACATCTGAAATTTAAGGGTAACACCCGGTTGCAACCTAAATTTATGGGTCCCTATCCAATCAACAGTGTTATCAATCCAGTCGCCATGAAGCTAACTCTCCCTTCCACTTGGAACATCCACCCAGTGTTTCATGTTTCCCTCCTACGGCCCTGTCTCCCCGGCACCAGATTGCCTGAGAAACCAAGGCCTTTGGAGATAGAAGGGGGGGAGGAGGAGTACGAAGTACAGAACATACTTGATTCCAAACACATTAGGGACGGGTACACTATCTCATTGAGTGGAAAGGGTATGGTCCTGAAGAACGCTCTTGGGAACCGAGTGCCAACCTTCATTGCCCTGGACTCTTACGGCATTTCCACTCCCGGTTTCCCACTAAGCCTGGTGGACCGCCGGGACGTAGGTCATTGAGAGGGGGTTCTGTCACGTTCAAGCATAGGTAAATACGGGACGTACTCTGTTGAAAACATGAAGGAATGGAAGAGGAGCGTATGGATGGAACTACATCTCCCAGAATGCCAAGGGAGTGCTTGTTGTCCTACCTCTTTCTCTCTCTGTACTTAAACTCCTCCCGCACTCTAACCGGTGCTTGTCACCTGAGTTCTAACGCCCGGTTGCCGTGCTTGCTGACTTTCACAGCTCAAGTCTTCATTTCCGCCGAACGCCATGTCTGAGGGTGATAGAAGCTTTACGAGCAAGTTCTGCTCGTATTCGCGCTGGAGAGCGATCACGCTGCCGCCGCTTCTTGATTACGGCAGTAACGGTCCCTGGAAGCGCACGGAAGCGCTTACTTTGTGTGTGCCCTAAGAGCCAAATCAGGGCTGCTTACAAGTGCTGGAGGGTAATTACGAGTCACGATTGGCTCCACCATTACCAAGAGCTGTTGAGAGGCTCGGAGTGCTTGTTTTTTGTTTTATTCCTTTTTTGTTTGCTGGCCCACACACGCTGGGATTGTGTGTATAAGAGAAAGACTTCTCTGGGAAACTTGAAGAAAACAATCACCGTTACCAGAGGACTATCTGGTCACAGATAAGTACTTTGCAGTGGCTGCTTGCAGACTATCTAAACTGTGTCTGTGCTACAGAGTGTACTTATCTCTGTGGAAACGTGGTGAAGAACTATCTTGCTTTCTTTTCTTTATTTTTACCTTTTGTGCCTTTTTGTATCAGGATGAGTGCGGCAGCATTAACCGTAAGTGCAGTGCATCAAATATTGACTAGTGATATAGAGTGAAAGGTTAGTGTGGAAACTTCATGTGTGTTGTGTTGTGTCTCATATACAGGGAACACAGGGCTACCATAGGAGTGAAGTCTACAACTCCAGATCATCGCTCCATTGAGTGTTTTCACTGCTGCAACTTTATTGTTTCGTTTGTCCCTTTTTTCCCCAACCCCTCCTGTGGTGTGATCTGCGGAGTGAGTTTATACATACTCGCAGGTGGTTCCATATAGGGGGAAAGGGTTACCTGGCATCTTCCATCGCTCCCGCTGTATCCGGCTTGCAAGGTTAGTGTTAACTGATCTCCTTGATGTGACAGGCTCAAGTTGAACTCTGCCGCGGGGGGAGCTCACAGAGCTCACGGGGCACACTCTGGTGGGTGCGTGTTGATTAAAACCCCCCTTGCTCAGCCCTGGTTCTGCCCCTGACTCCGCCTCTGGTTCCTGCTCCTCTGCAGCCCCTCCTGCTCTCCCGTCATGTCAGGGGGGCGAGCAAGGGGAGACCGGCAAGTGGAGACTGATGCAAGGCAAGCGGGGCACACGGGGCAGGATCGCAGTCTGTACCCGGTCTGACCGGGCCGCCTTCGCGATCCACTGAGGGCACACACTCACTGCGGCCGGCGACTAATGGCGGCCGCGCTTGCCGCAGAAAACGCCAAACACGGGAGCGCCAATGCCGGCAATAATCCTTAGCACTCAGTGGGCCACAAGAGCCGCTGCAGAAGAGTGGCGTGGTAAAGATGGTAAGGACGGTAACGGTGATGGCAGTAATCGCAGCGATGTTGCCGCTGCCGCTCCGCCCTGCTCCGCTCACTGACGGCTCTGCTCGCTCTGCTCACTGACCACTGTCCACGCCTTTCCGCTTCCGAAATCTACAGAAATATACAGTCCATGGATGATTCATAATCTTTCATTTATGAATGTACATCCTCGCTTCATTGTGGTTACATAGTGGCATCTCATCTTATTCTCATTTACCCTTTATTTTCAAAAAATGTTTGTGCTACAAATACATAAGAAATATAATAAATATTGTCCTCTGTCCTGAAGATGTTTCTTTTTTTTTAAGTAAGGATACCTTGCCCCCCTAGTCCTTGTAGGGGGCGTCCCAGAGGCTCCCTGAGCTGATTACACTCCCAGGGGCCCCATCCCAGGGGCCCAACATTTCTATGAAAGGGGAGGTTGAGGTGCACCCCTCCCTGAACCAATCACAGCCCTGGGGTACCTGCCCCCCAGGGTCCAGAAGAAATATTAAAGGGGAGGGGGCATGGTTCCCCCACCCCAAGCATCTTAACTCCCTGGGGACCCCATCCCTCAGGGCTGGCTCCACTGTGGTGTCCTGGGGAGCCCACCCCTGGGACACCTTTTCCCTGGCCACAAGAACATGGGCAGGGAAAACTTGTCTGCTCCCACCCGGTGGGAGCTGCAAAATTGCTCTGGCCAGGTGAGAGCAAACATTTGTTTCCCTGCCCGCTCTCTGGCGAACAGGGAAACACAGATTGCTTCTGCCCAGTAGGAGTTGTGAAAAATACCTACTCCCACTGTGTATGAACAATGCTGGCTCGAACTGCACCGAAGATGGGTGCATGTATGGGAGCCAGTGAGGTGGCTGGGCTACTGTGGCTCCCTCCAGGGCCCCCAACATTGTTTGTTGTGGGTGCCAGGGGTGGGCACCAAGCCATCTACATCAGACACTGGGGGATGGGATCCCCAGGGCCCGTAGAGACTCTAGAGGGGTGCAGATCACCCGCTATAAAAAAGAACACAGCCCCAGATGATAAGGTCTCCGGGGCCCGTAGAGGCTCAGGGAGGCCATGCACGGTGTGGTATTTGTTTTACGTATGATAATAAAATATTACTTCATGTTAAAGAAAAAACCTGAAACTCACTGAATTTGTCTGTATTCACCAAGTGACCATTTTTTTCCATAGATTATTTCTTAGTACACAATCAAATGTGGCTTTGAAGTCCAGAAAGCATGCGTACAGACATATACAAGAAGTGAAGGTTTTATAGGATTAGTGATAGCTCTATAAAATTTGAGATAGATTCCATTCTTTGACAAAACGTTGTCTGGTCCCAAGGGTCCAGTTGGTGAGGTCCTGGTTAATAGTCCTACATTGTCTCAAAGGGCTATTAAGTGATAATTGGTAGGATTGGATTTATCACCCCCTGGCAGATCGGATGAACCATGGAACCCCTTTATTAGTCCAGCACTTCCTCGACATATAAGATGTAATTATACAATCTCATTAGTGTTTTTGGGCCAGAAGTCTGGATTTGTTTCAATAAACCCTGGTGTAGCTTCCTTGTTGTCACATCCAGTGAGCACTTTTCTTGATTATGTAATGCATTTAAAGGCTGTTCGGTGTGTATCCTTGTGTCCATTCTTGAGGTCGCTTGGTGAGGGACAGCATTACTAATTTGTCTAGTTATGCCCCCCCCCATTAGTTTTCTTGGGGTACTTGTATTTGAGACATTTGGCCCTTACGAACATCTGAATATTGGTTTTCAAAATGGTGATTGTTAAATTATTGTTGTTCTTTCTTATAATATTCAATTTTTGAAATATGTGCTCCTCAGCTTGCAATACGTTTGTGGTGGTGATTAAATTGCTGCTTGACCCTGCCGAACAGTGGTAATTATCATCTCTGAATTTTATACCCTTGTCTCCTTTTTTCCTCTGGTTTTTTTCTTGGGTTTTAGTTTGTTTGGTATCTTTGTTTGTGTTGTTCTCTTTTGTCTCTCTCTTGTCTGCAATTTTGGGCTAGATGACTTAACTGTGAGTTTAGTTTGAGGATCCTGCAAGGTTTTCTGAATTTTTGATTGGGTGTTCCTTGTTTCTTCACTTTTATTAAAGATTGGAAAGAATTTGTTCATTTTTTGCTATTGTGATAAAATGGCTGTTTTGAAATCTTTGGTTCTCCCTTTTTGCAATCTTTTCCATTTTCACTTCATCTTCTGATTTGTATTTCTCTTGCTAATATGTGAGTTTACATTACGGCTTGCCTCAAACAGAGTTTTAGGTTTTGAAGCAGTAGGGTCAATTGAATTTATAGTTTGACTCTGAGCTGCCTGGTGGTTAATTTAGTCATGCTTCCTTGTTGATTTTACTGTCAGCTCTTTGGTTGTTTTAGCATTTAAATCAGTCTGTGGAGGTTGCTGGACTGCGTGAAAAACCTCCTCTGGAAAAGTTTTATTTTTAATGCAGAGATGTCCTCCATATTTCTAACTTGATGGATCTCCACCACTAGTTTGTGTTGAACCTGCCTCGGAATGTTTAGTGCAGAGAATTCGGCATAACTTAGAGGTTTCTTTGGAAACATGACTAGTACCTCAGAATCGTTGAACATTGTTGTAATAGTTAACATTGGGATCCTGAATTGCCAGTATGTTTGATTAGTGATGTGTCATTTTTTTAATACTTCGTATAGTTGTGGTGTTTTTCTACTCTGTCATTAGGGTATATATTAATGTTGGTAGATAACTTAATTTTTAATGATTGGGGAGCAAGGCCAAGAGCTGTATTTGACTTAAGACTGGGAGTGGACTTACATAATAAGTTTATTAAGGTTTTCCAATTCGGTATCACGTCAGGAGACGGAGACTGTTTAAAGGTCTACCTGTCTGTCAAATGTAATCAAATGACAGCTTAGAGCCTTCACTCTTGCTTGCAAGGTATCCAACAAAATGGTCCAATAATTATCAAATTTGCCAACTGAAGAAAGTTGAGTAATTTCTGTTTGTGTTTGTTCATTTTTGGGCTTGCCGGTTACTGTTGATAATTATTGGAGAAGATTCGATCAAATTTTTTTGTTTTATGATCACCTATCATCTGGGTATGTTGTGATGAAAGTAGTGATGGGGCACCCTGTTTACTCTCTATTTCCTGCCGGTTTGAGAAACACTATAAACTGAGTGTTGGTCGCTCAAAACGTTGATTTTTTGTTTTAATTAGTAGAAATGATTGATTACCAGTATCTGTGATCTCTTAGATTTGGATCTTAAAGAGTCATTAATGCAGTACCTATTGTTTCCCTGCAGGACGAATTGGCAGCTTAAAACTGCAATTCAGGCTGCAATTGCAGCCTTGAGATATGTCTTACAGAGCTACTTTAGTGGGTGGCACAATGAGTGCTGTAGCACACTAGCAGCGTTTAATTTACAAGCAATGTGTACATGTAGCAGCATATACTAGAATCGTATAACTAAATTAAATAATGCAATCAGGTGTATACCAATTTGACCATGTTTGGAAGGGAGGAAACCACTGGTTAGCAAAGATAAAGTTCACAGAGTCCTAATGCAAAACGAAATAGGTTAATCTACAGAAGACAGAAGTGTGGGGGAATACCACACAAAAGATGCCAATTTATAACAAAGACATTCCAAATTCTAGGTGATTTTCTAAGAAGGATTTGGGGAAATTGGTCTTACTCTTGAAAATTGAAATAAAGAGAGTTCTTTTGTTTTTGGACCACAGGTTTCATTAACCTTCAGTGGTTGATAGCTTTTGAGTGAGGTATCTGGGAGTGTTGAGAAATAATGCATTCAAAGTTAAGCAGGCAATTCTCAAAGTGCATCTCATACTAACACCTAGATATTTAAGGTAGGCAAAAGTAGGGGAGATATGTTCCGTCTTTATTTCTTGATGCTTGATGATAAATCTCACAGTGCATCAAGGAAAGTTCTCTGGTTCTCGTTGAGTGCCCTGTTTATAGCAATGATTCCAGTAATGTGAACTAGTACCCCCATTGGAACTACGAGATCTGCTGTAATTCTGAGGACTAGGGTTTTGTTACCTGAGGATTTGCCTGCTAAAAGTGGGCAAAATCTCAGGTATGAAAAAATGATGGAAATTAGGGATTATTTGGGAATCGGGGACAGATTCTCCAATTCCAAGAGCAATTCCTCATTTCAAAGGTAACGTCAGGATACATCTCTTAATCCCTCAGATATTCCCCCTCCCAAGAGAATTTACCAATACCCCTGGTTTCAGTATTTCTGTGTGGAAACACTGGGTCAAAACCACTGCAATCATAAAAAAGTATTTTGTGAACAAGCCTGTTTTAGGGCAAAAAGGGGGAATTTACTAGCATCTCCACTTTTTATTTTAGGACTTATAGAGAGAGTGTATGTTTTGGAGTTGAAATCTAGCAGACTAAGCCATTCCTTGAATTTTTATTTTTTTCGGGTGATGGTTTTCATCCAAGCGGAACCGGAGGGATTTAGCAGCTGTGGTAAGCCTAACAGTAATTGCAACATTATTGCTGATTTCAAGCCAAATGCGACAGGGTTTGATTAAAGGGAGAGTAAAATACATTTCTGGCATTGAATGTTAAGTATTTCAATTCCATTCATTTATGTAATCCAATTGAGGATAAACTAGCTTGTCATTAGCTGATGATTTAATACCACCAAAATCTTGAAGAAAGTCTCTAAGATATTCATCAATGTAAAAATTTAAATGAATGAGTCCCATTATGGAGCCCTGTAGAACACAACATGATATAAGAATAGGATCAGAGGGCCTCACCTTTTTTTTACCAGTTTTGTGATATCCGGGTGACTTGAATCAAACGATTTCAAAATGGTTCCTCCAAAACCCATCCTAATTTTAAGAGTGTTTAAGAAAACCTGGTGGTCTACTGTATCAGTTGCGCGACAACGTCCAGTAAGATGAGAATACAGGGGTGTCCTTCATCACAGGTGTAGAGTATGTTATCCTATACCAGAAGAGTTGCAAATCCTGTGCTACAATTGGTCTTCAATCTAGATTGACACATGTAAAAAGGCAGGTATACCCTGCATTTCAGAGTTCTAATACCCAAGGAACACCCACATTTCTGCCCCTGATCATTCATTAACAGATGCTGAAAATCCTGAATGCATAAATGCTGCTGCTAATATTGGGTCTCAATGCCATATTGTGCGAGTGGCCCAGTGAACTTAGAAGACTTTTGTGGGTTGGGTTGTACTTCCTCTGTGAACAACAGATGGTGGCTGGTGTATCAAGAAACCCCCATTGTATGATAAGCGATAAGATGTTAGTGCCATCTACCGGCAAAATAAAACTAAATGCAACAAGAATCGGGCTGCTAAGCGAACATTTCACAAAACGCAAGCCTGTATTGCAAGGTAAAATTAACAGTTTAATTTAAAGTGAACAGTTATGCTTAACATATACCGTTATGCGTTACAAGAACTGCGGCCATGACACAGGGAAGCAATCCCCAGTCTAAGGAGAAAGACATACGAATTTGAAACAATATGGGTTTTGGGTTTACCTCAATTAATGGAACGTGATGATTCTGCACTAACTAAGCAGACAAAAGACTAACCTTTTCAACCCCCATTTATTGCTATTTGTCCTAACAGCCTAGCATATCACTGCAGCAGCTGCTGGAGTAGGCCAAGTGCATTCCTTCTGATGAAACTGTGAGGCACTGAGTGGTTTGTCAATTTTAACGAGTAAGGCTGCGGTACTTCACCAAAGTTCACTGAGTGCGCAGCCTTTGACCATGGAAGATAAAGGTATTTGGGAAGCGCTTTGAAGTGTTATTAAGCAGGAAGGGAATAATACGTTAAATATATAGAAAAAGCCCGAGCACCAAAATGCTAGCAAAGATGTACATCTGAAAGATCAATGGCCTAGTTAAGAGAATTGAGGGTAATTGTCTCGTGGGTTCAGTGTTAAAGTTTAGAAAAAAGAGAAGTGGATGCTGATGAGTTTTCAAAGTTGTGGGGCGTAAACGTTGGTGGCGAGTTAGGCTTAGCCAGCAAGCTAAGCGAGTGAGTTTGGCGGACATAAATTGTATTCAAGGGGAGGTTCTTCCCACTGACAATTTTGAAAAAAAGATGGTCAAATGGTGAATTTTAAAGCTAATTTTGATAAAGAATTTGGTGACAAAGAAATAAGGTATATAGAGCATATCTAAAAGGGCATCACACAAATTGGGTTAGGAATGCTGGCACTGTATAATTCATATAGTTATATACAATTTATAAGAACATATGTGATGAAAGGGGTGGTTGAATCCGTTTAGTTTTAGTTGTTATTACTGATTAATGACTCCTGATTAGAGGTGGGCGATATAATCCACTCCGCTGGTCGAACTGATGGAATTTTTGCCACTCCACATTATGCTTGTACTGTGGAATTCTGGCCAAATTCCGCCAGCCACTGCATGGCCAAGTTTTTTCTCATGCACGGCTCAAAAATGGTAAGTTGGCGAGCGTGAGTGAGATTTGGCATCTCCTAGCGTGATTTTTGGTCGCTATGAGGGCACCTGGCGAGATTTCTGCAATGTGGGCGGTCGCAACTATTCAAGGTTAAAAAGCTGCTGATCGAGTAGAAAATCGACTCGAGCGGCAGCAATATCAACTCGAGAAGCTGCACATTTTGGTATTCCGCGGGGTGCGGTTCGCACTGATTTTTCAGTGCGGAACGAGCTTCCGGCGCAAAATCACAGGGCGAGCAGCACGACGTGACTTTTTCCGCCCATTTGTGGGAATCCACAGAATCTCGTAGAGTTTTTTGTAACTCCACAGAATTCCGCATGGTGAAACTCCGCGAGTGCCACCCTGGCCTATTCATAATGTACAGTTCAAGGGTCTACGGTCAACGTGTGTTTTGCCCCTTAGTGGCACTCAGGACTGTTGCTTTTCCAAGCTTGATAGTACATAATTGTAAAAATATTAATATTAAGCGCAGGTAATAATAATATTAATGTAAAATTGTTTACAAAACAAGTTAAATTGGGATTTTTGTGATTTTGAAATGGACTCCCATGTATACAAACACTGTGACAATCACTCAGTGAAGCACTGCAACAATGGAATGTTTACACATAATACATTGGAGGAAACATTACGTGGTGTGTGTTTATATGAAGCATACTCACATGCCTCAATTGCTCTGAATGGTTTATAATTGTAGTACAACAGGTACAGGTAATGTACTCAAAATGTTAGGATACTAATAATTGGCAAAGTAGTCAAAGTCCTTTACTAATGTGGTTATCATTATGTCTGGGTCATTCATTTAATCCCTAAATAGAAATATTGTTTCTACCACAGTAGATAGATGCTGATTAGATATATTGTAGTTGAATGTTCTGAAAGCAGCAATTTTAATTATTGATACAAAAGGGGTTTCAGGTGGTCAGTGTTGAATAGTCAAGGACGGAAATTCTTTATACTCATATCATAGGATCCCACTGTTCAGTCTTAATTCTATTGCAAGGTTTATTCGGCTGTGCAAAATGTCAGATGATAGTGACAGCATTTATTTAATTAATACAAATGTTGGAACATCCCGAGGGAGTATCCTCTTTGCAAGGGGAAAATGTAAAAAGAAAATAAAGCAGAATGAATACCTGTTGCTTTCATAGTCATTGTTGGTCAGTAAAATGTAGTTCTTGTTTCCATCCTAAGGAAAGGAGGAGTTGGTCATCAGTCAATACTGCTAACTGAAATCAGAAGCTAACATTCAGTCATAAAATTGTGGCGTGCACTGTTAATTGAACAAGGGTGCACTGGAATATTTGCTTTGTTTATGTTGGACTTGGCCCTTTTTGCAGGGTCATCCCTGAACTTTTTGCCTTCCTCCTGGTATTTTTTCTGACCTGTTGTTGGTGGTTTTAGGACTCTGGGCACTTTATCACTGCTGTCCAGTGTAAAGTGCATGTGCTCTCTATGGTAAACGTGGTAAGATTGGTCTACACCTGTTTGGTGAATTTAATTTACCTATCAGTCCCTTGTAAAGTGGTATCTCATATACCCAGGGCCAGTAAATTAAATGCTACTGGTGGGCTTGCAGCGCTGCTTGCGCCACCCACGAAAGTAGCCTTTCAAACCTGTCTCAGGCCTCTGCCATTGCATGGCCTGCACGTGCAGTTTACTGCCGCTGTGATGTGGCACATAAAGTGGGTGCTACGTCTGTGACTCGCCTTTTACTACATATCAGTCACCCCTAAGGTAGGCCCTAGCTAACCCTATAGGCAGGGTGCACTGTAGGTAAAAGGTAGGACATGTGCCTTAACTGTGTGGCATGTCCTGGTAGTGACAAACAGCCATTTTGGTTTCTCACTACTGAGAGGTTGCCCTCTCATAGGGATGCATTAGGGATTCCCTGATGTGTGTTTCAGTGGTAAATCCTGATATGAGAGGGGTGGCGTGATCAAGTTTGGTATGTTTGGAATAGTGGTAATAAATGCTGTGTAATGGTGTTCGCAGATTTATTATCACTATTTTAGAAATGCCACTTTTAGAAGTGGGCATTTCTGTGTGCTATGTGTCTTTGTGCCTGCCTGTTGTGTATTGCATGTCTGACTCTGGATGACAGGGGCTAGGTAGGGGCAGTGGCTCCCGAAGGGCTGGGTGAGTCAGCGTTAGGCTGAATAGGCTGATCTGCATTTGGAGTAGTGGGAGGAGTAGCACCTGGACCTGAATAGGACTGTGCCTGCCTTACACAATGCTGGCTCCGCCCCCCTGTGGTGTGTCTGGGGCCAGAGCCTACACTAACAATGAGGGTGTTTGTGCACTGTAAAGATGTTTATAAGTGCCCCCCAGAACTAGTTTGGACTAGATCCAGTGCCCTGTGCCAGGGCAGAATAAAGACTGTAGGTGATATAAATATTGGGGCTGTGACCCCATGAAAATGGAGTGCTTTGTGCTTACTGGGTACTTGCGTCCGGCAGGCTGCTGGACGGCCAGGAGGAACCGCCACTGGTGAACTGACCTGCTGACCTGCTTGGCAGCTGAAGGGACTGCTGTTCTGCTGAGGAGACCCAGTGTGCTGGCCTGCCTGTGCCAGCTCTACCCTTGGCATGTTCCTGGAGAAAAGCGCTGCCTGCTCCCTGATTGTGCCTTAAAGTGGAAGGCAGGCGGAGCGCTTCATTTTCTTCTTATGACCTGGACTGGGGCTTAGAACCCTGCGGGATTTCTGCCCTGGTGTGTTGGAGCCCCTGGCATGGGCTTGTGTTGCAGAAGCAGGGGGAGTGCTGCTTAATTTTCCTTTCTGCCCTGCGGTCCCTGAGGAAGCGCGTGACGGTGCGCCTTCCCCCAAGTGAAGGGGGCACTGGAAGTAAGGCAAGGAGAGCCCTGCATGTCTTCTGGGCCTACTGTGGACATGGCTGGTGGCGGGAGTGGGACGGAGCCTCGTGGGCTCACAGGACAGCTGGAGGAAGTGCCGGGGCCTCGCGGGCTCCCTTCTGCCACTTCTTGCCTTCCTCCAGCAGCGTACAGTCTCCCGCGAGTGACCCGAGGAGACTGGAGATGCCCTGGTGAGTAGGGCCAGTGAGGCATACTGTTTGTGCCTAACCACTGTTACAGCTGCGCCGCCGGATTGTGGGCAGCTGCGGCGTCGGGGGCATCTTTCCAAGGAAAAGACAAGGGTGAGTTGCACCCTCGCCCCTCATTGTGTTACAGGCCTGTTGGGGGCAATGTTCCTGCTGCAACTGCAGCCAGGGGGCTAGTGCAAGCCTCGGAAGGGACACTAAGTGGGGAGAGCCCTCACTTTGGACAAGGGCATTGCAGGGACGCCCAGGACGGGCCCCCGAGGATAAGGCCAGGCCTGACGTTCGCCTCCATGTTTTGGGTAGGCGTACGGCCCTTAGGTGATGTGTGCATCTCCGCAGGGATTACTGTGCCCTATTGATGAGGTATAGGCCTAAGGTGGGCCTCATGTGATTATTATGCCTTGCACAATATGCTGTCTTAAGTAACCTTGTGAGGTTCACGCCTAGGAAGTGCTCCTGATAGCTGTACTGCAAGTGGTTACTGTGGTGCACTGTTGCTGATACTTTTGCCTATATGTTTTGCATAATAATGTGCCAAGTGTACCCTTACCAGTAGTTACTGGTTGTCTTCACTAATGATGAATTATTCTGGTTATGACAGTGGCCGGATTGGCCCTGTAGTGTATATAATCCCTGTAAAGTGATACCAAGTGCCAGGTGGTGCAGTGTATATATGTGATTACGTTCTAATGTGTTTTATGAGTAACACAAAGGCTATTTTTGGGTGGCGTTCTTTTGTGGTGTGCCTAGTGTGTCCCTGCTGTGTGAGTGTGTTGCGCAAATGCGTTATACATTGCCTCTGGGATAAGCCTGACTGCTCGTGCCAAGCTACCAAGGGGGTGAGCAGGGGTTATCTTCAGTGTGTAACTTCCTTACCCTGACTAGAGTGGTGGTTTCTGCCTGGCTTAGGCGCATGCCCTAGCCAACCACAAATCCCATTTCTAACAGCTTAGATTTTACATGAAAGGAAAAAAAGACAGGTACAAGTGGTTTTAGTCAAAATGTAATAGCGTGGTTTGATTATCACATGTTGTTATATTTGGGCAGGGGAGCAGAGGGTTCCTACCTTGATATTTATGTGGTCGAGGGTCAGCAGAAGCTGCGTAAGAGAGTCAGAGTTTCAAAAGCTATGTGAATTCCAAGGAGGAGGAGGTAGTACCTCTCAAGCTTGTACCCACCCTACAGGAGACCACGTCAGTACTGAGCTGAGGACAAGTTGTGGGAGGCGAACCAGAGTGCAGTAGGCACTGCAGCAAAGGGTTGAGTCTTGGCAGATATGGAAGCTGTTGGAATAGAGACTGGTGCGGCCATGGAACTCTCCTGCCTTGGAGAGTTGGAGCTTCAGCACCACTCTTCCCTCTAGTACTGCAGCCCGTTAGTCCTACATTTGTCCTGATTCCCACTCCTGTTGCTCAAGTAGTGGAGAGAGTTGTCCCTAGTAGCAGGGTGCTCTGAATGCCTTAAGTGCCTAGGGGGCATTGGTCTGCATGCTCCCATTCCCCCCACCTCCCGGGGGGCAAAGGCCCAGCAGCGGAAATTGGGCTTATGGGTCGGTGCCCAAAGAGAACCAAAAGAAGCCTAAAGGAAGTGTTACCACAGTGTGGGGCAAGGAACCAATTACCATGGCTGCGGCTCTGTTGCTGCCCACTGCTGTTGTTGTATGTTGGAAATTGGGTTTCTGGCTGGCAGAGGTATGCACTCTGTCCAAACAGGAACCACAATCCTAGTCAGGATAAGTGTGGTACACACTAAAAGGTTACCTGTGCTCACCCTCTGGTAGCTTGACTTAGAGCAGTCAGGCTAAACTAAAGAGGTAATGTGCAAAGTATTTGTGCACAAACACACACAGTGTCATAGTGAAAACACCACAAAAGTACTCCACACCAGTTTAGAACAAGCATTTGCAATGCAATAGGTCTCGCATTCATGCAAGTTTGAGCTAATGGCATTGTAAATGACAATGCCTTTTATTTATGTTTTGGGTTTTAAAACATAAATAAAAGG
Source organism: Calotriton arnoldi (assembly GCA_963921515.1). NCBI lineage: Eukaryota > Metazoa > Chordata > Amphibia > Caudata > Salamandridae > Calotriton > Calotriton arnoldi. The sequence goes on along the minus strand of CAWUFW010010248.1, from coordinate 454,449 downwards.
CATTGCATTTACAATACTAATAGCTTAAACTCTCGCAAATGCGAGACCTATTGCATTGCAATAAAGGGCCTTCTCGACCGCTTGTTAAATTGTAAATATCAGAGGAAGAGACCGGCCTGCGACGTCTTCAAAGTAGTGATAGATAGTGCAGTGAAGAAGATGTGCAAGTGTTGTAAATTACACAGACACAAAGTGTGGAGTGAGAGTTACATATGATCCGAGCTATAAACACTAACAAAGCACTCCAACCCCTTTCGCTCTGTGATTACACTGTCGTGGCTCAGGAGGAAGAGCAGGTGGGGGCTATTTCCTGCCCTCTCCATGATTTGAGTGTGCAGTGTGGTATTGCGTAATGTCATTGCTATCTTTGGCCTAATAAAAAACACTCCAGCTGTAGTGGGGCCCTGGCTTCACCTCCTGGTGCAGGGAGGGCTGTACTTTATGGCAGGCATGGAGGGAGGGAGGGATGGTCTCCGCTGCAGCTCCGGCCTCGTACAGTACCCCTGCTATTACTAGTGAGCAAGAGGCGCTGAGGTGGTGGTATTGGTATTGGTAGTGGTGGTATTGGTGGTATTGGTGGTATTGGTGGTGGTGGTTTTGGTATTGGTGGTGGTGGTATTGGTGGTGGTGGTATTGGTGGTACTGGTATTGGTGGTGGTGGTGGTGGTATTGGTGGTGGTGGTGGTGGCATTGGTGGTATTGGTGGTGGTGGTATTGGTAGAGGTGGTGGTATTGGTGGTGGTGGTATTGGTATTGATGATTGGTACTGGTATTGATGGTGGTGGTACTGGTATTGGTGGTGGTACTGGTATTGGTGGTGGTGGTATTGGTGGTGGCAGTATTGGTACTGGTGGTGGTGGTATTGGTATTGGTGGTGGTGGTATTGGTATTGGTGGTGGTATTGGTATTGGTGGTGGTGGTGGTACTGGTTTTGGTGGTGGTGGTGGTGGTGGTGGTGGTATTGGTGGTGGTGGTGGTATTGGTATTGGTGGTGATGGTATTGGTGCTGGTATTGGTGGTCTTGGTTGTGTTGGTGGTATTGGTGGTGGTGGTAGTATTGGTGGTGGGGTATTGGTGGTGGTGGTGGTATTGGTGGTGGTGGTATTGGTGGTGGTGGTGGTGGTATTGGTGGTGGTATTGGTGGTGGTGGTATTGGTGGTGGTATTTGTAGTGGTGGTGGTATTGGTATTAGTGGTGGTATTGGTATTGGTGGTATTAGTGGGATTGGTGGTGGTATTGGTGGTGGTGGTATTGGTGGTTTGGTATTGGTGGTGGTGGTATTGATGGCGGTGGTGGTATTGGTGGTGATATTGGAGGTGGTAGTGGTATTGGTGGTGGTGGTATTGGTGGTGGTATTGGTGATGGTATTGGTGGTGGTGGTGGTATTGGTGGTGGGGGGTATTGGTGGCGGTAGTATTGGTGGTGGTACTGGTGGTGGTATTGGTGGTGGTACTGGTGGTGGTATTGGTGGTGTTGGTGGTGGTATTGGAGGTGGTGGTATTGGTGGTGGTGGTGGTATTGGTGGTGGTATTGGTATTGGTGGTATTGGTATTGGTGGTGGTGGTATTGGTGGTGGTGGTATTGGTGTTGGTGGTATTGGTGGTGGTGGTGGTGGTGGTATTGGTGGTGGTGGTATTTGTGGTATTGGTGGTATTGGTGGTGGTAGTGGTGGTATTAGTGGTGATGGTATTGGTGGTGGTGGTGGTATTGGTGGTGGGGGGTATTGGTGGCGGTAGTATTGGTGGTGGTACTGGTGGTGGTATTGGTGGTGGTACTGGTGGTGGTATTGGAGGTGGTGGAGGTGCAGGTGGTAGTGGTATTGATGGTGGTGGTGGTATTGGTGGTGGTATTGGTGGTGGTGGTGGTATTGTGGTATTGGTGGTGGTGGTATTGTTGGTGGTATTGGTGGTGGTGGTATTGGTAGTGGTGATATTGGTAGTGGTGGTATTAGTGGTGGTGGTGGTATTGGTGGTGGTAGTGGTGGTATTAGTGGTGGTGATATTGTTGGTGGTGGTGGTATTGATGGTGTTGTTGGTGGTGGTATTAGTGGTGGTATTGGTGGTGGTATTGGTGGTGGGGGTATTGGTGGCATTATTGGTGGTATTGGTGGTGGTGGTGGTGTTATTGGTATTGGTGGTGGTATTGGTGGTGGTGGTGGTGGTGGTATTGGTGTTTGAGGTATTGGTGGTGGTGGTGGTATTGGTGGTGATATTGGTGGTGGTGGTATTAGTGGTGGTGGTGGTATTGGTGTTATTGGTGGTGGTGGTATTGGTGGTGGTGGTATTGGTGGTGGTATTGGCATTGGCGGTGGTATTGGTGGTGGTGGTGGTATTGGTGGTGGTATTGGTGGTGTTGGTGGTGGTATTGGAGGTGGTGGTATTGGTGGTGGTATTGGTATTGGTGGTGGTATTGGTATTGGTGGTATTGGTATTGGTGGTGGTGGTATTGGTGGTGGTGGTATTGGTGTTGGTGGTATTGGTGGTGGTGGTGGTGGTGGTATTGGTGGTGGTGGTATTTGTGGTGGTATTGGTGGTGGTGGAGGTGGTGGTATTGATGGTGGTGGTTGTGGTGGTATTGGTGGTTGTGGTGGTATTGGTGATATTGGTGGTGGTATTGGTGGTGGTGGTATTGGTGGTGGTGCTGGCGGTATTGGTGATGGTGGTATTGGTGGTGGTATTGGTGGTGGTGGTAGTGGTATTGGTGGTGTTGATGGTGGTGGTGGTATTAGTGGTGGTGGTGGTGGTATTGGCAGTAGTGAAGGTATTGGGGGTGGTGGTGGTATTGGTGGTGGTGATATTGGTGGAGGTGGTGGTATTGATGGTGGTGTTATTGGTGGTGGTAGTATTGGTGGTGGTGGTAATAAAACAGGCTTTTGAAAACAACTGGTGGCTTTAGTACAGATGGCATGTAACACAGATGTTCTGCTGTCAGCTTTAGCCCATTAGCACAGGTTTATGTGCTACCTGGAATTCACATGACTTAATTCGCTAATCATTTCTAAATCCATTTTACTTGGGGGGGGGTGAAACAGACACAAGGTAATGCTGGGTTAAAGTGATTGAAAACAGGCGCCCGTGTTACGGGGTCAGCCGTGCTGCTTAAAAAAACACAAGCGGTTTCAGCTGAAGCAGCGCATGTCCGGCCTGCATTAAGAGAAACTCAATAAGGTAAATAGTGTTTACAGACTAAATAACAGGTCCTGTGTAACAACCGAACTAAAAGGGCAAGTCGCCATGGGAGGGTACAAATGAAGACAAGGCCATACTAAGGAGGGACTAACAAGCCTATTAACGAATCCAAAGGCAGCATTTACGAAAGAAAATGACACAAGCCAATGAAAAATATGGGAGGAGAGTGGGCACAGCTTCTCTCCCATACTCTACTACAGCAGTCTCGCAGAGTGAGCAGCGCATGCGCGCAGCCACTAGGCTCGACCTAAAAACATCCAATATTTATCTGAGTAAGACAAGACAAAAATGATAAAAATCCAACATACACAAGTCAAGTTATGAATTTTGGAAGATTAAATCAAAGTGCAGTACTTATAAAACAATAGCTCCAGCTGGGGCTATTTGGTCGCGCTTGAATGGAGCAAATTCAAAAGTTCAGTCCGACCGTGATGGAGCATAGGCCGGATACAGGAGCCACACAGACCCGCTGACAGTACCTTGGATGTGTCGAAGTTCAAGGAAAATGTGTTGAGCAAGGGAGGGGATGGGTCACTGTCAAAGGCGATGCGTTGTTTCCGAAGGCGGGCAACGTCATTGATGCATCGATGTCAAGAGCACTGTGCGTCAGGCCGCTTCGTCTATGTTGAACTGCTGGGCTGTATGCGAAGCAAAGGCGCAAAGATGCGCAGGGCCGGGAATGCGTCAGAGTCAGGGATGGTGAGTTTCAGACATCGGCGATGTGGTGTCCAAAACTCGTCCAGCAGCGGTGATGCAGAGGCGCTGCATCGGCAAAGTTGCGGCTGCATTGTAAGTCGAGGTAATTGCGTTGCATAGTCGGCGATTGGTGGCCACGGCTTTGGTGCAGGCAGTGGTAATGTTTCTTGGGTTGCAGCATCAAACACTAACTTCCAAGGGCCCAGGACTGGATTTGGCACTACTTGGCAGAGAAGGGCTCACAGCAGAGGAGCCCAAGTGCTGGTAGAAAGATGCATGTAAAGACTTTGATATCTCTGAGACTTCAGCAACAGTAGGCAAGCCTAAACAAGCCATTGGAGAACCTTTAGAGAGGCAGGATGTAGAGAGTCAAGTCCAGTCCTCTCACTCGCAGGCAAGAAGCAGGAGGCAGCAAGCCAACACAGTAAAGCAAGCAGCAAAGTGGCAGTCCCTCCTGGCAGCACAACAGCTCTTCTTCCTGGTAGAATGTCCTCAGTTCCAAAAGTGTTCTGAGTATATGGTGTCAGAAGTCCAGTACTTATACCCTTTTTAGCCTTTGAAGAAGGGAGACTTCAAAGAAAGGGCTTTGTAGTGCTCAAGACCCTGCCCTATCTTGCCCTGGCTCCAGACACACAACAGGGGGGTATGCAACTCTTTGTGTGGGGACAGGCACAGCCCAATTCAGGTGCAAGTATTAGCTCCTCCCTTTCACTCTAGCTCAGGAAGACCCATCAGCCTGGTGATGGGCCATTAGGATATGCAGGGCACACCTCAGCTCCCTTGCTGTGTGACTGTCTAGAGGGAATACGCAAAGCCTAACTGTCACCCAACCCAGACATGTATTCCAGAGGCAGGCAGTAGCACAGAAGGGTTAAAGTAAGAAAAGGCCAACTTTCTAAAAGTGGCATTTTCAGACCTGCAACTTAAAAATCAACTTCACTATAAGATGTGTTTTCAAATTGTGAGTCCAGAGACACCTAATATACTGCTACTATCTTTTCCCAATTGTAAGTTAAACTTGTAAAGTGTTACAAGGCAGCTCCAATGCTAACCTATGGGAGAGATAGGCCTTGCTGTGGTGAAACATGAATTTAGCAGTTTTTCACTACCAGGACATGTAAAACTCAAGGTGCATGTCCTACATGTGCTACCTAGGGCCTACCTTAGGGGTTACTTATATGTAATAAAAGGGAAGGTTCAGGCCTAGCAAGTAGATGAACTTGCCAGGTCGAAATGGCAGTTTGAAACTGCACACATGGGCTTTGCAGTGGCGGGCCTGAGATATGTTTTAAAGAGCTACTTATGTGAGTGGCACAATCAGTGCTGCAGGCCCACTAATAGCATTTAATTTACAGGCCCTGTGCACCTATAGTGCACTGTACTAGGGATTTATCAGTAAATCAAATAGCCAGTCCAGGAGAAACCAAATGCCATTACATTTTAGACACAGAGCACATGCACTTTAGCACTGATCAGCAGTAAAAAAGTGAACAGAGTCCTAAAGCCAGCAAAAACAAAGTTCAGCACACAGTAAAAACAGGAGGTCAATAAGCAAAAAGTCAGGGGAAACCACGCCAAAAGATGCCAGATCTAACACTGTGGTTGAAGGTTCAGCCAAGTCGTGTGGCCGTTTTTGGTGATCAAGGTGGGCCAAGCTGCTAGTCATCGATTACAGTCTATTACTGCCCCTTTCCCTCCACTTTCATCAACAAAAAGAAAGGAGTGGGTCGTATGGGTGAAGGTCAAGTGAGCAGATGGTTTGGGCTGGCGTGAACAGTGGGCATAGCCGAGGTATTAAAAGCCAAATCAGTGAGAAGGGAAGACATATAAAGCTGAGGAATCCAGCAAAGTGACATGTGACCCATGAGTGTGCTAATAAACCGATAATCTATTGGTGTCGTGCAGTTCCTATAAATCTATATAGGATCTGCGTGTTTAGACAACATAAACTGTGGGATTGGTCTCGAGACTGATTCCAGACACCCCCACCGGATATGGTCGCCTGTATACCAGCTAGCTCACAGTGCCACTATGAACTCCTCTTACCAAGGAGAGAATAGTTCCTGGCAACTATTGAACATGACAACTCTGTACCATCAGTGACCGTGGAAACAGTACAGTACTTTTTGCTCATTCACACGTGCTCACTTTGTCTCAGAGAGACACACAAAATAAACGGTGGGGACGTTTTCAATAAGTATTTATTGAGCCAGCAACATTCTAGTGTAAAATAGGTGTGCTGAAACAACCATAAGACACAAACAGCTAAAAACAATTATAAGCACCTACAGAGTAAATGAATGGTAGATTTCTACCATAGTGCTGAAACAATGAATATATGCAAGCATATAAATACATGACAGTAATAATGAGTGCTCCTATGATGTAACCCTAACTAAATGTACCTAAGTGTACCTAGCATGTATGTAGGTGTAGAGCCCAGAATCTCCCTAGGATGAGGCCAACCCCATTACCTGGTGCGAGAGAATGAAGGACCCCGTCTTGGTCTCGAGATGGACACCCCGGGAGGGATGTCAGACCACTGCATGCTGGAGTGTCTGCATGCAGGAACCTCAGATTCTCACGTCAGTGTGTCAGCATGGAAGTCTTTCTCCTCCATCTACCCCAGCAAAGATGTGGTGTATATATACCCAAAAGGTACCCTCAGGGGTTTCTACCTTGCTGTGTCATGTCGGTCAAGGATGAACAAAGGGATAGTTACTATGCAGAAGATGGTAACCCTGCTGTGATTCTGAGAATTCTCATGCATAATTAAATGAGGCTAGTTTTTGGGGAAACCACACAACATTTATGCAGAGCTTAACTAGGTAAAAGGTCAATACCAAACCCGTTATGTAGTGCAATGGTACGGTAAATGTAGGTGAAGGGTTAGGTCACTATTCATGCCTATATTGGGGTACCCTACGAAACATAACATTGGAGCAGTATAATTTTTACTCCGTCTTTTTAACGATTGATTAGGCCACATATATGTTTCCTTACGGCCTTATGTATTCATGTGTTTTAATATGACTAATGAAGTGAAGTGCACTCAAAGCCATATAGAAAGTGCATTTACCATGTAACCTCAACATTTATATATGTGTGTATACTAATTCTTTTTCAGTAACAACAAATAGTAGTTTTCATATATAATCACAAGTGTATGGCTTCAATAGCATTGTTAAACTTCATGTATTTATGTATTCATTTAATGGTATTTTGAATTTATTGTATATTGGTGTATATATCTATCAGAATTACATTTTACATTTATAATATGGCTGTCTATGTATCTGAATTCATGCAGTTACTTGTGCATTGAATTATTAGCTTTACTAACTTGACCAAAGGACTTAAGCATTTGGGTTTCGTAAGGTTTAACCTTCAACGAGAATGTTTTCTTTGGGTGCACTGTTTTCTATCCTCTGCAGGTGTCATGTATATGACCTAATGAATGGAGAAAGGCACAATGTGTAAATGAGATAGGGAAACTCGAAGGGAGTTGATGATGATAAAATTAACGAGCAGACGGGAGGACTACTGTCTGTGTGAAAAGAGGAGTGGAATCCAAGGTCGCTTCGAATATGTGGATCAAAAAAGAATAATTACGAGTGTGTCTGCCAAAGAGTATTCTTTGAAGGTGGACAATAATGAAACCTTTGGTAGGGATCCAAGAAGTTTCTTTCTGTGGGTATAACTAGGTAATGCTCTCTAGCTTGATTCAGATTCCTTTCAGACTAGGAGAGGTTCAGAGTTCTATGCGCTATTCTTACCGCGTGGCTACATGCTATGCGATACTCTTGCTTTGGAGAACTTCTACAGAAGATCCTCTATTCTGACACCTTTATATTTTATTGGATCTAGTTAGGGTTTCATTTAGCACACTTTAGCATAGGTTGGTTAAGGAAAATTAGAATCCCTCATGCATTATAGGCAGGAGGATAAGCTGTCAATCCAGCCACCGAACTGTTTTACTTATACTTTGTACGATTGCCACCAAAATCTTCATCTTTTACGTGCTATTAACGATAAACTTTGTTCACCAATTTGGCTTTCTTTTAATAATCCAGTACTGCTATGCCTTGTTTCTGTGATTTATCTATATTATTATTGCTTTGAATTGTAATAAATCCATACTTAATCCTACTTATTGACTCTGAGCTTCACTGTGTGACACTGTAATTGTGAATTGAAATTGATCCTAACTCTTTTATTCCTCAAGCACCGAAGAAAGGTCTATCACAGGTGGTAAGAAAGGGAGACCGACTCCCCTGAGTTAGCACTATGAAGATAGGACCCAGTGCCAGCATCTGTGGAAGCTGCTGGTTGAGGTGCCTTTGCAGCTTGCACCTACACGCACAAGAAGCTGCATCCTCTCAACATCATCTAACTCGCCTTATCTCATTTACCCCTCAACCACTACTCAATCACCTCACCCAACAAGACCTATGAGCTAATCTGGACTTCTGAGTGTTGGCAATAGCTTGGGTAAAGTGTCTCGACAAACCAATGGAGCCAGAAACAATAAGGACGGAACGCAAGATATACACAGGGAACACAAAGAGCAACGCCCAGCTAGTTGGAAGTGTCAGGCAGCATCAATCACAGCCAAAGAAAAGATTAACATAGATCAAACAAGGGTCAGGTAAGTCTAGGGCAATCACCCTTCAGTACAATAGACAGTGGTGGCTGGCATGTACTGAGGGTGGTTGAGCAAAAAAAAAAATAGACTTGCCTTTCTTGCTTGAATTGCGACATCGTCCTCCCTCGGGTGTCTTCTCTGGAACCAGGAAACTGCACTACTCAATTCTGGCACTTCTCTCACAGCATGAGAGCAGTGCCAGGATTGGAGGGAGCGGCCTCACTCAGCGCTCTCATGAGCACTGGAGGCCTGTGCTTTCTTTAACCCAGCTGTCTAAGACAGCCAGGTTAGAGAAGTTTAAAATGCACGGCCGGCCATAGAGACATGCACGTTTTAAAGTGCACAGCTCCCTGCTGCTGCCACTCGACAGCACTTGCCCCGCTCCATCCTGACACTTAGTTAGGGACGGGTTGCTGAACAAAAAGTTTTTAATAAATAAACTTTAGTACCATTTTATTTTTCAGCTCTGGGGCATGTGGGGCGGCTCTCCTCTGCAAAAATGGAGGAGCCGCACCTAACAAAAGATAGCAAACTCCCACCAGCTAACATGAAGTTGGGGAGAATAAGAGCTACACCCAAATTAAGTCTGACTAACCCAAAAAAACAGAAGGACATAAGCAGGAACATGAATAGTACAGAGCAATCCATATAGCCAAGAGCAGAGTTAACCTCATCAAAGCTGCAAATGTTTAAAGAAAAACAGAGCTCGCACAGAAGTCCAGTTTCAATATGAAGCATGATTTACCCTTTTCAGTATTGTTGCAAAAACAGAGAGAGCTGTTCTACCACCTCCAATGACTCCCGGGGCCTGATTCACAGAATTAACTTACGTCAAAAACGTAAACGTAAACGTAAAGTTAGTACTTTTTAGGTATTCACAGAATACACTTACTCATTTTGGTATTCACAGAATAGTACTAACTTTACGTTTACGTTTACATTTACGTTTTTGACGTAAGTTAGTTCTGTGAATCAGGCCTACTAGGCCTGATTCACAGAACTAACTTACGTCAAAAACGTAAACGTAAAGTTAGTACTATTCTGTGAATACCAAAATGAGTAAGTGTATTCTGTGAATACCTAAAAAGTACTAATTTTACGTTTACGTTTACGTTTTTGACGTAAGTTAGTTCTGTGAATCAGGCCCCCAGTTCCCAGCAACATAACAAGCAATAGAAATGTGGTAATGTATAACACCTTGAGGGTTTGTAAGGAGAGTGTGCATACCTGTATGGATAGTTACAGTTCAATTATCAAACAGTTGATACATACACAAAACACCTTGACTCCAACTCTTAAAGCATATGCTGTAATGGATATAAGACTCCTGCCCTCATCTGGAGCAAAAGATGTAGGATTTAATAGATCCCACAGAGGTGAGAGCCAACTGTGGAACATCCATCAGACTAAATGGTGGAACTAAACAAATATATGCGGGAGGAGACAGACAACAATGACACAGCGAGCCTAGATAGCAACCGCAACTCCCTTGTAATATCCTCAATGAAGCCCCAAAAACAATATTTTTAAGCCACGTAGTGTGCACTCCCACTTGCTCCCGTTGTTCCCAGAGAGCGATCCAAAGATCAAGACAAGTTCATCCAAAAATGTGGAGTGCAACACAGATACCAATTTCCACAGTAAGTTAGTCCATTCCATCCATATTGTGTACCAAGTATCCTTTATTTTTCACAAAAGTAGCATAGAAACAGCCAACGTGTTTCGTCTACTGCCTGTGGACTTCATCAGGGCGTGATCAATTGTCGTATTGCTTTTGCCAAAAAGTCATGTCAAAGTTGCCTCAAGCTGTGTAATTCACGGTTGGTGATGCATCACTATGTCTTGTTAGGTCGTCATATTTCTAGGGCTGCTTGAAAGTCCTAGTGCAAGTATTTGAAACAATACAAACCAGACACCTTGATAAGCGTCAGTCGTCGCTGAGTTAGTCGGCGTCTCCTTGACAGTAAACAGGGCCCTATGCAGGAGGTTGGCCTTGAAAAGCAGACAGCAAGTAATGCTTGGCAGTATACCCTCGGTGAGCATCAGGAGATAGTGGTAGCCATAAGGAATCATTAACAACATCAGAACTGTTAGCTAAGGAGTATGGATACCAACTAGAAACAGGATGAGTGGCAGGACACAGTTGAAAGTGTCAATTTGTACAGCCAGGAACAGACCGGTGCTAACAAGCAATCAAACAAATCAATTGCCTGGATGAATGAAAAGAGAAACTACAATCGCAAGGGGTTGATACCAACAAGAGAGGACAGGTATATAATACAACAGCTACCTTGACGATCCTACTAAAAAGCTTCCAATCAGTGATGGATACCCTCAATTACCAATCAAAAAAGTTAGATTTACAAGTGACCTTGTTAAACATGCTGGCATTCTCCGGGATGGGCAGTGAACCTGGTGAACTAAGCAGCATGGTAAATCGTGGGCAGGGAAACATGAGGTGCAGGAAGCGAATTGTTTGTGCTCGCTGATGTTTGATAATCTCAACAGTCTCCCTACAGTCCTAAATGCAATAGTCACAGAGTTTAAATGCCAAGCCTATGGGAATAAACGCCTGGAGAAACCCAACTCCGATGCATACAATCATTAACTACTTAGGGGGATATTTACAAAGAAGTGGCGGAGTGAGGCGTTAGCCATCATGGCTAAACGACTCACTTTGCCACTTCAGAAATGCAAGGCTGCACCATATTTACAAGAAAATGGTGCAGTCTTGCATTTCCCATTGCGCTGGCGCTACACTAAGCAGTGTAGCGCCAATGCAGGCACACTTGCATCATAGTGCAAGGGTGTCTGCGTGCAGGGAAAATTGTTTATGTAAAGGAAGGTCCCCCTTCCTGCACATAAACAATCCTGAAATGCCATTTCGTCACTTCTATGTGTGCTGCTTAGAAGTTACAAAATGTCATTTTTTTTTTTAAGATTATTTATTTGCATGAAGGGTCACCTTCCTGAGCATAAACAATCCAAGGCATTTTGCTTTTTCCATGTGTGCTGCACAAGGCAGCACACATGGAAAAGCAAAAATGAGACGAAATAAAGCATTTTCTCCTCGTTTTGGCAAGTTAAGACCAGGTTTTCCCTGGTCTTAATTTTCGCTCTGCCTCCTATTTACGCTGCCCTTGTATTTACAAGGGCAGCGTCAAAATCAATTGGTGGTGCGGTGGAACGCCCACTGCAACACCCACTGCCCTCTCCTTTTGCGCTAAGCATAGCGTGAAAGGGGGCCTTATTTACAAGGCAGCGTTAAGCCACGTTAAGTGGCTTAACGCTGCCTTGTAAATAAGGCGAAGCCCCTTTTACACAGAACGTCATTAAAAATGACATTTCCGTGGCAATAGGGCCTTGTAAATATGCCCCATATACTCTAAAAAGGGAGTAAAAGGGTCACTTCTCCAGGCAGATACAGAGCCCACCCATGGAGCATAACGCATTAGTAAAAGCTAAAACCACTGAAAACCTGCAACTAACTAATGATCAGCTTTCAGGCAATGGTAATACAGAGTTTACAGTGCAAAAAAGAAGACATGCACTATTCCACAGCAACCAATAAAAATCGCTCTAACTTGAAAACCACAAACACTAGATAGGACAACTCAGAAATAGTCCCAGCACATGGGACCCACACAAGGGGGTTAAGGGCTTGAAAACAAGGCAATGGAAAAGGCAGAGAAAAAAAAGATATAAGAAACCAAACCACACAGCTAAACACCACAAGGCACTGCATGTGTTTTCAATCTTAAAATATGCAGTAGGTTGTTTGGGGAAAAGTAAAGGTGAAGATCAATCAAAAGGAGTATACTTGCAGGAAATGTCAAAAGATGAACCGCAAATCTCAGGAGTAGACCCTGCAGAAAGATCTGTCCTTTTCGCTGATGGAAAGACGGTAGACTTCCAACAAAATCAAACATGACAACCAGGACAAGAAGGTGATAGCGAACCAGCAATGGAAGGACAAGTAGTTACTCTGATCCATATTTACCAGGAAACCACTTACCCCCACAGAGTGTAAAGGAGTATAGGAACATCGTCGCTCAACAAGTCCATTGGACTGGGGGTGGTAAAGAGAGCTCTTGATGTGTCTAATGTTGCATGACTGCAGAAAAGATTCAAAATTAGCACTGGTAAATTGGGTACCATTATCCGTCACCATGGTATCAGGGAACCCCTCCCTCATAAAAACACCCTTGAGAAAAGAAATAATGTTGGCAGTGGAGACTTCTTTAACTAGTTTTACCTCAGGCCATTTTGAGGCATAATCAATAAGCACTAAGATAAAACGACACCCTCCAGGTAAAATTTCCAAAGGCCCCATGATGTCTAACCCCACCTTGGACCAGGGTCCAGAGGGGCATTCGAACGGAAGAAGGGGTGGGGTGACTACCTTCAACCCTTTGTCAGCTTATCGGCAAATAGAACACAAATCAACAACTTCATTAACATCACAGTCCATGGAGGGCCACCAGAAGCACTCACGGACACGTCGCTTGGTGAGCGTGGACCCTAAGTGACCCTCGTGTGCTTTAGTAATAATTCCTCTCCTGAGGCTCTGTGGAGGAATAAGTTTGTCATCACATAATAAAACACCACCCTCCAAAGAAATCTAGGATTCCACCTTCCAGAAGGGTTGTAGGCATTGAGGAAGAACGCGTTCTTTGGGCCATCCCGACCTGACAAACTCACACACACGCTGCAAAACATCATCATCAGTAAGAGCCTTCACCCAACTGTCTTCAGTGCCGAGACCATGCTCAGGCAAGTCAAGTGAGGCCACAAGACAATCATCAGAGTCTTCCTCCCCCACATCAGCAAGAACAGACTCTTCTTTGTTATCATTCATGGGAAAACGGGACAAATAATCCGCTCTGAGATTTCTACCCCCAGAGACGTGAATGACATCGAACTGGTACTGCATGAGACGAGATACCATTCCTAGGATCAAACTGTCTCGCATGGGCGGACGGTCTTTTTCTTATCTGGGTCCTCAGTTGTGGAATTCTCTTCCTCTTTCTCTTAGGAACGAAAACATCCTTAGTAATTTTCGCAAACATTTAAAAACTTGGTTGTTTAACCAATAATTCGTGGGTAATTCTTTTAATTAGATCCTGCAACTTTTTGCTTTTCTCCTCTCTCTGTCAAGCGGCGCCAGGAAACCTTTGTGGTAGCTGTGCGCCTTATAAGATTAATTAACAATAACAACAATAATAACAATAACAATACCATACGGAGGATTCTAGGGGAACAAGACTTACCGGTGCTAGCACCAAGTATACTAATAAGAGGCTTGTGATCGGTCCTCAACAAGAAACGTCTGCCCCAGATATAGGGACGGAACTTTTCGATGGCCCACAAGCAAGACAACAGTTCCTTCTCGATGACCGAGTACTGAAGCTCCCCATTCCTCAGGACTCTGAAGGCAAAAGCGACAGTATTTTCTCCACTAGAGGCATTCTGGGTTAGCACAGCCCCTAACCCCGCTTGACTTGCATCAAATCTGGGTCAAAAAGCTTGAGCGCACTGCTATTAGTGAGGGAATCTTTAACCCCTTCGCTGCTAGGCCTTTTCCCCCCCTGTGCTAAGCCTTTTTGGCTATTTGGGGTAGTGCGCGCTTAGGCCCCTGTAACTTTTTGACCACATAAGGTATCCACGCCAAATTTGCGTCCTTTTTTTCTAACATCATGGGTATTGTAAAGGTACCCAGGGTTTGTGGATTCCCCTGGAGGGGACCCAGAAATTAGCCAAAATACAGCAAAATTTATTTTTTTGGGGGAAAAATGCGACAAAAGGGCTACAGATGAAAGCGTCTTGTTTTTTCCCTGCAAATGGCATCAAAAAAGGGGTTGTGGTGCTGAAATCACTATCTTCCCAGCTTTAAGGGACAAGCAGACTTTTGTCAGAAAACCAACTTTTTTTACACAGTTTTGTCATTTTTCTGGGACATAGCCTATTTTTGCTATTTTTTGTGCTTTCAACCTCCTTCCAGTTAATGGTAGAAATGGGTATGAAACCAATAATGGATCCTGGAAAGCCATACATTTCTGAGAAGTAGACAACATTCTGAATTCAGCAAGGGGTCATTTGTGTAGATCCTTAAAGTTTTCCTTATAGAAACTAACAGTTAAATAAAGAAAAAATTGAAAATTAGTTGAAAAAAACAGCCATTTGTGTCAACGTTTTCACCTGTAACTTCTTCTAATTATGACAGCTATTTGAAAGCAATATACCGTTATATCCGCTGGACCTTTCTGGTTGTGGGAATATATAGGACTTGTACTTTCACCAAGAACCCGACGAACCCAGAGCCAATAACTGAGCAGCATCTTGCAATGGTTTTTTATTATGTACCGGGTATATAGCAATTATTTTGGGAAAATGTATACATGGAAAAATTGTTATGAAAGACACCTATATATTTCTGAAATGGGAACAAAATGTAGATTTTAGAAACAGTAGATATTTGCACATTTCCGAAATTGGGAGTACCCATACTAGCATGAGAATTATAGGTCATTTTTCAAAATGACTTATTTTTTACACATTGTCTTTCATTTGGAAGGCAGAAATGCATCGAAAGTCAATAGGTAATAACAGTTGCTCTACAATTCTGTGTTACCCTAAGTCTCCCGATAAAAATGGTACCTCACTTGTGTGGGTAGGCCTTGTGCCCACAACAGGAAATGGCTCAAAATGCAACATGGACGTACCACATTTTCACAATGAAAAATTACCCTTTTTTGCAAAGTGCCTAGCTGTAGTTTTTGAACCCTAGCTCTGCGGGCACTTAGGAAACCTAGCAAACCTATACATTTTTGAAAACTAGACACCCAGGGGAATTCAGGATGGGGTGACTTGACTGGCTCTCACCAGGTTCTGTTACCCAGAATCCCTTGCAAACCTAACAAATTGGCAAAAAAAACACATTTTCCTCACTTTTCTGTGGTGGAAAGTTCTGGAATCTGCGTGGATCCACAAAATTCCACCCACCCCGCGTTCCCCAAGGTCTTCCGAAACAAATGGTACCTCACTTGTGTGGGTAGGCCTAGTGCCCGCGACAGGAAGCAGTGCAAAACACAACGTGGACGCACCACATTTTCACAGTGAAAAATGACCCTTTTTTTGCAAAGTGCCTAGCTGTAGTTTTTGAACCCTAGCTCTGCCAGCACTTAGGGAAACCTAGCAAACCTATACATTTTTGAAAAGTAGACACCCAGGGGAATCCAGGATGGGGTGACTTGACTGGCTCTCACCAGGTTATGTTACCCAGAATCCCTTGCAAACCTAAAAAATTGTCAAAAAAAACACATTTTCCTCACTTTTCTGTGGTGGAAAGTTCTGGAATCTGTGTGGATCCACAACACTCCACCCACCCCGCGTTCCCCAAGGTCTTCCGAAAGAAATGGTACCTCACTTGTGTGGGTAGGCCTAGTGCCCGCGACAGGAAGCAGCGCAAAACGCAACGTGGACGCACCACATTTTCACAGTGAAAAATGACCCTTTTTTTGCAAAGTGCCTAGCTGTAGTTTTTGAACCCTAGCTCTGCCAGCACTTAGGGAAACCTAGCAAACCTATACATTTTTGAAAAGTAGATACCCAGGGGAATTCAGGATGGGGTGACTTGACTGGCTCTCACCAGGTTCTGTTACCCAGAATCTCTTGCAAACCTAAAAAATTGGTAAACAAAACACATTTTCCTCACTTTTCTGTGGTGGAAAGTTCTGGAATCTGCGTGGATCCACAAAATTCCACCCACCCCGCGTTCCCCAATGTCTTCCGAAAAAAATGGTACCTTACTTGTGTGGGTAGGCCTAGTGCCCGCAACAGGAAGCAGCGCAAAACGCAACGTGGACGCACCACATTTTCACAGTGAAAAATGCCCCTTTTTTTGCAAAGTGCCTAGCTGTAGTTTTTTAACCCTAGCTCTGCCAGCACTTAGGGAAACCTAGCAAACCTATACATGTTTGAAAAGTAGACACCCAGGGGAATCCAGGATGGGGTGACTTGACTGGCTCTCACCAGGTTCTGTTACCCAGAATCCCTTGCAAACCTAAAAAATTGGCAAAAAAAACAAATTTTCCTCACTTTTCTGTGGTGGAAAGTTCTGGAATCTGTGTGGATCCACAAAAGTCCACCCACCCCGCGTTCCCCAAGGTCTTCCGAAATAAATGGTACTTCACTTGTATGGGTAGGCCTAGTGTCCGCGACAGGAAGCAGCGCAAAACGCAACGTGGACGGACCACATTTTCACAGTGAAAAATGACCCTTTTTTTGAAAAGTGCCTAGCTGTAGTTTTTGAACCCTAGCTCTGCCGACACTTAGGGAAACCTAGAAAACCTATACATTTTTGAAAAGTAGACACCCAGGGGAATCCAGGATGGGGTGACTTGACTGGCTCTCACCAGGTTATGTTACCCAGAATCCCTTGCAAACCTAACAAATTGGCAAAAAAAAAACATTTTCCTCACTTTTCTGTGGTGGAAAGTTCTGGAATCTGCGTGGATCCACACAATTCCACCCACCCCGCGTTCCCCAAGGTCTTCTGAAAAAAATGGTGCCTCACTCGGGTGGGAGGCCCAAGTACCCGCGACAGGCAAGGGCCCACAACGTATTGAGGCGACCTCAAAATGGCCTATCACAAAACAACCTGGTTTTGCAAGGGGGTCCCATGACGTTTTGGCCCGGGGCTCGGCGGCCACCTAGGGAAACCTACCAAACCCACACATTTCTGAAAAGTAGACACCCGGGGGATTCCAGGGAGGTATGGCTTGCGTGGATCCCCCAACGTTTTCTTACCCAGAATCCCCAGCAAACCTGACATTTTGCTGAAAAAATCCCTTTTTCACATATTTTGTGTGGTAAAGTTGTGGCATCACGGGGCTGACACAAATTTCCTACCACCCAGCGTTCCCCCACGTCTCCCGATAAAAATGGTGCCTCACTCGGGTGGGAGGCCCAAGTACCCACGACAGGCAAGGGCCCACAACGTATTGAGGCGACATCAAAATTGCCTCTTGCAAAACCAGGTCGTTTTGTGATAGGCCATTTTGAGGTCGCCTCAATACGTTGTGGGCCCTTGCCTGTCGTGGGTACTTGGGCCTCCCACTCGAGTGAGGCACCATTTCTATCGGGAGACCTGGGGAACGCTGGGTGGTAGGAAATTTGTGTCAGCCCCGTGATGCCACAACTACCACACAAAATGTGTGAAAAAGTGATTTTTCAGCCAAATTTCAGGTTTGTAGAGGATTCTGGGTGAGAAACCGTTGAGGGATCCACAGCCAAACCTCCTGGAATCCCCGGGTGTCTACCTTTCAGAAATGTGGGTTTGGTAGGTTTCCCTAGGTGGCCGCCGAGCACCGGGCCAAACGTCATGGGACCCCTGCAAAACCAGGTCGTTTTGTGATAGGCCATTTTGAGGTCGCCTCAATGCGTTGTGGGCCATTGCCTGTCGCGGGTACTGGGCCTCCCACCGAGTCAGGCACCATTTTTATCGGGAGACCTGGGGGAACGCTGGGTGGTAGGAAATTTGTGTCAGCCCCGTGATGCCACAACTTTACCACACAAAAATGTGTGAAAAAAGTGATTTTTTTCAGCCAAATTTCAGGTTTGAAGGGGATTCTGGGTAAGAAAATGTTGGTGGATCCACGCAAGCCATACCTCCCTGGAATCCCCCGGGTGTCTGCTTTTCAGAAATATGTGGGTTTGGTAGGTTTCCCTATGTGGCCGCCGAGCCCAGGGCCAAAAAGTCATGGGACCCCCATTGCAAAACCAGGTTGTTTTGTGATAGGCAATTTTGATGTTGCCTCAATACGTTTTGGGCGCTTGCCTGTCGCGCGTACTTGGACCTCCCACCCGAGTGATGCACCATTTTTATCATGAGACCTGGGGGAACGCTGGGTGGTAGGAAATTTGTGTCAGCCCGGTGATGCCACAACTTTCCCACACAGAAATTTGAGAAAAAAGTGATTTTTTTCAGCTAAATTTGAGGTTTGCAGGTCATGGAATCTACGTGGATCCACAAATTTCCTCCCACCCAGCGTTCCCCCGGGTCTCCTGATAAAAATGATACCTCACTCGCGTGGGTGGGTCAAGAACCCGCGACAGAAAAGGGCCCAAAACCTATTGAGGCGACATCAAAATTACCTATCACAAAACAACCTGGTTTTGCAAGAGGGGTCACCTGGGTTTTTGTCCCTGGGCTCGGCGGCCATCTTGGGAAACTACCAAACCCAAACATTTCTGAAAGCTAGACACCCGGGGAGTCCAGCGAGGTATGGCTTGCGTGGGTCCCACAACGTTTTCCTACCCAGAATCCCCTGCAAACCTCAAATTTAGCTGAAAAAATCCCTTTTTCCATACATTTTTGCGTGGGATCACCGTGCCGGCACAAACGTCCTAAATTTGAGGTTTGCAGGGGATTCTGGGTAGGAAAACGTTTGGGGACCCATGCAAGCCATACCTCGCTGGACTCCCCCGGGTGTCTAGTTTTCAGAAATGTGTGGGTTTGGTAGGTTCCCAAAATGGCCGCTGAGCCCGGGCCAAAACCCAGGTGACCCCCTGCAAAACCAGGTTGTTTTGTGATAGGTAATTTTGATGTCTCCTCAATATGTTTTGGGCCCTTGCCATCGCGGGTACTTGACCCACCCACGCGAGTGAGGTATCATTTTATCGGGAGACCTGGGGGAAAGCTGGGTGGTAGGAAATTTGTGGATCCACGTAGATTCCAGAACTTTCCCACACAGAAATTTGAGAAAAATGTGATTTTTTTCAGCTAAATTTGAGGTTTGCAGGGGATTCTGGGTAAGAAAATTTTGGAGGACCCACGCAAGTCATACCTCGCTGGACTCCTCCGGGTGTCTAGTTTTCAGAAATGTGTGGGTTGGGTAGGTTTCCCTAGATGGCCGTCGAGCCCGGGGCCAAAAACTCATGGGACCCCCCCTTGCAAACCAGGTTGGTTTGTGATAGGTAGTTTTGATGTCGCCTCAATAGGTTTTGGGCCCTTGCCTGTTGCGGGTACTTGACCCATCCACACAAGTGAGGTACCATTTTTCACGGAAGACTTTGGGGGACGCGGGGTGGGTGGAATTTTGTACATCCACGCAGATTCCAGAACTTTCCACCACAGAAATGTGAGGAAAATGTGTTTTTTTGGACATATTTTTAGGTTTGCAAGGGATTCTGGGTAACAGATCCTGGTGAGAGCCAGTCAAGTCACCCCATCCTGGATTCCCCAGGGTGTCTAGTTTTCAAAAATGTATAGGTTTGCTAGGTTTCCCTAGGTGCTGGCAGTGTTAGGGTTCAAAATCTACAGCTAGGCACTTTGCAAAAAAAGGGTCCGTTTTCACTGTGAAAATGTGGTGTGTCCACGTTGCGTTTGGGCCGTTTCCTGTCGCGGGCACTAGGCCTACCCACACATGTGAGGTGCCATTTTTCTTGGAAGACTTTGGGGAACGCGGGAATGGGTGGAAATTTGTGGATCCACACAGATTCCAGAACTTTCCACCACAGAAATGTGAGGAAAATGTGTTTTTTTTGACAAATGTTTCGGTTTGCAAGGGATTCTGGGTAACAGAACCTGGTGAGAGCCAGTCAAGTCAGCCCATCTTGGATTCCCCTGGGTGTCTAGTTTTAAAAAATGTATAGGTTTGCTAGGTTTCCCTAGGTGCCGGCAGAGCTAGGAACCAAATTCAACAGGTAGGCACATTCCGGAAACAAAGTCAGTGCCTAGTGGGCTTTCTGCCGCCCTGGGGAGGGGGGAAATCAGGGGCTATAAGTCCCGATATACCCCCGAGGGGGGCAGAAAGACTGTGGCTATTCTTTTGGGGGGTCGGGGGCATTGGGATGCCCATTCTGGTCAGCCCCCACCCCTGCGTATAAAAAAGCCAGCATAATCGCTGGCACATAGTGGGCTTTCTGCCCCCCCGGGGGGCAGATCAGGGGCTACTGCCCCCATCTGCCTCCTGGGAGGGGCAGAAAGACAGTGGCATCTTTTTTGGGGTGGGTGGGGGCATTGGCATGTCCATTCTTGGCAGCCCCCACCCTGAACTTTGTAAAAAAAAAATCCCTGGTGGCTAGTGGGCTTTCTGCCCCCCCAGGGGGTGCAGATAAGGTGCTATTGCCCCATCTGCCTCCCAGGGGGGGGGCAGAAAGACTGTAGCATTTTTTTTGGGGTGGGGCTGCCCAGAATGGGTATGTCAATGCCCCCACCCCAAAAAAAATGCTACAGTCTTTCTGCCCCCCCTGGGAGGCAGATGGGGCAATAGCACCTTATCTGCACCCCCCTATATAAAAAATAAATCCCTGGCGCTTAGTGGGCTTTCTGCCCCCTCCCCGGGGGGGCAGATCAGGGGCTATTGCCCCCATCTGCCTCCTGGGGGGGCATAAAGTCTTTTTTTTCTTTGGGGGTAGGGTGGGGGCATTTGCATGCCCATTCTGGGCAGCCCCCACCCCGGGCCTATAAAAAAAATAATCCCTGGCATCTAGGGTGTTTCTGAACCCCCGGGGGGGCAGAAAGACTGGAATTTCATGGGGGGAGGGTTGGGGGCATTGGCATGCCCATCTTGGGCAACCCCCACCCCTACATTTATCGAGGGGAAAAAAAACCCTGGTGTCTAGTGGGCTTTCTTCCCCAGCTCCCGAGGCTTTAGGGGAGAAAAGGGAATCTTTCCGATGCTGGGGGTCATGACGAGCTGGACTCGTCATGAGCACACGACCACTGTGTGCCATGACGAGTCCAGCTCGTCATGAGCATGGAAGGGGTTAACACTCCGCAAAGCAGTCTCACACTCATCAGACCATGCGAACACTACTCCCTTACTAAGGAGGGAACTAATGGGTCGCACAAGAGTGGCATAATTCGGAACGAACTTTGAATAGTACTCCAGTAGACCAAGCAAAGACTTGACTCCAGTCTTGTCAGATGGAGCGGGAGCATGGGTGATGGCATCTAACAGTCCTTGCCTAGGTCTGATCCCCTCACCAGAGATTAGATGGCCTAAGTATTCGATTTCATCGCTGAGGAACTTGCATTTTTCGGGCTTCACAACCACGCCATGATCCTTGAAGATATCAAGAACCCTCTCAAGTAATGAATTATGAGTCGGGATATCTTTGGAGTGGATTAACACATTGTCTTGGAAAACAAGTACTCCATTAATCCCACCTAACATATTTGGCATGACTCGTTGAAAAACGGAAGCAGCGGAGGCAAGTCCGAAGGGCATTCGTTTGTACTGGAATGTGCCTAAGGGTGACACGAATGCTGTAAGGGGACGCGAAGAAGGGTCCAACTCAATTTGATGATATGCGCTGGCTAGGTCCAGCTTTGAAAAGTATCGGGACCCTCTTACACTGGCAAACAGATCACATATTTTTGGCAGCGGGTGAGAGTCGACCCAGATCTCCCTGTTGAGAGACCTCAAGTCCACACAGACACGCAAGTTACCACATTTCTTGCACGCAACGACCAAGGGTGACAGCCAGAGGGACGACTCTGTAGGTTTGATGATCCCTTGTTCGCACAGGGACTTGAGTTCTCTCTCGAGGTCGTCCCTCACACTGAAAGGTACACCCCTCAATTTATGTTTAATAGGATGGGCCCCATCTTTAACAACAATTTTGTGCTTGAAACCTCGTATCGTTCCCAGACCCCCTCCAAAAACAGATGGAAAACGTTCCTTCCATTTGCAAAAATGTTGATCTTCAGAGACTACAAGGACTTGTTCAGATGTACCAGGTTGGATGTCCATCCCAAATAATCCTTGATGATACCACCCCAGGATGTTCAAACCTTTTACAGCAACATAAATTTTGCCACTAATTTTCCTATCCTTGAAAACAAGTACATCTTCAAAGTAACCAAGGAGGTCAATCTTTCGTCCTTCATAGGAGACCGGCGAACGATCAGGAGGTTGGAGTGGTCTGTTTCCCCATGTCTCGCAGAATAACTTGTGTTTTAACATTGTGATCCTGGCGCCTAAGTCAACAAGTAGATTTAGTGGTTTTCCCCCTATACCAATCTCAACAATGGGGTCAACACATTCGCATGAATCATTTACATTAGATACAAACTCGTGGGAATCAGTGACAACAGAAATCACCTCAGAATCAGATTCTTTATCTGATTCTAATACACATGCAACAGTCCTTTTTTTTTTTTTTTTTTTAAGCAAACCTTTGCAAAGTGCCCTACTTTTTTACAATAACTACAGATTACATTAGCTCCAAAACACTTTGCTCCCTTTATATGGGGAGGATTGCCACAGCGATAACACATCTGTTTGGTGTTGTGAAATTCTGGTACGCTTCTCCCAGCATTTGAGTTCTTAAGTGTGTTATTTCTAAGAGAAGCATGCTTGGAGTCATTTTGTTTCCCCTTAGCGTTACTGATGATGACATTAACGGGATCCGCAGATTTTTCTTTCAGTTCTTTCAATGGCACTTGCGATGTCTCGATGCTAGTGGCTATTTTGATCGTTTCCTCTAGAGAGGGATTGGCAAGCGAGAGAAGCTTTTGGCGAATCTGTTTGTCCCTACAATGGCACACGAATTGATCGCAGATCAATTGGTCTGTGAAGACATCAAACTGACAAACAGAAGCAAGTCTGCATAGGATAGAAATGTAGGAGTCCACGTCCTCGTTTTCAGACTGTTGTCTCTTGAAAATTTTTGGACGAAGAGCCATCAAACTGGGTTGCTTATCGAACCTCTTTTTGAGTTTGGATATCGTGTCCTGAAAGTCATCGACGTCATCATCAGGAAGATGAGTGATTTCAGGGAGATGCTTGAAGATTGATCGACCTTCAAATCCCAGTGAATGAAGAAGGAGGCATTTCTTGCGTTCGCTGCTAAACCTTGAGGCACCGATGGCTCCAAGGTACGTCTGGAAGGCATCAAACCAAATCTCCCATCTAACGGGAGGTTCTCCAGGAGATTCAAGAAAAGAAGGAGGAGGAGCTACAGACTGCATAGTTATGCAGAGAGAGTGAAAATAGGAAGTAGTAAAAACAAAGGCAAAAAAAGAAAAAACAAAAAGTGAAGGAGAGAGCTAGTGAAAAAGGAGTGTGTTGTATGTGCGTAGGTATGTGTATATAGTATGCGCAACACTGTAGAATTGTTCGCACAAATAACGATGAACTTTGACAGGGTGTGCGAATCACTGTGAGAAGTTGATTCTACTAGGAT
Source organism: Calotriton arnoldi (assembly GCA_963921515.1). Lineage (NCBI taxonomy): Eukaryota > Metazoa > Chordata > Amphibia > Caudata > Salamandridae > Calotriton > Calotriton arnoldi. The sequence continues at coordinate 430,725 of CAWUFW010010248.1, read as the reverse complement.
GTAAATAGAAAGCTCACAAGGACTTGCTTATTAAAGTCGAAAGGGTGTGTGGATCACCGTCATGTGACCGACAAGGGGATTGTGTAGCAGAGCTGAAAATGGTAATGAAGAAAAGACGTGCCGATCGTCGCGATCGGCTATAGCCAAGAGTGCGGTCATACGATGCTAGACAACCGCTTGTGTGGTTGCTAGGTACTTGGCCGGACTGTGACGTGGGGTGAATTCCAACGTACGTGCACAGTCAGGCAGGTCAGGCAAATTGAGGTCTAATGCTGCACATGCGTAGGATATGCGAAGACGGATGTTTGGCGGTCAACGTCTGCGCATTCGCGAGACTGCAAGTCGGAACAGCGCGTACTGTGAAAACAGTCTTAAAACCCACAGCAGATGATGAAAATAGAAGCAAGAAAAGACCGCAAAGTAAGTCATTAATTAGATTGAGAGTTAAAGCGGGCAGACTTGAGTAGATGGAAGCGTGCCAGGGTTGTGCTAGGTGTCGTGCGGTGAGAGTAAATCCGGTCGGTTGAAGTAAATAAGAACAGTCTTACCGCCGGTTGAGGAGGTGTTGAGTTCATTCAAAACGAACGATAAGTAGAGATGCACGCAAGGTCCAGCGTGTGACTGTGTAGCTCAGGATCGTCGCCACAAATTGTAGTAATTGACTCCGTAGGCGCTGCAGGGGTTCAATCAAGGTTTATTCCAGAACAGCTACACAGCAGACAGGAGAGCAAGATGGTTACACGTCCAACTCCAACTGCTCTCCAAACCATTTGAATACAGAGAACCCAGCAACAAGACAACCAGGCAACAATCCAACATTCTACAAAGTGAGGCCTGGAAAGGAACATTAAGATAAGGCAATGCAGCATAGAGCTGTAATGCTAACAGAGATAGGAAGAAAGATACAACAAATATCAAACACGACAACCAGGACAAGAAGGTGATAGCGAACCAGCAATGGAAGGACAAGTAGTTACTCTGATCCTAGATACCAGGAATCCAACAGGAAACCACTTACCCCCACAGAGTGTAAAGGAGTATAGGAACATTGCCACAGACATGAAGCCCCTGAGGATATGTAATACTACCACAGTACATGAAAGGTGGGTAATGGGAGAATTGTAGGAAGTACGGTTAGGAAGGAAGACTTTGCTTATTCCAGAAAATTGCTCTAGGGAACAACATGACATCCTGAACTGAGAAACTTATTAAGACTGTTGCAATCACATGAAATATCAATTCATATACCCTCAAGTGATAATGAATCAACTGAGTTCCAGGCCCCGCAAGGAGACAAATAATACAGAGTGAATTTACTTACAAGGGCCATAGAGAGGATGGCCAGGGAGATCATGGCAGTAGAATCCAAATTTAAACCATGGGGTATAAAACTTTCCCAATATGAGAAACCAAGGTATCCGCATCTCTTGGAAGAACAGCCAGTGCCTGGAGGGCAACCAACTTGCACCAAAGAGATGCTGGTGTACTCTGTACTGTGTAACGCAGTAGGAAAAATAACAGCAAGGAACTCAAGGCAACAGCAGGAATATAGCTCAAATACAAACGTTAGTAGGGAAAACAACTCAGAGTGAGGTTGGCTTGCAGCAGTTCTGCAAGCAAATCCCCAACTGAAATGAGGCCATCAAGTAAATTGCTACTAGGAATACCCAAACCCAGTTCCTAATTTGCTCTTGGAATGTAGGAGGCCTACCAAACAAACTTCAGAACACCGACCTAATAAATTTCTGGAAGGGGTATCAAATTATCATGTTCCAAGAAACCTGGTCAACAGTACTGATATCAATCCCAGGATTTATAGAATTTACAAACCCGGCCCTAAAATCTCCACAGAAAGATGGACAGAGGGAAGGCCTGGCAACATATATAAGTGCATCAGTTAGGCCAAATGTGCAATTTGGCTATTTGAGGATCCTAGAATTCGGGTAGTATTAATGGAAAATTGGAAACTGGAAGAAGAAGCAGCGCTTTCACTGATTAATAGTTACTTACATCCAAACCAGAACACAAACCATGTTCTAACAGAGAAATTGGTATCAATAATAATCGATTTACAAAAACAACTGGGTTTGATAGACCTCATAATTTCCAGGGACTTCAATGTGAACCCCATGTGCACATTGTTGGAATATGAACAACTACTAATCCATGACCAAATATGGAATGTCCAACCATGGGAAAAATATCACACATATCAAACAGACAAAAAAGGGGAACGCTTTGCTACTGAGCTAGCTCAGCTGGGTCTAAGAATAATGAATGGTAAATTCCCAACTGAGAGCCCCCTAGAACCAACTAATTATACAAGTACAACAGATGTAATAATAAACTATACAATTACATCTTTACCCCTTTTCAGGACCAAGATATCATTCTCAATACAATAAAGATGTGAAAGTGATCACTTTCCTAGAGAATCGAATTACAGACTATTTCAACATGCATGGACACAGTAGAAAGAATTGATTGGTACCACCTACACCTTAGAATACAAATGATTAAAATGGTCTGAGAATACGATAATCTCATTATAGAAAGCAGCAGAAAACTGCTTAAAGACTTCCAGGACACAGATTAAACCCGTTTAGAGATCTGAGAGAACTTCTTAGGGAAAGTATTAACTATGCCGACACACTAAATCAGTTTCTCGTAAAAGCTAATAAAGATTCATCTAAAGTGGGACGATAAGCCAAAAATAGAAGTAAACATGACATGGAGATGATTACAAAAGAATACGAAACAGTAAACTAGATTAACTTCATGCAAACAAGCATTACATTATCTTTTTGAAGTTAAAATGTTTAAATTTAAAACGGTAATGTAATGTATGTTGGTGATTTAGGGATGCATACAGACACAAAATACATTTAAAAAATAGGAAATAAAAGTCACTTACCTCCATCCTCGCTCCGGTGTCCGTCTCTCCTCCAGCGAGCCCCAGCCAAGTCCCCTAGACAAATCCTGGTGCATCTCTCATGCTGTATGAGAGGAATGCCTGGATTGGATGGTGCAGGCTCTCTCAGTGCTCCAAAGAGCACCGAAGGCCTTTGCTCGTTCTCAACCCAGCTGTCCAAGACACCTGAGTTGAGAGGTTTAAAGTGTGCATGTCTGGTTAACCATCACAAGACGGCAGCCAAAGAGACATGCACACTTTAAAGTGCCCAGCCCATCACTCCTCTCTGCTGCTTCCAGTCAGCAGCAGCCCTGTCCCGTCCTGAGATTCAGCTTGGGACCAGGGTTTGCAGAGCCAATGAAAAATAAAATGAAAATAATGTTTATTACCATTTTAGTTTTCACTGGGGGCATTTTAACTAGTGGGGCGAAGCTCCTCCGCCTTAGCGGAGGAGCCACCCCTGGCCATAGCGTGGCTGATGAGTAGTCAATGAGTGTGGGAACAACAGTGCTGCTAACAAACCAAAAGGAAACAGTGCATTTAAGTCCAAGACAGGAGTACTGCGTATTTGTAAGCTCCAATCCTTTCCTGGAGAGAAAAATCTTAAAAATCGTCAACGGGGGCCGAAAAGATGGAACACCGGGCCCAAATGGAGTACCCCACATAATTTACAAGACAAACTCCGAGTTCTGGGCAGCGCAACTAGTCACTGCTTACAATTTTGTACTCCAAAATTAATCCATTTAAAAACAAGTTTATGAGCTTTTGATTTGGAGACCTCTCTTCACTTGACCACACAACGGTGTGGTTAAAATCAACTGAAAACATAGCGTGTAGGCTATGTGGGCTTGTGAAAGAAGATTGAATCCGTTCAGTAAGTATCTGCAAAGAGTGGAGGGCCCTCCTGTGTACAGCCTTTATAGAGAGGTGGCTTCCATAAACAAAGGGTGGTGGGGCGGGTGGGGTCGTGCGAGAGGCGTTGCCCGGGGGCGGGAACGGATGAAAAATACAATATAAAAATATATTAACTTACCTTTTGCCGCCAGCCACCTCCAGCATCGCGTCTTATCGCGCCGTCTCTCTACTTCCAGCCTGGTCCCAGCAGCCCCTGGGACAGGCTGCCTGTCCAATCCTTGCGCTGCAGCGCAGCGTGGGGATTTCATTACAAGACCGGAGGCTACATTATGCATTATCTTTTAATGCAGTCACAAGCAGCCGCACTACATCACAAAGTAAAACAGTTCTAGAATGGAATAGACAGATAGTATAAGAGGCATGAGCACCAAACAGACTGCCTCTTTTAAATGTGGCTCACAAGCAGATAAGTTCCTTTATTTTACCTTATTGTGATTCTTTTCTCTGTTGCCTTAGCTTTGACTTGCTACCCCTACTGCGACCTGAAAGGGCTTTACCCCCCCCCTCCCGCCTATCCTGCCACGTTCCCAATGCCTTGATTCCAATTTACGGTTTCTTTCGGCATCCCCCCGCCCTCATTCCCCTCCTACTCACCGGAGTTCTTGGTTCTCTGGCCTTTTTGGCGGGCGCGCACGCTTTATGCGCTTCGATCTCTCCTGTTCCCAAATGTCGATGCTTGTATTCATGACGGTGATTATTTTTTCATTCTGCCTCGCTTATTTTATGTGCTCGCGGAGCGCCCGGACAACGCGCTTCCTTGCCTCCACTTCTTAATTTGTTAATTCACCCTGTTTCGCCCTTGTTTGGACGGTGCTGCCTTTTTCTTTTGGCTTCGCGTCCCCTCGCTTGAGCGCTGCCCTCCTTTCGACGAGTGAACCTTGGCAACGGGAGCGCTGCGTCCTCCTGTTGCCAAGGTCCTTTCCTCTGCACCCTCCCGGCAGCAGCTGAGCTCGAGCAGCTTCTGACAGTTGCTCACCTTCAATCAGCTGCTGCCGGTCACTCGTTGCTTATATTTTTAGCGTTTTCTCTCTGCCTTTTAGCCCAGCCTTTGCCCCTCCGTTTTAAGGACACAAAAAAAAAAGTAAATAAGGGTAGATCTTTAATCACTATATCGTTTGGCATAAATAATAATATAAAAAAAAGGGGCATTTACCTTTTCCTACTAGATTAACTACCTTCTGAGCCTAAATGTCGGATCTAGATTCTGATGACGCTGTAGCAAGCTCCCCCAATTTTAGTGATGACTCTTTTTAAAAAATTATTCAAAGAGAAATGAGGTCCTGTATGCTGGACACCCTTAAGGAGGTTATGTCCGCTAAAAGACCCCTTCCTTCTGAACAGGACGACTCTAATGAAGGCTCTACTACCATTCATAATGACATGCCCACTAATAAGGGGAAAAGAGTTAAAAAATCTAAGAATATTGAGCCTAACCAGAGCACTGTGGGAGGTCCTAGCACCTCAATTAATTTGGGAGGTCTCAGCACCTCAAACCTTATCGGAGGTCCTCGCACCTCGAATACTTCGGGTGTCCATAGCGGCACAAACTATTCAGGTGTCCCTTGCAGCACAAATAATATGGGTGTCCTTAGCGGCACAAACTATCGAAGTGCTCATGATAATACCGACATTGATACTGAGGACGAGGATAGGTCCCCTAATTCTTGTGATGAATTCGTCCTCGAGGAGTTTGAATTTAACAGTCAACCTACTGAGGAAGAAATCCCGTCCTCGTCTAAGAATGTCATCCTCAACCCATTGGGCGAAGAAATGTTCTCACCCCTTAACATCTCTCACCCCAGAAGCTCTAATTGGTTTCCCCAGGACCATGTTGCCAAATTCATTAAGAGATGGCTCAGAAACGCCCTGGAAAGAGATACTCGTAGTATCCTCAGGGCCGAGTGTCCTAGACCCTCAATACAGGATAAGGTCTGTCAGTCCCCCAACCTTGACCCCGACTTGATCAAGTTCCTTCAAACTTGGAAGAGACCCCAGGAAGGGTATGGAAAGGTCTCTTAAGGGCTGTCAAGATCGCCTTCTTGACATCCTGGGACCCCTGTCCAGAATTTTAGATATGGCTGAAGAATGCACATTGACGGCACTCCTCTTGACACCGATCTCGTCAGAGGCTGGGGCCAAAGGGCCATAGTTCTCCTTGGCAATGCCAATGCAAGCCTTAACATTGAGAGAAGGAGAGTCATTCTTACTAAGATCAACCCGAAACTAGGTGATATGGCCGAAAAAGAAACCTCCCAAAATCCCAAGGGCCTCCTCTTTGGTGAGGATATGATTAAGTCTATTGGCAAGTACGTATCTACCTTTACCTCCCTCGACGAAGCACAATCTAATATGAGGCGCATTTTTAATTCTAACCTTTTTGGACGGGCTGGAAGATGGGGCCTTTCTTTCGGCCGTGGCAGCCAAAGGCCCTTCTCAAGATTCAGAGGTTCCGGAAGAGGCTTCTTCCCATCCAACCCTCAATTCTACCCACAAAGAGGGAGAGGATCTCGGAACAGAGGATTCAGATCCCGTGGTATACCCAACAACTCCAGTCTTCAAAGTAAGTACATCTCTTCCTCCTTCTTCTTCCCCTCCAAAGGTAGGGGGCAGGCTACAATTCTTTTTCCACATTTGGGAAACCTTAACTCAAGATCCCTGGGTATTGGAAACTGTCCGAGGTTTCAGAATAGATTTTGTCAATACCCCCACACAAACGTCTCTCCCGAGAGTGCTAACCCTTTCAGAGGATCAACAAAAAATTGTAGAAGAGGAGATTGCCTCCATGCTTCAAAAAGGCGCATTCATAGAGGTTCCTTGGAGTTTAAAGAGGTTTGTAAGCACACTTTTTCTTGTTCAAAAAAAGAGAAAGGTTGGAGACCCCTCATAAATCTTCGGGAATTAAACAAGTATCTGGTCTACAGACATTTCAAAATGGAGGGTATTCACCTCCTGAGAGACCTTCTTCTAGAAGCAGACTGGTTGGTCAAACTAGACTTAAAAGATGCTTACTTTACCATTCCTATGGCCAAAGAACACCAACCCTTCCTTCAGTTCGTTTGGAACAACCGTCTTTTTTAATTTCAGGTCCTACCTTTCGGTCTCTCTTCTGCCCCCTGGTGTTTCACCAAAATTATGAGAACTATCGCCTCGCTTCTGAGGGAAAGAGGTATTCGCTTAATTATATATTCGGCGACATTCTCATCATGTCCCAACACCATTCCCAGATCTTGAAAGACCTGAAGATTGCAATGGATCTCATAGAGAGTCTAGGCTTTATTATAAACCGGGAAAAATCAATCCTTATCCCCTCCAGATCCCTGGAGTTTCTCGGTTTTACTGTAGACACCTCAAAGTGTCTTCTCTTACTTCCCCCAAAGAAAATATGCAAAATTCGCAAAGAGATCAGGTTTGTTCTAAAACTGGATTCCCTAACTCCAAGGGAGTTAGCCAGACTTTTAGGCCTCCTTTCGTCTTCTATTCAAGCCATCTTCCCCGGGCCTCTCAACTACCGAGCTCTTCAAAGGATAAAAGCAAAAGCTCTGAGATCTGGCCTGTGGTACGGAGATCTTGTTACCCTAGATCAGGAAGCCAGATCGGAACTCTCCTGCTGGCTGGAGAATTTGGATGCCTGGAATGGCAAAGCAGACCTCTCCAATTTAGCCAAGAAGCTCTGGATGTTTTGCTTAGAACACAAGATTGCTCTAAGGGCGGAATATCTCCCCGGGAAATCAAACATTTCCGCAGATTGGAACTCGAGATTCCTCTTAGACTTCAGCGATTGGAAACTCGACGTGAATGTCTTCAACGCTCTGAATCGAATCTGGGGTCCCCTGGACGTAGATTTATTTACCAGCAGGCTGACTTATCAATTAGAGAATTACTTCAGCTGGATGCCAGATCCGGGCGCTCTTGCAGTGAACGCCTTCCTTCAGTGCTGGTTAAATCCTCGCGGTTACGCATTCCCTCCCTTTGCTATGATCCAAAGGGTTCTGCAGAAGGTGAGACAAGACCGATGTTCTTTAATCCTAATAACCCCCTTTTGGCCTTCTCTGGCCTGGTTCCCGACCACCCTAGAGTTAGCTTGCAGCATCCCTTTCTTAATTCCAGCAGTCAGGGATCTGGTTTCAAACACAGACGGGGAAGATCACCACCTAGTTCATTCCGGGATTGTGATCCTTCTTGCCTGGAAAGTGTCAGGAGATCCAATGAATTGTCTGGCCTTTCGTCATTAGCTGCAACACGCTTCGGAGAATCTTGGGCCCCTGGAACACACTATAGGTACAACAACATTTGGAGAAAATGGCTTTGTTGGTGCCTGGAGAGGGACTTGGATTCCGTGGAGGCTCCTATCGTACACGTAGTTAATTTTCTTGTTGAACAATTCGATAAGGGCCTTTCTTATAGATCTATCAATTGTTATAGATCAGCCATTTCTGCTGGTCACTCTCTTATCAACGGTAAGACGGTAGGTAAAAATGTTATTGTTTGTAGAGTCATGAAGAGTATCAGGTTGAAGAGACCTCCTAAACCTAAATACCAATCCATGTGGGACGTTAAGGCTATTTTAGACCTTTTTTCAAGTTGGCCTGATAACTCTTTACTTAATAGGAAATGTCTTTCTATTAAACTTGCAACTCTCTTGTGCTTAATTTCCTGCCGTAGAGTTTCTGATATCAAATGTCTTGATATTTCTTATAGATCTTATGATATGTTTGGTGTTAAATTTGAAATTGTTAGAAGAACCAAAACTATGTCAGATTCTATTTTTTATGTCAGATTCTATTTTTTACCCTCGTTTCGACCTTTTGTAAGAAACTCTGTGTTGTAGATTGTATGAAGGAATATGATAATAGAATGAGTGACCTTCGCCCTCATGATGCTAATCAACTGCTTGTTTCCTTTGTCAAACCATTCAAACCCATTAGCTCTGCCTCCATTGCCAGATGGGTCAAGTCCGCTATGAACCTAGCCGGCGTTGACTTATCTAAATTCCAAGCCCACTCTCTTAGAGGTGCTATGGCCAGTAAATCTTTCTGGTCTGGTGGTAAGTTGGATGATCTCCTCAAAGCAGCGGACTGGTCTAATGCATCCATCTTTGCTCAACATTATTGTAAACCAATTGAGCACATGTCTGATGTTGTCCTACACGGCTACCAACATGCATAATGTAGCCTCCGGTCTTGTAATGAAATTGCGATTCTCCTATCAACATGACTAGAGAATCTGGATTTCATTAAAGACACGGAGGCTAACATTATCCCACCCGTCCCTTCCCTTGGACGGATTATTCTTTAATTTAATTTATTATTGAATGGCTTATTCTGATTGTTTGTTTTTATTCTACTGCCTGTATTTATTTATTATTGCTGTATTATTCCCATTTGATGTATTGTTTATTTCAACGATACTCTCATTTTCCTCCTTCTTTTTCAGACAACTCCTCTTAATGGACTCTTCGTCTCATCCTTGTTTCCTCCTCACTTCTCTTCGTTCTCCTCTTCCGGATTTTCAAGATGAAGATGAAGTTCATTTTTCTTGGAACTTTTCGTTAATTCTCCACTTTTAAAAGAGGCAGTCTGTTTGGTGCTCATGCCTCTTATACTATCTGTCTATTCCATTCTAGAACTGTTTTACTTTGTGATGTAGTGTGGCTGCTTGTGACTGCATTAAAAGATAATTCATAATGTTAGCCTCCGTGTCTTTAATGAAATCCAGATTCTCTAGTCGTGTTAATAGGAGAATCGCAATTGGTCTGAGCAGGCAGGAAGCTGCCTGTAGAGAGGGACAATGCCCTGCTCAGACCAGGGAGTCTGTGGGGTTTCTCCAGCCTGGCTGCTCAATGCAGCTGGGCTGGAGAAAACCTAAGTGTGCATGTGTGTTTTGGTCGGCCTGAGAAGGCCAGCCAAACACACATGAGTACTTAGGGAGTGGAGTGCACTAGCACTCCTCCTCCCCCTCTCATGCCTCTGCCCACCCCTCCCAACACCGCTGGCTAAGAGCCGGAAAATGTAAGATAAAACGATGCAAGAACATCATTTTATTTTACATTTGCTGGCTCTGAGCCAGGCAGTGAGGCGATGCTCCTCCGCCATTGGGGAGGAGCCACCACTGGAGGGGCATCTGCTCATATGGGGCAGCAATGCTAGCTTGCTTTGACCCAAAGGACAGAAGAATGATCTGCCACTTTGTGAAACTTTTTACTTTGGCAGAAGCTGAGATAAACTGTACTAATCTGAGACGTTGAGACAACAGTTTGGAAACCACTTAGCTAGTGGAATACATTCTCTACTTGCTCATAGTTAAAATACTGCAGGGGGATAGTCTTGATCTAGGATTCTGTGCCCTCAGCATACATGTTTGAGATCAGAAATTATTGGTATGTTCTGTAGGTGTCTGTTAAACATTGAGGCACGTTGGACGGTTTCCAGGCAATATTGACTAATAAGATACATTCTATATTTCTCTTACATATATTTCTGGGTGGAGGTTTTGGTTTTAACTTGATTGTCCTCAGTTTGAGTCTGCAAACTCAGTAGTAGCTAATTACGGAAGTGAGATATTAGGATGGTGGTAGCCAGGTATGAGCCACAGGGGTTTAGGGCAAGTATTTCCACCTTGGGGTCAATAGTGAATTTGATGTGCTGAGTCCTCTTATTAGTGTTTATGTTTGGTTAGGGAGAGGAAACCCATGATCGTGGAAATTCATACTCCAAAAAATATTGTATAGGTAGTGGTTAGAATAGAATATATAAACAAGTTGGACCTTTTTCTTGAAAATGAGTTTGATCATTGAATCCCCTAACCAGTACATCATTTGTGTTAAGAAATTGATGTATGGCAGCACCTCAAATCTTTTTGCTGCACTGCCCTATGCCAGTTTGAAAGGGCAGGAATGCACCATATTTACAAGATACAGTGCATTCCTGTCCTTTCTGCCAGCATACAATTTGATGCCTAGCGCCAACGCAGGCCCCCTTGCACAATGGTGCAAGGGTGACTGCGTTACATGCAGGATTGTTTTTGCGCAGGAAGGGACACCTTCCTGCACAAAAACAATCCAGAGAGGCATTTCCTTGCTTTATGTGTGCTGCAGAATGCACGTACATGCCCCAGGACCAATATATCCTTTTTTGCTCTGGTTGTATCTACGTTTCCTGACAAATGTAATGCTAGACAGTATTCGCTCGGGCTCGGGGGAGCTCCTGATTACATGTTTCTTTACATGATGACTGTGGCTGGCAGTCCCCACTTTGCGAAGGCTACAGTTTATTATGTATTAATTCAATGGTTGTTTTGTTTGGTCTGGCCTGGTTCAGTTTATGGGCAAGACCTGGTATTGTGTTTAGTTTTGGGGTTACAGGGCTCTGGCACAATGCAATTGTTATGTCCCGCAAGGCTGCAAGATCCACTACCTGGGTGGAAGGAGGTACGGTTAACACAGAATGCAGGCACTGGACAAGTATAAATTTGTTACTTGGAATGTCCGTGGGCTGGGATCTATACACAAAAGGCATAGGGTGCACGCACAACTATTACGACGAGGGGCAAATGTGGTTTTTCTCCAAGAATCGCATTTGATGGAAGCGGAGGCCACAAAAATGAGGAGGAAATGGAGGGGGCAGGTGATCTCTACAAATTACACTGCTTTTGCCCGGGGGGTGACTATCTGGATAAGGGGAGGGGTGCCATTTAACATACAGGAAAAGAGGGTGGATACACAGGGAAGATACATATTCCACCGTGGCACACTGGATGGAGTGCCAGTCATTCTTGGGAACATTTACGCCCCAAATCACGATCAACATAAATACTTTACAGGCTTGAACTCGATTTTGGCGGGATGGGACACTTATCCGTGGATAATAGGGGGTGATTGCAACGCGGTCATGGATGTCGATCTGGACAGATCGCACCCCCCCTTGAGAGGTACAGGAGCCAGCAAACAGGCAGAAGCATTACGCAACTGGGTGGAGGGCTGGTCCCTTATTGACACATGGAGGCTTAGGAACCCCCGACATAAGGAATACTCCTTCTTTTCCCAGGTACATCACCTACACACTAGAATAGATAGGATTTTGTGTTCTAGCTCCATAGCGGACCAGGTGACTGACACTACTCACCTAGCGAAGACTTTCTCTGACCACAACCCCCTGGAGACGGTCTTCAGGTGGGGCAGAATACCCACCCCGGTTTCCACGTGGAGGTTATGGCCCCAATTACTAGAGGACGCTGTGTTTTACAGCACGCTCTTCACAACACTTCAAAATTATTTTACAAAAAACCGGAACACCGCCTCCACAATCTTAGTCGAGTGGGACACGGTGAAGGCGGTTATACGGGGAATAGCAATTGGTGCCACGGTGGGAGCCAGGCAGGAGACACATAGGAACTTGAAGAACATTGAAAATGCCATGTCAAAATTAGAACAGGAAGCAGCACATAACCCTGCGAAGTAGGCTCCTTTGCAGGAAGCACGTATTCAACATGCAGAACTGCTTGAAACTCTCAGATTGATAGACTATAGGTCATACACTCAAATGCGACATTCAGACGCAGACAAAACAGGAACCTTCCTGGCGAAACTAATAAGGAACGACCCTCCAACCACCATTATTAGCTCTATCAATCTCCCTGAGGGGGGCACTGCAAATACGCAATGTGACATTAATGAGGCCTTCAGTACATACTACGAAAAATTATATAGTGCACCGCCCTGTTCGGAGGGATCCCACATTGACGATTTCCGCACGGACCTACCATACCCACAGACCCCGAGGGGTATGAAAGAGGCCCTGGCGGGACCCATTACTAGGACGGAGATCAAGGCCGCAATAGGTGGGCTTGCGCTCAATAAGTCACCGGGCCCAGATGGGTTGCCGGTCGAATTCTTCGCTGCATTTTTGGACATTCTAGTACCTCAACTGGAGGAGATATATAACAAATCGCTTGAACTAGGACATCTTCCTTGTACTGCTCAAGCACTGGTAATCTCGCTGCCCAAGCCCGGTAGGGATTTATCAGACATGTCGGGTTACCGCCCTCTGTCACTTTTATGCACTGAATATAAAATCCTAAGTAAGGTGCTAGCTAATAGAATTCAACCATATCTTAATAAGCTGATCCACATAGACCAATGCATATTTATACCATCCAGGAGCACGTCCCTAAATATACGCAGGTTACATCAGATTATGGCCACAGATCTTACACAACACCAACGTGCTGGCTGCATATCATTAGACATGCGACAGGCATTTGACACGCTGTCATGGGGATACATGTTCGAGGCTATAGCACGCCTCGGTTTACCCCCCGAATATGTCCGATGGATAAGGCTATTATACGCAGCTCCAACGGCAAGAGTCAGGTCCGGGAAACATATCTCCATGGAATATTACATTCACAGGGGCACACAACAAGGTTGTCCCCTGTCCCCAATACTCTTTGTCTTGGCACTAGAGCCGTTGGCCCTCTGTCTACAGATGGAGGCTACTCATTGTGGAATACCTGTAGGCGCATCTGTACACCTGGTGCATGCATACGCAGACGACTTGATTCTGTATGGTACGGACCTACTGGAGGGACAGGGTCCAATTCCCCGTATTTTTGCTGATTTTGAAAGAATATCTGGCCTAACCATCAACGAATCAAAATCCAATGCTTTTTTCTTCTATGACCAAACACACCCGGACAGTATTGATTTTGGGGGACTCACAATACCAACAGCACCACATACTTTTCAATATCTGCGCATTAACATCTACCGGTCGCAGGCGGATATGTTGGAGGGTAATCTATCTAAGGCCATCCGCGGTATACGATCGCGGGTAGCTTTCTGGACCACACTTCCCCTATCGGCTACGGGTCAGGTGGCCTTGGCTAAGATGGTGGTGCTTCCTCGCCTCCTATATTACTTTGCGAACCTGCCTTTGCTGGTACCGGCCACTATTTTTAACACGCTAGATACCATGTTGATAGACCCCATCTGGGGTGCGAGTCATCGCAGAATAAGCCTTAAGAAACTACAAATAAATACATGAAGGGGAGGCCTGGGCGCACCTGACTTCAGAGCTTATTACTATGCATGCCAGTTGCAGTGGCTGTCCTACTGGACGGCAGGGCGTAACCTGCAGGAGATCGGATACACAGCCAGACACATAGAACAGGGAGTACTCCACGCTCTACTCTTACCACATACCAAACCTCCCCCAGCGCTGCCCACTCTACTACATACTGCATTGCAGTGTTGGAAGAAGGCCCTGAAATACACAGCCAGTGGGGGACTTTATGCTGGTAACATCCCACTAGTGGGGATACCACTAGCGAGAGGCAGGCTGACGACACGGGCACTCGGACCCTGGTTGGAGGCGGGGGTGGGGACTATTGGGGCACTTTTTGGTGACGGATCACTAATGAACCATGATACCTTCACGCACGACACGGGAGCACCTAACACGCTCTATGTCACTCATGCAGCTGTGCTACACTATGTTAAACGACAGTGGTCCCCACAGCGAGAGGAACCCAAAGTGAATGAGTTTGTTAAAGCTCTTTATTATATGGGACTGGGTAGCCACCTCATAAAACGGTTATATATTAGTATTCGTGTGCATGCTGAAATCCCTCTAGACACCACTCGGACGCAATGGGCAGAGGACATGGGACGGGAACTAACGGACAGGGAATGGTCAGATATATTGGAATACCCGCGGAAGATACCGCGTAATGCCAAATTTAAGTTTATACAAATGTATGATTGTACATAGAGCTTATCTGACCCCGCATAGGCTACAGAGAATGTACCCAGCCACTGCCCATCAATGCCCCCGATGTAAAACGCCAGAGGCAGGTCTCCTTCATATGCTATGGGTGTGCCCATGTCTAGGTGGGTTTTGGGAAGGAGTTAAGAAATGGATTGAAGATACCACTCACCTCTCAATGGAGGGTGCAGCACTGGAGTGTTTATTAGGTGTCCAGAGACGTAGGAGGACACAAAAGGTCCAGTTACGCTTCTTGGATTTGGCGCTTATCGTTGCAAAAAGGGCCATTACTATGCGCTGGAAGTCAGTCAAAGCTCCTACATTAAACATGTGGCATAGCGAACTGATCAGGTGGTCGGGGCTGAAAGCGCTGCGCTGCGTAGAGAGGAGGCATGCGGCCTACGAAAAAATGTAATCTCCCTAGATTGGGACACAATGGTAGAAGCATGTAAAAACAACATACCCGATGACGCCACTGATGTTGCACATACTCAATAGTAGATGGTAAAATGTGATTGTTAAAGTGTAGCCAAGCATTACAGGCCCTGGACGTACCGGCGAGACAACTGATTGTGATCGAAGAAGCTTGGTTAGAGAGGGACAAATATTATTAGGACATTGTAACGCACAGCCAGGGCCTGGGGGAGGGCGGGGGTTCCAAAGGGGTGGGGGATGGAGTTGAATGGGTATTAGTTGAATTATGACATCTAGGAATGGTTCCTCCTCGGACGTGTAGATGGCATACTATGCACGACTTTCCCTCTTTTTGTTTTAATTTGTACGTTTCTGAACGCTTCACAGATAGTTATCGTGGTGTCATACTTATTGTATGGAAACATTCTGGATAGCTGATGTATAATCATATGTGATAATGTATGATGAATGTTTTACTACTTGAGACAAAGGACAAGAAACAACAACAAAAAAACCAATAAAGTTTGTTTAAAAAAAAAAGAAAATGTGTGCTGCAGAATGCAGCCACATGGAAAGAGGAAAAGACTAGGCAAAATGAAAACATTTTTACTCGTTACGCCCGCTATGGTAGGCTTAAGGTTTTGGCACTGCCCCAGGTTTACGTGATTTTGTAAATCAGGGGCAGGGTCAAAATCCATTGGTATTGCATGGAAACACCCACTGCAATGCCCATCAAACAATTCCTTGGGACAGAGTAAAGCAACACAGCGCTTTGCGCAACCTTACCCTACTCCATATCTATGAGGCCATGCAAAGCCATGCAGCGTGGCTTTTCATCACCTCATACATATGATTGAGAGGCTTGTGCTGCCGGATCATCAAAAAGTGACATTTCGACGGCGCAGACCTCTTGTAAAGAAGCCCCAAGTGGATAGGGATTTGGACATTTGAACGCTTTAAAATATTATTAAACATGTGCATTTTAATTTGTGATAAAAAATGATTATTTGAGTTCTTACAGTGTCATGCCATGAAGAAAAACAGCCACAGCCTACATTTCTTGCAATCAGGTACTTTGTGGGCACAGAAACTTAAAAATGTGTAATTATAGAACTGAGTCAAATCTTTCTGCTGCTCAATATCCTACACCACTGGTGCCATTTAAAAGAGGGTGCTGAAGATTCCCTGCAACGTCATGCATTATTGCCACAAATAAATATTCACCACAAAAACCTGCAGGGATCCTATGTCACAATGGTCACCTTTGTAAGTTAATGCAGAGTTTGCAGGCCCTTCATAAAGAAAGGGATGGCCAATGGCCTGACTGCTTCAAGGTGATCTGAGGGAGGGTGGCTCCAGGGGGCACTGCACTGAGAAACATGGTTCAAAGGGTGCATCCACACCGTCACGTTGAAGTGAGGCACAACTTGGCAAGAGGGAGCACTACCAGCACAGAGAGAGGCTAAGGTCAGCAGCAGGGTTGGGTGCAGCCAACGCAGAACTGGCACAGTTCAGCTGGCTCAGTTAAGGCAAAACGCAGCAGGCAAGGAACACATGGATAAAAAGGGGCACAGCTCCAAGCAGAAGGGTGCATCATCAGCTCAGAGTAGTTACAGTACGCAGAAAGAGGACTCTACTTAGCAGCAGCACCATCACTTACAACAAAATATTTATATCATAAATTTCTTTGATACAAAATTTATATTTATGTCCTGTTCTTTTTCAGGGCATGAAAATGAACAGGACATAAATACTTTGTGTAGCGCATAAAATGTTATGATTTCACGTTTATGTTCGATTTTGTATCAAAGAAATTTATGATATAAAGTTTTTGTTGCAAGTAATGAGCATGAGGTACTAGCAGTATGGTACCAAATGAAATGAAACAATAATATACAATTAACAAATAAATAATGCTTTAGAATGCAGTAACAAGCCGATTGTGTTTTATAATATGATTAACAAATTTATGAATTTGGTTCAAAAGTGAACAGTGCACACCGCAACCAAGTCTGTATAATTGTTATATGTTGGGAGTGTCAAATCCTGCCTGACAGATCTGTTGAGCCACATCAAACACTTCAGCATCCTTGAAAGGGAGAGAACAGGATCCCCATTTAAATGCTGTAGGTCCCTGCTTTTCTCCTAACAGACGTCTGTCACTGGGTTTGTTGTGGGTGCAGTGCCTGTTTGAAACTCTGGGTTTGTTGTGGGTGCAGTACCTGCTTGAAACTCGATTTTAGTGCTTAATGTAGGGTGACTCACGGTGAACTCAGCTACACAGCTACAACCCTCAGAGCTCAAGCTTAGTGTTGCCAAATACTTTTTCCCTTGAGAGCCTAGCTGACCAGTAGCAATTGGACCTGAACTAGACCTTGCTGGGGTCTCTGCTGGAATGAGTCATGACACCTACATGCTGGTCCAGAGGTCCTGGGAGCCTTAGAAGTGGCCCAAAGGGACTGCTACAGAAACCCAGAAAAGTTTAGATTTAAAAGACGAAGGGCCTGCGTTAGATCTTGGCGGACAGGTTACTCCGTCACAATGGTGACGGACATCCTGTCTGCCGAAATATAAATCCCATAGGAAATAATAGGATTTATATTTCGGCAGACGGGATATCCATCACCGTTGTGAAGGAGTAACTCGTCCACCAAGATCTAAGTCAGAAGGTAAAATATTTGCTTGAGATGGACCCGGTTGGAGTATTTGACCTGGACTCCATCGTGGCCAGCCGAAAATCAATCCTTGGTCCCGGACTAGCGTGTCCATAGACTATCATTGGCACTTACCACTTTCTGGCACTATTTCTACTTAAACGTTCAACACTTCATATCTCCTGTTCCCCTTATTGGATTTTTGTCATTTTGGTCTTATTTTGTTTATTAAATTTTACTCTATTTGGGATTTTAAGTGCTTGATGTTTGACTTTATTACTCTTTTGGTACTGCATAAATACTTTACACATTGTCCTAAGTTAAGCAAGTTTGCTCTGGACCATAGCTAAAAGGAGGTTGAGCTCAGGATAATTTAGTGACTTTGAGGCTTCACTTTAACAAGAGTTTTGATTATTTATGAGATGGGATGTCACCCACCACAAATAATAATCCAGACCTGATCCCCAGCCATGAATCACCATGTAGAGACAATACATTGTAAGCACACTCCACATTCACATAGGTGTGGTCACAAGGCCCCCGGATGCTCTTCCTTTTTTGATTGAGAGAAGTAAGAAGGGAATTGAGTCTCTGCAAACAAATTATTTTTACAATCTTTTTCTATTAAAGATACTAGGACACTTGCTTTATATTCTTCCTTGGAGCAGTAAAAACAGCATATTATGTAGGCACTCTTTATAAAGTATTGAGAAATTGAGGAAGTTGTCCTTGTAGTACGATTCATAAGAACCAGGTGGCATATTAGCAAGACCCACGTTAAAATGATCGCCGTTTTAGCGGCAGGAAACTGCAGCTAAAACGGCGATAATGGGCTTGCTAATATGCGTTATAGAATTCCAATAGAAGCCCAGGTTAGATGTGCAGGACATCTAACCTGGGCTTCTATTGGAATTCCATAACGCATATTAGCAAGCCCATTATCGCCGTTTTAGCGGCAGGAAACTGCCTCTAAAACGGCGATCATTTTAACGTGGGTCTTGCTAATATGCCCCCAGATTTTTTATTTGCTTAGAGATCCTGCCTCTTTTAAAAGGGCCTATAAAAGAACTCTGTCTGCCTACAGAAAATAATAAGCAGATTTGATGGGAAAAAGTCTGATTCTAATTAGAGCATTGACACAGCCATACTTATTTTAGCTACCACAGAATAAATTAAAGAAATTATTTCTTAGGCTGAGAATGTACCAAATTCATTTTTTTGAGGAAATCCATTTGGGATTTACCTGTCTACAAACATCTCTATTTATGTAGGACAGTTCTAAGTATGTTGTTAAACAGAACACTTTACTGTCCATTGTTCTCAGTTTGAAGAATGCAAGCCGTGCATGAATATTTACTATTAAAGTGGAGCTATGCAGATGAAGGCAAGATCTCTATTACATTGGCCGGAGCCTCAAAGGCAATGTTTTGCAAATGGTGTAAGTTCAAAATGTAGTGGGGTAATTCGTTGTATGAACAATTTAGAGATCTGATTTTTTGTATGGAAATTCCTATTAGCTTTTACAAAGTTGATTTTGTAAAATAATTAATACCTATATAAGGATAAACTGCACTCTCCAAACCAGCCAAACCAGCCATACTCCCCACCCACCTACTCCAGACACAGTGGAAAGAGTCATGTTGACGTACCAAAATCTGCACAAACTGGAAAACTGTGATGGCAGGATGTGGCTGGGGTATAATGAAGACCCTAATATTGTAGTGGGGGGGGGTGGGAGGAGTAGCAAGGGGATCATGGAGCCCTGGACAAGGAATGGAAAGAGAAAATCTAGGAGAATATTGTGGGCTGTGAAGAGGAGGGAATGCCATCCTCCAACATCTCTTCGAAAGGGATGAGGGCAAGGATAGAAACAATGAAAGCACTGGAGTAGCAATATGCAGGATCTCCGAGGAGGCAGCAATATCCTCATAACTGGTCCCAGTGGCAGAAGATGACTGCGTTGAATGAAAGGTGTTCTGGGAAATTGTAAGAGAGTGAGCCGGTGGGCTTCCTCACCAGGGGTACATTGACCAAAGGGGGTGTGCAGTGACACAAGAATGTGAACACATTGAGGAAGCACCAGTAAAGGGAATAATGAGAAAGCAGAAGGTGGTGTCAGTAAAAAAAGGCTCAGGATGCATGTCCAAGGAGATGGATGACATTGTGAGGCATAACTCAGCAAGGACATTGGGGTGAAGGAGACCCCAGAGTGCAAGGCACGAGGGATACAGCAAGAGAACTGGGAGAAATTAGAACAAAGGAGGTATGAGAAATCCAGGTCAGAGGGGGCCTAGACAATCTAAAGCCACTATAGCCCAAATGTAACTATTTAGGTCTCTCACATTTGGTTTCCGTGGACCCCCATACTTTGGACATTCAAAGTGGAAAAAAGTTCTCTTTATAGCATTTGATGCTCATGCTAGTGAGGCAGAGCACTCCAAGAAGTACTCCGGCTGGTGCAGTGGGATAGAGACTCGGAATTAAGCAACACAACAAACAACACTTAATAAAAAGGATCTGTAGGGGGGCAGATTTGGGGCAATTGCCCGGATATGCCCCCAAGAGGGGCAGAAAGACTGTGGCCATTTATTGGTTGGGGTGGGGGCATTGGCGTGCCAATTCTGGGCAGCCCTCACCCCTACGTATAAAAAAACAGCATAATCCTTGGCACCAAGTGGGCTTTCTGCCCCCCCCGGGGGGCAGATAACGAGCTATTTCCCCCATCTGCTTCCCAGGGGAGGCAGAACAACTGTGGCTAATTGTTTTGGGGTGGGGGCATTGGCATGCCCATTCTGGGCAGCCCCCACCCCTACTTATATGAAAAATAATAATAATCCCCGGTGCCTAGTGTGCTTTCTGCCCCCTGGGGTGGGGGGAGATCAGGGGCTATTGCCCCGATCTGTCTCCTGGGGGGGCAAAAAGACTGTGGCATATTTGGGGGGGTGGTAAGGGCATTGGCATGCCCATTCTTGGCAGCCCTCACCCCTGGACTTTGGAGAAAAAAAATCCATGGTGCCAAGTAGACTTTCTGCCCCCCGGGTAGCAGATAAGGGATATTGCCCCCATCTGCCTCCCAGGGAGGCAGAAAGACTGTGGCAATTTTTGTTGGGCTGGGTCATTGGCAGGCCCATTTTGGGCAGCCCCCACCCATACGTATAAAAAAAATCTAATCCCTGGTGCCTAGTAGGCTATCTGCCCCCTCCCGGGGGGCAGATCAGGGCCTATCTTCCCCATCTGCCTCCTGGGGGGTGCAGAAAGACTTTTGCATTTTTGGGGGGGGCAGGGTGGGGGCATTGGCATGCCCAATCTGGTCAGCCCCCACCCCTGACCTATAAAAAAATTATCCCTGGTGTCTAGGGTGCTTTCTGCCCCCCAGAGGGGCAGAAAGACTGTTTATGCCCATTTTAAATGGGGGAGCAAAGACTCTTGCCCAAGGGGCCGTCCCCCCTTTCTGGTGCCTAGTGGGTGAATCCCTGCTTGGGGATCGCCCTCCTGGGGCGATCCCCAAGTAGGGATCCACTAGGGAGGGGTACCATTGGAAAGGGGAGATTCTCCCCTTTCCAACGATACCTCTCCCATGTGTTTCGGTGCTCAGGGAGGCTGAGATAGCCCCACGAGCACCAAAACAGTGAAACTGAAAATAAGTTTCAATTTCATTTTCAATGCAATGATGTCAGCGCACCATGCGCGTGATCGTCACTACATTGAAAACAAAAAAAAGCCTCAGGAGGTAGGGGAAGCTCTTCCCCACCTCCTGAGGCCACAAAAAAAGGAAATCCCCCTGCTGTTTCCAACAGAGGGTTTTAGTGTTCATGTGCACATGACGGAATGGTTCTGTCATGAGCACACAAGCACTAGTGCTCATGACGGAACCATTCCGTCATGAGCACCGAAGGGGTTAAGAAAAGAGCACAGGCAACCCAAGACTAGTTTTGTTGTTTACAGTGAGGTATAAATCCCTCTGTGTAACTTTTATGCTCATCTTTTTTCACCCACAGCGCAACTCTGGACCTCGTACTGAACCTGCTTTGGTGGGAACATTTCATCCCAAAATGCCAGGTTAGACCCCTTCCAGAACAGAACATGACCCCAGACCAGTTTCATCCTTGTTAGGCATCATCAGTGAGGTATAGTGCAGATGCAATGGCACAAATAACAAGGGACCCACCTCTGAGTCGAGCTTTGGCACCTTAGGACATGGCATCAAACATATATTCGAAACCACTCACAATCACTCTTGGTAGCAATCCACCCTACTGTATTTTCCCAACTGTGCCATTTTAGTCTGAGCCCTGACTCAAGCAAATTAGTAATGACCTTGCATCTGATGGGAAAAATCCATCCCAAGCTGTCAGGCAAAACTCCCTCCAGAAAGAAACACAAACAATCCCAGACCAATTTCAGCTTTGTTAGGCATCGTTAGTGAGGTATTGCTTGTATCCTGTAGCATGGCAGGCAAGGACTGAACGTTTATGCATACCCTTGCCCAGGGCATTACATCAAACATACAAAACTGATGGGAGGAATGCTTATCAGTGGTCTAAACTGCTGATAACCATTCTGGGAAGCATTCCAATACAGCATTTTCTACCCACCGCGTCACTCCTGACGGAGGTCTACCTCATGCAAATCAGTACTGATCCTGTTCCTCATGGGAATAATCACTCTGATCCCACACAACAATAATATACATATACAGATCCACACAGTGGATGTGTTAGAAATGTGGTTGTTGGAAGACGGGGGTGAGAACCCCACTCAAGCAACAGCCACTATCCTTGTCAGTGTGAACCACAAAAAGTCACTAAATTAACTTGGGCTTAACCTTCTAGTAGTTTGGCACAAAAGCAGTCAGGCTTAACTTAGAGTCAATGTGTCAAGTATTTATGCAGCACACAAACAGTAATAAAGTGAAAACCCAACACAAGAAAAATCCAACACCAATTTGGAAAAATAGAGTATATTTGAATAAATTATTTGAGACCTAAACCAATGAGTACAACCGGAGATATGCAGTTTTAGAGATTTAGGTTTAGAATAGTACCTAAAAGCCCAAATAACACATTAGGACGGCAGAGACGGGTAGTGACGGTTTCTTCTTAATGGAATTCGGCGCAGAAATGAGGGACCTATCATAGTACCTCGGTTGGTGTATTGACTATCCGCTACACTATTAGGAATATTGCTCATTGACAAAGCCAATGACTAGGAACCCTTTGGGTATAGGTCTATATTATCATCAGCGGTAACAGAGACCGAAGATGAATAAGACACCGCTACTATTGAACTTTGATTGCTGATCTCAGAAAATTACTCAGATTATGTTCCTCGAGCCGTCTAAACTTCTCCGTATAAATTTGGATAATTTTAAGCCTTGAGAAAGTCACAGTGGTGACGAAACGTGCGTTGGCTGTTCTTTGTGTTCTTTGTAACAAGGACTGGATCGCTACTCACATCATGGAAAAGACTTTATGATTGTGTTAATAAGATTGATATGTTCCAGCCCTTCCTTTGTTTGTATTATGCATAACACGTTGTAACTATTTAAAAATAAACCAATGATGGAATAGTTGATTGCACTTTCCATGGTTCCTGTGTTACGAGGAATCTCTCCTCATCCTTTTCTCTTTGGGTCAGATTGACAGATTACTGTCTTTAATGAAATCTGCAATATTGTGAGTGCCAGGGTGTTTGTGCAAACTGTTGGTATCTGGTTGCCCCGAACCGGGACAAAGTCGCAAGTTCAGGCCAACTGTGTTGGAGCGCGAGCCGGAATACAGGGACCACGTTAGGCCTGCTGAGAATTATATTTTATTTCCTTGATGCAGGGCTTTGCGCCACAAAGTGGCGGTTCCAAGGAGTGGGGTCCTGCGTTGAGGTGCATCACACAGCGTCAGTTCCGATGAGCGATGTGAGCTCCTCGGTCGAGCTGCATTGCGTTGGTTTCTATGAGGAGCTGTGAGGGCTGTGATGTGCGGTCCGCTTCAAATTGCATCACACTGCATTAGATCTGATAAAGGGTAGGTGGTAAACTCCGCTCCACCAGAGGAGTTCCCAGAGTTTTTGTCACTCCGCTTGGAAGGCGGAGTTTGGCAACAACTCCACCTACGCCATGGAGTGGAGTTTGCCAGCTGGCCCGGCATCCAGCACTAAAAAAAACATAATTGAAGACAAACACTGCGTACCACCGTCACTGGGAGCAAAGGAGCTCTGGTCATCCCAAGGCCCTGGACACTGCGACGGTCACCTGCACCACCAGTAGCTGCTGCCTCAGCCCGGTGGGGAGGGGGCTTTCTGGTGACACTGTGTGGATGGGGAACCTAAGCTAGGCACAGAGGGTGAGGCCAGACAGGCGGCTCCACTCCACCCCTCCGAGCACCACTCAGCCCCAGCACCTTGGTCAACCCCTGGCCTGAAGTTTGAATTAGGATGGTTGGGCCTGCCGGGCTGGGTTAAGGCCAAGGGGGCCCGTGGCTTGCCTCACAGAGACACCAGGCATACAGCTCCCAGATCCCCTAGCCCGGGCATCGGCTGCAGGCAAGATGAGCGGCGGCCAGGATGAGAGCACTGTGCGGGTGGGTCTGAGGTAAGCGAGGGTTCTGTGAGGTGTGTGCCACGGAGATCGGTGCAGAGGGTGGATCAGGTACTAAGCCAGTTCACAAAGGGAGGTGGGAAGGTGGTTGGGTCAGTGGGTTGTTACTAAAGTGTCAATAGGTTAAACAATTTGGTCAAGCAGGGATTATTGCCAGTGTTTTTTTTCTGGTTTCACAGTGTGGTATTCAACCACGATGTGTGTATCTCTTTGTATCTCATTTTCTAAATCAAAGGTAACTGCTATGTATTTAATTATTTGTATGTGAGTTTTGAGCACGGTTGGTAGTAGAAGCCACATGAAAGCTCTGCTAATGTAAGGTTCGAAGGCCCAAGAGGACCTTGAGTTGAGCCAGAGCCAGGCAGCTGGCTCGAATTTTCATAGGCTCACCCACCTCTAGACTTGTTATTATTGAAGGTGATGCCTTTAGTATGGATCTGTCACATTCATCAGTCACTTCGTCCCGTTATAAATAAATTGCTGCTGTGCTCCGTGATTTTTTACTTGCTTTTATGGGATGCGCTGGTTTCAATAAACTACGATCAGCACTTCTCAGCTTAATGCATCTGGGTTGTTATTTGGCCTTCTTGCTGCAATCTGAAGATTCTTTAATGTCTTTGGCACCACTTTGGTGTTCTCCACGTGGAACACCGTATTTAAATAATTATTGCATTCTGGATTGTGCGACCACTACAGGGACTGCCCCCCTCTGAAGATCAGCAGCTTCTGAAAAAGATGTTTTTTGGGGACTTCATTAGTTTGAATAACCCTGTGAGAAATGACCAATTCATCATTTATTGAGCTACAAACAACCCTGCCCTCCCTCAGTGCTTCACAATGTGAACAGAGAGGCAATCCACTCACCCTAGGAATGAGTCTAAATCAGGGGGTGGGCGAGTGGAGCAACTCCGCCCGCTCATGGAACTCTGCGGATTTCCACAGAGTTTTTAGGCAACTCCATGGAATTCCGCGTAGTGCAACTCTGCAAGCCCCTCCCACCCCTAGTTCTGATTACCAGCTGTGTGGGCTGTGTCGCATTGCGTCGCAATGTGTTGGTCCTGATGGTAAACACAGCTGGGCTAGCAAAGTACCATTATTCCCACCTCCAAGGGTCCAGGACTGGGAAGGTGCCACTTGGGGGTGCACTTTCACAGCCCATCACTTACAGCACAAATTATCATGCCACATGCCACATTGCAATAGAGTGGTTTTAGATGAGGGAAACATATTATTTCTCACATTGTACTGGCCAGTCCTTGGAATAATGATAACAAAGCGAGGCACTGGTGATTGCAAACTAAAGACGAGGCTTGAGATGCCTGCTAGAGAGGATGGAGTGAGGCAAAGCGGTGCAGCAGCGTGAGGGCATTGGTGATTGAAAATTAAGGACGGGGCATCTAGATGCCTGCGAGAGAAGAGGGAGCAAGGCAAAGCCGTGCAGCAGCGTGAGGGCGCTGGTGATTGCAAACTAAGGATGGGACTCAAGACACCTGGAGAGAGGAGGGAGGGAAGTAAACAAACAGCAGCACAGGCACGTGCACCAGGCTACAACCCAGCCTTTGTAGCTGCGCACAGCCTGTGCAGGACGCACGTGCCACCGGCTATCTCACACAAGGAGCTAATTTATTTTTTTAATATGCTTTAATTTATCTTACTGAACCGGAATTGCCCTTAAAGATTTTAATGCAACAGCACAAGGGAAAGATTCTTTACATGTTACCAGAGCAAATGTATTTACAATATCGTTAGTTTTCAGGTTTTACAAATTATGAAATTAATTAAATGGTACCTTATAGGGACACTGTCCACTCCCCCACCACCCGCTCCCCTGCATTCTCCCCTGCTCTCATCAGCAGAATGGCCACATGTGCATGTCCAGCATCCTGTCTGTGTTGGAGCACGCTAACCACCACACCGTATAGTACCTCTGCTCTCATAGACACTGGTCTTCCACTCAGTAATTCCAAAAACCCGCCCACAATTGTTTTAAAAATGGCCCTCAGCCCGCCTACCAACCAATCACACTGTATGCATGATATAGATGCCACAGAAGTGTATTAGCCGTGGAATGAATCTAGGCGTTTCATACACTAGACCGTGACCATGTAATTTTAGTGACGCTCTGGGTGAAAATAAGCATGCACTGGTAAACTCTGCTCCGCCAGCGAATGGCGGAGTTTTTTTGCAAAACTCCGCGCTCCAAACTGAGCACGGAGTACCAAAACTCCGCAAACTCCGCCAGTGGAGCGTAGTTCTCCACACACCCTTATGGGAGAGATAGGCCTCAGAGTAGGGAACATTGAATTTGTGAGTTTTTCGCTACTGGAAACCTTGCCCTATGGCTGTCTAGTGTCTGCTTTAGGGGTGACGTTTATGTAAAAAAGAGAGTTTTAGGGTTGGCAAAGGGAGTATTTTGCCAAGTTGATTTAGCAGTTTAAAACTGCCAATGCGCTGCAGTGGCAGACCTGGAACATGTTTTAAGGGCAACTCCAGTAGGCAGCACAATAAGTGCTGCAGGCCCACTGGTAGCATTTAATTTACCAGCTCTGCATATATGGTATGCCACTTTACTAGGGACTTATAAGTAAATTAAATATGCCAATCAGGTGTAAGCTAATTTTTCCATGTTTTAGGGAGTGAACACAAGCACTTTAGCACTGGTTAGCAGTGGTAAAGTGCTCAGAGTCATACAAAGGCCAACAAAAACAAATTCAGAAAAATAGGAGCGGTGAGGCAAACGATTTGGAGGAAGACCACCCTAAGGCTGACATCTCTACAGGGGTGCATTAACTCCTTGAGCTATCAAACTAGTGGATATGTCATGCCAGAGATTAAAACTAAAATGACTCTGTTATTAGGAGGGGTGGGGGGAGAATGTCATTCAGCTCACGGTATTGGCAGAATTTTGGTCATGCCGCATTACTCTTTAATGTGGAGTTCCGGGCGAAATCCCACCAATCGCCGCATTGTGGAATTTTACTCCCATTCGAGCAACGTGAGAACAGCGGGAACAATGCGATTCTCCAGCAAGCAAGCTGGCGAGCACGAGAGCGGTTTGATGTCCCCTAGTGTGATTTCTGGTTGCTAGGAAGCCTTCTGACTTCATTTTCTAATGCGGACGGTCGTGAGCAGTCGCATTCAAAGGGCTGCTTCTCAAGTAGAGTTTTTACTCTAGAAGCAGCAAAATCAACTCAAAATTGGATTTTTGAGTATATATTCTACTCAAACGGATGGTTCAGGTAGTTTTTTAGTGCAAAACATTTTTTATTTTACTTTTTTTTAACAGGAAGGAAGTGCCACAGAGGCTCCAACTTCCTCTTCCTGTCCAGGAGGCTCCTCCCAGTGCTTTGTCCAACCCTTGATCACTTTTCATTTGGATATTGAGGGGGAAGGATCACTCACTTCTTTGTCTGCAATCCCTGCTGCATATACCATTGGATTATCAAGGATTTATTTTTGAGGAATCATGTAAGTTAAATAACTTTTGGATAAGTTTGTTGCTTGATGGAGGACATGCACCAGTATTTTATAACGATTTATGCTTTTTCTTCTATTTTAGATTTCAATGTGGGTGGCTAGAAGTTGCAGGAGGGAACTATTTTACTTTGAATTTTTGTTTTTTTCAAGGGAAAAGTATGCACAGGTTTGAAAGGGTTGGGGCCCTGATTTTAAACTTTTAAACTACTTTTCTCTATTTTATTTTGTCTTGTTATAGAATTTTGCACTACTATTGTGTTAATTTTACAGTGGGGCCTAGTCTGCCCATGCCAAGAGCCATGTCCAGCCAGTTAATATTAATAGGCATTGGGTATAAATATATATATTAAACAACTGTTGTTTATTTGGTATGTGTTTATTTTAAACATTTATTGATTTAGGGATAGGCTTGGATTAAATGCAAAATTTGTTTTTTTGTATTTGACGTTTCTCTGTGTTGAAAAATTTTGGTAGGGTAATTTTTGATGCCTTCTTGAAATATTTGTGGTTGGTGAATTGTTAAAGTTGCCAGATAATTTATTTTCATTGTTGGCATTGCTGAATTAATGGTAGTCTTTTCTTCTCTGCTTACCGTGTCTCCTTTCTTTGCTCACCAAGTGGCCATTTTTTTTGTGTGGCCGCTGTGCGTGTTTGTTTGCTATAGGCCACCGCTTTGTTTTTGTGCTCCATGCCATGTGGCAGGGTGGCCATTTTGCTTTGTCCAGTCAGTGTGCTTTGCTTGTGCCATAGGCTTGCATGTGCTTTTGTTGACCAAGCCTTTGCCCTTGGTAGCCATGTGACCGGTGGCCATTTTGTAGTCAGTGTGCTTTGCGTTTGCCATGCGATACAAAAGGGGATGATGGACGGAACGTTTGAGCCAATCAAACACTCACCCCCAGTCAACTGATCTGGGTTTAATCCATCATCATTCTTTAGCTCACTCCACCACCCCAGTTCAGACATGGCCATATGCAAATCAGTCTGACCCTGTGCCTCATGGGAACAGTCCAGCCCGAACTGCCAAGCCATGTCTTCCCTGGACCGGAAACAAGCATCCTAGGACCGGTTTCTGGCATTCCAGCCGTCATCAGCCAGGCTTGCTTGAATCCAGTGGCAAAGTGAGCAAGGGACCCACGTCTGGGCATACCCCCGCCAACTTAGGGCGAACAAAGCGATACAAAAGGGGATGATGGACGGAACGTTTGAGCCAATCAAACACTCACCCCCAGTCAACTGATCTGGGTTTAATCCATCATCATTCTTTAGCTCACTCCACCACCCCAGTTCAGACATGGCCATATGCAAATCAGTCTGACCCTGTGCCTCATGGGAACAGTCCAGCCCGAACTGCCAAGCCATGTCTTCCCTGGACCGGAAACAAGCATCCTAGGACCGGTTTCTGGCATTCCAGCCGTCATCAGCCAGGCTTGCTTGAATCCAGTGGCAAAGTGAGCAAGGGACCCACGTCTGGGCATACCCCCGCCAACTTAGGGCGAACAAAGCGATACAAAAGGGGATGATGGACGGAACGTTTGAGCCAATCAAACACTCACCCCCAGTCAACTGATCTGGGTTTAATCCATCATCATTCTTTAGCTCACTCCACCACCCCAGTTCAGACATGGCCATATGCAAATCAGTCTGACCCTGTGCCTCATGGGAACAGTCCAGCCCGAACTGCCAAGCCATGTCTTCCCTGGACCGGAAACAAGCATCCTAGGACCGGTTTCTGGCATTCCAGCCGTCATCAGCCAGGCTTGCTTGAATCCAGTGGCAAAGTGAGCAAGGGACCCACGTCTGGGCATACCCCCGCCAACTTAGGGCGAACAAAGCGATACAAAAGGGGATGATGGACGGAACGTTTGAGCCAATCAAACACTCACCCCCAGTCAACTGATCTGGGTTTAATCCATCATCATTCTTTAGCTCACTCCACCACCCCAGTTCAGACATGGCCATATGCAAATCAGTCTTGACCCTGTGCCTCATGGGAACAGTCCAGACCAAACTGCCAAGCCATGTCTTCCCTGGACCGGAATCAAGCATCCTGGGACCGGTTTCGGGTTAACAGCCCCATCAGCCAGGCTAGCTTGAATCCAGTGGCAAAGTGAGCAAGGGACCCACGTCTGGGCATACCCTGCCAACTTAGGGCGAACAAAGCAAACACAAGGAGATGATGGACGGAGTGCTGAAACTTTTCAAACACTCACTCCAGTCACAGATCTGGGTTGAATCCATCATCATTCTTTAGCTATCCTGGCTGATGAGGGCTGAAAGCCCGAAAACGGTCCTAGGATGCTTGTTTCCAGTCCAGGGAGGACCTGGCCTGGCAGTTCGGGCTGGACTGTTCCCATTGGGCGCAGGGTCAAGACTGATTTGCATATGGCTGGGTCCAAACTGGAATGGCATGGTGAGCAAAAAAACGATGGATTTAGGCCCAGATCTTTGTACTGGGGTGAATGTATGACATTGTTCTGCATTCTGTCCATCAATTGTTGTTTTTGCATTTGTCACCCCGAGTGGGACGGGTATGCCCAGACGTGGATCCCATGCTCTCCATGCCACTGGAGTCAAGCTATCCTGGCTGATGAGGGCTGAAAGCCCGAAACCGGTCCTAGGATGCTTGTTTCCAGTCCAGGAGGACCTGGCCTGGCAGTTCGGGCTGGACTGTTCCCATTGGGCACAGGGTCAAGACTGATTTGCATATGGCTGGGTCCAAACTGGAATGGCATGGTGAGCAAAAAAACGATGGATTTAGGCCCAGATCTTTGTACTGGGGTGAATGTATGACATTGTTCTGCATTCTGTCCATCAATTGTTGTTTTTGCATTTGTCACTCCGAGTGGGACTGGTATGCCCAGACCTGGGTCCCGTGCTCTCCATGCCACTGGAGTTAAGCTATCCTGGCTGATGAGGGCTGAAAGCCCGAAACCGGTCCTAGGATGCTTGTTTCCAGTCCAGGGAGGAGCTGGACTGGCAGTTCGGGCTGGACTGTTCCCATTGGGTGCAGGGTCAAGACTGATTTGCATATGGCTGGGTCCAAACTGGAATGGCATGGTGAGCAAAAAAACGATGGATTTAGGCCCAGATCTTTGTACTGGGGTGAATGTATGACATTGTTCTGCATTCTGTCCATCAATTGTTGTTTTTGCATTTGTCACCCCGAGTGGGACGGGTATGCCCAGACGTGGGTCCCGTGCTCTCCATGCCACTGGAGTCAAGCTTTCCTGGCTGATGAGGGCTGAAAGCCCGAAACCGGTCCTAGGATGCTTGTTTCCAGTCCAGGGAGAACCTGGCCTGGCAGTTCGGGCTGGACTGTTCCCATTGGGCGCAGGGTCAAGACTGATTTGCATATGGCTGGATCCAAACTGGAATGGCATGGTGAGCAAAAAACCGACGGATTTAGGCCCAGATCTTTGTACTGGGCCGAATGTATGACATTGTTCTGCATTCTGTCCATCAATTGTTGTTTTTGCATTTGTCACCCCAAGTGGGACGGGTATGCCCAGACCTGGGTCCCCTGCTCTCCATGCCACTGGAGTCAAGCTATCCTGGCTGATGAGGGCTGAAAGCCCGAAACCGGTCCTAGGATGCTTGTTTCCAGTCCAGGAGGACCTGGCATGGCAGTTCGGGCTGGACTGTTCCCATTGGGCGCAGGGTCAAGACTGATTTGCATATGGCTGGGTCCAAACTGGAATGGCATGGTGAGCAAAAACGATGGATTTAGTCCCAGATCTTTGTACTGGGGTGAATGTATGACATTGTTCTGCATTCTGTCCATCAATTGTTGTTTTTGCATTTGTCACCCCGAGTGGGACGGGTATGCCCAGACGTGGGTCCCATGCTCTTCATGCCACTGGAGTCAAGCTATCCTGGCTGATGAGGGCTGAAAGCCCGAAACCGGTCCTAGGATGCTTGTTTCCAGTCCAGGGAGGACCTGGCCTGGCAGTTCGGGCTGGACTGTTCCCATTGGGTGCAGGGTCAAGACTGATTTGCATATGGCTGGGTCCAAACTGGAATGGCATGGTGAGCAAAAAACCGACGGATTTAGGCCCAGATCTTTGTACTGGGCCGAATGTATGACATTGTTCTGCATTCTGTCCATCAATTGTTGTTTTTGCATTTGTCACCCCAAGTGGGACGGGTATGCCCAGACCTGGGTCCCCTGCTCTCCATGCCACTGGAGTCAAGCTATCCTGGCTGATGAGGGCTGAAAGCCCGAAACCGGTCCTAGGATGCTTGTTTCCAGTCCAGGAGGACCTGGCATGGCAGTTCGGGCTGGACTGTTCCCATTGGGCGCAGGGTCAAGACTGATTTGCATATGGCTGGGTCCAAACTGGAATGGCATGGTGAGCAAAAAAACGATGGATTTAGTCCCAGATCTTTGTACTGGGGTGAATGTATGACATTGTTCTGCATTCTGTCCATCAATTGTTGTTTTTGCATTTGTCACCCCGAGTGGGACGGGTATGCCCAGACGTGGGTCCCATGCTCTTCATGCCACTGGAGTCAAGCTATCCTGGCTGATGAGGGCTGAAAGCCCGAAACCGGTCCTAGGATGCTTGTTTCCAGTCCAGGGAGGACCTGGCCTGGCAGTTCGGGCTGGACTGTTCCCATTGGGTGCAGGGTCAAGACTGATTTGCATATGGCTGGGTCCAAACTGGAATGGCATGGTGAGCAAAAAAACGATGGATTTAGGCCCAGATCTTTGTACTGGGGTGAATGTATGACATTGTTCTGCATTCTGTCCATCAATTGTTGTTTTTGCATAGGGCTGAATTCAGGCACACCAGAAGAGCAAGTAATATAACTTATTTTCTGACATAGGTATAATAAATCCAACCTTGACAAGTTGTTGGATTTATTCTATTATTTAGAAACTTTGAAGTATCATTTCATCTCACTCCTGTCAACAGTTAGACTTTATTAATGTTAAATAAAGCCTTGCCATGTTAGCCTATGGAGCTAATACGCTACAATGGGGAAAACAAAATTGGCAGTTTTTCAATCACCAGGGCTTATAAAACATCCTATATAATGTCTCTGCTTATTTTAACACACCACCTACCCTTGGGGCACTTAGGGTAGACCTAAGGGGTGACTTATATGTAAAAATAAGTTAGTGTAAGACTTTGAAAGTATCTTTAATTCCAAAGTCGAATTTGAACATAAATTTATTTAAAAGCAGTCTACAAGCCAGGGCTGGTTAAAATGATAGCAGGCACCACAGCAGTGCACACTTAAGTGCATTAAATCTGATAGACCTCTAAACCTACATGCCCTATCATATACTAGGGACTTACAGGTAGGTTGTCAGTACCAATTTAAATTATACCTAATTATCATGTACATGATACACAGAGCACAGGTCCTGGGTATGGTTAGCAAAGCCCAGGGCACAATCAGAGTCAGAAAACCAGAATCTAGTTGTCAAAATGGGGGCAAAAAGTGGGTGGACACTGCAAAAAGTCCTGGTTCCTCACAACCACCTACCAGTTTTCCAGGCATTGGCAGTGGCACACTAAAAAAAGCGCTCATCCCCAGTTTGGGACTTCTTTACGATTAGCAAGCAGGAGGATAATATTGCAATATATGCCATTTGCCACATGAGTGTTCATTTAGGTAAGTCAGGTTTGCACTATGGTACTGGAGGCCAAGCGTCCCATCTGAGAAAACATCATACAATCCGGTTAAAGGAACACCTTAAAAAGATATCTGGTGGTGGTGATGAGAGAGGGGAAGCAGCTTAGTGCACAGTGATAGAAGAAGATGGTCAAGAGGAAGAAGAGGATGACAGCATTACACAGAGCAGCCCTGTCCCCTGTAGTGTGCCATAATCAACTGCATCAACAATCTCCATATGGCACAAGACTCAGATACAGACACCTTCACATACAGTTATTGCCCCAAGATGCATGATAAGTCTACCACCTCCTGGTTCTCTCCAGAAGTCACCCGTGTCAGTGGCACCACAAAAGAAAAAAATCCAAGCTACTATTATGGCATGTTTAGGCAGGAGGGGCCCTATGAATGCAACCACCCAATGGCACGTTTGTACAACAGGAAGCTGGCTCAAATTTTAGTGCTCAACCTCCTCCATTTTTCTTTTGCGGAAGGAGTGGGATTTTTAAAATGTGTGGCAGCCATGTGCCCAAAAATGAAGGTTCCCAGCCGGACCTGTTTTGCCAGAGTGGCTGTTCCAGCGCTCCATCATGATGTGATGCAATTGGTTGGCCAAGCTATGCTGTAGAGTGCTGTTCACAATATCCACCTAATGAAGACATGTGGACCAGGAGTCAAGCAAATGAATACATGTGTATCACTGCACACTGGATCTGTTTTGTGTGGGTTAGGCAACAGCTATCTGCAGGTCTCAGCACTCAAGAAAGTTTTAAGGACATTCAGCGGCATGCAACAGTAGCAATGTTCACCATGGGGAAATCCCATTCAGCTGAAAACATCTTGGAAGACTTTAATAGCAAGGAGTTTGAATGGCTTCAACCTGGAGGTCTCAGAACTGGATATGTTGCTACATACAATGGCAGTAATATAGTCAAGCCATGGCAGATGGTGGATATTTCAGGGTCCTGTGTTTGGAGCATTGCATCAACCTGATTATGCAGGACATTCTCAAAAAAGAAGACATAGTCAGCAACACCCTGGCCACCTACAGAAGCCTCTGCACTCATTTCAGTCAGCCTTTTAAAGCTCGGAATAAGTTGAGGCTCATTCAGCATGCTAATAGAGTACCGGTTAAAACCCTCATACAGGAGGTGCCAACACATTGGAACTCGACCTACTACATGCTGCAACATCTGTTTTAGCAGTACAGACTGATCACCAACTATGTCCTTCAAAGAGGAGGGGTTGCAACTGGGAAAAACATTACCATGTAGATGGACAAATGAAGGCTAGTCAAATCCTGGACACCAATGCTACTTCCTTTTGAGGTTTTCACTGGGGAAGACAGCAAGGAGGACAGTACGATGAGCCAAGCAATCCAGTTTTTGCATCTGCTACAAGACCAGTTGAAAAAATTGTCTCAAAAGTTTATCAGCGTGAACGAAGAATTTGAGTTGGTTCAGAGCTTAATCCTTCTCTTGGCTGTTAATATATGTCTACAAAGAGAGATTGTGTCCCCCAAAGAGTATGGCTGTGCCACATTACTCGATCCACAGTACAAAAAAATACTAGCCACTTTGATTCCTTTTTCAGAAGGGGTTGTTTCACAATACAAGACTTGGATTGTTGTCCAAGTGAGAGATCTGGAAGAAGAATGGCTGGAAGTTAAAGGCTCGGGCAGAAGTTCTGGTGTGCAGGCTTCAACCTCCAGTGCTATTGTCTCACTGCCATCACCATCATCACCAGCAACACAAACAACAGAAGAATCTGACCCAACCTCCTTATTGGCTTGGTTTCAAGCGGCAGGGATTAAGACAATTGCAGAGGCTAAGGCAACAGAGGTCGTGCAAGTGGCTCTGCAACAATGACTATTCAGAAGATGGTCCAAGACTATCTAGATGACCCAAAAGAGGTCTACCTGGATCAAATACATTGGTCTATGGGTTTGGGAAGATGCAACAATGACCAGAGCTCAGTAGACTGCCAATAAAGTATCAGGCTTGTCCAGTAGTTAATGATTCTTCTTAGCATGTATTCAGTGCAGCCTGCGCAGTTGTCATAGTCAGAAGGACCAGTCTCTCACCTCAAAACATAGAGAGATTGAGCATGATAAAAATAAAACCAACACTTCCTACTACAAGATTACCCTGTTCCTGAAACAGCACAAGAGGAGGATAAGGGTGATTGGTCAATACCCAAGTGTGTTAGCTGATGATTTTCTAGGCGAAGCCTCTGAGATTGAGGATGAGCTCTACTTCCCTGCCACAACAGAACTTTCATATATTATCATCAAACTGCTATGCAAAAAAAAAAAAAGTGGATATCGAAGAACATTTTTATATTTGGTGTCTGACTTATACAGCCCCATTTACTCACATGTATGGATGGAGTGGATCAGCATGCACAACAGAAGCCTCCCTCCATTCATTTAAATGAAATGAAGACAATGCCTTCCATCCCTATCCTTCTTTTTTCATTCCCTATCTGGGCTGCCTAACACCAGTAAAGATCATTAATAATACAAGAGTGCCATTGTTTGTTTCTTCCATGGGAAAAGAGAAGATGCAATAGGCAAATGTGCAGTGCACCACACTTGGAACAGGTAACTATGCACCAATGAGTGATATACTGAGTGATTGATGATTCATGTGGTGTCTGGGACGGTGTTGTAACTAATTTATAAATTTGATTTATAATGGTTGGTGCCTGGAGGATGATTCTGCTTGAATGATTTTCTTGCTTTCACTTTTCACCATAATTATTTATATGGTCCACTCCAGTCCACTCCAGTCCTTTTCTGTACTTCTTTTTTTCAGATTTTAGAGTTCTCAAAACTACATAAAATGCTCAAAATCTTTTTTGCTCTTCTTGTTAATCAAAACTACAGGTCTATCTCATTCGGTCGGCAGGGGACTTGGAGTTGGAATGGTCACAAGACTACCCCAATAGCCAGAAGAAGGAAGTTACGAACAATGCCTATGAGAAACAAGCAATGTGACTCAGACAGGCCCACTCCTGTGGACTGGAGAAAGGGACTTTGATTTGGAAAATGCCGATTAGTGTGCTGGTTCAAATATCAATCAAGCTCTAATTAAGTGGTTATGGTCTGGGGGGACTGTCACTGGACACTTGCCACTTGATGGAAACACACAATTGACATTTGTGCGATTGATAATCCAGGTACATGCAGCTACTTGTCTGGGATTGGTGGTAAATGATTGTTCTCACTTCTGAGTTAATTGCACATGACTGCACCAGCCTATACTCTGCCCTCTTGATCCTCATCCACCATGATTATTACCTTCTCCTTGACTCTACAATATTGACATGTACTTTTTCACATGCCACAGGCTTTCTCTTCTTCTGCACGAAAGGTACATAACACTCCTGCTTCCCAAACCAATTCAGTTCCACAACCAAGACGGACATTCCAAGAAGAAGAATGCGACGCACCATCCATTTTGGCATTTGTATATACAGTTTCATTTTTCTTTTCTTAACAATAACATTTTGCAGGACTGTGTGGGTCCTTCGTCTTTTCTATTTTATTCAACCCTAGATAACACTGGAGCTGAAGGACTGTTTGCAATGCATCTGGCAACTGAACTGTGGCATTTCTCCCACAACAGATGTGATGATGTGCCGCTCAATGACTTGATGAATGTTATACTCCTAACCATCTTCCCCCAGGTTGTGTAATCCACTGAAATATGACTTAATAATTTACACCATAACTGGAACCCACATTTGGCAGGGCGGATGTGGTGAACGCAAAACCAGCTCACTGTTACAGGATCTTCTAAACAATAGCCTTTGCCAGTCTCACTACCCCACCCAGGCATGAAAGGGACATCATCATCATCATCATAGAGCAAAGTCTTACTTAGAACAATGTCTGTCCCAGGTAGTACTAATGTACACTATTGCCTGATTCACAAAGGTAAAGTAAAGTATCAAATTTGGTGTAAGTTTACTGTTGCATTGTAACTGTACTACCAGCAAGTAACTTTGTCAGTAGTAACTAACTACTAGTAGTAATTGTAACTCCTTTTCAAATGATAAGAATGACTTACTTCTCACAAAGTTACTACTCGTCAAGTTAAGTTACAGATCGGAAAGTTACTAGGGGTAAACTTGCACTACAAGAGTGAAGTAAGACAAAAAGTGTAACTCATTTTACCTTTGTTAATTGGGCCTTGTGTTGCTTACAAAATATATGCGACATGCAATGACCTTCTCCTGAATTCTTACTCTTGAGTCCTGACTCAAGGATTTTGAATGTTTAGTTAGAATTTCTTTTAATACATTAAATAGTTACTAGCACCCCACATTGCTTAAATGTTCTGCTGCTAATTTTTGTGTGTATGACGTTTTTGTCACTGTAGTCTCTCAGTTTTCGATTCCGCACTTACTCTATGTTTCCTTTCATTCTTGTTGCCTGCGATGGATAATTCTTTTGAATAATTCTGCAGTTGAAGTTCACCTCACAAACATCATTTGGAATGGGTGGGAGAGGGACATCGCTTTGTGAATGTTTTCCCTGTTAGTGCGAGCCAACTACTACCACCAGCATTAAGAAGGCCCTTTGGGAAACCCTGCAATAAGGTTTGGGAAGATTGAGAAAGGTAACAGCCATTGCGTAATCTATTCAGGTAAGAACTAAGGGTCCAATTACGATGCAGGCTGGAACGGCTCCGACCATCGGTCGAAGCCCTTCAGCCCGCACGCATCGTAATCGGCTGGTTGGATTCCTTTCCAACTGACCCATTTTGATAGGGTCGGTCAGAAGGGAATCCAAATCGGTTTTCCGAATGGCTTCCGACGGGCTCGGAGAGCGTGTCTGCCATTCGGAAAACCTGCAGTAATCCCTCAGCCGGCTCTTTCCGGCAGAGGGATTACGATGGCAGCTTCCTACTGCCTTTCTGTGCCAGCCTTTCCGACACAGAAAGGCATTGGGAATCTGTCTTTGGGGGCCCCCAGCAGGGCCCCATGGGTGAAAGGCCACCAAATGGTGCCCTCCTGTTGATCCCTGCACCGTATGGCAGGCACCTTGAGGTGCCTGCCACGGGGTGCAAGGATGAACTGCACTTCTGCTCTTTACCATGAGAGTATGCATTCTGTTCAGAATGCATGCTCCCATTGTTAAGAATAGGATTTCGACCGAACAGGGTACGGTCGCATCCTAATTTCTGGGCTGGAACCGACGACAGGAGGTCATTCGGTTCCAGTTCCAAACTGATGTCGGACGGAATTCTGTCCGTCCGACATTGGAAACGGGGCCTAAGAAGTGAACTAGTTAAGAACTTATTACTGAAATTGTTCTCAAGAAGCAGAGATAGATAAGTAAAATCAAGATTTTTGTGTATGTTATTGACATACCCTCCTAATGCTCAATAGTTACAGACGGTAGGGCAAGGGCATTAACTAATTAGTATACACATTAACAGGTGGCTGGGTGCTGCAAGATTTTGTCAAGAGACAAGTCAAACAGAACTAGTCTATTTCCACTCTAGTAGCAGAGTATACTGGACTGCAGGAAAAGGTAAGTAAAGTAACCTTCTGAAGCATAAAAACATGGCAAGGGACTTCAGGTAGGGAAAGTCTAGGGGGGAAAGTCGATGTACATTATAATATGTGACAATTTCAGAGGATATCTTATGGTCTCGCTTTGGTCAATGAATAAACCACAATGCTCCGCTAACTAGCAATGCAAAGACAAGAGACAGATAGTGAGTGATAAGTACTGAAAACAAAAGTCTATTTATCTTTTCACATAATGCAACCCACCCTCTCCACCCACAACAGGCCCACCCCTATCTCCTACCCCTCTCTCGATGAAAAATCCCCAACGGTCCCAAGACCGACCCTCTACCCAACTTCCCCTACTAGTTGCCACCCTTTCTAACCACAAGAAAACAGTCCCCCCCACCCAACAAAAGGTTGAATAAAAAAGGGACTTGAAGGCATCAATTTTGGAGCTTAGGTGGGCCACATACCTGGCCGGGATCTGCCAGGTTCTGCTGCCCATGCCGGAGCCGTGCCAGTTCACATAGGGCGCAGCAGAGGAGCCAGTCTGTTGATGATGACGAGGGAGAGAGGGTGGTGGAGTTCCGCTGGGCAGTAGTGGACCACAGCTACAGGCGGCACCGACGTTGTTGTGGCAGGGATGGAGATGGGGCAGGCTGGTGGCCCGAGGAGCTGGAGGCATGTGCTTCATCCTCCTCCAAGGCCACCACCCGGCAGTATTCGGGCATGTCAGCTTCCAACCTCTGGTGCAGCAGCTGAATGTCTATCTCCTGCCGGGATGGGTGACCTCCAGCAGCATGAGTAGCTATATCAAGAAAGAAAAAAAAGAAAAACACAAACTGTAATGCTCAGTGCACACACTTGTTTATACTTTAGTGGTACAGTAGCAGAATATTGCTGGTCCCCTAGGGCAATTGGACTTTTTGATGTGATTAGTCACAGGGCCATGCTTTTCCCACACATGCATCACATAATACAATAGCACTGGCTGCATGGAATTAAGCCAGAATACCAAGATAATCAAAAAGTGACTTTCGTTTAAAGGATTTCATAGTGAAACTGAAGAGACACTTTGTGTGTTATGAATTACCTCTCAATAAAGAGTAAGGTGTATATGCTGCACAATTAATAGATTACTTGACTATAGTATATGTGCAACAATAATGGAGGCATGCTGGTGGATCTGCTACTCTGCAGCAATTTGTTTTGGCAGCCGTAATGGCATGATAATTCATTAACTTATTATATTTCATTTCAATGGCTCTGTGTGATATTCTGTACCTTTTGTATGTGTGTTTCTTTATTCACATTGTCAGCCATTGTAAGTATTCCTGCCTGTCATATTTCAAAGTTCTGGAACTCAGATCACCAAGCTTCAGCATGGAATGTGTATCTTCAATTTAGTGAGACTGTTAATTCTGTTATCTGCTCTGAAGATGACACTAGCAGGCTGAGGTGTTTCCCATTACCTAAATAAAGAACTTTTTTATTATACCTTTAAACTCTTTTGGAGGATCTTTACAATGGTGACGATCTTAAAGAACCCACTTTGGATTTGACCTCCAATCACCTCAACTCTAGAAGATTTTCACTTTTAACCACGTCTACTCGGCTCAACCAGACAAGACGACATCAAGAAGCTACTGGTATCGTATTACTAAGTACTTTAACTTTTGAAACGATTTATTGGCTAATTAGCAACCCCACCTCTCGTTTCCTCGTTCTTTTGAGACTGTTCGTTTGGGTCAATTTAGAAAATCAACTTTCACAAAGTGATTTCCTTATTTGAAATACTGCCCATTCGCTTGGTAGCAGCTTCATTATCTGAGCGTTTCAACGTTTAGTCGATTACATTCAACCGGCACCTCCTGTGACTGTTTGCTTTAGCGCTCGCCTTTTCATTTAAAAGCGGCGCGTTTGTTCCGTTGTTCCTCATTCAATTAAGTGTCAGCGCATCATGGTTTATACTCAGTTTGCTTCTACAGCGTGACTGTCTACTTTGGCACTCGTTTTTCGATTTAAAGAGTGGCAGCGCTTGTGTGTGCTCACGTTTCTTTTGGCCTACATCTAACTGGAGAAAAGCGGCACGACTGTTTGTTAACACGGACCGGTGTTACAGTTTGCTCACGCTTCTTTTGGCCAACGGTTTGATGACATTCGCAGCGCTTGCCTCTTTACTAACAAACCGCCAATATTGTGTTTACACTTGAGCAACTGCTTATTCTAGAGCAACTGTTTACTCAACTGCCTATTTTAGCGCAACTGTGTTTACCTTTGAAAGAGTTCTTCGACTCTCTTCTAATTCAAATCTCTCTCGAGCCTTCTCAGTGTCACTCTGCCACACAGGAATCCTTCAAGGACTAGACCGTCAACTCTTCAGATCCCAAACAGGAAGTCCCTTGTTTCTCTATTCCCTCATTTCCTATCAGCCACAGAGATTCAAACACTAGACTGCTAATCTTCCTCTTCCCCTTTTGGTAATTTGGAATCTTTTTCTTCTTCTGGATTCCTTCCTATTGTGTCAACGTTCTTCAAAGAACTTCTACTTTGGAACTGCTTATTGTTAAAACAATAAGGTTGGATTTCTAAGTTTTGGAAGAAGACATTCCACTCAATTCAGCTTCAACAATATAAATTCCATTCAGCGTGGGAATTTCAGAGTGGGAACCATTCCATTTCTAATCAGTGACAGGCACACTCTATTGCCTGCCTGTGTTCACGGTGACAGGCTCACCTCTATTATTCTGGTCATATTGTGTGTGCGTTAATTCACCTCTACTATTCTGGTCATAATTTTGCGTGTTTTAATCTTTATTCCTTTACAGGTTGGCCACACTCCCATTTGAAATCTTAGGATATTCCCTGTGACAAGCTCATATAATTAATTATTTCGTTTTTGGGGTCTCTCATTTAACAAAATGCAAAACGTTCCTCCTCCTCCTTTTTTTCTTATGAGTCCAGGTGAACCCAACATTCCTTGGAAAAACTGGAAAAACGTTTTTGCACACTATTCTTGTGTTTGTGGTGTGTCACTTAGTGCGGAAGGGAAAATGTCTCTTCTCCTTCATTGCTTAGGCCCTGAGGGACAAGAAGTTTTTCAACATCTACCAGACTTACCCACAACAGAAGCAGATAATTTAAATGACTATGAAATTTGTTTAAAAAAATTAGATTTACACTTTCTACCTAAAGTCTCTACTGTGTTAGAAAGACATCACTTTGGCAATCGTAAGCAAAGGCCTGGGGAAAGTGTAGAAGAATATATCACTACACTGAGGAAATTAGCTTCCACATGTAATTTTGGAGTTAATTATGAAGAGAGACTTAGAGACCAATTTATGCTAGGTTGTTCTTTAGATAAAGCAAAGGAGTCTTGTTGGGATAAGGATAACCCCTCTTTGTCTGAAGTAATTACCATTGCCAAATCGTGCGAACACACCAAGGCGTGTGTTGCAGAACTTAAGAAAGAAAATGGAGAGGGACATAAGGAAGATAAAGTAGATAGAGTTTATGATTCAAAGAACAAACCTAATTACTTTACGAGCACTCACCAAAACAAAAATGACCCAAACAAATCATTGTCCAACAAGAGTAATTTTAATAAAAATGTTCCTTACACTGAAAAATTCCAAGTTACATGCTATAGATGTGGGGAACATGGTCATGTAGCCAATTTTAAAGGGTGCATTGGATGGAAGGCAATGTGCATGAAATGTAAAAAAAAAAGGGCCATTTAACTAAATGTTGTCGCTCTAGCATAAACAAAAAACAGGTACATGAAATTGATTACTCTGAAGATTGTGATGTGGAAGAGATTATACTCAGAACCTCTGATGGTGAAAAGAGTGGTCCTTTTGAGACTGTTTACAATAATGAGACTCACGTACGGATGCTATTTGACTCCGGGGCAAAAATTACGCTTATTCCCAAGGAAATTTTTGATAAACATTTAAAGGGTTTTGTAGTTTTAAACGAACCAGACATCAAAGCCAAAGGGTATGGAGGGTAACCCATTAAACTCTCTGGTTACTTCAATGGTGT
Organism: Calotriton arnoldi; assembly: GCA_963921515.1. Taxonomy (NCBI): domain Eukaryota; kingdom Metazoa; phylum Chordata; class Amphibia; order Caudata; family Salamandridae; genus Calotriton; species Calotriton arnoldi. The sequence continues at coordinate 387,813 of CAWUFW010010248.1, read as the reverse complement.
CATTGTGTTCAAAGATCGCAGTACCACTGGGAAAGTATATATTTCTGAAAGGGGTGATTCTTTAGTTAGTTGGATTCATCAAAGGGATCTTAGAATTATCTTGGACCCTAATGAAACACCTTCTGTCTTATTGAAAACCTTTACCAGTAATGATTTACAACCTCCGTTGGGTCAGGTCAATTTGTGTAATTCTGGTATTTCATTTGAAAAAGAATTTCCATTAGTTTTTAATGAACGCTTGGAATGCCTAAAAGGTTACTCACACAAGATCATCTTGAAGAAAAATGCTGTGCCTGTCATCGGTAAAGTTAGAGGTGTTCCTATCAAAGTAAAAGATAATATGAAGGTTGAGTTTGAAAAACTACTCGGTAAAGGTATTATCACAGAGGTTGAAGCCTCGGAATGGTTATCTCCAGTCGTTATGGCTCTTAAAAGCAATGGAGAGTCAAGACTTTGTATAGACTTGAGGGAACTCAATAGGTGTGTTGTTGTTGACCATTATCCCTTACCCAACATCTCTAAGATGCTGTCCCTCTTAGAAGGAGCCAAATTCTTTTTGTCATTAGATCTGGCTTCAGCGTACCATCAGGTGAAATTACACTCAGATTACAAAAGATTTAACAGCATTTGTTACGCCCTTTGGGACGTTCAAGTTCCTTAGAATGCCTTTTGGGCTAATTTCTGCCGCTGCCGTCTTTCAGAGGATGATGGAACACATTTTTAGCAAGGTCAAAGGCATAAAGATATACCAAGTTGACATACTTCTTTATGGTTGTAACAGGAAAGAACATGATGACAGAGTGAGACAGGTTTTAAAGATACTAGTGTCTAATGGTCTCACCCTTAAAGCAAAAAAATGTAAATTCAATCTCACTGAAATAGATTATCTGGTTCACAAAATCTCTGGTTCAGGTATAGAAACAAAGAAAGAGCTTTTAGACACTATGGGGCCGATTCCGATTCGGGCCGGAAATGTCTCCGACCGAGCCGGACCCGGAGAGATTTCCGACCGAATCGGACCCGTGCAGCCCGACCGAACGAGTACGATGCGTCCGTATGCTATCGTACTCGAGTCGGTCGGACTCCCATTGAAGTCAATGAGAGCCGGTCGTACAACGCATACGCGGGCTCCCATTGCCTCAATGGGTGCGAGGCGAACAAGGGCGCCCCCTACAGCGGGTACGCGGCGAAGCGACTCGCGCCGTACACGCACAGGTAGGGGGGACCCATGGGTCCCCCTGTGTGCGACTCGCGTGGCTACGCATACAGGGGGGTCCGACACGGACCCCCGAAGTACGGCTCCGACTGCTCTTTCGAGCCGGACGGCGCGTGTCGGTCGGACTGCTTGCGGTGCGCATCGTACTTACCCGGCCGGGGAACGTCTCCATTGCGCGGTGCGAGTCGTGTTCGAGCGAGTCGGTCGGTGCGGTTAGACCCGGGAACAAGTCGGTCGGAGCGGTTGGGACGCCCGAACGAGTCGGTCGGCGATTTCGCATCGTACTCGCTCGTCCGGACGCGCGTACGAATCGGTCGGGAAATAGGGCTCCGAATCGGATCCGGTTATGCCGAATCCGATTCGGAGCCCTACCGGCCGAGATCGGAATCGGCCCCTATATGTCACTTAGCCAGTCCCAGCGATAAAGAACAAGTGGTAAAGTTCTTAGGTATGACTGAATACTACGCAAAATTCATCTCTAACTTCGCACTGAAGACACAAAATATGAGACTGCTTCTAAAGAAAGGAGCAACTTTCACTTGGAACAATGAGTGTGAAAAAGAATTTGTTTTGATCAAACAATTGTTCTCTAAAGCTTCGTGTTTGAGCAGTTTTGAGCCTAGTCATGACATTGTTATCATGACAGATGCCAGCTCTGCTGGTTTGGGTGCGGTCATGTTACAAAATCATGCAGGGATAGAAAAAACCATTTTGTTCTTATCCAGAGGTCTAAGGGGAGCCGAACACAACTATTCTGTGGTTGAGAAGGAGGCCCTAGGTATATTCTGGGCAATAAGGAAATTGCGCAAATTTCTTTGGGGAACCCATTTCACTATAAAGACAGACCACAAACCTTTGAAGGAAATTTTCACAAAAAAGGGTCTTGACAACATCTCCTCCAGAATTAGGAAATGGGTTGTAGCACTTCAAGAGTTCAATTTTACTGTTGTTTATGTCCCTGGTGCAAAGAACAATTTAGCGGATTGTTGTTCATGCTTAGTAAACACTGAACATACCAAGGATGATGGCTTTGAGGAGGAAAGTGATGATCTTGAGGACTTTGCCGTCTGTCTTGTCAATGAGAGTATCATCAAGAAGGAAGTGTGGGAACATGAGCTATCAAATGATGTGTCTCTTCAATCTGTATGTAAGGGCATTGCCGGAAATTGGGTTAAGAATGCAAAAGTAGACAAATCTCTTAGTGGTTTCTTTTGTGTTAAGGATGAGCTGGCATGTCAGAATGGAATTTTGATGAGAGGCACAAGACTCATTCCACCAACTTCTTTGAGGTCACAACTTGTAGACTTTGCTCACGAGAGCCACCCTGGAATCTCAAAAACAAAGGAGATTCTTAGGCAAACCTACTGGTGGCATGGTATGGACACTTTTGTGGAGAGAGTTGTTAGAGAGTGTAATGAATGTAACAGAAGTGACAAGATTTTAAAACCACGTCTACAACCTATGTCTGTGAGAACTCTTCCAAAAAATGTCTGGGAGGATGTAGTTATCGACATATTGGGGCCCATCAAATACACAAGTGTGGATAAGTTTGTTATAGTTCTTCTTGATGTTTATTCAAGGTGGCCTGAGATAAGAATTACTAATTCTATAGAAACCAAGGACGTTATACAGTTTCTTGAAAACATATTCGAGAGGGAGGGTTTTCCTTCGACTCTACTTTCGGACAATGGAGTCCAGTTCACATCTAAGGATATGGTTAGCTTTTTGGATGATAGAGGAATTGTGCACAAAAAGTCAGCACTTTGTCATCCAGAAACTAACGGTATCGTCGAGAGGTTCAACAGAGTCCTCAAGGAGACTATTCAGAGAGCTCTTTCTAATCATATCTCTTGGGAAGTAGAAATTCATAATAAAGTAAAAAATTACAGATTAACTCCTCATTCTTCTACAGATAAGACACCTTTTGAGCTTTTTCGTAAGCGTAATCCTTCCACCTTGTTGTGCCCTTCTTGGGTACCCAAAGATGTGTCTCATTCTTTGTGCATGAATGAAGACAAAGAACGTATCGAGAAAGAGATTAAGAATATGTTCATGAATAAAGGAATCTTTGACAGAAGAAAAGCTGTAAAAAAAACTATTGTGAGGGTTGGAGATGTGGTTAAGATTCGCAGCCCTCGTAAGACATCTGTCTCTGGGGGTTCTAAGTTCTTACGCCCCATGAGAGTCATCAAAGTGTTCAAGAATGCCATAAGAACAGAAGACCATAGGGTGTGGAACCTGAATAGAGTCGCAAAACTTTCTAATGTTCCTTCTGATGTTTCTCTTCGTAATGGTTCACAATGTAACAAAGAAATTGGTGGAGAAGATTCTGTACATAAGAGAAGTGTGAGAACACGTACAAAACCAAAATATCTAGATGATTTTGTCCAACATTAAGGTTTAACTGGTGTTGGTATTTTTACTGTTTATGTTTAGTTATTGAGAGGAAGATATGTGATATTCTGTACCTTTTGTATGTGTGTTTCTTTATTCACATTGTCAGCCATTGTAAGTATTCCTGCCTGTCATATTTCTTAAAGTTCTGGAACTCAGATCACCAAGCTTCAACATGGAATGTGTATCTTCAATTTAGTGAGACTGTTAATTCTGTTATCTGCTCTGAAGGTGACACTAGCAGGCTGAGGTGTTTCCCATTACCTAAATAAAGAACTTTTTATTATACCTTTAAACTCTTTTGGAGGATCTTTACACCCTGCTCTTCTACAATTGCTTCTTTAATTCTACCCTGACTCCAAACTTAGGGGCAGATTGTGACGTATGATGGATATCCCTGTAGACAGATTATTAATGATACACTGTAGAACAGTGAACAATATATTTTATTTGGCATGTTTGTCACAAAATTTCCCATTCGCCAAACTCTAAATCAGGCACTTAGGGCCTGATTACGAGTTTGGTGGTGTGGCAGCGGGCCGCAACACCAGAGCCCCACTGCCAAACCGCCAAAACTGTACTGAGACCGCCCGCCGGATCCCAATTGGAATCCAGGTTGGGTGTCCTGCTTTGGCGTTCCCACTGCAGTGCTGTGCTAAGGCTTATATGTGAACCTTACCAAGGCATCACCTTGGGACCACCAAAGCTTGTTCCTGCATGGCATGGACTGGGAAGTCCATGCCTTGCAGGAACTGGGGATGCATGCAGAAAGGGGGGCAGGGGCACAACATGTGCCCCCCTGTATGTATCCCCTGGCCCTGAAGCAACAGGGGGCCCTGTTGGACCCCCTTAGTACCCTCACTGCCACACTTTTCATGGAGGGCTCACAGCCATGAAAACTGTGGTGGAGACGATACTCGTAATATGTTTGTCAGTGCCGCAGCGGCACCGCCAGCATACTGCCGGCCTCAGACTGCTGCAAGACTGCCTGGGATAGCAGCGGTCCCATGGCGGTCCAATCACCCAACTCGGAATACAGCAGTCGGACCACTATTGTGGCGGTAGCCACACAGCCACCGTGGGTTTGGTGGGCCATCGGACTGCCAAACTCATAATTAGGCCCTTAGTTCCACATTACACCATGACCTTCACCATAAATTGTTTCCAACAAATACCTTCACTTGGCAGTAGGGGAAGTTTCTCTACAAGAAGGTAAGTTTGAAGGATTGAGCTAGGTAGAGGTTTAGCTATGGGATGGTTGGGTATCGCTGATCATGTGCTATGCTTTTGCTTAGTCACATTGGTTGACGTATGATGACTTGACAGAAGCAAAAAATTGGAGCAGGCATTAATCCGTCATGGAAGCCATGAAATATAAGTCACTTGGGCATAAAAATGCCGCACATGACAAGATGGAATTTACATTTTTAGATGGGCTGGGACACATGGAAAGAATAATAAAAATAAGTTCCTAGTAGTAGGTGACTGAGTGGGCACTGGGAAACACATCTTGTTTTTGGTTTGTATGCATTGCAAACTTCATAATGTTGCACTGTTAAGTGAAGCAGACCCACATTTCACCACCTTCAATGCAGCACTGAATTAAACCATGCTGCAGTTTTAGGTGGCAAAATGCAGTGGGGAGGGAAGGGATAGGTGGGATATCTGCCTCGCTTAAGAAATACAGCATTGCCAATAAGAAAGCAAGGCATCTTACCACTTGTCCCCTGCCACCACTGGGACTGCTCCCCCTCCGACCGCCTGAGCCTCCTCCATCCCTGGCTGGCTGCTGGTGGTGGTTGCAGTACTGGTGGGATGTGCGTCCCAAAAAAAAACCATAATGCACACATTTAGATATCAGATTATCCACCTAAGTAATTATTTTGCACAATGTACAGCAGCATACCTCACTACAGTTCGGTTAGCAGTATCTTCCATCAAAACTATTGGTTTGGGAGTTTGCTGGTTGACAAATTGTTAAAAGAGCCAGGTAGTCAAGACAACCAAGAGCTTTTTTCTCCTAATGGAGCGGTAAGGCTACAAAAGAATGAGAGTGAAATGCAATGAAGGGGTGAAAGGGAATGGTCAATAAAGGACGCATGGTATTGGTTGGTAAATGGATCTCATTCATTTACTGCCATGCTGCTGTGTCATGGAAACTGCTAGTAGACTGTATAAATAGTCAACATTTGGGGTCCATGGCCACTCTCTCTGTCCTTGTACTTTTTGATTGTTTGATCAAGAAAGCCTTCTCAACCAACATGTCTGGTGAATAGTTTACTTGGGCCTGTGATCCTCTTCACGTTACCAAAAATCTGTTCTCTTAACGGTACTACCCAAGACATATAACAGAGGGGCAAGGGAAAGATTACTAAAAAAGAGAGCAGAAGAAAGCTACAGACAGGAGAAATTCAGCTGCAGAAATAGGAAATATAGAAAACACAGGGTAATTCAAGGATAGCAAACATTAGATAGGGGAGTTGAAAAAAGTAGCGAGTATAAAATGCACAAGGCCATAATTTTACTTGTGGTAAGAGGCAAAAGTAAGAAATAATAAAATACATGACTTACTGGGGCCAGCAGAACCATCTGCCAATGTGCTGCTAGTGGTGGTGCTGGTAGTCCCTCCCACTGCAGCTCTGGTGGTGGCAGCCACTGGGCTCTAGGATGCCCTCTTGCCCTTGGGTGCTTATGAAATGAATAAAGAAGATTAAAAAATGATCAGTGGTACTCTCTACATAAAACATTTTGGCAGGCACAGCATTGTACTTTCTAACTCAGATAGCCTATTCTTAGTTTCCTAACTTAAAATTACATTTTGAACTACTCATGCATTGCAGCGAATGAGCTTTGCTTCTCTACCCAATTTGATGGGTAAAGTCAGTATTCATTTGCATACTGCACATCAGGGAGATTGGACTGTGTGAGCTACCTAAAGGCACAGAGAAGAACGCTAACACCTCTGATATACTATTATGTTAATAGTGACAGTAGTCAGCAGCCTTTCTTAAATCAGCCCAAAAAAGCATCTGGCTAGCTTATGCTAGAACAGATTCCAGGCAGTGTCATTCACTTGATGCCCACTCCGCTCATACGGTGCAACACCATACACCACTACTCCCATGACCCAGATTTATCAAGGGTTTGTGTTGTCCTTGTCTCTACGGATTGATTTTGTGCAGGGAGGTGCCCCCTTCCTGCACAAAAACAACCCATGGTAATGTGGCACCCTTGCACCATGGCGCAAGGGTGCCTTCATTGGCGGTAGGCAACACTTGGCGCACCAGCATAGGGAGAGAGTAGGAATGTAACATAACTTTATAAATTAATAAATATCTTGCATTCCTGCCCTCCCTCTTTGATGCAGTGCAGCAAGTTGTATTGCTGCCCTGCGTGAAATTTTGATAACTCTGGGCCCTGATGCACTCAGCAAAGTGCATAGACCAGGGGTATCCAGCCTTTTGTGCAATGAGAGCTATTTATGTTCATCAAAAATCACCATGAGCTACTAATATTGTTAGTGTTGTAACAGTGACCACATCAGACAAGATTACATTAGTGCCCACCTACATACATTAGCAGGGTTACCAGCAGTAATGTAAAAATGGCTTTGTCATTTTGGAATGCCTATACGTAGGTGATGCATACCAGCCACAGTGCCCCATGTGCAAAAGTAATCATATTAGAAATAAGTCTCCTCACATGATTTATCACTCAAAATCAAATAAGTCTTGAAATATACAGTTTCGTCAAACGTAAGTTAATTTAACCAAGCAAAATGTTCCAATTCAGAAGACTGGGATGCACACAGGAAAGCTACTGACAGGTAGTTGGAGAGCTACCAATAGCTCATGAGTTACTTGTTGGAGACGCCTGGTATAGATAAACCCTGGTGTGTTACATTGCATGCCCGCTTATATATATATTCTATAGGTAGATAGATATACATACAGAAACACAAATAATAGAAACATCTAATTTACATTTTATAATAAAAGAACACATTCATATTATTTTTATACATACTTACTCACATTGTGAAAAATTAATACGCACACTAACTGGTGTGAAATATATTAATTCTTAGAAATAGAGAAATAGAAAAAAAACATAATTATATATATATTATATATATTGTGTGTATATATATATATATTTGTTTATGCATGTGTGCATATATATATGATAATATATATACATGTATATTTATATATATATTCAGTCATCACGTAAACTAATTTAACTGTGAGTGTGATCATGCTGCTTGAAAAAAAAAAATAGAATTTTTAGAAAACTGAAATATTACTCACCGTGCCCTGCAACTATAACACCTAGCAGGTAGGGCTGGTCCTGCTCCCAGTCTAAGATGTCGGTCAGTGGCGCGTCAGCTGTTGCTGGGTGTGCTGGACCCTTGTGCTGCAGCGCACACACTGCCACACTCGCTCCCAGAGCAGCCATTGCTCCCACAAGGCGTAATAACCCTTGATGGGTCTGCTGCTAACTTGTGGGGGAGGTGGCACAGCATCCAAAAGATTAGTGCAGCCATCTCTGCCTCATTGAAAAGGCAGGGCTCCAAGCCATGCTCCTGCTTTGCCCATTGGGATGCGAGTGGCACTGGCGCTGCCTGCTTCTTCCATGGGGTACATGGAATGGAGTGGACTGGACTGGTCTGGACGAAAGGATGTCACACTAAGGGGCCGATTCCGATCTCGGCCGGTAGGGCTCCGAATCGGATTCGGCTTAACCGGATCCGATTCGGAGCCCTATTTCCCGACCGATTCGTACGCGCGTCCGGGCGAGCGAGTACGATGCGAAATTGCAGACCGACTTGTCCGGGCGTCCCGACCGCTCCGACCGACTCATTCCCGGGTCTAACCGCACCGACCGACTCGCTCGGACTCGACATGCACCGCGCAATGGAGACGTTCCCCGGCCGGGTGAGTACGATGCGCGCCGCGAGCAGTCCGACCGAGCCGCGCACTCCGGCTCCAAAGAGCAGTCGGAGCCGTACTTTGGGGGTCCGTGTCGGACTCCCCTGTACGCGTAGCCGCGTGAGTCGCACACAGGGGGGACCCATGGGTCCCCCCTACCTGTGCGTGTACGGCATGAGTCGCTTCGCCGCGTACACGCTGTAGGGTGTGCCCTTGTCCGCCTCGCACCCATTGAGTCAATGGGAGCCCGCGTACGCGTTGTACGACAGGCTCCCATTGACTTCAATCGGAGTCCGACCGAATCGAGTCCGATGGCATACGTGCGCATCGTACTCGTTCGGTCGGGCTGCACGGGTCCGATTCGGTCGGAAATCTCTCCGGGTACGGCTCGGTCGGAGAGATTTCCGGCCCGAATCGGAATCGGCCCCTGAGTTGGGAAACCTGGGTAGGAAAAAGGAAACAAGAGGAGGGCAGGTCAGGAAAGGAAAACAAAAAACAAATTACAAAAACACACAAAAACACACACAGAAATATGCATGCACACAGGGAAAGATAAACAGCATTAAAAATAAGTAAATAAAGGTGGGATTGGGAATGGGAATGGGGTGATCAGATGGGGGTGGATTAGGTAGGATTGAAAAGTTAGGATAAAAGCAGGCAGGAGAAATCTAGGCAGAAGCAGGTAAAACAAAATGGCTGGGTGCTTCCGCAATGCGTGGTGCAGTTTGTACTGATTTTTCAGTGCGGAACTAGCCACCAGCACCAAATCCCAGCACGAGTAGTACCACATGCATTTACCGCCCATTTGCAGAACTCCGCTGAATCTTGTGGAGTTTTTTTTGTATTCCACAGATTTCCGCAAAGTGAAATTACACGAGTTCCGCCGATTCCTAGTTATTATTCTCTCTACTGGAGTAATCTGTTATGGCCACATGTGAGTCTTGTGACCAAATCAGCCCTTCAATCTACTCAGCACAATAACATGAGCACCACTTAGATAATAACACCTGCTATTTAAGACTTTTTTAACTTGCCAAACTGGTTACAAGTTCCTGCGAAGTGCAAAATGCTAGCAGGCAGCACACCTCCATTCTCACGTTTCAAATGTACATATTATTCTTTTTATTACATTATAATTTACTGTCTGCCCATGTTAGAATAATAAATGAAACATGGCAACTGGTGTTCCGACACACGTGTTGCAATGCATGCATCATGACACACACGTGAGCATATGTCACACAAACACACTGCACACTGCACACGCATCACTACACATGCTTGTGTATTTATGAGTATCTTGGAATAAGTTTTGTTTTATAGAAAACCCATTTCAAAATTGCCATTCTTACATGCACATGCGTCTTGAAGCATGCACATGCATTTAATCAGCAAAAAACATGGCCAATGCATAAAGATCGCGATACAAAAGGGGATGATGGACGGAACGTTTGAGCCAATCAAACACTCACCCCCAGTCAACTGATCTGGGTTTAATCCATCATCATTCTTTAGCTCACTCCACCACCCCAGTTCCGTCCATCATCCCCTTTTGTATCACAATGCATAAAGATCGGCTGAGCCGAGACCTATTGCCTTTTTTAAAAATTATTTTTATTTACTAAAGTGCTTCAATCACTCAATTAAAAAATGCACGCTCCTTGTAATCGAGCAAGGCTTGGTTTACTACTCATAGGACACAATGGCATAATGCAGTGCCCCTTGAATAGTTGGTGGTATGTGACAATATTTGAAATGGCGATTGAGATAAAGTAAAATGCAGGAGCTTGATAAATTAGTGATACAGTGATACATTGAGTCACAGCTTTTGACCTGCGGCATCAATTATGTAACGCTCAAGCTGGCAGAGAGCAATGAGTCACATTGCCATCAGAGACCTATCTGTAATCTTTCACCCACACAAAGATTTGCTTTTCTTTTAGGTATGATCAGTGTCATACATCATGGGCACCCTGTCTACTTTGCTTGACCTAAGCTAATCTGTAAACAGCAGAAACAATGATCTAATGTATTTGTAGACCTATGCATTTTTCATGACGGGATAAAGAAATGGCGCAATATTCCTGGTTTATTTTTGTGTGATGCCTGGCTCTCGAGGAGACCCACTAGCTTCAATGACAGATTTTAAATCTTCTTACTTCACTGCTACAATGAAGCAACAATGGTTAATGGAAGCTGTTATGTACTGTTGCTAAATCACAAAGGAATTTCAGGCAGCTCTGGCATGGCCATTACAGAGTTTGTCAGTGTAGCACTGGCAGAGCAGAGAGCTCAGCAGGAGAGGAAGGGACAGGAGAAGGAAGGGAGGTACAGAGGGTGGTGGGGGTGGGTGGCAGGAGGTCAGGTCAATTTGAGGGTGGGGCAAGTTGGTTGTGCCTTGTTATGTATGGCTTCCCATTATGACTCTAGACCTGTATAGGACATGAAAGCAGGGACAAGGGATATAGGTGAATCATGCATAAAATATAGATGGTTAACACTGAATCATAGGGGGGTTTTCACCTCGGGTCTGAGTGGCATCAAATACATAACAAGAGAAAAATTCGATTGTAAAACATCCCCGTTACTCATCTATAATTCTTTATATGTATACGTTTTATAAAGCGGTATACGTCACCAAGGCTACTTCAGATCACTGACCACAGAAATAAAAGAACATGCAGATGAAAGTTCAGAGAACAGAAAAGGGACATCCAGTCAGATTTGTAGGCTGAACCTAGATCTGACATACTTTGATGCAGATGTAGGACTTAATTGAAAACCTGCTTTAAAAGAGCAAGGTTGATTCAGAGTTTGATCGAGTAATTTCAATTAAAGTTCAATATCTAGAGGTCAGTCGTATCGTATTGTATCAAACCTTTATTTTGGCTACAAAGGCAACCATAGAAGAACAACACACAATCAATTAAGCGGTGCACAAAATGTTCCCGTTTTCAGTGTACATCAAGAAGATTCAAGATAATATGCATCTAATATACAAAAATATAATAATAATTTTAAAAGGTAATTCCCCAAAAAAGTGCATACATATAACATCTCGGGCAAATTTGATTCAGGACAAATCATAACCCTCAAACTCAACCCTCAGAAAGGATTAATACGATTGCACAGGATCAATATTGTGCTCAAACATTACAAGGCAAAACAGGACTAGAATTAGTCAAAAACAATAAAATCAGCATAAATAAAAAAAATCCTAACCCATGAGGACCTCAATCAGAATGGCCAGATGCCGCAGTGATGCTCATAACTGAAACAACATTGAATTCCTTTTTGCAATTGCATATTTTAAAAAAGGAGCAAATGCTGGCACAGATAGAGGTAGAGTTAAGTTGTTGGAAGTACACCAGGGCATCGTTACATCGTCTGATTCCACACACCCTTAATATGGGATTTAACAACCTCTTAGTAAAAACAATATAAAAATGGTTGAAAACGGTAAAATGGAGCAAGATCTGAGGTGAGGACTCATCACATGGACAGATCAAAACTTTATTGGCATCAAACTGGTTAAGGGGGAAACCAAGGTGCCTCCTCACAAAACCAAGTATAAAACTGGTTAGAAGAAGTCTGTCTCAGAACCTTGACCTTCCCACCAAACTAGATGCGGCTCCAATGCTGGGGAAGTTTGTAGCTTCGTATAGACCCTGACAGTGTTTTTTGCCATTTCAGATTTGTTCTTTAGACTTGATCGTGAGGACTTGAAGGTCTTCTTGACCCAGACAAGGTCGGATTTAGACATAGCAGAGGGGCTGGAAAAGAGGTCAGGCCTCCCCAAATTGGTCAGTTCTGACTTAAAATAATAAAGCCAGGGGACTTTCAGACTTCTTTCACTAGCTAAGCAGTCAAGGATGATCTCTCTATTAAAACCAGCATGTGGATTCGCCTAAATGGCGCACCCCAAGGCAAGATGGGCCAATTTGATAGTATCCTTAACATACTCAGCCCCAAACTCTTGATGAGCAATATAGGTTGAGCAGTTTGGAGGCATGCCCCAAAAGCGCCTCAGACCCCTCTTCTGTTCTCCCTGGAGTGAAATGGCATTTGAATAGCCCATAGTCTGGCCCCATACATAAGAAATGGGAGACATTTGCTGCTGTACACCTCCAATAAAGGGGCCACTGGTTTACTTCCAATGCGAGAGCCTAAATTGTAGATGTACCAAGCTGCACTCACAAATCTGTGGGAGGCTTTGAGTTTGCGTGGTCCCCAATTCCCACTTGCATCAAAGAGAACGCCCAAATAAAAGAATTCCTCTGTATAAACAACACGGATCACTGACAGAATATCGACAGTCAGAATATCGCGGTACAAAAATATCGTCGCAAAAATATCGATGTCCAGAATATCGAACTCCTATCTACATAATGGTAAGTACAAAAATATCGAAAATAAAATATCGTTGTTAAAAATATCGTTGTTAAAAATATCGGTTTTTTCTAATGTTAAAAAAATAATGTAAAATAAAGTAAATAATACATATAATTAAAAAACATAGTTAAAATTATTTGAAAATGTTTAAAATTATAAGTAATACATATAATGTCAAAATAAATTAAACATATATATATCTAAAATATAATATATATACCTACTTAATAATATTTATAAATAATTATTTTAATAACTTATAAATTGTTAAAAAACATATTAAAAATTATAAATACATCTATATATACACATACACCAGTAATATAAATTAAAAACAAAAAACATATATAACAAATTAAAATATTAGGGGCTCATTACGATACCCGGCGTAAAAAAATCCGCCAGGCATGGAAGCGGCAAAAATCCGCCCGCACACACCGCCTGAACACCGACCACGCCATTATGAGTACACAAACCGAAAACCGCCATCGGCGGAAAAATCACACAAAATACCGCCCGCCATCGTCCGAGTCGGAGTCAAACCGCCCGCCACGGACGGAAACACGCACGACAACACAAAACCGCCCGCCCACACGGCCGACACACCGCACGTGAAATTACGATCGCACCGCCATGAGCGCGGAAAAACAACAAATATACCGCCCGCCAGCGCAAACAACGCCGATGAGAATCGACACGGCAGAAGCCATGGCGCCCACGTACCTGCACAGAAACCATCCGCACACAAAACCAATAGCACACAACATGGCCAACAAGTCCACACAGCAAGGCACACACAAATACACAAGCACAGTACACATCCCGAAAACACCCCCCGGACAAACAAAAAATACAAAGGCCAGAACCCCAGACACAACACACCTGAAAACAACAGACCATGAGGACACACCCACATAGGTGAGTACAAAAGCAGCACTCCCACAGACCACAACCCCTTGCTACATTGCAAACCAGAGAGGAGAGGAGAGGACACAGTGACACAGCAAGGACAGCAGCACACCACAGAAACGCACACATCACAACCACCACCACCACCACAAAACACCGGCACCACAAACCCCCTGCACATTACACAACACACACCGCACCAGCACCACAAACACCATGGCACCACAAAGGATGCCCAAGTTCACGCCCATGGAGCTGACGGTCATGGTCGACGAGATCATCAAGGTGTACCCACAAATCTATGGGAACATGGTCCAGCACACACCACTAGCCACCAGAAACAGAATGTGGACCCGGATCGTAGACCAGGTCAATGCAGTCGGGACCCTGCCCAGGAACAGAACCGAGATAAACAAACGTTGGAATGACGTAAAGAGCCTGGTCAAGAAGAAGGAGGGCAAAAACAGAGAGCTGGCTGCCGTCACTGGCGGAGGGAATCCCGCGCTCTTTAAGACCTTCAAAGCGTGGGAGGAGAAGGTGCGAGTCGTAATACATCCGGAGACCCTCGCCGGATTAGCAGGGGGAGTGGAGGCTGGTAAGTACAAACTAATGTATACCAGCACACCGCTATGTACTCACATGCGCAACTACCATGCCACAGCTCCCAGGGACAAACACCCCCATGTCCAGCACACAATACACAACACATCACACACACATGCAACAGACACTACCACACACAGCCCAAACCGAACAACTGTAAGATGCGTGGGGACATGTGTACACTAAGCCAGCCACGTAACCACCAACAGGTCCCCAAATATGCCAGAAGCGCCACAACGAGCACCCACCACACCCATGTGTCCGCCACAGCTGCACTAACCGACAAGTAACAGGTAAGTGGCAGGAACACAAAGTGCAGTGGGTGGGACGGTGGACAGCCCAAGTACAACACACACCAGGCCCCAGTCCCACAGCACAGCAAGGAGGAGCATCCCCCACACCCCACAGCCACGTGTCAGCCACCGCAGTGCACAACGACAGCCGAAAGGCAGACATCACGGTCCACAGCAATCGGTGTCAGTGGGTGTACAGCCACCCCCACGACCCACTACACCCCCCACCCCCACAGGCCTGCAACATGGAGCACCCCCGCTTAGAGCCATGTGGCATCCAGTACAGTGCACGCACGAACAACTTGCAGGTGGGAAACTGGACAGGGCTGGATTACTGGAGGCATGAGGACCATAACACCACCAACACATGGGACATGTCACGTAGCACACGAACACGCAGCACCGCCCACCGTCACGAACAAGTGAACAATGTGCACACGGACATGAACAACAGACTCACACCCCACATGACCCATCACAGACATAGCAACACCCAAGGAGCCACGTCTGCATGCACAAGCCACACTGAATATAGTCCCACACGGCAGCCACTGTGCAACTCATCACACACAACCGAAACACCATTGAAGTCCTGTCCATGTAGCCCCCACTGCCTGTCAACCCCACACCCCACAACTACGCCTATGTAAGACAAACAACACTAGACGCAACAGAGCGGAACAACAGAAATGCACACGAACACCACTGAACCCATCAAACTCACAGACACACCATGCACATACAACATACCATCCATCCCATCCGTCAGCCCCAGTCACATGAAAGGCATGTCATCCGCACAGCTGCCACACATACAGCAGTCACGCTAAGACACATGCCCATGACCAACCATGTGCCAGAAGTCAATTAAGCGCACGACACACTGTGAGCAACAACACACAACATGGGCCACACCCCCCCGAGCACTGCAGTGATGCACATGGCACAGGGCAGCACGCACACCAAGGAGATGGGACAACTGCAATACGTTGGCTGGCACACAACTATCACTCACTCATAACGATGCGTCCAATGCCATGTCCAGTAACCACAACAGACAGCAAATATGCAGGGCATGTCAGGCATGCACACACCTCAGACCATGCACTGTCATGCTGCCACAACACATGTCACGTTCGGCACCCATGGCTCACAGCATGTACCCCAAAAGCATATCCCCTCCCAAATGCGAATCTGGGGCATGGCCCCCATGTTGCCATATGCGTTCCTAAGCGTTCCATTTGAACCCCAAAAGCATATTCCATCCCAAATGCAAATCTGGGGCATGGCCCCCATGTTGCCATATGCGTTCCTAAGCGTTCCATTTGAACCCCAAAAGCAAAGTACAAACCAGACCCAGGATGGGCCAGGAGCCCGCATACACCAGAGTCACAATGAGTAGGGGCAAAGCAACACACCCATCGGCATGGCCAATCCGTCCCATGCCACATGTGCACAGCACACAGTCCCATTGCCTAGCACACACAACTACAGATGCCACAGCCACACACTCGCCTCCGGGAAACCCATGTACGAGATTGCACGAACTGCCAATGTCAGACGACTAATACATACTTCGCCAGGTGCAACACAATAACAAATCTCATTCTCTCCACAGGTGACGAACTGCTGGACGCTGGGGATGGAGACAGCAGCCAGCACAGCCAGCCTACAAGCCCCCAACGAGGACACACGGATCTGGAGGATCTGTCCACCTCTTCGGACACGGACCACCAAGCTGGCCCATCTGGCGTGGCAGGGCCCAGCCGCTCCCCAGGACCCCTCCTACCCACCAACCCATCATCCAGGGATGCTGAACAGTCCCAGTCCCCTGCTGCCACTGTCGTTGCGGCCACACCCACGGTCATTGCGGCCACTACCACTGCCGCAACCGCCACCATCGCCGCACCGACCACCACCGCCTCCACCACCACCACGTCTTCGCTGGCACCAGCCCCAGCGCAGGTGGTGGCCCGGCCGACTGGATCCACCCTGGGAGCCACAGCGAGGACCGTGGTGAGCAATGTGGCTAGTGGGCAGGCCGGTGGCAGCAGGACTGGTAGGAGGAGCAGGGTCAGGGAAACGCCAGCCTCCCCTGGGAGCCATGCCCTGCCTCAAATGGCCAGAGTCCTTGGGGCCTATGAAGAGGCCCAAGGACAATGGGCCAGGTCTGACACTGACACGCGGGAGGTGCTGGGGGTGCTGAGGTCCATGGACACCCATATGGGCCAATTCGTGTCCCGTATGGACCAACTCGTGGACCTCATGGGCCAGCTGGTGGTGGCGGTGGGGTCACAGGCAAGGCCAGCAACACCACCTCCGCCACCACCTGCTAGGGCGCAGGGTCGGCCAGCAGTGTCCACTTCCCCTGCGTCCACAGCCAGTGAGCACACCTCACCCACCACCAGCAGGTCGCCACCACACACCCCCTCCCAAACGTGGAAGGGGCCGTCCGAAGAGGAAACAGATCTCCCGGGAGGACTTCGCACGCTCCAGTCGCAAGTGAGGCAGCCAGCCAGCCTTCCGCCAGCCTTCCTTGACCAGCCACTGCATTGACTTGCTCTACGATCCCACTCCACACAGCCAGCTGGATGGCATGTGTGTGTTGGACTATGGACATAGAACCAGTGGGTACACCCTGATCATCACGCAGCCATGACCGACAGCTCATTGTCACTGCACGCACCACTTTTGTCATCACCTTACACACAATCACATGTCACAGTTCGTAATAAATGCACCTTTTTCACTAACTGCTGTTTGTGCCCTGTGTTTTATTTGTACGGAATACAACGGCCACCTTGGGCGGAAGGGCACCTGATGCGTGGCATGGCAATGGAATCCGGAGGGCCTGTAGGGACCTAGGGGTGGGAGACAGAACAGGAGCACATTCAATGAGTGTGTCACACACCCATCACACAGTACATGTCAACAACTACAAGCAATGTACACACATCGCACAGAGCAATAGGGCACAATGCCACAGTCACCAACAGTGGCATACTACCCTGGCCATGGAGCGTTGACACACTGCACGCAGTGAACATACGGCCACCCTGACACAGCACACACACACCTGCATAGATACAGACACATCATCCGTCGTACATGGACACTCACCGTCAAGTGAAGTAGCGGGCGATGAGCTGCTGCCGCACATTCCCAGCTTCCTCCTCTCCGCTGTCCACCTCACTCGAGCTGTCCTGGTCTGCGGGCTGGGGCCCTGGTTGATCTCCGTCATCCACAATGAGGGGGATCTGCTTCCGAATGGCCAGATTGTGCAGCATGCAGCACGCCACCACTATCTGGCACACCTTCTGTGGGGAGTACGCCAGTGCACCCCCGGTGCAGTCCAGGCACCTGAACCTGGACTTGAGGAGGCCAAAGGTACGCTCGACCACACGTCTGGTCCTCCCATGTGCCTCATTGTAGCGATCGTCTGCTGGGGTGCGAGGATTCCTCAATGGACTGAGCAGCCATGCCCCATTCGGGTGCGCAGAGTCACCTGGGTGTGAGGGACACAGAGAACCGTAGCTATTCCAACTGGACAGGGGACAGCATCGCACAACCAGCACGCTACACCACTCCACATACTCACCGACAATACAGGCACGATCCTGTTGCAGATTGGCCATCAGTCGTGGCAAGATGCTGTTGCGCATTATGTGTGCGTCATGGGCCGAGCCTGGAAACTTGGCACACACGTGGGTGATCACCATGTCCGCAAGGCACACCACTTGCACATTCAGGGAGTGCGTGTGCTTCCTGTTGCGGTACAGGTGCTCAGTGGCCTGTGGTGGAACAAGGCCAACATGAGTGCAGTCAATGGCTCCCACGACGTGTGGGATTCTGCCAAGGGCATAGAATGCACCCTTCACTGCCGCCAATTCACGAGCCCTGGGGAAGCGGATGTACCTGTTCCGGTACAGCATCATGGCTGCCAGTACATCCCTCAGCACCTTGCTGAACATGGGCTGGGACATCCTCCTCCACTGCCCACTGTGTGCTGGAATGACCCAGTGGCGAAGAAATGCATGGCGGCCATCACCTTAGCCGTGGGGGTGACAGCAGTCGGATACACCCTGCGGGGACGGAGATGGGGCTCTAACATGGCACACAGTCGATGCAGAGTTGGCCTGTCCAGCCGAAACTTCCTGATTACCTCTGTATCGTCCATGTCCGCCAGCAATTGGTATGGGCGGTCAATGTTCGGTCTCCGCCTGGGTTAAATGGCAGAGGACACATGTCAAAGCAACACGGCACATAGCAATTTCGCATACACATCACTGACATGACTGAGCAAGCACATGAGCCACAGCCCAGCTGTCAAGCTGGGACGGCACAGCCACAATACACTTACACAGGTCTCCCAACAATGGCAATGGCAAGTGAGACATACCACTGCCATGTGCATGCACATGGGGATCTAGGCCCCAATGACTTGCGGGGCGTGCTGATGGGGACTGACTGCATATTCGTCAAGCGGCAACGCCACGGCAACATGAGTGTCTGCTGAGCATGGAACTGCTTCCGAGGCTGGATGAGTATGGCACACGACGACGACGATGTGGGCACGGGCTGAGCGGCCAATACAAGTGGGACCTGTGGCACGAGGGGATATGAGACAGTAGTAGGTGTCAGCACTGCACCCTATGTACAGCACTGTACGGATCACAGCTCCCGAAACATTGACTGGTGTCCACATTGACAGCCCCATGCCAAGACGGCTGTGTGCTTGCAGTCACACGTCACAGGTGAGAGGTTACATTGCACGTGCCAGGTGGCAGACGTACATAGTGGGAGCTGGCATGTGTGTGCATGTGTCTCCTGTTCAGGATCCACCAGATGGGCGCTGACTCTGTACTGACCATTGGACACAGCATGTTCCGTGGAAGGCTTGTGTGTGTGGGATGGTGGCACTGGATGTGCCTCCGTTGGGTGGGGGGCCATGCACAGGGCGGGTACGTCGATGATTGCGCATTGTTGGTCACGGTGGGTGCACCAACTAAGATGTGTTGCCCTGTGTTCAATTCCTATGTCCGCATGATGATGGACTGTGGATGTGGGCAGACTACACATTGGTCGATGTGCTGTCTATATGCATGTGCCTTCACACCAGGCACAGCTGCCCCTGCACATGTGACCCCTGCTGGACTCGCTGCTGGGTCTGTGGAGCTGATGCACCTTCTGCGCGTGGGGCGGGCAGCTCTCCTCACTTCCCTCATTGCGCATGTCATGTCTTTGCCGCAGGTGACATGGATCATGGAGGGCCCACATGTACGCGTGGGTAGGCTACACATGATTGTTCACTGGTCGCCACCCCCAGTCAGTGTTTCGAATGGGAAGGTTGTCGTGCTGGTGGTATGTTCGATGTGGCGGATGGGCGGGCCTAGGTGCGGGCTTACATTCCGGACATGGGGGTAGTTGGATTGGCGACTAGTTGCAGTACACACGGGACACGTCTCTTCCTTTCCACATCTGGGTCATCCCTTGTACTAACTGACAGTGATACAGTCATCTTCGCCCCAGCCCTCATGTCCTCCCCTCGCCCCCCAATATGCATGCTCACCTGCGAGGCTAGCGCTTGCACAGGCAGCCCCAAGCTCGCACCAGAGAGGGCAAGGAGTGTATGTGTGGGTCCAGTTGCACGAGTGGGCTGTCTCAGGGTATGATGTGTGGCGGGACGCCGTCCACCTGCGTGGTGCCCCAAATGGAGACCCGGCCTGCATGGACTATGCATCACAGTCTTCGCCTTCCGGATCCGCCACCTGCGACACCCAGTGGCTGTGGCTGCCCTTGCGGCCAGGCCGCGTCCGTCTGTGGCTGATGGCCCACACATTCACTCTTTGGCCTCTCTGGGGAGGGCTCGGGGGTGGTGGCGCACGCGCTTGCACTTAGTCGCAATGGCATGTGTCGTGGTTGGTATGATGGGCAATGGATGGGATGGTGCGAGCCACCTCCCGTGACGTCAGTGCTGCTCGTGCTGTGGTGCGTCCCCCTACACTTCCATTTGACTTGTGCCATGCTAGACGTTGAGGTTCTATTGCCTGCGTGATATGACCAGGAGGAGCGCGAGGAGACCTCTCACACACCATGCTCCACTGCCATCCCGTGCCCTGTATCGCCTGTGCGGATTGACTATGTTGGGGTTACACCTGGTCGACTGGGGCTGTGTGTGCCTTGTCAAGGGGCATGGCGGGCGCACAACAGGATCCAGCTTGTCCACAGAGGGTGGGCTGAGGTGCGCCTGGTACCGCTTTGTACGTGTGCCCGGCTGCTGTGCACACACGTGTTCACTCCCCCCGACAGGTGTCCTCTCACAATGCCCAGGGAAGCGGTGGTGTACTGTTCATGACCCCTCCCAACACGGCGTGCTCCAACTTGGCATGTGCGCATCTACCCGTCACACCCACCCACCTGAGCACTGCGTCCATACGACTTCACACGACACATGTGTGTCTTCCACAGTAGTGCTACTCATTTGCGTTGACATCCAATACCAGTGGACTACATGGTCATGTCACGACTGCCGTGTACTTCACATACTCTCATCCTCTCTCATTCGTACTTGTGAAATGAGTCAGCGGAGACAGTTTTGGTTTCAGACATTATATTGAGTCTTCTGTCCTCTGTGATGCAGTATAGTGGACACTACTGGCAGCGGAATACATGTTGAGGATATACTGAGCATGATTACAAATGGGATAGGGTGTGGGGTTACATCTGCTTGGCCAAGGCTGTGCTAATGTACATTTACGTATAGCTGCGGAGCTGCGGACTTTGACACAGACGGTATACATGTAGCCTACCAGACCGCTCGGCATCATGGGCACAGTCCATCTCAGTTCCATGTGACAGGTTTGCTGCGGTTGTTCCTCATGCACGCGTGCATGTGAGATGACATCAGGGCATGTGCTTGCGTGCATGCAGCGGCGTGCCACTTGTTGTTGCACTGTGGTGGTTACTGGACATGTCACAGTCACTGGGGTCGTGTTGTTGTTGTATGCACTTGTCGTCCATGCAAAGGTCCTGGTATGGGATTCCCGGGGCGGGGGTGGGAGGGGTGCCGCACCCACAGACTCCAGGCGACCTATTCATGTCCACTGAGTGGTGTGTGTGTCCATGTGCGCTGGATCCATGTCGTGTCCTGGTTGTTCGTGCAGTTCCGTCCATGTGGGTGCGATGCACAGAGCCCATGCCACTGCCTCCCACGATGCATGCGGTGTTCCTGGATGTGATGGGGAACAGTGTGCATGTCCCGGTCATATCCGATGTCATGGCGATGTCGTTGATGGTGTGGTTACAGTTGCCGGTCGTTTGGTATGGCTGTTGTGGTGGTGACTGGCCAGTCCGTGCGGAAGCTGAGCATGGGTGCGGGGTTGGACTTCATAGGTCACTCGGGAACCTGCGTTGTGGTCCGACGTATTTACAGGTTGTCAGGTATGCGATGCCGTCCAGCAGGGCTTCCATGTCATTGGTGGTGTACATGTTTGCCAGCCAATGAAGCGGATGGTGGCTGTCAAGGTGTTGTTCGTAGGTTGTCCCTTGGAGGACCATGATGGGGCATGCTGGGTGACATTCGATGTAGCTGTTCTCGATGATCCGTCGTGTGGAGGCACAGTGGTTCCATTTCAGTGCGCGTGCGATGTTGGCCACATACACCATGCCCCCATAGGCAGAGCAGGCCCTGTCGTGTGCGTCCAGAGGGAGGAGTAGTGGTAGCAGGTCCGCCTTCAGACATGCCGGGTTGGAGAGGCATATCTCAACGGGATGCTGGTAGGGACACCTCCGACAGTAGAAGACGGGCATGACGCAGCTGAACAATGTGATGCGGTAAGTCAGTCGGTAACTTACGTTCAGCAGGGACAGGAGATCGCATCCCAATGTATGTATCGTGTTGGTTTGGTACAGCTTGAGCTCTTCGGCGTAGTTGGGTAGGTGTGTTGCGGTTGCCATTTCGCAGCGGTTCGTAGAGGTGGCGTGCTCTGGCTGTGTGTGCAGTCTGCAATGTGCACGCTCCGGGGTTGCTGTGAGCTCTGTGTAGTCGTGGGGAGACAGGACTTGTGTTCTGTTGGCTTGTTTGGAGGACACGGGCCCTCTTCCCACATGCTTCTCAGACAGTTCAAGGTCGGTGCTGTGTGACTCCTTCCAATTAACTTGCATGTGGCCGACATGGGGGAGTGTTTTCTTGTTTCTTCCCCGTCCGTTGTGTGCTTCTGTGATATGCGCTATCTGCCCTGTGGTCGGTCTCCTCGGCATGCCTGTGTTGGTCTATTCTTGGACAATGGCTGTATTCACCGGCTTCTGTCGTAGGGCTGTGGTTTCGGTGTTGGAATGGAAGGTCATTCAGTGCTGTCTGCTCTCCCTTGTGTGGGCGGCAGGCTGCCTTTCCGCTCTGCGTTGGGCCTTGTGTGTGGATGTAATTCTTGGGCCACCTGTTGTCGGTCACCGGGCTCTTTGGTGTTCCGTTTCATGTGTCTTGTTCATATGTGCAGGGTGGTATGGGTTTTCAGTGTGGTACTGGCGTTCCTCTTCCCGAAGGGGCCCTGCTTCTCCTAGTTGGTGTTGCCGCCGCTGTGTGCTTCGCCATGTTTGTTACACTGGGGTGTGTCCTGCTGTTGCGTGACTTCACTGACATGTGTGCGTCGGTTGTGTGGCGTTGGGTGTTGTCCGTGAATTGGGCGTTGGGGACATGTCTGTGGCCGGCCTGTCACGTGTCATGTGCGTTCGGGGTGGGGCTGGTGTGTGTGCTGCTTGGTTGTGTCCCTGTGTCTGTGTGCGACGCATGCATGGCGCTGCGGTTGGCCTCTGCGTTGTGCGCATGTGTGGCGGCGTCATCGGCGCTTTGGGGCCGTGACGGGGTGGTTGGTTCCTAGTCCCAGGTGGTGTGTACACATGTGTTCTGCGATGTTAGGATTTGGCCTGTGTGTCATATGTGGATGCAATGGTGGATGTGTAGTGTGCACGCGCTGGTGGGGGTTGTCCGCTTTTTCCGCCCTTGCACTGTGTGCGCTGTTTGCGTGCACTTGTTGTGTGTGTGCCTACCTGCGTCTCCGCGGTACGTTGCGTCCTTGGTGGTGCATCAGCAGAAGCATGGGAAGGGCCTGCAGTGCTGGATTCATGCCCGGGTGCCGCTTCTTCGTTGTCCGTGCTCTGCGTCCGTGTTTCCGCCTCTCTTTCACGTGCGGTGTCTCTTGGCCGTGGGAGCCGTTTGTTTGCGGCATCGTAATTTATGCGCCGGGCGGGACGTGTTTCGTCGGACGGTGTGTGTCAGTTGGGCTGCGCCGCTACGTGTGCGGGCGCACTTTGATGGCGGACGGTGTTGCTGGCTTGCCGGCGGTGTTTGGCCTGCTTTTTGCATCGTAATTGTGCGGGCGTGTGGACTGCTGCGTGCCGGCGGTAACTGGTGGTTTTTGCATCCGCCAGCACGGCGGTTGTGCTTCCGCCCGCCATCGTAATGGGCCCCTTAATTTTTAAAAAATCTTTTTAAAATACATTTTACACTACATTAACTAAAACAATAGAGAAAATATTGGATAGCGGAGGGGATAAAATTACTATTCCCACTCCAGAGAGTGCAACAATAGGGAAAGTGTTGGATAGCGGAGGGGTAAAAATTACTATTCCCACTCCACTGAGTGCAACAGTAGGGAAAGTGTTGGATAGCATAAGGGTAAAAATTACTATTCCCACTCCAGAGAGTGCAACAGTAGGGAAAGTGTTGGATAGCGTAGGGGTAAAAATTACAATTCCCACTCCACTGAGTGCAACAGTAGGGAAAGTGTTGGATAGCGAAGGGGTAAATATTACTATTCCCACTCCAGAGAGTGCAACAGTAGGAAAAGTGTTGGATAGCGTAGTGGTAAAAATTACTATTCCCACTCCTGAGAGTGCAACAGTAGGGAAAGTGTTGGATAGCGGAGGGGTAAAAATTACTATTCCCACTCCAGTGAGTGCAACAGTAGGAAAAGTTTTGAATAGCGGAGGGGAAAAAATTACTATTCCCACTCCAGTGAGTGCAAGAGCAGGGAAAGAGTTGGATAGCGTAGGGGTAAAAATTACTATTCCCACTCCAGAGAGTGCAACAGTAGGGAAAGTGTTGGATAGCGGAGGGGTAAAAATTACTATTCCCACTCCAGTGACTGCAACAGTAGGGAAAGTGTTGGATTGCATTGGGGTAAAAATTACTATTCCCACTCCAGTGAGTGCAACAGTAGGGAAAGTTTTGGATAGCGGAGGGGAAAAAATTACTATTCCCACTCCAGTGAGTGCAACAGTAGGGAAAGTATTGGATAGCGGAGATGTACAAATTACTATTCCCACTCCAGAGAGTGCAAGAGTAGGGAAAGAGTTGGATAGCGTAGGGGTAAAAATTACTATTCCCACTCCAGAGAGTGCAACAGTAGGAAAAGTGTTGGACAGCGGAGGGGTAAAAATTACTATTCCCACTCCACTAAGTGCAACAGTAGGGAAAGTGTTGGATAGCGTAAGGGTAAAAATTACTATTCCCACTCCAGAGAGTGCAACAGTAGGGAAAGTGTTGGATAGTGTAGGGGTAAAAATTACTATTCCCACTCCAGTGAGTGCAACAGTAGGGAAAGTGTTGGATAGCGGAGGGGTAAAAATTACTATTCCCACTCCAGTGAGTGCAGCAGTAGGAAAAGTTTTGAATAGCGGAGGGGAAAAAATTACTATTCCCACTCCAGTGAGTGCAAGAGCAGGGAAAGAGTTGGATAGCGTAGGGGTAAAAATTACTATTCCCACTCCAGAGAGTGCAACAGTAGGGAAAGTGTTGGATAGCGGAGGGGTAAAAATTACTATTCCCACTCCAGTGAGTGCAACAGTAGGGAAAGTGTTGGATTGCATTGGGGTAAAAATTACTATTCCCACTCCAGTGAGTGCAACAGTAGGGGAAGTGTTGGATAGCAGAGGGGTAAAAATTACTATTCCCACTCCAGTGAGTGCAACAGTAGGGAAAGATTTGGATAGCGGAGGGGAAAAAATTACTATTCCCACTCCAGTGAGTGCAACAGTAGGGAAAGTATTGGATAGCGGAGATGTACAAATTACTATTCCCACTCCAGAGAGTGCAAGAGTAGGGAAAGAGTTGGATAGCGTAGGGGTAAAAATTACTATTCCCACTCCAGAGAGTGCAACAGTAGGAAAAGTGTTGGATAGCGGAGGGGTAAAAATTAATATTCCCACTCCAGTGAGTGCAACAGTAGGGAAAGTGTTGGATTGCGGAGGGAACAAAATTACTATTCCCACTCCAGAGAGTGCAACAGTAGGGAAAGTGTTGGATAGCGGAGGGGAAAAAATTACTATTCCCACTCCAGTGAGTGCAAGAGCAGGGAAAGAGTTGGATAGCGTAGGGGTAAAAATTACTATTCCCACTCCAGAGATTGCAACAGTAGGTAAAGTGTTGGATAGCGGAGGGGTAAAAATTACTATTCCCACTCCAGTGAGTGCAACAGTAGGAAAAGTGTTGGATAGTGGAGGGGTACAAATTACTGTTCCCACTCCAGTGAGTGCAACAGTAGGGAAAGTGTTGGATAGCAGAGGGTTAAAATTAACATACTTATCAATTGAATAATTATTATAATTAAATAACCAATTAATAATTAATTAATATTAAATTAATTATAAATACTAATAAATAAATATTAATAATTACTTTATCATAATTAAATTACTTCCCACCCTATTCCCCTATAAACCCACAACGCGCTCCTAAAAAACACAATTAATATAATTATCAATTAATTAAATAATAAAAATTAATAACCAATTAATAATTAATTCATAATAAATTAATTATATAAATAAAAATTAATATTTACCGTTTTTCTAATTAAATTACTTCCCACCCTATTCCCCTATAAACCCACAACCCGCTCCTAAAAAAGTAACACAATTAATATAATTATCTATTAATTAAGTAATATTAATTAATAACCAATTAATAATTAATTAATAATAAATTACTTTTAAATATTAATAAATAAAAAATTATAATTATTTTATAATTAAATTACTTCCCACCCTATTCCCCTATAAACCCACAACCCACACCTAAAACAATAACACAATTAATATAATTATCTATTAATTAATTAATACTAATTAATAACCAATTAATAATTAATTAATAACACATTAATTATAAATAATAATAAATAAAAATTATTAATTATTTTTTTATAATTAAAATACTCCCCACCCTATTCCCCTATAAACCCACAACCTGCTCCTAAAAAAATAACACAATTATTATAATTATCTATTAATTAATTAATATTAATTAATAACCAATTAATAATTAATTAATAATACATTAATTATAAATAATAATGAAGAAAAATTAATAATTACTTTATTATAATTAAATTAGTTCCCACCCTATTCCCCTATAAACCCACAACCCGCTACAGATCTAAAATACCCAAAAATTAATTTTCATAAAAGTAATTACTGCTAAAAAGTTAAGACATACATTAACAAAAAACTACACTTATACCAAAAAATTACATCACATACTTTTAACACACATACTAAAATACAGAACACTAATATAAATATCGATATTATTAGCAACGATATTTTTACAAATGATATTACTGTCTTAGATATTTAAAAAAACGATATTTCTTACCTTACTGTCGATATTCTGTGCTACGATATACTTGCTGTCGATATTCTTGTACCTCGATATTTAAAACTCGATATTTTTGTAGTTCGAAATAAACAACTCGATATTCTGTCTGTTCACCAAGCAACACGATGACCTTGTAAGTACAAACTCACATCTTATGGTGCATGGGGCCACAGACCATTGTAAACGTTTTGAACCGATTCATGGCAAGGCGAACTGACTCCATAAAGCTAACAAAATCCTGAAACAAGGTGTTTGAACTGGTAAGAGATCTAGCAAGTAAAGCAGTGTCATCCGCATACAACAGTTCAGGGACCATTTTCTTTCCAATAAGAGGGATGTCCACAAATTTCCTAGTGAGAGCAGAGCCTAGGCCATTTATGTATAGGAGGAAAAAAATCAGAACCAGGACACCACTCTGGCACACACTCTATCCCAATTTAAAGCTGTCAGTGCACTCACCCGAGAGACCAAACCTTACAGGCGCTGAGAGGTCATAATGTAAGGCACATAGAAAATTAACTAAGCCACCATCAACCCCCAAGTTGGTTAAGAATTCCCACAACTTAAATCTCACCACGCTGTCGAAGTCACATGTAAGGTCCATGAAGGCCAGGCAGATGAAGCCATGTCTGATGATGATCTGTCAGTTTCTCAATGCATCTCCACCGCCAGCGGAGTAGATCTCTCACCTATCTCACACACCATTATTTGAATGAAATAGGATTTTTCCTAAGCAATCATAATGAGGAGATAGCATATATGAATATTACCATGTCAAAAGTACTAGATGATAATGTATACATCACTACCATTGTGTTTACTTCATTGACACAGCACTTTCTCACCATTCCCAGATGGCGCTGATGATACAATCACTAGTAGTCTTTAGTTTATCTCAACATCAGAACGCTTAAAAGTTTTGTTTGCTCTCACTTTTGCATTTTACTGAAACATGGAGGCGGCTTGGAACACACCACAGCGGATCCACGTCTAGACACACCAAGACTATCCTGTACGGAAAGAATAATCACCAGTTCATGTACACCTTTCCAGTTATTATGAGTAATGCCATTGGTTATTATTCGTGATACTGCGTAGTCTATCACACGTGTTTAGGACTGGTTCTGTTCATGGGTGAATTGGGTTACTTTTACTATGTTTGGTTTTTGCATTCAACAGCATGAGGCATCTTACACAATCTGTGGGTTGCACCTATTAATCCATCATGTTGTTCAGATACTTGACTTTTAGATCCTTGGGATCACATAATGTAGTACCAACCAGCACCAGGTACTTCATATAATGTCTTGGAGCGATGCACTGTTTTATGAACGCTGTTTACACACAACTTTCACAGTGTTAGAAGGGTAGTGAGCATATGCACACCCCGATCCAATGTAAACCATCACATGAAACACCTGGTGATGAGACTAACAACCAGGCCCTCGAGATCTCATTTTCATTTCGTCTTACTGTATTATTTCACAGGGCTTGGTATCCCCTGAAGAGGGGCAACCAGCCCGAAATGCATTGGGATTGTTAAATCTTCAGGACGAATTTGTGAATTGAACTACTCATGAACAGATATATATGAAATGCTGTAATTTCAGTGATATGGAAACAGAATAAAAGGAATTTGATTCAAGCATCAACCAAGTATTGTCGTAAAACCTTCTACTGGCTAAAATTGAAGAACTTGGATACTTCCCGAGGAGGAACGAAGCAGTGCGATTAGGGGACATTTTCTCTGGGGTAAGCGCTGTTTTGTGAGCATGTTAATATTGAAACTAGGGTTAGACCTAGTGCACCCATTGTATAAGTTTAGGAAGACAATGTTCAAACCAATGGGGTACTTGGTTAAAAGGGCTTGAACTAAATTGCTATCATTGTAAATTTGGGTAATTTTTTTATTCCCGGGTTACCCTGAAAAGCATCATTAGATCTACACTAGCCTTACCTGAGGAAGATGGAATCGCTCGAATGGTATATGTAGCATAGCCATCTAAACAGATGGTCGCCCCGGCCCAGGACTCTTGGAAAAAAGGATACCATAATTTTGTGTGAAGGAGACCCAGATCTCATTGTCAACTTTGCTGACGAGGCCAGTGATATTCCAGCACAACATTTTCACCAACTGGTTGGGGGCAGTAATATTAGTCAGCTTCCCCACTGCGGAGTTTGGGCCGTAACAAAAAAATTGGGCATGTTGGGACAGACATAGTTATTGGTGGCCACCGCTGAGTTGTGCCCACCTATAAGTTGGACTGACCCTTGAGAAATTTTCTGAGGAGGCTACACCTTCTTTGCCTGACCTTAGCTGAGTCAATCTATGTCTGCCGAGTCCCGCAGGGGAGCAAAAGCGATTCCACAGCTAATGTTGAAAGGGTGAGGTAGGGCTAAATTAGAACCAGAGTGCCCCACTTGATTTGGTGGACAAATAACCATGTCTCTGCAAGAATAACCTAAAGGCAAGATCTTAACATTGCCGGGCTCTAGTTGACCTTGGGCTGAGGCACTTAACAAATTCCCAGCTATAGTAGGGTTCCTAAATGTGATAACAGTACAGGCTCCTGTGAATTCTTTGAACATCTCCTCCAACCATCCCACCCTCCTGGCCATAACCACTTCATTAAATAACTTGTCCTGACATCTCAAATTTCCATGAATCTAGTGAATTGATTTGTGAATTAAGTCTACTGTGAATTCAATGGTCCTTCCGCAAAAAGTTGGTACATTGGCAAGAACAATGACAAAAGGACAAGCTGCTGGTGGGAGATCACTCCCAGAGGTAGAGCCAGGATCTGGGCCTGGTAGACTAGGGGGCGCTTCCAGGCAACCTGAGTGTTCCTGCAGCGTGGCATAAGCCCTTCTGGCCCTGTGGTAGATGTTCCGCTGCAATACTTAGCACATGAGTGCTTCCAGCTGGATGAGAGATCAAGCTCCTCCTCTCTTCAGTTAGAGGGTTAGAGCCTAACACCAGTCCAGCGACAGAACAGCCAGTTGTCGTGGTGTAATTTTTCCCTGAGCCTGGGGCCTGCCTCAAGTCTAAGGTAGAAAGCATCTTCAAAATAGATTCTAAGGAGTTGAACACGCCTTGCAGCTTGGAGTCTAAAGGTCCCTCAAACTCTTTTCTAAATTGGGCCTACAAGCCCTCAAGCGTTTCCTTCATGGAAGCAGGAGAATTAGATGTTGTGTGCCCTGAGGGGCTCAATTGATTAGCAGCTGTAGATGAATTGGACTAGCCCCACGTTTCTGTTTGTTACTGGTGGGCTTAGCAAGCTTAACAGGTTTTGTTGTTAACTCACTTAGGGACAAGACTCTGGTAGAGAACAAGTCACCAGCCACCTCAACCTCAGCTGACGTCTGCTTACCTCTAGCATCCTCTGCCTGGATAGATACAGCTGCCATCTGACTTGAAGAGGGGGAATGCAATGAGTGAGTAGGTCCTCGTCAATGGGTGCTAAAGACAGCCTTCAATCCTCACTGAGTATTTCTTTTTTAATGGCACCCACTTCCTTTTCGATGAACCATCAGGCATGCCGATCTTCCTTTTAGCAGAGGATCCCTGCAAGGTACAATCCTGTTTGCACTTGCCCATCCTGAACCTAACCTAAAGTAGCCCAGGATGCAAAAGTCAGACAACAATAGGGGTCACAGATCACACACTGCATAAAAACATCTAGGAATGCTATAGGGGAGTAAACAGTACCTTTGCAGAGAAAAGACAGCCAAGGGGGTGGCCCAGCCTCCTCCGGGCTCTTATGGGTGCAGATGGGCCCCCTCTTCACCTGAACACGCACCTGTAGGTGTCCTGTGCAGCTGGACTGCGTTGGCGCTTTTATAGCGCTAGGGGACAGTGTTGTTTGCCTCCTTCTTCTGAATGCAGCAATAACAGCTAGAACCCATACTCGCACACGGCTCCTCCTGTGTCCAAAATACTCCAAAACAACGTGGCTGCATTGGCACTTTTATAGCGCATGAGGAGGCTGTTGTTCGCCTCCTCCTGGCTGCAGTGTTTCTAAAGTGACGAACCATGTTGTTAGCCTTCTTGGCTTAATGTCATGCTTCGCCACTTCTGAAACACAGGGCTACACCATATTTATAAAAATATGGTGCAGCCCTGCATTTCCCCTGCGCTGGTGCTAAGTTTAGCAGCCTAGTGCCAACGCAGGCACCCTTGCACCATAGTGCAAGGGTGTCTGCATTGAGTGGAAGATTGTTTATGTGCAGGAAGGTCCCCCTTCCTGCACATAAACAATCTTTAAATGCCATTGTGTAACTTCTATGTGTGCTGCTTAATGCAGCACACACAGAAGTTGCAAAACAGCATTTTTTTTAAATGATTGTTTATGTACAGGAAGGGGGACCTTCCTGTACATAAACAATCATTGGCCTTTTGCTGTTTTAATGTGTGCTGCATGAAATGAAAACACATGAAAACTGTAAAAAGGAGGAGAAATGAAACATTTCTCCTCGTTGCGCCAGGGTAAGACCAGGTTTTCTCTGGTCTTAATTCTGGCACTGCCTCCTAATTACGCCTCCCATGTAAATAGGAGGCAGCGTCAGAATCAATGGGTGTTGCCGTGGAACGCCCATAGCAACACCCATTGCCCTCCCCTTTCGCACTAAGCATAGCCTGGCTTAACACTTCCTTGTAAATAAGGCGCAGCCCCTATTGCGACCACAATGACATAAAAAGTGACGTTGTACTGGCGATAGGGGCTTGTAAATATGACCCAAGTTTCTTGGCTCACTCAAGGGCATATTTACAATCCCGTATCGCCACCACAACATCACTTTTAGTTACGTTGTGGTGGCGATAGGGGCTTCGCCTTATTTACAAGGCAGCGTTAAGCTACTTAACGTGGTTTCACGCTGCCTTGTAAATAGGCCCCCTTTCAAGCTATCCTTAGCGTGAAAGGGGAGGGCAATGGGTATTGCTGTGGGCATTCCACCACAACACCCATTTATTCAGACGCTGTCCCCTATTTACAAGGGCAGCGTAAATAGGAGGCAGCACCAGAATTAAGACCAGGGAAAACCTGGTCTTACCCGGGCCCAACGAGGAGAAATGTTGGACTTGGTGCAAGGGTGTCTGCATTGGGGCTAGGCTGCTAAGTATAGCGCCAGCGCACGGGAAAACACAGGGCTGCACCATATTCTTGTAAATATGGTGCAGCCCTGCGTTTCAGAAGTGGCGGAGCGTGTCGTTAAGCCAAGGAGGCTAAGGACCCGCTCCGCCACTTCTCTGTAAATATGGCCCTCGGTGTTCTGTTTTCTGAGACAAAGCTCCAAAGAAGGGGTTTGCTTCTGAATAGAAGACACATTGACTATGTTTCGCAGAGAGTTTTCTTGATGATATATTGTCAAGCTTCATAGACATTAAGAGTAGTTAATCTATACCTGCCAATTTATACTTACATTCACAATATTCTAGCTGTCAATATTTTTGGCACAATATTTTGGCATGGAAATATTTTTGTCCTTGATATGCTGACATACAAATAAATTACGTATATATTGTTAGGTTTGAGGTGATGCAACTTGCCTGAACCACTAATATCCGATCCTAAAGTGACGTGAATTCCACTAGTCGATTGCTATGTCATGATCCATGCCCTGTTTTGTCCAAAGACAGAAGTGGCAACAGAGCCGGGAAAAGGGTGATCCGAATGGACAGAACTTTCGAGCTGGAGGCCTCTCAAATCTACTGCTTGTTCTCCTTACTGTTTAGTTTGAGTAGTGCAGGGGGGCTGCAAAACAGTAACCTATTTGCCACGATGAAGACTAAGCAAAAAAGGCGATGAACACAATTTGTATTTCATATACAATCTCTAGAGTAATACTTTACGGTATTCCATCATTGACTACGGTAACACTTTGACTTATCACTAATCCAAATTATTCACTGAGGACTTTTCTTGTCACATCTTGAAAGAGCCTTAGATCTTGATTGAACGTCGCAAGTTACAAACTGTGCAGCTTATTTAGAAGCACCTTGAGCCGCTGTTAAAGCACTTTTTCCTATATTAAAAGTGACGCACCGGCAGCGCAAGGGGCTTGAACCTGTTACTTCACAGTGTCGATGTAGAAGAGCCTTAAGCATACAAAGCCAACTTCCCAATTTTGTTTTTTTATTGTTTTGATGGAGTATTCATGTGTAGAATTTTCAAATCTTTGCGGAGTATAGGTACTCACTTTAGCAGATGCTAGGGGTGAGTCTATGTATGATTATGGTAGAGACTTGAGGTACTTCTGAGCATAGAATACACAGGTCCAGAGTAACTACATAAGGAACAGACTTTGTATAATATGATTATGTTCATCACTCAATTAGTACTTTAATTGTTCAGTGCTCATTGGGAATACAAAATTTCAGAGTTCAGTGTATGCTATTCATTGACTAATGTGCAACTACCATGTCCCATGTGCACAGTCTCGATTTCCTCCGCACAATCACAATGTTGATATTTTTAAGAAGGGAAGGACACCTTCTTTAGTAGTATATTCCTTTATTTTAGATATCTGGAACAGCCCCCAGGAGCTCAATAGATCAGCTGCCAACCATGCTCTGGACTTCTTCTTCTCCCTCTCCCATTCCAGAACCCTGAAGTCTAGAGCCTGGCTGTATCATAACATAGCAACAGTATCCCAGGGCAATACAATACTGGCACATGACATAGACCAATGCAACACTAAGATATAACATATCTCCCTTCTTTTAACAAACAGAAATTTAAAAAGGTGCATGAACAAATGCAAGTGATGCTATGCATATAACAATGTTAAAAATAAAATTAAACTTTGTAAATAAACAATTGCATAAAAGTTCTATAAATACAATTTAACAATTTCTTCACGCATATCATCAGAAAATCATGAACATAAGAAATCCTTGTGCCAGATAGGTTTTTGCCTCCCTCTCCCACTCAACCTTTTCTCACCTTCATTTCTATCTCCACTCCGATCCACACCTTCTTTTCTATCTCCACTCTGAACTTCTTTCCTTCTCTCCCACTTGTGCATTTCAACATCAGAACATTTCACCACCCTTCTGGTATTCCACCATTTACCATCTGACAGTAACAAATGATTTCCACAAATCTCTACCACCCTTCTTGGTTCTGACCATTTAGAAGCACCCTTCAACACCATATTACCTGCACAGACTCTTACCCACATATCCACCATAAATCTTTTTGACAATTTTATCATTATCTCTGAATGTATTGTTGAGGGTAATTTCTCATTTTTTCATGTAATACATCCGCATGGAATGTTTTTTTTTCCATTCCTCATCATCCACGTAGGATCTGTCACAGTACATGTACCCTTCCTTTCAACAGACGAAATGGAGTTTCTCCCGTGGCAGAATGGGGGGTAGTTCTGTAATTCCACAACATGTCTTTAACTTGTTTTTTCCAACAAATGTTGTTAGAAATGGCTAATTGCACACTTTCTCCCAGCATATGGTTAAGGTGCTCGATAAGACAGTTTCCCCTAGGATGATACAGGGCAGTCCTAGTGTGTTTAATACCCCAACATTTAAGAACATTTTGAAATTCAAGTGAAACAAACTGGGGACCATTGTCTGTTACTAATTCAGCAGGACACCCTTCCCTGCGGAAAATATCCTTGCAGAACAACATCAGGTTTGTGGCTTTCACCTCGCGCATGAACGCCACTTAAAGCCACTTTGAGTGGTAATCCATTATCACGACAGCAAATTTGTCATTCATCCCTAAGCACCCAAGGGGTCCACATATATCAATGGCAATCTTCTCCCAGGCATTCTGGGGCCATTCTACAGGATTGATAGTGGTGTCTTGTGCAACATGTGATTTATCGCTGCACTTACATAAAACCCAGTCCCTTACATACCCTTCGATTTGTCTGCCGTTCCTGGCCACCAGAAATCCATTCTTATTTTACTTTTCATAGCAGATATATCTCCATGTCCTTCATGCATTATGGCAATCAGTCTACCACGTAACCCCTCCGGTACAACCAACTTGTTACCTCTTCTCACAACTCCATTTATTTCTGAGAGTTCCTCCCAAACATTCTAATAAATACCAAAATCCTCATCTAGTTTCCAGCCATAAGTCACAGGTAGATTACTTGTTACTTTCACTAACACAGGTTCTCCTTTAATCGCTTCCCTCCATTCATTCTCACCAATGGCCTGGCACACCTCTGAAATATCTGCCACCATCCAATCATCATCCTCATCAGCAACGCCAACATCCAAAGGCAATCTGGACATGCAATCTGCATTAATATTCTTTATACCTGGGACATAATTCACTACAAAATCATATTCTTGTAACCGATGTAGCCATTTAGCAATACGTGGAGTAGCCTTTGCTGCTCCCACAGTAGAAAATAAATCTATCAAAGGTTTGTGATCTGTACGTAATTCAAACCTGGTGCCCCAGATATAAATTCGAAAATATTGCACTCCCCACCAACATGCCAGTGCCTCTTTTTTGATGACAGAGTAAGATTTCTCTGCACCCTTTTGAGTCCTAGAGGTGAACGCTACTACTATTTCCTTCCCTTGATGGTTCTGCATTAGAATGGCTCCCAGACCATAGCAACTGGCATCTGTAACAAATGGTGGTTTAGTCATCCGGATCAAAAGGTTTTATTGCTGGTGCTATTGCAATTTCTTTCTTTATTCTGTCAAAAGCTTTTTGACACTCTTCTGACCACATGTATGTTACCCCTTTTTTCATGAGATCACGTAGCACGTGTATTTTGTCTGCAAAATGATGCACACATTTGGAATAATATTCTGTCAGTCCCAAAAATGACCTAAGCTGCACTTTGTCCTGAGGGGCAGGGGCACTCTCCATAGCCTCCACCAGCTTATGTTTAGGCTTGACACCATTGATTGACAAAGTATGCCCCAAATATTCAACTTCCTCTTGAGAAAATGTACATTTTTGCCAACCCTATTGTTATGCCAGCTTTCTCTAACTTAGTGGGTCATTACGATGGTGGGCGGAAGCACAACCGCGGTGCTGGCGGAAAATGACCTTTTACGCACTCCAGCAGCGGTCCTCCCGCCCGCCACATTACAATGGGCAAACACAGCCCATTTTCCGGCCGCCGTGGAGCGACGTGAACCGCCAGATTTTTGCACACGCCACCGCGGCGGTGGTAGCCAATAGAGACCCACCGCCGTGCGGAATGGCGTCCCGACCGCCATACAAATCACGATGCCACAAACAACCCAGCACACCGCAGCAGAGAAACCACCAATCCAGAGACGGTCGAAACACTACTGCGGAGGGCGAAACCAGACTCACGGTTCCCTCCACCCGGACCGCAATGGATCCAGCTCTTCAAGCCATTCCGGTGCTGTACCTCATACACTACCAGCAAATAATGGACCGTCGCGGACAACACCGCAGGTACGCAATGACACAACTCCACACACAACAACAACACACAACTCCCGTGCTGATATACTGTTCCTGTCCACATCAGACACTCTGGTGGGGACAGGAACACCTCCCCAAGTGTACCCACACATGTCCCACCTGTCAGGAAATCACCCCTCCGCATCTGTGTCACCAATCAACCGCGAAATCACTGCAATGTCCGGGCCACGTCACCGCAGCGGCGAAGACGCAGGAAAACATGCGCCAAATGTAGTAGGCAGGGCTGGCGACAGGCATGGGCTGTCCACAAAGATTCACAGGGCTCCACCTCCACCCTTCCCACACTACGCTTCCCACACCCATTTGGGGCACATGCTGTGTGCTCCCCTATGCCCCCTGCACAATTCATCTCCCAGGTGTAGCCAGACCTTGCACCTCACACACCAAAGGACCAGGGCGCCTGTCTTGGAAGGTGGGGGTGAAGAGGAACACCCTGCACAGAAGCTCAGGGGCTGGACAACCCTCCTCCTCACACCTATCTCACACTCATGTGAAGCAAACTGAGTCTAATTTTAAAATGAAGACTCACACTGCATAAGAACATCCACTGAACTGTCCACACTGCCTGTCAAGTCACTCACAAACACCCCACACTGACACACAGCCACATACACACACCATAGGTCAGCAGCAATGTAGGACAATAAATGGGCCAGCCAAAAGTGAAGTGGACAGTGCTGGAAAACCATGGAGCAAGCCACATAGCATCTGTACATCACATGCAAGAGAAGGAACATATCACAACACCCTTAGGCCATCAAATCAGACATGGGTGGCACAGTGAGTGAAATTAAACCAAACTGACCTCTGTGCAACAACTCAGGGACACATCAAGGCAAGCCATGCATAGTCACAGGAATGATAGGAAGTGTCTGAAGTCATACAGTGAGCAGCCACACATCTGTCTCAACTGACTTGACATGTGTACATCATCAGTACAACACACATGGCCCATTGTCACACTCCTTGACTGTCAAACACAACTAGGACCCTCAAACATACCCATTCTCTACCCACCTCATACCTGCAGCACTGAACACCTGTGAGAAGCACACATAAAGGCCAAAATGGTGTCCTGTGAGTTCAATGACAACCAATCACACTCCCTGTGGTGCACCCACAAACATCACACTAACACACAGGGATGCCTGAACCAATGCAGACACCAAAACAATAGCCAAACACAAAGCTCACAAACAACATACACAGAGGTACAACAAGCCCACACATGGGCAGCAAAACAGTGGAAAGGCAATGTGACCCTAGACAGAACAGGAATACACAACATTGTCACTCAGGACCAATGCACAGACACCATACCTCAACACAAACAAAAGGTGCATCATCAAAAATCTACCATGAACACTAACTGGGATCAATGGGACAATCAGCTAACACAGACACAGACACCTTACCACCCATGAAGTGGACAAGATGCCATATTGTACCAGAAGCATGCACATGCACAACCTTGAAAAGTGACAGGTAAAAAATGGGAGGACTAACCAACAATGTGCACTGAAAACAAGCACAGCAACAAGAATCCTCCTTACTGCATGTGACAGACACACAAGTAATGCACACCACACCTGCAACACACATCTGAATGTATCACACAGCAACAACCACTCACACACAACGTAATGCAAATAGAACATCACACACACATAGCATCAGTCAGTACAAAGAGCCAACACAGGCCAAACACTGCATACATCCACAACCAAAACATAACAGATGCACAGACCAATCCATCACAATGCAAACTCAGCTGCACATCATGGGGATGCACAACAAGCAAGTACAAGGCAACATACACTGACAACACTGCATGCACACCAAGCAGTGTGTGCACAACAACCAAATCAGTAGCACACACATCTGAGTGCCACACCATGAACTCCCACAACACAAATCATCACAGCACAAACATCACACTCAGGAAGTGTAGCACTACCACAGCAAACACACATACAGCTTAGCCATCACCCACAGATGCACAACTCAGGGACATCCAGGTGCAAACAACATGACCAGAGGACTGTACTGCCCAAACATCTGCACTGCACATGAGTAACCATGACAGCAAACAAGTACAAGGAAAGAACACATAACTAATTTGCAAACTGTCCTGAGTAGCACATTGGTCCTGGACACAGATCAGCCTCACACAGCATAGTAAGTGGTGGGGAGGCTCACACACTGGCAAGCCATGGGGTGGAAGACATGAGACTGAAGTGGTGTGTACTTCAGTATTGGACAGGTGAGCAGTGTACAGTACACAAACACATAGAGAAGTCACTCACAATGTGTAGGCATCAGAAGCACATATGGGGATGGCATGACTCCACATACCACATACCATACTGGAGCCAAAAATGGGTCAAGTGACAGCAATGCATGAGAAAACTCACACATATTGTCAGTGTGGCTGAGCAGTTCTGTACAGTGTGCACAAACAGTAACAAGATACATGGATGATCAACAAAACACAACACAGACTTGCCTGTCACACACTCTGCATACCCACAACTGGCAGCAACAACAAGTAGGTGTCCCCCAGGAGTGCAAGGACACAACAACACACTGCACACTGCCCAACCTACAACTCCCACATGTGCCCACAATCTGAAACACATGGCAGACAATTGAAACAAACAGGCATTCATCTTCTGTGTCATACATGTGTGCAGTTGGCATTGCAGGGGCACACACACATCAACACTAACAACAAAATCACCCCTTCACACTTCATGACCACACAAATGCACACATGTGACTAGGAAGAAAGGCCATCACAAGATGACCATACATCAACACTGCTGTTCACACATCAAGAAAGATCACACAGATATGATGGACCCTGGCCAGCCCGCAAGTAATCCTGTGGATGGAATGCACCTCTGTTCTGGTATTGCATCATAACATGACATGTGGACAATTTAGCAAACCTGACCATATGATGAGTATGATAATCGTAGATCATCACAAACACCCATAATTGCACCCTCAAACCTCAGAAGAAAGAAGAACTAAAGTGCCCCTCACCACTGCCAAACCCAGAAAAAGTAAAAGAAGCAATTGGCAAAGTGAAGGTGGCATACAGAGCATTTGTCACAAGCAACCATACACATACCAAAAACACTTTTATTTAGCAAGGACACTGACAAAGCAGACAACAGGAGTAACTGTCTTTATTACATATCACCAAGATAGGCATCAAAAGTAGACAACAGCAAGGCCAGTGGCCAGTCCATAGTTCAAAGTAGGTATATTTGTGCATGAGAACCTGCACAGGGAATGTGCATCCAAAGTTACAAACAGCAAGGCCAGAGGCCAGTAGATAGTGCAAAGGAGGGACATGTGAACATGAGAACCTGCACAGGGAATGGGCATCCAAAGTTACAAACAGCAAGGCCAGTGGCCAGTCCATAGTTCAAAGTAGGTACATGTGAACATGAGAACCTGCACAGGGAATGGGCATCCAAAGTTACAAACAGCAAGGCCAGTGGCCAGTCCATAGTTCAAAGTAGGTACATGTGAACATGAGAACCTGCACAGGGAATGGGCATCCAAAGTTACAAACAGCAAGGCCAGTGGCCAGTCCATAGTGCAAAGGAGGGACATGTGTGCATCTGAACCTGCACAGGGAATGGGTGACACCGTACACTGCCATGGGAATCACCACAGCTCTGAGGATACAGATGGCCAGTCCAGGCACCACTGTGGGAGAGATGGCTTTGGGAGGGGGACTTTGCCTCAGACTTGGCTGTCAGTTGAACTGGGAGGTGGCTGATTGTCAGGGACCGTTGGCGGACCAGACCTGGGAGAGGGAAGAGCAGCCGCGGTAGAGGCATCAGTGGCTTTGTGAGCCAGAGGGCTGCTTGGACCGGGTGGCATGGTGGCACGGGGAGGTGGAGAAATGCTGCTGTGAGACACAGTGTGTGAGGGAGAATGTGGAGGGCTGCCTTTCCACTTCTTGGGGATTTGATACTGAATAATTGTCTTGGTAGGAGTGTGAAGTGGGGTGGGCACAACAGCCTCACTCCCCACCAAAGATGCTTCAGGTGCAGGTGGTGGCCCTCCCTCTGGTGATCTGCTGGGTCTGGTGGTACGCTTGGCCTGGCCTTGCCTCTTCCCCTCCATCCCCTGTTGACCAGGCGTACCCCCCACAGTGCCCTCCTGTCCCAGCTTCACAAGGGTGTGGGTAGGAGTTGAGGTTGTGGGTGAACCTGCCTCAGAGAGCCATTTATGCGAACTCTTTGCAGGCACCAGCTTCACAGCAGGCACGGCAACTTTTTGCCTGCCTTTGGGAGCAGGTTTTGGGATGGAAGTGTCTTTGGATTGGACTGATTTGGATGCATGTGAGCCTGAGGCCTGCTTCTTGGCTTTTCCGTCCCTGAGTGTCACCCGAAGGGCTTTTGGCTTTGCGTTCCTGTGTGACTTCTTTTGTTTTTGGGGATGGTGTCTGCGCTCTGGCCCACTTGGAGTGCTGCTGTGTTGTGCTTCGTGTGGAGTACTTTGAGCCTGAGGGCTGTGGTGTGTGGTCACTCTCGTCAGATGTGGCCACTGGCAGGGTGGTTGCCAAAGGGACTGGAGCTGTACCCTGAGCCTGTGCCAGCTGAATGTCTGCCATCACTGTGGAGGACAAAGACTGGACAGTCCTGTGTAGCCCACCCACGTCAGAATGAATGCCCTCCATTAAGGCAACTACCTGTGCCAACTTCTTGTCATGATCAAGGAAGGCATTCAGTAGAGTAGTCTGACCCACACATAGCTGGCGCAAAAGCTCCACTGCCTCAACACTGAGGGCAGCAGGGGAGACAGGGGCAGGGGCAGCGGTGCCTGTGGGAAGGACACTCTACCCCTCTTACTGCTGCGGGCACGGGCAGCACTAGTGGAACTAGCCGGGAGGGTGGGCACTGGATGATGTGTGGTGGACGAAGAGGCAGATTTCCCACTCCCTGTGTCCGCCAACATCGAGGAGACACCGCTGGTGTCAGATGACGTTGAGGTTGGTGTTTCCGAGCGTGATTCTTCAAGGGCACTCCGGTCCCCCTCCGAGGCGCTGGTCACATCAGTGTCAGTGAGCTCATGTGTTGCCGTCGAGCAAGATGCCTCATCCCCGGTGTCCGTACCCTGTCCCTCTGTGCCTTCTGTAGATGCTGCAAGAGACAGAGACGTAGGTTCAGTTTAGTGCCATACTCACAAACATCATATGCACACAAAGCACAAAACAAGATGATGATAGTCCCATGTTGAACACACCCCTGTGCAGTCTGCATGTGCAGCCACAATGAAAATATATGAAGATGCATGGGAACATGCATACTTGGCATTGATGACCCATGAGATGTTCACACAGCCAAATAGCTTGCCTGTGCCTCCATGTAACCTGACATACAGATCCCTGTAAGCATACCCACGTGCCTGTAGGTGAAAAAGATGTACATCTCAACTTGTTGTCACAGTCACATATGGAGTCACTTTAAGGGGACAACACAGATACAGACTCCAAAATGTCCACCTGCAACGGCCATGAGCTCCTGCCATCCACCATGTTGTGCTTTGAAGCACAACTACTGTTGCACATTGGTGTCAGATGTGTAGTTCTCACAAGTTCGAGGTCAGGCACTGCACACATCGACGAAAGCACACTAAGATGAGGCACACTGCGTTCACTGCCCAGTGATGTCCATGACTCCCCTAATGCAGCAGATGCCATAAGGCCACATCTCAGCATGCAATGTCAAGGGCCATTACATGCAACACATGAGAAAGTACATGTACCGCAAATGCATGACAGCTGCACTCAACACAGAGGCCACTTACAAGCCATTGCATCACACTAGGAACATCACAGAGCTCTGCACTGGCTCAGGGTTGGGACACATGCAGTCACACACCCCAAAAGTCACCCTTTGCAGAATACTCATCCCCAACTAGCTGCTGATGGGCCCTCAAGCTTCCATCCAGCTCTGGCTGTGTCACTGCCAAGATGCGGGCCATTAGTGGTGTCATGCTCCTGTGCACCAACCTGCCAGTCCGAGGGAGCAGCCCCAGCGTCATCTCTGCCACGTTCTTGCTCAGCCGGCAGATGTCATCCCACCTCTTGTGACAGTGTGTGTGCCATCGGTTGGAGACACCCAGAGCCCGCACCTTGCGTGCAATGGCCCTTCATATGGCCTTATGCTGGTGGACTTTGAGCTGCAGGAATGGGAGACAAGAGGAGGAAATATCAGTAACAATGGGTTATGTACCATTGTGTCTCAGTACAGGAGCATGCACACAATTAGCACAGCTATTCAGACATGCTCAGCAGGGGCCATACAGCATGACACATAGTACATTAGCATAAGACAATCGTACACAAATGCATGCAGGTATGAGGATGGGCACAGTACCTGGACATCTCATGCACATGCAGAATGCCAGCACAGAAAGCAATGTGTTGGAGGCCCACATCTGCAATGCAGTTTGTGAGGGAGCAAGACAGACATCACATTGTAAATGATGTTCCGTGACAGAATCACTGTGTCCAACAATGCACACCCCTCAATGTCCTTGGGCTGTGAATGGCTCACTGTGTCATGGCGGTCACATTTAGGGACATGATCTGACATTCTCACACCCTTCTCACAAGGTCTGTGTTGTGCAATCCACAGGCCTAAGATAGCTCATTGAGGAATAGGGTGGCAGACAACACATATGTCTCACTCTGTCCATTCAGTGATGGGTCCCTGTCAATTTGGGCAGTACCTATGCAGGCCAGAGTGGCTCACACTGAGGTTTAACGTGGGCCATCACAACAGTCACATGCATGTACAATATGAGGGTGCAAACAGTGCCTACACATGCGAGTCAGTACACATTATGAGAATAAGGGAAGGGGGATGTTTCTGAAGTACAACAATCTGCTGTGACATATGGGAATATCCAACAAGATTGTCACCCTCTGGCAGTTCACTCTTGTGCATACTGCCCACAGATCCATGGTTGCAATAGAAATTCAAACACACTTCCATCAGTACCCTCTGGACGGAAAGTCTTTGTAATGTCACAAATGAGCATGTGAAGACCTCCTGGACTCAAACATCCATTCGCACAGGCAATGTCTGTCCTGACTTCCACTTTCCAAACTTGCAGTGTCACTGTATGGCTGCAATAACACTGCATGTCCCTCCCATCCTGAAATGCAGCCCTGGAAATGTGTAACATAGGCGACAAACCCCATTTTCCTTAAGTCAGCATGCTAGGCTGTGTATCACACAAACACACACTCTCAGGCACATACTGCAGCAGATCAACTTCATGTGTGCACTCCCTGCACTCTCACTTCCACTCTGAGACACTTAACATGACATCTGGAGCACCATAGTGCTTCACATACTGTGAGAGCACCTCGTCCACAGGGACCTCCAGCTCCTCTGTGGTGAAGGGACGGGCCCTGATGTTCTCAGTTCTCGCCATCACTGGGTTCAGGAGACAGGAACAGCAGCAGTTGGTGGATAAGAGTGTCAGGCAGCAGTGTCTGGAAGCAGTGGAAATGTGTGGCTCTCTCCCACACATATCTAGCCCCCTG
Source organism: Calotriton arnoldi (assembly GCA_963921515.1). Taxonomy (NCBI): domain Eukaryota; kingdom Metazoa; phylum Chordata; class Amphibia; order Caudata; family Salamandridae; genus Calotriton; species Calotriton arnoldi. The sequence goes on along the minus strand of CAWUFW010010248.1, from coordinate 343,389 downwards.
GGGTTGTTTCAGTGGTACTCAGACGCTGCAATTGGTGTTCCAGGTCCGCTTTTTTCAAATGCATCCAATGAGCGGCCCGCGGTGGCGGAGCACGTCTACCGCAATTTTCAAAAGTGCATTTGTCTACCGCGATTGCGGCTCCCATTGGCTGTAAGGGCATGGGCATTGGCGGTGACACACCGCGGGGCCCAGGCAGTCGCTACCGCAATGGTGCATCTTTCAATTGCATCCAATGACCGGCCCCGCGGTAGCGGAGCACGCCTACCGTGATTTCAAAATGTGTATATCACTACCGCGATTGCGGTTCCCATTGGCTGAAAGGGCATGGGCATTGGTGGTGACACACCGCGGGGCCCAGGCGGTCGCTACCGCAATGGTGCATGTTTCAATTGCATCCAATGACCAGCCCCGCGGTAGCGGAGCACGCCTACCGCGATTTCAAAATGTGTATATCACTACCGCAATTGCGGTTCCCATTGGCTGTAAGGGCATCGACATTGGCGGTGACACACTGCGGGGCACAGGCGGTTGCTACCGCGATTTGGCCGCTTGGCATTGGTGCCTATGGCTGTGATTGTAGTGGCGGTGCACGCCAACCGCCATTTTCAAATGTGTATATCACTACCGCGATTGCGGTTCCCATTGGGTGTAAGGGCATGGACATTGGCGGTGACACACCGCGGGGCACAGGCGGTCGCTACCGCGATTTGGCCGCTTGGCATTGGCGCCTATGGCCGTGAATGTGGTGGCGGTACATGCCAACCGCCATTTTCAAATGTGTATATCACTACCGCGATTGCGGTTCCCATTGGCTGTAAGGGCATGGGCATTGGCGGTGACACACCGCGGGCACAGGCGGTCGCTACCGCGATTTGGCCACTTGGCATTGGTGCCTATGGCCATGATTGTGGTGGCGGTGCACGCCAACCGCCATTTTCAAATGTGTATATCACTACCGTGATTGCGGTTCCCATTGGCTGTAAGGGCATGGGCATTGGTGGTGACACACCGCGGGGCACAGGCGGTCGCTACCGCAATGGTGCATCTTTCAATTGCATCCAATGACTGGCCCCGCTGTATCGGAGCACGCCTACCGCGATTTCAAAATGTGTATATCACTACCGCGATTGCGGTTCCCATTGGCTGTAAGGGCATGGGCATTGGTGGGGACACACCGCGGGTTCAGGCGGTCGCTACCGCGATTTGGCCGCTTGGCATTGGTGCCTATGGCCGTGATTGTGGTGGCGGTGCATGCTTATGGCACCTATGGACACATCATGCTGTAGCAATGGCAGTGGCCAGTTCTCAACATTGAACAGTAGACACTCACTATGAGTCATGCCACCAGTTAGTGCAAATCAATGCTAGTGTTACATTTGACTCACTGATGACTACACATGCCATGTCAGTGCACAGGATTACATGCATTGGCATGTACTCCCTCAGATGTCACTTATGATATTGTTGTGCATGTACACAGATCTGTGGTGTGATGGACTCTCAAAGATGTACACATGTCAATGTGTGAGATGGCAAAGCAACACACAGTAATGAAGGTCTGGCTACATGATGTGCCTATTTCACTGTGTACATTGCTGAGCTCCTGTACATACTTGATCATTGTGCGCACACTGTGCCCATTGTGTTGTTAATATGTGCCCTGTCGGACTTACGCAAGAGGGTGTGGCAGGTACAGCAGCTACGATGAAGCCAGCAGTGTTGCTGTTTCACACATGTGCTGTGTAAACTACTCTCAGGGCTGGTGACACAAGATGTTGAAATGTACCTTTTGGCATTCACATAGTCTGAATCTGTTTGGGGGGTACTCACTGTGTGAATACTGTACAAGTGTACGACTGGTTTAGATCAAGGTGTCCCTACATGTAACTTGTGGTGTAAGCTGTAGTTTCATGCCAGTCATTGTTGGTGCTGTGTCAGTCAAAACATAAGATGTTGTGCCCATCTCAGAGGGGAATTGAATTGACATGTATCCCCTTTCCTCTCACCTAGGAGGCGACCAAATGTTTTTCATCCATTCACGGTGCTTGCGGACATGGAGGATGAGGACGTCATACGTAAATTCCGTTTGGATCGACCTACCCTTCTGGACCTATGTGCTCAGTTGGAGCCCCATCTGAGGCCTCGCCAAACCTATCCAACTGCTCTGACACCAACATGTAAGGTGATGGCGGCCCTGCATTTTTTTGCATCTGGTTCATTCCAGTACACGGTGGCCAGCACAGGTGGGATGTCTCAACCAATGTTCAGCATGATGCTACGTGATGTCCTGTCCGCCATGATGAACTACAAGGATAGCTACATCCATTTCCCCAGGAGACATGAGTTGGCAGCTGTGAAGGGAGATTTTTATGACCTTGCCCACATCCCTAATGTTGTTGGTGCCATTGACTGCACACATGTTGGCCTGGTTCCACCACAGGCACATGAGCACATCTACAGGAACAGGAAGCATACACATTCCATCAATGTGCAAGTGGTATGCCAGGCGGATATGATAATCTCCTATGTCTGTGCCAAATTCCCAGGATCTGCCCATGAGTCCTACATCCTGCGTAACAGCATCGTACCACAGCTGATGGCAAATCTGCATCCAGAGCGTGCGTGGATTGTGGGTGAGTACGCAGAGTCAAGTAGTGTGCTGTATGTGTGACATGCTGTCCTCTGCCACAGTTTTATTACAAAGTTGGTCTGTGTATCTCACACCTAGGTGACTCTGCATATCCCAACCGGCCTTGGTTGCGGAGCCCACTGTGGAATCCCAGGACCCCGGGTGAAGTCCGCTACAATGAGGCCCATGGGAGGACACGTCGTGTGGTGGAGCGTACATTTGGTCTTCTTAAGTCTCGATTTTGGTGCCTGGACAGGACCGGAGGTGCACTGATGTACTCTTCCCAAAAGGTCTGTCAGATCGTAGTTGCATGCTGCATGCTCCACAACCTTGCCCTGCGCAAAAGAGATCCCCCTGATGAATGAAATTTGTACTTGTAAAGCGCACTGCTACCCCAGCTGGGGTTTCCTGGCGCTGGACGCATACCGCTGTGGAACCCTTCCTGGCTTTTCCCTGTGAAATGTCCTCTCCTGGGCACCCCCAAGGTGAAGCCAGGCATCCCAGCGCTGGTGGGGCCGTTGTGGAGATTAAGCAAGCTATTGCCCAGAGTTGCACCCATGATTAGAATAGGCACCGAGGCGAGAATTATCAGGTCCGAGGAAATTGAGCCCAAGACCCGCCGAGGCGGGAATTGAACCCTGGTCCCGGGCCAGATCTCTGCATCAGGGTCTGCCGCTCTAACCATTGAGCCACACTTCTCCACACTGATCCTGGATGATGATGAGCAGCAGGTGCCCCCGCCTGCAAACCCACACATGTCCAGTGACGAGGATAGTGGAGAGGAGGAAGGTGTCGACCTGCGTCAACAGCTCATCAACCGCTACTTCCCTTGAAGGTGAATGACATTGTACAACGGTGCCATTGTATACTGTTTTTGTAGTTGTAGGAAATGCCTAGGGGAGCTTTGTGGCAGCTGCCTGTTGTTGGCTCTGTGCTGAGGGCTGATGTTTCTGGGACAGGGTAGTTATGCACAGCTACATGATGTCTATGTCGATATCGTTGCTCATTGTAATGTGTGCAGGATTGAGTGCCTTGATGACAAGTGTTGTGTAATGGGTGTGATGCCATCGCCTGACAGTTGAATGTTGTTCTCTTGTGTTTTCCTAGGTCCCTTCAGCCTCTCAATGCCTCACAACAATCAGTGCACCTGGTACATTGTAATCTGAGTCAAGATTGTACATCCTGTGATAAACATGGAGCTGACACGAAAACATAGGTGTGTAAAGAGTGTTTATTTACAATAAGTATATGTGACAGGGAAGTGATTATTTACAAATAGGTGGGAAGTGAATCAATGAGTTGTTAGTGATGGTAGATGAGACAATAGAGTAGTCACCACATTGATGTGGTGACACAGTCCAACAGACACCTGCCATTAACATGGCAGTGTGGGTAAGGATAGTCAACAAAGTCAATGGCAAGGTGAAGAGAGGTGCCATCATGGCTGGCTCTTTGACTGGCGTTTGGCTGGTGCTTTGACATGTAATCCTCCCTTGTTTTTCCTCGAATGGCCCCTTGAGCGTTTGGCAGGGGGGGCCTCTGCTGCGGGCTCAGAGGTGTCTGAGGACTCATCCTGTTCCAGCTCACACATCTCTGTGGCCGCAGGTGAGGTGGTGGGACTGTCATCCTGCTGGCCACTGGAGGGAGGTTGAGCTGTCCTTTGGGTCGCAGGCTTGTCCCTCAGGACACCCACAAGCTGGCCCAAGAGGTCCACGATTTGGCCCATACGCGTGTCTATGGACCTCAGCAGCAGATGGAGCTCACGCGATTCTTCCAGAGCCTGGCCCGTGTGTCCCTGGGCTTCTTCGTATGCCCCAAGGACTCTGGCGATGTTGGCCAGGGCTTCGGTCCCAGTGTCCTGTTGATTTTGTCGCACAGTTGCCCTCCCACCTGCCCTGCTGTCCCGGACCTGTGGCGTCACCACTCTACGCACCCGCTGACTCTCCCTGCCCTCCTCAGATTGTGGTGTGGTGTGGGTATCCTCTGAGGCAGGGACAGTGTTGCAGGCAGCTCTGGTGGTGGTGGTGGTGGCGGCCACACAGGTCGTTACAGCAGGGGTCAGCGCAGTTGTTGTTGCGGAGGTGGTGGTGGTGAGGACAGTGGGGGCCTGGGACCTGCTGCACCCTGGCAGGCCAGATGGGCCAGGTTCTGTGTCCACATCCAAGGAATTTAGGGAGTCTGCATCTGAGAGTCCATGTTCCGGGGGGGGGGGAGACTGGCTCTGCAGGTTGGTGTTGTCATCTGCAGGAGTCAATTTTTGGTCACCTGTAGGACAGAGAAGAAATGGTCATTGAAGTGCACCCCACAAGCTTGGTGTTAGATGTTTGGATGTTACATGTTATACACCACACAGTTTACATTGAGATCACTTTGTATGGCTGCACGGTACTGAGCATCCTGACATGATGTGTTGGTACCTACATTACTTGTCCATGGTGTGACATGTCAATAGATACCATGCTCCACGTACAGATTGTGTGATTACAAGGACATGTCGTCATCTAACGACTAGCAGCACAACAACTTTATGTGAAGCATCTTTGTTGTTTACTCTGCATGGAAGACCTTCATTCTGGGCATGTACTAGCCATTGTTATCTCATGCATTCCTCTGTCATATCATGTTCTTTGCTTAATTTTTAAAAATGACCATGCTTGTTTTGTTTTCATATGGGCCTTGATGCTCTGCCACCATGGCACTTACACATAGCATTCACTGCTGAGCATGATTGTGCCCTGAAATCCTTCAACGTGTTATTTGGTGAGTCAAACTTTAATTTCTGTGACAGTTACATACCCTAAGCTGTCTGCACACTGGAAGTGGCTATTGGATTTATGCCAAGTTGGGTGGGATGTGAGGGCTGGTGTTGTCATATGGCTCCATGCTTTTTGAGAGGAATGGCAGGGTGCATGCACTGTCTACCTACCTGTTCTGTGACACAGTTGAGGGGAATTGCTGACACATGTTTCTGGGTGTGGGTGGAGTGCTCCATCCTGCTGAGCTGTGGGACAAGGGGGCCTGGTGGGAGTTGTGGTGCTGGCTTTCCACCCACAAACACCCCTCCCTGTTGAGATGGCTACCTACCTGTTAGGTGGAGGTGAACAATGCAATGGCTGCCACTTGGTTCTGGGTGTGGGGGAGTGCTCCATCTTGCTCAGCTGTGGGACAAGGGTGCCTGGTGGGAGTTGTAGTGCTGGCTTTCCACCCACAAACACCCCTCCCTGTTAAGATGGCTACCTACCTGTTAGGTGGAGGTGAACAATGCAATGGCTGCCACATGCTTCTGGGTGTGGGGGAGTGCTCCATCTTGCTCAGCTGTGGGACAAGGGTGCCTGGTGGGAGTTGTAGTGCTGGCTTTCCACCCACAAACACCCCTCCCTGTTAAGATGGCTACCAACCTGTTAGGTGGAGGTGAACAATGCAATGGCTGCCACATGGTTCTGGGTGTGGGGGAGTGCTCCATCTTGCTCAGCTGTGGGACAAGGGGACCTGGTGGGAGTTGTAGTGCTGGCGTTCCACCCACAAACACCTCTCCCTGTTAAGATGGCTGGCTACCTACCTGTTAGGTGGAGGTGAACAATGCAATGGCTGCCACATGCTTCTGGGTGTGGGGGAGTGCTCCATCTTGCTCAGCTGTGGGACAAGGGGGCCTGGTGGGAGTTGTAGTGCTGGCTTTCCACCCACAAACACCCCTCCCTGTTAAGATGGCTATCTAAATGTTAGGTGGAGGTGAACAATGCAATGGCTGCCACATGGTTCTGGGTGTGGGGGACTGCTCCATCTTGTTCAGCTGTGGGACAAGTGTTCCTGGTGGGAGTTGTATTGCTGGCTTTCCACCCACAAACACCCCTCCCTGTTAAGATGGCTACCTACCTGTTAGGTGGAGGTGAACAATGCAATGGCTGCCACATGCTTCTGGGTGTGGGGGAGTGCTCCATCTTGCTCAGCTGTGGGACAAGGGGGCCTGGTGGGAGTTGTAGTGCTGGCTTTCCACCCACAAACACCCCTCCCTATTAAGATGGCTACCTACCTGTTAGGTGGAGGTGAACAACGCAATGGCTGCCACATGCTTCTGGGTGTGGGGGAGTGCTCCATCTTGCTCAGCTGTGGGACAAGGGGGCCTGGTGGGAGTTGTAGTACTGGCTTTCCACCCACAAACACCCCTCCCTGTTAAGATGGCTACCTACCTGTTAGGTGGAGGTGAACAATGCAATGGCTGCCACATGTTTCTGGGTGTGGGGGAGTGCTCCATCTTGCTCAGCTGTGGGACAAGGGGGCCTGGTGGGAGTTGTAGTGCTGGCTGCCTGTACACATGTAACCCTGGGAATGTTGCTAGCTACCTTTGGTGTGATTCAGAGGGAGTGAATGTTAGATCTGTGAGACATGTGTTGGGGAGTGTGTGGTGCACATGGATGCATTTGGGCCTAGGAGGTGTAGCTTTGTAGTTGTGCAAGACAGTACATAGCAGTGTGATGGTAGACATTTGTTGTTACTTACCAGCCTCCTCTCCCCCGGGTATTCCTGTGAGACTCTCTGGATGCAGTATGGCAAGCACCTTCTCCTCCCATGCGGTTAATGTTCTTGGTGGAATGGGAGGGCCACCGCCAGTCCTCTGAGCCAGCTCATGGTTCTTGTTGTTCCTCTCTTTCACCTTTCTCTTGAGGTCATGCCACCGCTTCACGATCTCCCTCTTGGTGCGTGGGACAGTCCCTACTGCATTGACCTTTCCCACATTAGTGTTTTGGTGGCTAATGGTGTCTGTTGGACCATGCTTCCAAACAATTGTGGTTATACTCTGATTACCTCATCTACCATGACTGACAACTCATTGTCAGTGAATTTGGGCATTTTCTTCTGTGCCATGGTGTGTGATGTGCAAAGGGGTTGAAAGTGCAGGTGTGAGAGTGGTGGTGGTGATGTAAGTGGTGTGTGTGTGTGTTGTTGTGCTGGTGAGTTGTGTGGTGGTTTGCCTCTCCTTTGTGCTGTAGGCTTGGTTCCTTCAGTGGTGGAGTATTGCAAAGGATTGTGGTCAGGGAAGGGTCTGGTTTTATACTCAGCTGTGTGGGTGTGTCAACATGTAGTAATGATGTCAGGTGTGTTGTGTGGGCTGACCTGGGATTTGTGTTTTTTTTACTTGCCATGGGGATGTGTCATTGGGGTGTATTGGGTGTTTTTTGAGGCTGAGCCAGGTTGCTGGGTACACTTGGTGGGCATGGTGTGTGTTTTCTTTGGTCGGCCGCCATGATTTTCTCGGAGCGGCCGCGGCGGTGTCTATACGAACGCCCTTCCACCGGCTCTCCCATTCATCACTGGTTGCGATCGGGGCAGTCGTAAACAGCGTATCGTTCCGCTGTCACCTCGATGGTATCGTCATTTCACGTGTGGTCAATCTGCTGGCCGTGCGGCAGTTTGGGCTTTTTCCGCCGCGAATCCGACCGCCGCGGACGGATTTTCACCTGCTCCGCACACTACCGGTGGTCTTTCTTGGCATCGTTCCGCCGCGGTCGGATTCTTCTGGCGGTTGATCCTAATCGGACCGGCGGTTTTCACGCGGTACATGTGGACGGTTGATTCCCGCTACCATGGCGCTCCGGATGCTTTTCCACCCGCCATCGTAATCAGCCCCTTGGTTAGCACTTCAGTGAGAATATCATTGTGTTGGATCCTGTCCTTCCCCCACACTAAGATATTGTCTAGAAATACAAGCACATTCCTCATGTTGCCCACAATACTCTGCATCACTCTCTGAAATACTACACATGCAGACGCCAGACCAAATGGCATGTGGACAAAACAAAAAGCTCCTTCTGGTGTTATAAATGATGTTAAATTTTTTGACTTATCATGTAGTTTTATCTGATGTTAGGCATTGGATAAATCCAAAGTGGTAAAGTACCTACCCCCAGAGATGCTTGACAGCATTTCGTTAATACGTGGAAGGGGATGACAATCTACCCATATACACTTATTTAGATCTCTCAGGTCCACACACATGCGGATATTGCCATTGGGTTTCATTGCGATCACTATGGGACTAAGCGATTCCTAGGCTTCAATTGGCTCAATTACCCCATTTTCACATAACCTTTGTAATTCTTTTCTTAGGGCATCTCTCATCGTCAATGGCACATTCCGTACTTTATGTACAATTGGATTCACACTATTTTTAAGTAAATCTTGTGCTTAAACACCCTAATTTGCCGCTAACCAATGCTGGAAATTGGGTAACCCAATCGTCTTTGTTTTGAGTCAATAGGACTTGTTGTGGATGATTTGGGTTCAAAATCATACTCAATGCACGTTGTTCTCTCCACCCTAAAACAATTTCCCTTTCTCAACTACATACACTTTGCCTCTTGCATGTCTACCATGAAATATAAGAGCTGTCATAATGTATCCCATCACTGGTAGCTTGTCCCCAAAATAGCCTTCCGGTTCTACATCTTTGGGGACTAAAACCGGACTGCTCAGTTTCTCCCATGTAAGTTTGTCAATGATGGTAAAAGGTGAACATGAATCCGCCCAAAACTGTATCTTAATGCAATTCACTGTGACTTCACATTTCGGGGGACAGTAATTCTATGCATATGCAACAGACATGGTGCATGTACAATCAGTTTTACCATCACCAAGCATTAACACTTCAATCTCATCCTCTTCTGAATTATCCAATTTCCTGCATGAACATTACCATCCATATTATTGATCAAATTCACAGATTTCTTACCACTTCCATATTCCTTCATTTTGCACATCCTTGCAAAATGCCCAATTTTGTTACATTTATAACATTTGCATGGAGTTGCTGGGCAATTTCTTGCATCTGCAGTGCGTCTCTCACTACCACACCTAAAACACCACTTCTTTTTAAATACTTGTTGTTTAGCAATAACATTCCCTGTAAGCTTTCCCTTAAAATCCTTGTTGTTGACTGTATCAATTTCACACACTTTTTCAACACTTAAATTGTTTTTGGATGCACTTCCAAGTTCTTTCATATAACTAGATGTATTTTTCATCCGTTTGGCCATCTCTATAGTTTTTTCCAACGTAGGCTCTTTTAAGTCAAGCAACTTTTCTTGGATTTTGAGATTTGACAAGCTATTGATCATCTCATCTCTACGGATCTCATCACTAAGGGGCCTATTACGATAACCGGCGTAAAAAAATCCGCCATCCACTATAGCCTGAGAAAACCGCCCGCCTGCACCATGGGGATACCGACGAGCAATTATGAAGTCGCGAAGCAACCTCCGCCCGCGGCGGTAAAAACACACAAAATTCTGCCCGTCCATGTCAGAGTAGAAGATCATCCGTCCGCCACGGACGCAATCCCGCCCGAAAACCCAAAACCGCCCACTCTGACGACCGAGACAACGACCGTGAAATTATGATCTCCCCGACATGAGCGCGGAAAATCCACATATTCCCCGCCCGCCACGGTTAACAACAGCGATGAATAACTGACACGGCGGAAGGCCTGGCGGCCACGTCCATACACGGATATCATTTGCGGAACAAAGAAATACACATAACATGGCCAACAAGTCCACACAGCAAACTACGCCAAAATACCCAAACACAGAACACATCCCAAAGACACATCCCCCCTGGCAAAAATAAAAAAACTTCAAATCCCAGGACACCAGACACAACACACCTGAAAACGACAGCCCATCATGACACACCCACGTAGGTCAGTACAAAAGCAGCCCCTTCACAGACCACAATCCCTTGCACTACTACAAAGCGAAGACGACAGCAGAGAACCCAGAGAGCCACAAAGGAAAGCAGCACACCACACGCACGCACACATCACACTCATCACCAACAACACCACCACCATCACCACTAAAACAACGGCACCACGAACCCCCTGCACATCACACACCACACACCACACACCCACCACACCAGCACCACAAATACCAAACCACACACCATGGCAACACAAAGAATGCCAAAGTACACTGCCACTGAGTTGACGGTCATGGTCGACGAGATCATCAAGGTGCACCCACAAATCTTTGGGAACCAGGTCCAACAGACACCAGTAGCCACCAGAAACAGAATGTGGAGCAGGATCGTAGACCAGGTGAATGCAGTTGGGAACGTGCCACGCAACTGGGGTGAAATCACAAAGAGGTGGCACGACCTGAAAAGCGTGGTCAGGAAGAAGGAGGCCAAGAATCGTGAGCTGGCTGACAGGACTGGTGGCGGAAATCCCGGGCTATTCAAGACCTTCAAGGCGTGGGAGGAGAAGGTGCGAGGCATTCTACATCCGGAGAGTCTCACCGGAATACCAGGGGGAGTGGAGGCTGGTAAGTACAAACAAATGTATACCAGCACACCGCTATGTACTGTCATGCACTACCAGAATGCCATAGCTCCGAGGGCCAAACACCCCCATGTCCAGTACACAATCCACAAGACATCTCTCACACATGCAACAGACACTCCCACACACTCAGCCCAAAGGTACCAACAAACAAAACCATGGGGGCATGTGTACAGTCAGCCAGCACCACAACTCCCACCAGGTCCCCCTGTACCCCAGATGCGCCGGAAGGAGCACTCCCCACACCCACACACATGTGTCAGCCATAGCTGCACTAACCAACAAGTAACAGGTAAGTAGCCTTACCACAAAGTCTGTGTATCGGAGGGGGGACTGCAGAAGTACAACCCCCACCAGGCCCCTAGTCCTACAGCGCAGCAAGATGGAGCACTCCCCACACCCATGTGTCAGCCATTGCAGTGCACACCTTCACCCGACAGGTAGATATGTTTCCCTACATGGAGGGGTGTCTGTGGGTGGTAAGCCATCACCACAACTCACAACACGGCCCCCACTCCCACAGACCAGCAAGATGGAGCACCCCTCCCTCTCATAACTATGTGGTAGCCATTGCATTGCTCCCTCCAAACCAACAAGTAGGTAGACTACTGTACAGGGCGGGGTGTCTGTAGGCATGAGGACTGTACTATGACTAACATTTGGGACATGTCACGTAGCAGAGAAACAGGTAGCACTGCTCCCTGTCATAACCATGTGACTAATGTGCACACGGACATGAATTACAGAGTCATAGCCCACATGAGCCATCTCAAATACAGTAACACGTAAGGAGTCACGTCTGCATGCACAAGTCTCACTGGAGTACTGACCCACATGGCGTGCACTGTGCCAGTCATCACACACATCAGCAACACCATCGAAGTCTTGTCCATGTAGTCGTGTCTGCTTGTTCCGTTGACATTGTACAACATCACCCATGTAAGTCTATCTTGTCTCAATGTAACAGAGTGGAACCCCGGTAATGTCACATACACCACTGGACCCATGAACCACACAGCTACACAATGCACATTCAAAATCTCATCCATCTCATCTTTCAGCCCCAGTGTCATGAAAGGTATATCATCTAAACAGTTGTCCCATATACAGTAGTTCAGCAAAGATTCCTGCCGATGACCAAAAATGTGTCTGCAGTGTCTGAAGCGCACATCACACTGTGATTTACAACATACCTAATATAGTCAACACCCCAAGAGCACTGCATTACTGCACATGGCTGAGGGTAGCACGCACACCAAGGAATTGTCCCATCTGCAATACGTTGTGTGGCACACAACCATTACTCACTCACTACAATGCTTGCAGTGTAATGTCCCTAAATGATAACAGTGAGCAGATATGCTGGGTATGTCAGACATACACACACCTTTGTCTCTGCAGTGTCGTGTGGCCAAAACACATGTCCCCTTCTGCACCCATATGTCACAGTATGTACCACAAAACCATATTTCAACTCAAAAGCATTGATGGGGCTGTACCCCTTTTGCCATCTGCGTTTCTAAGCGTTTCATTTGAACCCCAAAAACATATTTCATCTCAAAAGCGTTCATGGGGCTGTACCCCTTTTGCCATCTGCGTTTCTAAGCATTTCATTCGAACCCCAAAAACATATTTCATCTCAAAAGCGTTCATGGGGCTGTACCCCTTTTGCCATCTGGGTTTCTAAGCGTTTCATTCGAACCCCAAAAACATATTTAATCTCAAAAGCGTTCATGGGGCTGTACCCCGTTTCCACCAAAGCCACAAAATGTAGGGGTACTGCAACACACACCGATTGGCATTCCAAATCCGTCCCATGCCATATGCACCCATCACACTATTCCATTGCCTTGATCACGCACACACATTGTAGAGCCATACACACGCATCTGTGAAATCAGTGCACAACTGTGCACAAACTGTGAATGTCAGACATCTAACACAAAGCTTGCAAGGTGCAACACAATAACCTTTCGTCTCCGCCCCACAGGTGACAAACAGCATGATGCTGGAGAGGGAGACAGCAGCCATCACAGCCAGTCCACAAGCCCTCCACCCGGAGTCACGGATGTGGAAGACCTGGACACCTCTTCGGACGAGGACTCCCGACCAGGCACATCTGGTGTGGCAGGGCGCAACCGCTCCCCAGGACCCCTCCTACCCACCAACCCATCTCCCAGGGCTGGTGACCAGTCCCAGGCCCCTGCTGCCACGGTCATTGCGGCCACCACCACCGCCGCAACCACCACCACCACCAGGGCCTCCCTGACCACAAACCCTGCGCAAGGGGTTGCACGCACGTTGACATCGACCCTGGGAGCCACAACGAGGCCCCGGGTGACCACTGTGGCGAGTGGGCAGGTCGGTGGCAGCAGTTCAGGTGGGAGGAGCAGGGTCAGGCCAACGCCATCAGAGCCTGGGAGCCAAGCCCTGCCGCAAATCGCCAGAGTCCTTGGGGCCTATGAAGAGGCCCAGGGACAATGGGCCCGGTCAGCTGCCGATATGCGGGAAGTCCTTGGGGTGTTGAGGTCCATGGACGCCCATATGGGCCAATTCGTGACCCGTATGGGCAAACTTGTCGACCTCATGGGCCAGCTAGTGGTGGCGGTGAGTGCCCAATCAAGGCCAACCACACCACCTCCGCCACCACCTGCTGGGGCGCAGGTCCGTGCAACATCCAGTTCCCCTGCGTCCACAGCGAGTGGGCAATCCTCAGCCACCACCAGCAGCCCACAAACACAACCCCCCTCTCAAACGTGGAAGGGGTCGTCCGAAGAGGAAACAGGTGTCCAGAGATGACTTTGCACGCTCCAAACGCCAGTGAGACAGCCAGCCACGGTGGCCATCTACTGCATTCACTTGGACTACTATCCTACCCCACACTGCCATGTGAATGGCATGTGTCTGTCGGACTGTGGACCCAGAACAACATGGGTACACCTTGACCATCACGCGGACATGTCCGTCAACTCATTGTTCCAGCATGCACCACTTTTGTGATCACCTTGCCCACAATCACATGTCACCGCTTAAAATAAATACACCTGGATCACATTCTGTTGTATCTGCTCTGTGTTTAATCAAGGATGTGCAACCGTCACCATGATCAGAAATGCATCTGGAGTGTGTTATGTCGATAGGCCAAGAGAGGCTGTAGGGACCTAGGGGTGAAAAACAGAACAAGAGTCCATTGAATGTGTGTGTCACACACTCATCACACAGTACTTGTCATCAAGTTTAAGCAATGTACACACATCTCACAGAGCAACAGGGCACAATGCTACAGCCACTGTCAGTGGCATACTACCCTGGACATGGACCATTGCCACACAGCACTCAGTGAACAATAGGCCGCCGTGACAATGCACACATACACCTACACAACTACAGCAACATCAGCCATCGTACATGGTCACTCACCGTCAAGTGAAGTAGCGGGCGATGAGCTGCTGACGCTCATTCACTGCTTCCTCCTCTCCACTGTCCTCGTCACTGGACACGGCCTGGTCTGCAGGCGGGGGCCCTGGCTGATCACCATCATCCACTATCAGAGGGATCTACCTGCGAATAGCGAGATTGTGCAGCATGCAGCATGCCACAACTATCTGGCACACCTTCTGTGGGGAGTATGCCAGTAGCACCCCGGTGCGGTCCAGGCATCTGAATCTGGACTTCAGGAGTCCAAAAGTCCGCTCCACCACACGTCTGGTCCTCCCATGTGCCTCATTGTATCTGACATCAGCTGGTGTCCTGGGATTACGTAGTGGGCTCAGCAGCCAAGAGGGTGTGAGAAACACAGAGAATCCTTGCAATTCCAACAGGATACAAGACAGCATGTCACACCCAGCATGCTACACGAGTATGCATACTCACCAACAATCCATGCACGGTCCGGTTGAAGATTGGACATCATTCGTGGGAGGATGCTATGGTGCATGATGTGCGAGTCATGGGCGGATCCGGGAAACTTCGCACACACGTGTGTGATTATCATGTCCGCCAGGCACACCACTTTCACATTCAGGGAGTGGAAATGTTTCCGGTTCCTATAGATGTGCTCCATGGCCTGTGGTGCAACAAGGCCAACATGGGTGCAATCAATTGCACCAACAACGTGGGGGATGCGTCCAAGGGCATAGAAAGCACCCTTCACTGCCGCCAAATCACGAGCCCTGGGGAATCGGATGTACCGGTTCCTGTACAGCATCATGGCTGACAGGACATCCCGTAGCACCATGCTGAACATGGGTTGGGACATCCCACCTCCACTGCCCACCGTGTGTTGGAAAGATCCGGTTGCGAAAAAATGCAGTGCAGCCATCACCTTAGCCGTGGGGGTGAATGCTGTAGGATACACCCTGCGAGGACGAAGGTGGGGTTCCAACATTGGACATAGGTGATGCAGTGTGGGTCGGTTTACGTATAACCTCCACATCCTCCATGTCTGCCAGCAATTGGTAGGGGCGATGTATGTTTGGTCTCCTCCTAGGACAGATGGAAGTGGACACATGTCAATGCAACACACCACATGGCACTTTCACATACACAAAACTAAAATTACTGACAAAGCAATAGAATCACAGAACAGCTGACAAGTAGGGACAGCACAGCTACAATACTCTTACACAGGTCCCGTTACCAATAGCAATGGCCACTGACACAAACCATTGCTATGAGCATGCACATGGGGACTTAGGCCCTAATAGCTTGAAAGGCATGATGATGATTTCAGACTGCATATGTGGGAAGCGGCAACACCACGGCAATATACCTAGCTGCTGTGCCTGACACAGCTGCCGAGGCTGGGTGAGTATGGCACACACCAACAACACAATGTACACAGGCTGAGCGGCCCAAACAAGTGGGTCCTGTTGCACAACGGGATATGAGACAGTCAATGATGTCCCTAGTTCACCCAATGTACAGCACTGTACGTATCACACCTCCAACACACATTGACAGGTGTACACATTGACAACTCCATGACAACACAGCTGTGTGAATGCAAATACACATCACAAGTGACACGTAACGTTGCACGTGCCAAGTGGGAGATGTACATTGAGAAATATGGCATGTGTGTGCATATGCACATCCCATGCTCCCATGCTAATGTGTACATGATGATGTGCCAACAGACATGTGGAGGCTGAGCACTGGCCGTCAATGCCTATGCACACAGCATGAAGTGGCCCTGTCTAGTGTGGACATGCTCCCACACACAAATCATGGCCACACCTGCAAATGCATGGCGCACATTCAACTGTGGATTCCACATGGCACCAGCGGACTGTACCCGCCATGGACCAGGCCCTTGAGGCCAACTCCAATGGCCCTCGCGTGCATCCTGCGTGTTCGACTATAGAGGTAAGCGTACCGGGACAGCTCGGAGCAGGCCATTGTGTGCATTTGAAGTAGGCAGACATGGTACACCAATTGCAGCAGCTTGGACCCACTGAAACAGCCCCAGGGGGCTATATGAGTGTGGGAGGGAGACCGTCATTACCAAAGCTTCCAGGGACTGCTGCCTGGCATCCCTCAACAACACCTGCTGCTGCTGCCACATGTCCACCTTCATGTCGACGACTCTGAAGATATGTCCAGGTCCACTCACCAGCGAGGAGCTGGAGATCCTGGATTCCGAGCTCCACGCACACTGCCCAAGGCTATTTCTTGCAAAAGTTGTGTGTGTAAGACAACTACAGTGTGTGTGGGAGTGCATGTGGGGGACACACATGTCATTGATCCGCAGCACTATGAGTCTGAGCCTGTGGGGTTCCAACATGCACTGCTTACCATGCTTACTACAGGTGGAAGGGGTATGTAGGCTCTCTGACGCTTTCCCATGCATGTCCCTCCCGAGTGGTGGTACATGGCATTTTCATGTCAGACATCCAGTGACGCAGCCACTTGGCAATGCAGGACTCAGGGCAGTTATTGCTTGTGTGAATGGCTGGCTGGGTCCCTGCTGGCCTTCTCAGTCTCAGCAGACCTGGGCTGCACATTGACCGCCCAATCCTAGAAGGAAACAACACTGACTGTACAGTGGGTTACATGTGTCTTTTGTTCAGGACTCTCCTGAAATGCGCAAACTCAGCCCTGTCGATTGGACACTCCAGGCCTTGTGATAGGGATGTGTGTGAGAGATAGTGGCACTGAATGTGACCTCCATTGCGGGGTGAGCCATTCACAGGGCGAGTACGTTGAGGGCTGCGCAGTGTTGGACACAGTGAGTCCACCCACAAAGATGTGTTGCCTTGTGATCTAGGTGTTGGTCCACCTGACAATGGACAGTAGATGTGGGCAGACTACACATTGCTCAATGTGCTGGCAACCTGCATGTGAATGGGATGGACAGGTACTGTGTACACACTCCCAGCAGCATGCCTTCACGTGTGGTGTACACATGCTGTTAGGCCATGTCCGATTACTTCTTGGCTCTGTTACACGTCTCTGAGTATTTGGGATGGGTCAGCATCATGCCACTGTGATTGGTGGATGTGGGTGATGATGAGAAGTGTATGAGTGATATTTCAACCCTCTTGTGTACCATCCCTGCAGTTGGAAGTCCTCCAGCCCAAGGCCTTGTGATGAGCCATTGCATCCAAGTTGATGCCTCTGTGTATGTGTGACTGACAGTGCAGCCAATTCCACAAAGGGTGTGACGTCATCTGCCGGATGAGCTACTACGTGGCGATAACGAATCGGGGGATGCCCCCTCGTATTGTCAGGTCAGCGCGGTGCTGCATTTCACCACTAATGGTCTGCATCTTGACAGTCACACAGCCTGTGCCGGATGCACGTTTGTAGGGGCATCAGCAGCAAGCAAGTGTACAGTATTGTGGGATGGTGTCTTTTGCTGTGAGAGGCAGCATGTGTCCACAGCCTACACATAATCTGGGTAATGTGATGTTTGTTGTGTGATGCAGTGGGTTGTAAGTGTACTCTGTGCTGTGTGCATCTGACATGCATATGCGATTCCTGAGGGTCAAGATGTAATTTGAGCACTCTGCATTGTCAATGCACTCAGAGTCGTAGCCCTCAGGAACAACCTGTAGTAGGCTGGAGTGGCATTTCACATGTATGTTTGAGGCACTGTGCCTACTCTGATTTCGTTCGGTCATATGTGTGCGATGCCTCACCTCATATTTCTGGTACTTACACATCCGGCACACTGTGCAACAGCAGTTGTGCTCGTATGAACGACAGGTGGATGGCATGGGCTCATGGCCATTGTGGCCTGTCATGTTGCAGTCTGTGTGAGTGGTTTCCCATTCTGCTCCATGCAGGTATGTCTTTGGCCTAATTACGTAGTAGTCATCCTTGCCACCATCAGGACAGTGGGTGTGCACACAGCGATTTGTGGCTATGGTCGCAGGGTGACACAGGCCGGGTGTAGTGCTATGTGCACAACATATGTGCCACTTATTAGCTGCTTCATTTTCTGTACGCCAGCCATTACATGTTGATTGTGGTGGCTGTATACAATTGCACAGGTATCGTGCAACATGTGGATTTGGGAATGTTCTGTGCTGCTTCCCTTGCACATGTCTGTTTAATTGATGCCAGATGAGTGAGGCCACCTCGCTCTTTCTCATGTGGCATCTCCCGAGGGGGCTGAAGGACAGGGGACGGTCAACAGTGGTGTGGCATCGGATGAAGCAGCTGCACAGGTGCTGAGTGAGACAGATGTGACCAGCGCCTCGGAGGGGTCAGATGTGTGCTGGATGAATCACAGGCCGAGACGGCAATTTCGGCGTCATCTTGAGGACAGAGGTGATGTATCCATGTTTGCTAGCACAGGGGACGTGGACTCTGGCTCCTCTTCAGCCACGCGGAGGCCAATGCCCACCCTCCCATCTACTTCCACTGGATGCAACACGTGTCGGCACAAGGATGAAGGATAGAGTGTCCTTCACACCAGGCACAGCTGCCCCAGCACATGTGACCCCTGCTGCCCTCAGTGCTGGGTCTGTTGATCTTGTGCGGCATCTCTGCGTGGGGCAGACAGCTCTCCTCAATAACGCCATTGCCCATGACATCACTTTGCCGCAGGTGACATAGTTCATGGAGGGCCCACATGTACGCGTGGGTGGGCTACACAAGACTGTCCAATGGTTGTCCTCCCCAGTCAAGGTGGGCCTTTAACTGGGCCAATCTCAGGCTGACATTCCTGACCCTTTCTCCACCCCCCTGGACAGTGGCACATCTGACAACAGCAGGGCACGAGTCCTAAAAAAGAAGTGGGGGGACGCAGACGTCACAACAGGAAGTGACGTCACGAAAGGTGGCTTGCACCATCAGACTTATTGCCTCCCTTTGCCCACCCCTTACATGCGATTGCAACAGAGAAGCCAGCGCGTGCACAAGCAGCTCCGATCTCGCCCCAGAGAGGCCAAAGAGTGAATGTGTGAGTCCATTTGCTCCAGTTATCGGGCTCGCGGTAAAATAAGTGGGGGGACGCCGTCCACCCGCGTGGTACCCCGACTCGAGCCCTGGTGTGCAGGCAAAGTGTCCTATTGGCTTTGCGATATGTGTGAGTTGCTTGACACTCGTTGGCGGGGGATGGCTCGGAGGCCCGTCACCCTGAGGCCCATGTCTCACCACATGGGTCCCTTGTCAATGGCAGCGGTTGTAATGACTATGCGCGCCAGGGTGGGTCTACCTTTCGTCTGGGATTGTGTTTGCGGCCTGGCCCGCTAGGCCAGCTACAGCCTCTGTGTGTTGCATGTGGTGTATCCGGACTCCGGAGGCTGTCATGCATTGTCACTGTTGTCCAGGTCTCGAGTCGGGGTACCACGCAGGTGGACGGCGTCCCCCCACTTATTTTCCCGCGAGCTCGATGACTGGAGCAAATGGAGCCACACATTCACTCTTTGGCCTCTCTGGGGCGAAATCGGAGCTGCTGGTGCACGCGCTGGCTTCTCTGTTGCAATCGCATGTAAGGGGTGGGCGAAGGGAGGCAATAAGTCTGATGGTGCAAGCCACCTTTCGTGACGTCACTTCCTGTCATGACGTCTGCGTCCCCCCACTTCTTATTTAGGACTTGTGCCATGCTGCACACTGAGAATGTGTTGCCTGCGAGATGTGACCAGGAGAAGGGCGCCATGACCTCCCACCCACCAAGCTCCACTGCCATCCCGTGCCCTGGGTAGCCTGTGCAGGTGGACAATGTAGGGGGTACACCTGGAGGACAGGGGATGTGCGTGCCTTGGTAAGGCCCTGGCAGACGCACAGCAGTATCCAGCATGTCCCCATAGGGAGGGCTAATGTCTACACCTGATGCAGCATTGATCGTGTGCCCGCCTGTTGTGCCCACACGAGTTCACATTCATCCCCAGACAGGTGGGCTTTCCAAATACCCAACACAGTGGAAATCTAGCCCTCCGGAATCCTCCCCACACAGTCTGTTTCAACACTGCATGTGTGCACCTACCCGTGCCACCCACCCACCTGGGCCAAGCAGCACTCCCGCTTCACATGCCACATGTGTGTCTTCCACAGTTGTGCTTCTCTCTCAGGGGCGGACCTACAACTGTCCCGTAGCACACAGACAGCACCGAGTCGGACTGGCATCCTGTTTGAATGGTAGGCACCCTCACACATCTACCTGTGACACAGTGGTGGCTGTAATGGCTATTGTGACTGCCATGGCAGTGTTGGTGGCCATGGCAGGGTACACTCACACACATTGCATACGCAGCTTTTCGTGTCACTACTCGGCACATCGGACTGGCCACTGTCCCTGGTGTTGATCAATTTTGCCGCCTGTCTATGTAATCTGTGACTGGATGCTGTTGTTCCTGTAGTCGGTTGTGTCTGTGTAGTTGCTTATTGCAGTTGTTGCTGTGTGTGCATGGTTAAGTGAGGCACATGCCGTGTATGGTACCTCAACAATTGCAATGTCTGGTCTCACATTCCAATGTGTTTTACACGTGGCAGGGACTTCACTTCTTTCAGACTCTGCTACTTGTGTGTGTGATGAAGAAGTATTTTTGTAACACGGATTGTCTGCATGTATTTGGTGGTATTTCTGAGAAAATGTATATGTGTCATGTTTGCATGCAAGCAAAGCACAGGGTGTGAGTCTAGCCACAGGATGACAGGTAGCATGTGGAGAGTATTCGGGTATGTGTGAGCTTACTTGCTGTGTGGCCAGCAGTGTAGGTGTATGTTAATCTTGTGATGAACATTGAGTCTGGGCACATGGCTTACTTTCAATGTGTGCATTTGGGAGGTGTAGGTGTGTGTGGTGTGAGTGGTGTGACTTTGGGGTAGTGTTGGTGTGTGTGTGTGCACTCTGGCAATGTCGACTTCACACATGTGTTACCCAGGCCCATGGTGGGTGTTTGTATCCGTGTTCAGGTCTGTGAATGTGATCACATGTGTGTATTGTATGTTGCACAGTGTGCAGTGTGTGGGTGTGTCCTTGCAGTTCAGGATGACTCCTACTTGATATGTTTTGGACATTGTGTGTCTGCAGGGTGTGTGACTGTCAAGATTGTGCCTTGTTTAATTGAGCATGTATGTGAATTTCTGCAGTTCGTACTCACTGTGCAGTCCTGCCCACCCACACTGATATTGTGTGTGTGTTTTGTCATGCATTGCTGTAGCATGCTTCTTGCGTGGCTCCTACTTTTGCTTGATGAGTGTGATGTCAGACTGTGAAGGTAATTATACACATATGTAGGACTGCGCTTTGTAGTGACCAGGCCGTCAGTGTTAATGTGATGATCTGTTGGGCCACGTCAGAGTCTGACAAGTCAAGGCCCACGACCTGTAGTATTTCACTAGGTCCACTGTGGCGGCAACTCATATGGATTGACATCCAATGACACTAGACTACATGGTCATCTCACGACTCTCGTGTACTTCACACACTCTCATCCTCTCTCATTCGTACTTGTCTTCGAAAAATAATTCTACAGAGTCACATATTTGCTTCAAGGCATGTATTTGGACTTACTTCCTCTGTGATGCAGTATAGTGGACACTATTGGCAGCAAAATGCATGTGGAGGATATACTTAGCATGATTACACATACAAAAGGGGGTACGGGTAGATGTGATTAGTTGTTGACTGTGGAATGAAGGCTTCAGAGTTACAACTGCCTTGCCCTTGCTATGCTAAAGTACATTTGCTAATTACTGAAGAGCTCTAGACTTTGACACAGACAGTATTCATTTTGCCTACCAGACAGCTTGACATCATAGGCACAGTACATCTCAGTTCCATGGTACAGGATTACTACAATAGTGACTCCGACACACCTGCATCAGAGGTGACATCAGAGCATGAGCCTACATGCATGCAGCAGCGTCTCACTAGTTGTTGCAATGTGGTGGCTACTGAACATGACACAATAACTAGGGCCATGTTGTAGGGGGTTGCATTTGTTGTCCATGCAAAAGTCCTGGCACGGAAGTACAGACAAAGGTGAGGTGACAGTTCTCACGTAATACAGCAAACAGATAAGTGTGCACTGACAGGTGCATGTGTCCAGGTGCGCAGAATACATATTATGGCATAGTTGTTCGTGCAGTATTGGCCATGTGGTTACTGTACACAAGTCCCATACCTCTGCCTCCCCCTGTTCATGCAGAGACACGGGATATGGTGAGGAACAGAGTGCATGTCCCGAAAATGTCAGATGTCATGGCAGTGGAGTTGATGGTAAGGTGTTAGTTGCAGATTGTATGGTATAGTTGTTGTACAGCTAACTGCCCACTCCGTGCGAAAGCCAAGCATGGGTACGGTGTTGAACATCAATGTTCAATTGGGGGTATTGAGTCGGGGACCCATGAATTGACAAGTTGTCATGTATGCAATACCTTCCAGCAGGGCATCCATCCCATTGATGGGAAACATGGATGACATCCAATGAAGCGGATGGTGGGTAGCAACGTGTTCGTCGTAAGTTGTCCCTTGTAGAAGCCTGATGGGACATGTTGGATGACATTCGATGAAACTGTGATTCAGAAGACGTTGTGTGGAGGCACACTGGTCCCATTGCAGTGTGTCCCCGATTGCTGCCACATACGCCATGCCCCCATACACTGAACAGATCCTGTCTTGGGCGTCCAGGGGTGCAAACAAGTGTACCAAGTCCGCCTTTGGACATGCCGGGTTGGAGAGACATAAATCCACAGGACAGTGGAACGGACACCTCCGACAGTAGAAAACGGGGATGACGCAGCTGAACATTGCAATGCGGTAAGTTACTCGGTAACTTACATTCAGCATAGCCATATTTGAACAGCCCACTATGTGTAGCAAGCTGTCACTGTACAGCTTGATCTGTCCGGCGTAGTTGAGAAGCAGTGGCGCAACAGCCATTTTGCTACAGGGTGATGTGATGGCGTGCTCCGGCTGCCTGAGTAGTCAGCAGAGTGCAACCTCCGACGATGCTGGGAATTCTGGAATGGATGTACGGCGGCAGGACTTGGGGTATGGCTTGGGCGGAGGACACAGGCCCTCATCCCACATGCTTCAATGAATGGTCAAGGCCAGTGGTGTCTGACTCTTTCCAGATTACTTGCATTTGGCACACATGGAGGAGTGGTATAATTGTATTTTGTGTTATTATTTTTCTTTCATGTTAGGCGCTATCTGCCAGTGGAAGTTTTACTCTGCATGGCTATGTTTGGCTTCTTGTTGGTACAATGGCTCCATTCTCCTGCATAATTTGTTGCAATGTGATTTCAGAGTAGGAATGGAAGGCCATTCAGTGCTATCTGCTCTCCCGTGTGTGGGCAGGACACTCCGTTGCCGCTGTACATTGAGGCTTCTGTGTGGGTGTAATGATTGGGAAAACCTGTTCTCAGGCAGCAGGGTTTTTCTAATTTGTACATTGCATGGCTTGATATTGCGAGCAGGATGGTATAGGTATTTTTGGATGAGACTGGCGTGCCTTTTGCGGACGATGTCCATATTCTGCGCTGTTATGTAGCAGCCGCCGTGTGCTTCTCCATGTTTTGCACACAAGGGTGTGTCTTATTTTGCCATCACATTACTCCCCTGTTTGGGACACTTGTGTGACATCAGGTTGACAACTGTGAGTTGTCGGTTGGGGACATGACTGATGCAGGAAGGCCACGTGACATGTGCCTTCAGGGTGGGGCTGGGGTGTGGGGTGTGTAGTTGTGACCCTGTGGTGTTTGTGTGCAGCCCATGCATGGCGCTGTCGTTGGCCTCTGTGTTGTGCGCATGTGTACCTGCGTCATCGCTGCTGCGCTGCGGTGCCGTGACGGGGACGTCACTTCCTGGTCCCGGGTAGTGGGTGCCCAGGATGTTACGAGTTTTTTCATTTTGACAGGTGGGACATGTGTGGGTACAGTGGTGGATGTGTCCTGTCCACACAGGGGTGTCTGGGGGGGCCATGTACAGTTTTTCCGCCCTTGCATTGTGTACAGTGTTTGCGTGCCCTTGTTGTGTGTCTGCCTACCTGCGTCGTCGTGGCGCGTTCACTCCTAGGTGGTGCATCAGGTAGAGCATGGGGATGGCCTGGAGTGAAGGATTCATCTCTGGGTGGGCCGCCTTTTTAGTCTCCGTACTGGACAGTCGGGTTTCCGCCTTGGTGTCTCGTGCGGTGTCTCTTTGCCGGTGAGGCTGTTTGGTTGTGGCATCGTAATTTGTACGCCGGGCGGTACGTCATTTCGTCGGACGGTGTGTCTCCATTGGCTCGCGCCGCTACGTAGACGGGCGCAGTTTGATGGCGGGCGGCGTCGCAGACTTACGGGCGGTGTTTGCCTGACTTTTCACATCCTAATTTTGCGGGTGTGTGGGCCGTTGCTGGCGGACGGTAACTAGCGGTTTTTGCCTCCGACAGCACGGCGGTAGTGCTTCCGCCCGACATCGTAATGGGCCCCTAAGATCTTTAAATTTACATGTCACTGCCAGTCTTATCAAAATAGCAACATATTGCGCAACCGACTCTCCTGGTTCTTGTGCACGTGAAAAGAACTTACGTCTCTCCACCACAATGCTGAGCTTTTTGCCATAATTCTCTTCTAAAGCTGATAAGGCTTCCTCATAAACATCAGTTTCATCACCTGAACCATCTGCTTCTCTAATTGCAGGTTTAGGTAAAGTCTTTAATACTTTTCTTCTCTCGACACCTAAGCAATTTTTTTATATGGCTAACTTTCTTTTTACAACGTACACATCGCCCCCAATCGCTTCAACGTATGTGATGAATGATTCTTTCCAATCATCCCAATCCATTAGGTTTGATCCTGGTTCTTGCAAAAAAATAGGTGGTGGAGGAATGTTTTGTATTGCCATATTTTTTATATATTTTTTCTTTTATTTCTAAGGTACTCAGGCAACAAGGAATTGTGTTTAATATTTTCCTAAAATTAATTCTGAATAAAATATTAATTCTACCTATTTAACCATGAAAGTTAGCACAATACCAAGGGAAACATAAGATAACACTCTACACTGCACTTGTCTGGCACATCCATCAAATCACACCGATTAGTCACAAATTAGGATCAAGGGGCCAGATGTATCAAAGGGTTTCACCCATTCTGTGTCTATGGGAAAATGTGTTCATACATATGACCTAAGATGACTACAATCACAACATACCACAGGCAGTGTGCCCGTCACTGATGCCTCACCGCAGCTGGCTGTAAGCGTCAATTCTCCAAATGCTGCGTGCTCCACTGTCTCTAGTCACTAGGATACGACAGGCGGTGTGGCCATCACCGATGTCTCACTGCTGCCGATAGTCACTAGAATACGACAGGCGGAGTGCCCATCACCGATGTCTCACTGCTGCAGACTGTATGCTCTTCTCCAAATACTGCGTGCTCTGATGTGCTGGCTCTTCAACCGCACCACAATTGCTAATGAACGTTGCAGTAACCCTTGTTGCTGCCCCACATCAAAATGGCGGCATGCACGGCGTCCTCACATCACCCAGCAACCAGGTCGTTGCTCATATGCAGCAGTACGCGGCGCCGCACAGAGCAGTACGTGGCGTCGGAATACCCACAGCGTCAGCAATTGTGGAACAGGAACTCTATGTTGTCACCAAGACAAAGATCACCTGCAGCGAGTCTTCACATCAAGGAGTGCCCTCACGACCGCTTTCGGGAACACCTTCATGCTGCCTGCAGGGTTCCCATGGAACCGTGAGCGGAATACAAACGGTGAGATGTGTACAATTGAACTCTAAAGATCTCTAACCCTAATAACACGCTTTTCTTTAAAAAAATTATTTAGCACCACAGTCTCTCACCAGCAATACCAGAGATGCTCTCCTCTGGGTTATGGAAAAGATTCCAATCGCAGCGCTTCATCGGTCATGGCTGGGGTCATAAATGTTCAGTTGTTTTTAACGTAATCTCTGTCAGTACATTTCAAAACAACTCCGCGGGTTTGCAATATTTCCTGCTTATGCTCTTGTCACTCTCACTTTGTGCAATTTTATCCATCAATTTGACATGCTACACTTACCAGTACAACAAGCAGTCTCCCAGGGGCTATTGTTCCCAAACTGATATTTCAGCAGTTAATGATACAGTCCCATCACCTGGATGAGTCTTCTTCTTGAATGGCATCCCATTCTCATCGCCATTTTTAAGAAGGAAGGACACCTTCTTTAGTAGCATATTCCTTTATTTTAGATATCTGGAACAGCCCCCAGGAGCTCAATAGATCAGCTGCCAACCGTGCTCTGGA
Organism: Calotriton arnoldi; assembly: GCA_963921515.1. NCBI lineage: Eukaryota > Metazoa > Chordata > Amphibia > Caudata > Salamandridae > Calotriton > Calotriton arnoldi. The sequence continues at coordinate 316,731 of CAWUFW010010248.1, read as the reverse complement.
CTTCTTAATCTCCCTCTTGCATTCCAGAACCCGGAAGTCCAGAGCCTGGCTGCATCATAACATAGCAACAGTATCCCAGGGCAATACAATACTGCACATGACATACACCAATGCAATACTAGGGTATAACAGATATGTTCAGAGCAGGATGGCAGAGCACGGTAAATGTTTGCTCCAAGGGTTTTTGATCAACTACCTCAGGCTTTTACTACTCCTCATGGAAAGTACTGAGCACTATGGAGACTCAGCTATGAATGAAGCCTCAACTTGAAGTGAGAGCAGGACTCTCCCAGGTAAGGCTGCCCATGAAAATAAGAGCTAAAGAATGATGATGGATTAAACCCAGATCAGTTGACTGGGGGTGAGTGTTTGATTTGCTCTAACGCTCCGTCCATCATCCCCTTTGGTATCATTTTGTTCGCCCTAAGTTGGCAGGGTATGCCCAGACGTGGGTCCCTTGCTCCCTTTGCAACTGGATTCAAGATAGCCTGGCTGATGAGGGTTTTGAACCCGAAACCGGTCCCAGGATGCTTGTTTCCGGTCCAGGGAAGACATGGCTTGGCAGTTCGGGCTGGACTGTTCCCATGAGGCACAGGGTCAGACTGATTTGCATATGGCCATGTCTGAACTGGGGTGGTGGAGTGAGCTAAAGAATGATGATGGATTAAACCCAGATCAGTTGACTGGGGGTGAGTGTTTGATTTGCTCTAACGCTCCGTCCATCATCCCCTTTGGTATCGCTTTGTTCGCCCTAAGTTGGCAGGGTATGCCCAGACGTGGGTCCCGTGCTCACTTTGCCACTGGATTCAAGATAGCCTGGCTGATGAGGGTTTTGAACCCGAAACCGGTCCCAGGATGCTTGTTTCCGGTCCAGGGAAGACATGGCTTGGCAGTTCGGGCTGGACTGTTCCCATGAGGCACAGGGTCAGACTGATTTGCATATGGCCATGTCTGAACTGGGGTGGTGGAGTGAGCTAAAGAATGATGATGGATTAAACCCAGATCAGTTGACTGGGGGTGAGTGTTTGATTTGCTCTAACGCTCCGTCCATCATCCCCTTTGGTATCGCTTTGTTCGCCCTAAGTTGGCAGGGTATGCCCAGACGTGGGTCCCTTGCTCACTTTGCCACTGGATTCAAGATAGCCTGGCTGATGAGGGTTTTGAACCCGAAACCGGTCCCAGGATGCTTGTTTCCGGTCCAAGGAAGACATGGCTTGGCAGTTCGGGCTGGACTGTTCGCATGAGGCACAGGGTCAGACTGATTTGCGTATGGCCATGTCTGAACTGGGGTGGTGGAGTGAGCTAAAGAATGATGATGGATTAAACCCAGATCAGTTGACTGGGGGTGTGTTTGATTTGCTCTAACGCTCCGTCCATCATCCCCTTTGGTATCGCTTTGTTCGCCCTAAGTTGGCAGGGTATGCCCAGACGTGGGTCCCTTGCTCACTTTACCACTGGATTCAAGATAGCCTGGCTGATGAGGGTTTTGAACCCGAAACCGGTCCCAGGATGCTTGTTTCCGGTCCAGGGAAGACATGGCTTGGCAGTTCGGGCTGGACTGTTCCCATGAGGCACAGGGTCAGACTGATTTGCATATGGCCATGTCTGAACTGGGGTGGTGGAGTGAGCTAAAGAATGATGATGGATTAAACCCAGATCAGTTGACTGGGGGTGAGTGTTTGATTTGCTCTAACGCTCCATCCATCATCCCCTTTGGTATCGCTTTGTTCGCCCTAAGTTGGTAGGGTATGCCCAGACGTGGGTCCCTTGCTCACTTTGCCACTGGATTCAAGATAGCCTGGCTGATGAGGGTTTTGAACCCGAAACCGGTCCCAGGATGCTTGTTTCCGGTCCAGGGAAGACATGGCTTGGCAGTTCGAGCTGGACTGTTCCCATGAGGCACAGGGTCAGACTGATTTGCATATGGCCATGTCTGAACTGGGGTGGTGGAGTGAGCTAAAGAATGCTGATGGTTTAAACCCAGATCAGTTGACTGGGGGTGAGTGTTTGATTTGCTCTAACGCTCCGTCCATCATCCCCTTTGGTATCGCTTTGTTCGCCCTAAGTTGGCAGCGTATGCCCAGACGTGGGTCCCTTGCTCACTTTGCCACTGGATTCAAGATAGCCTGGCTGATGAGGGTTTTGAACCCGAAACCGGTCCCAGGATGCTTGTTTCCGGTCCAGGGAAGACATGGCTTGGCAGATCGGGCTGGACTGTTCCCATGAGGCACAGGGTCAGACTGATTTGCATATGGCCATGTCTGAACTGGGGTGGTGGAGTGAGCTAAAGAATGATGATGGATTAAACCCAGATCAGTTGACTGGGAGAGAGTGTTTGATTTGCTCTAACGCTCCGTCCATCATCCCCTTTGGTATCGCTTTGTTCGCCCTAAGTTGGCAGGGTATCCCCAGACGTGGGTCCCTTGCTCACATTGCCATTGGATTCAAGATAGCCTGGCTGATGAGGGTTTTGAACCCGAAACCGGTCCCAGGATGCTTGTTTCCGGTTTAGGGAAGACATGGCTTGGCAGTTCGGGCTGGACTGTTCCCATGAGGCACAGGGTCAGACTGATTTGCATATGGCCATGTCTGAACTGGGGTGGTGGAGTGAGCTAAAGAATGATGATGGATTAAACCCAGAACAGTTGACTGGGGGTGAGTGTTTTATTTGCTCTAACGCTCCGTCCATCATCCCCTTTGGTATGGTATGAAAATAAGAGGGCAGGCAATGCAAGAACTCAAGATCTTGTGATCTGGTCGGAACACCGCAAATGTATTATTTGGATAACAAGATCCAGAGGGAATTTTGCATATTGCGAGAGACTAGAGCAGCACTCTGTCCTCTCCTGCGGGGGTCTGTGGTCTGGAGGGTGTAGGGGAAACAAAGGAAGTCATCATGGGTGGGACAAAGGTGTGATGTTCCCGAATGCAGGTCCCAGGCAAGAGAAAAACCCCAAAGGTTATGACAGCAACATTCATGAAATATTAGCCCATATTATATACAAGAAGAAACCAGCGCTACCCCTATGAATGGATGGCTACCTGATAGGAACATGTCCGATATTTTTTATTATTTTTATCGAAATTTGCATACACATTTCAAAGATAATATCACGTCCTAAGCTTTGCTTACAAGCCTTCTGTGAGCTTCTGTAGTGCCCCCCACCCCACATTTACCTGCATCGGTCTCATTTCCTAGTCTTCTCTTACATGAAGATAATCACACATTCCAGCAAGTTGCCCTCTAATCAAACAAATGGAAAGCTCTTAATCGGAAGAACATGTCGTTTTTTGACTTTTTTTTCCCCATGTAGTATAGTAATGATAGCCAGACAGATTGAAAATGATCTTGGCCTTTAAGCAAACATCTGCTCAATGTTTCCATTGCCGAAGTGTCCCACACATGAGGAATCGCAATTTTAATATGGATGGATCAAGAATAAGTGAGAAATTAATGCCCAGGGCTACTCCTCTGTTTCTACACTGATTAAATGTGTGGAAGTAATTGATAGACAGTGCAATAAATCGATACAGCTAGTTTGGGATGGTAAAAAAAAAACAGGTGTAGTGGTTGGAAATGGAGAAACAGTTCTCTTGCGTAAAAACATGAACGCAAAACTAAGCCATCGTCACCTTCTAGATTTAAACATAATAACTGTTTAGCACATTTACTGAATGGACATATTTTTCTAGTTTTTTTTAATTCCATGACACATTTAGTTTGAAATTAGGTCCTGAGCTTTCATTTAGCAAATCGATGTGTTCCTGGTGTTGTAGTGTTCATTTGCTTCACGTACCAATGACTTTGAGAACTAAAGTCAGGGCAGAATACTCAATGGTTAGTATAGATGGAGCAATTTGGCACACCTTTATGTGTCACATGTCAGTATTAAGTAAATGAAGGTGTTGAATTGCAGCGGTGTATGTTCATGTTTACAGCAAAGGGGGGAGGACTGAATGGGCATGCACAGAGGGTTGCATTATTAGTCAGAGTTGATTAGTCCAAAAACGGCAGTGATTGAATGGACAGTAAGGGTCTTATTACGAGTTTGGCAGTGCTCCTGCGGCTCCGCTACCGCTGCACTGGCAGGAGGACGGCCAAGCCTGTGGTGCGCCCACTCGCCGGATTATGAGTTTAATCCAGGGCGGGAGGGCGGTGCTGCAGCAGTCTCACAGCTGAGTTAGACTCATAGGAGAGCCTTAATAGCAGACCGCCGTCATGACAGCACTCTGCAGCACGTTCCTGCACGGTGTGGCATTCACGCCACACTGAGCTGGAACGGGGTGCAATTCCAAGGGGCGCAACATGTGCTCCCCCGCATGCAGTCCCAGGCCAAGAAGCGGCACCACCACCATGAAATGGGCAGTTGAAAAGCAACTCAGAATATGCCCTGTGGTGCCACAGAGGCACCACCAGCATATTCCTGTCCCTTACCACTGTGCCACCGCTGCGGGATCCTGGATACCAGCGGAGGCGGCAGTCCTGTGGTGGTCTGACCGCCACACTCAAAATACTGTGGGCGGACCCACTCTGGTGGCAGTGGTTGGCCCAACACCGTGAGTACAGTGGTCCTAGGAACGCCGTACTCATAATAAGGCCCTAAGTCTGAGGTATACCATCACCCAGTAGAAGTCATTTCTCCATTAAGAGGCCAAGGATCGGCTAGGCATTAACACCGTTCTTTCCTTGCTTCATCTACTTTGATTTCATCCGCAAATGATCAAAATAGATTTCCTTAATTTAGAAAAAAAAAAAATTCAGTAACTATATTAAATTCCTAACAGTTAAGAGCTCTTAAAGCTAGTTGAATCTATAACGTCAAAAGGAAAGAGCATTGGCAACACCATAGGCCTAGCCTTGAGAAGCTGGTGCAATGATTACTTTTTTATTTTTTATTGTAAGCACATGCCGCAAGGAAAAGTAAACATGTGCCACATAAATATGGCAGCCAAATGTTATAAAAATGTTAAATTGAAGCCATCACATATGTTGACAGCAAGGGTGCTTCCTAGCAAGCAGGTTTAATTTAAACAGATAGATAGATAAACACTTTTAGTGCAGAGAAAATGTGCCATTGGCTTTGAATTACTGTAACATGAAGACAGTGTACAAACACACATCAATGACTGACAAAATAGAAAAGAGTACTGAATTGAAAGAAAAAACACCGGCAAAGTAAAGTATAGACCCACCATCTCTAGCACTGAAGAGCATTGATTGAGAGGGATCACTGACAGAATATCGACAACAGAAATATCGACCTACAGAAATATCGTGACAAAAATATCGTTGTCAAAAATATCGACCTCCTATCTTCATAATGGTAAGTACAAAAATATCGAAAAAAATATTGTTGTTAAAAATATCGAAGTAGAAAATATTGTTTTTTATATGTATAAAAAATAATGTAAAATAAATTAAATAATACATTTAACTTAAAAAATTTTTTTAGATTTATTTGTATATTTTAACAATTATAAGTAATAAATGTAATGTAAAAATAAATTAAACTTGCATATTAAAAATATAATATATATATATTTACTTAAAAATAATTAATAAATAATAATTTTAATGAATTATAAAAAGTTAGAAATATATAAAAATTTATAAATAAATATATATATATATATATATATACATACACCTGTAACATAAAAAAGAATATATATTATAAATTATAATATTAAAATATGTAATTTTTTTTAAACCTACACTTTGCACTACATTGACTGCAACAGTAGGGAAAGTGTTGGATAGCGGAGGAGAAAAAATTACTATTCCCACTCCAATAACTGCAACAGTAGGGAAAGTGTTGGATAGCGGAGAGGAATAATTTACTATTCCCACTCCAGCGAGTGTAACAGTAGGGAAAGTGTTGGATAGCATAGGGATAAAAATTACTATTCCCACTCCAGCAAGTGCAACAGTAGGGAAAGTGTCGGATAGCGGAGGGGAATAATTTACTATTCCCACTCCAGTGAGTGCAACAGTAGGGAAAGTGTTGGATAGCGTAGTGGTAAAAATTACTATTCCCACTCCAGCGAGCGCAACAGTAGGGAAAGTGTTGGATAGCGGTGGGGATAAAATTACTATTCCCACTCCAAAGAGTGCAACAGTAGGGAAAGTGTTGGATAGCGTAGGAGTAAAAATTACTTTTCCCACTCCAGTGAGTGCAACAGTAGGGAAAGTGTTGTATAGTGTAGGGATAAACATTACTATTCCCACTCCAGCGAGTGCAACAGTAGGGAAAGTGTTGGATAGCGCAGGGGTAAAAATTACTATTCCCACTCCAGCGAGTACAACAGTAGGGAAAGTGTTGGATAGCAAAGGGGTACAAATTACTATTCACACTTAAGAAAATTCAAATTTAAAAACAAACAAAATATCAACTACTATACAACATATAATAAAACACCCAAAAACAAAACATATCTATTATACATTTTTACAAAGCATAGAAACATATAATATTGTAAAAAAAATATAAAATTTACATAAAAAGATTATTTTTTTAATTTTAAAAAGAAATTATGAAACAAATAAATATTTTGTAATAGAAATTAATTGTAATCTAAAAAAATAATTATTACATAAATGTAAAAAAATTCCTACCCTATAACACCACACAATTTACAACACAAATCTAAATTAAATAAAAAAGTGTACCTCCATAATTAACACAATTAATTATCAATTTAAAAATTATTAATAAAAACATATTTAAAAAGGTCAAAATTATTGTAGTAACCAAACATTACAGCTATGCAACATAAATCCCCAAACAAAAATAACAATTACCAAAAATATTTAACAATTAATAAATAAATATTAATGATCAAGTAATGATTAATTAATGTAAACTAAATTACTTTCCACCATCTACCCCAATAAACACCATAACACACACCTAAAAATATTCACATAATTTGCATTAATAAATTCATATCAATGAACAACAAATAAGTAATTAATTTAAAAAAATTACTGCCCACCATTTCCCACTATAAACACCACAACTCACACATCAAAATTATTACACAAATGACAAAATTAAAATGTAGTTAATTAATTAGCATCAATTAACAAAGAATTAATTAATTAAAAATAAATTACCTCCCATCATATTACCCTATAAATGCCACCAACAATTTCGTAAGAAATTATACAATTAACATAATCAATTAACAATTAATTAATTAATAACAATTAACAATAAAAATATAAATACTTATTAATAAATTAATTCACACAATTAACGCAATAAATAATTAATAAATATTATATAAAAAATCATATTACATTTATTAAAATTAAATTACTTCCCACCCTACTCCCCTATCAACCCACAACCCACTCCTAAAGAAATCACACAATTAACATAATTACCAATTAATTAATAATAATTAATAACAAATTAATAAGTAATTAATAATACATTATTTTCCACAATTAACAATATAAAATATTAAATAAATAAATATTAATTATGAAAATATATTAACAATGTAATTATAATTAAATTACTTCCCACCCAACACATCTACCAATTAATTAATCAATAAAAATTAACAGCCAATTATTAGTTAATTAATAATAAATTAATTACCATAATTAACACTATAAAATCAAAATTAAATAAATACTAATAAATCAAAATTAATATTCAATTTATTATAATTAAATGACTTCCCACCCTATTCCTCTATAAACCCAAAACCCGCTACGGAACTAAAACGCAAAATTTTGTTAAAATAAAATTAATATTCAATTTATTATAATTAAATTACTTCCCACCCTATTCCCCTATAAACCCATAACCCGCTACGGAACTAAAACGCAAAATTTTATTAAAATAAAATTAATAACTTCTAAAAATTTAACACATACATTAAAAAAAATGCAATACTTAGACAAAAAAATATAGCACATACATTTAAAATACATACTAAAATACATAACACTAACTAAAAAAATTATATTTTTAACAACTATATTTTTGCAAACAATATTAATGACTTTGATATTTTGGAAAACGATATTTCTTGCCTTAAACTCGATATTCTTGACCACGATATTCTGTCAGTCGATATTTCTGTATCATGATATTTTGCACTCGATATTAGTGCAAGTCGATATTTCCTACTCAATATTCTGACTGTTTACCGTTCTCTGGTTCCCAGCTGTTTGCAGATAGGAGTTATCCACATTCTTTTAGGGTCAGAATATTATTTACAGCTAAAGAGGACATGGGCGACTGATTCAGTGGGAGCAGCACAGCAGGGACAAGTCTTGCTCTGGGCTGTGTTGCAAAACCATGAGTTTGAAAAAGAGTGCAGAGGAAGTGAACCATACCTAAATTGAATATAGAGCTTTCTATCTGTAGGTGATTCAATGATATCAAGATAGCCTTCTAGTAACACTGCGATTTAAAATCAACAAATTCCTCTGTTAATCTGCCCAACTTACTATCCCTAGTCTCGTTCTGGGCTACCCAATCCTAGTACATAGCTTTTACTTGCTTCTTTGTGGGCGGGCCTAGATGATTGGTGCTTCCCCACTGTCCCTTTACCCCAATACTATCAAGTAGGCTTTTGACATTTCTGATCCAACCTATCTTATTGAATCTATCTAGGATGCAAACTTCATCTAAAACTGAAGCATACAAGTACAGTTAAGGAGTCAAAACCAATCTCTGCTGGAATAGTAGTGGGCAAAGGTTTGCTAGATCTTTGTTAGATTTGACACCCATGTCCAGTTTAAGGGGATATAGTGGTGTGCTTTGGGAAAGTAACACTAAGGGGCCCATTAGGATGGCGGGCGGATCGCCCCCGCCGGGCCGGCGGCAGCCACCGCTGGCCTGGCGGGGGCGATCCGCCCGCCATCCTTCCATGATTGACCACCGCCACATTAGGATGGCTGGGGGGTCCGCGGTGGACGGGAAGACCGTCCGCCGCTTTTCCACCGGTCGACTCGTCGACCGGGCGGAAAACTGCCACAATATGGTGGCGGTGTCTGTAAGACACCGCCAACCATATCATGATGCCTGCGGTGAATCGCCTTTCCATGGCGGTGTTGCCGCCATGGAAAGGCATGCAGTTTCTGCTTTTGGGGGCCTGTTGCGGGCCCCCAGGGTGTTGGGGAGGTGGGGGGTTGCACATGGGGGGTACCTATGGTACCCCCCTCATTGCCATGCACTACGTGGCAGACACCACGTGGTGCCTGCCATGTAGTGCATGGCAATGCCGTGCACAGTCCTCTCAAATTGAGAGCGGGTCTGCAGCCAGCAGATCCACCCGCAATGTGAAAGGCACAGGATGCGCCCGCCAGTGTGGCGGGCGCATCCTAATACACATGGCGGGACCGCCACAACTTCGGCGGTCGGTCCCTAGCTCCGTTACGGTGGCGGGCAGACTTTGTCCGCCCGCCTTCGTAATAGGCCCCATAATTCCTTAGAAACTTGTTCTCCGTCGTTGTCAGGTCGATCAATCTTTCGAGTCCTTACAACTCGGCCCCGTAGAGGGCATAGCTCACGGCCTTGCTTTTATAAATCTCTAAGGCAGGTGCAACGTGTTTAGTGTGTGAGCGGCAGTGTTCCTTCCTTAGCGCCCCAACTATTTGCTTGAACTTTAGGTTTGCCTTTGATAGATGTTGCTTCCAGGACATGCCTTCGGACAATTTGATACCCAGATATTCAAAGCTATTCTCCCTTTCTAATGTAATATTGTTAAGGGTGAGACGCCCTTTATATGATTTATGGGGGTTCAGCATCATAAGCTTTGTCTTGGTGGTATTAATTTCTAGGCCTCTCCCATCACAAAAAGCCTTGAACTGATTTAATAGTGTCTGGAGGCCCTCAGGTGTTTGTAAGACGAGGAGGGTGTCGTCTGCAAAGAGAAATGTTGCAATTTTTTCCTGCCCTATTGTAGGTGCATCCACTAGGATCCTAATAGATGGTCAACAACTTGGTTGATGTATAAGGAAAATAGCGTTGGGGCCAGGCGCAACCTTGCCGGACCCCCCCTGCTGATATTAATGGGATCAGTAACTTGACCCTGATCACCCCAACTTATCCTGGCATGGTTATCCTCATGGAGGTGAACAACCAGTGTCAAGATTTCTAATGGCATCCCCATGTCCTTCAGTAACTGCCAGAGCATGTTGTGAGGCACAAGATCGAAGGCTGACTTCAAATGTACGAAAGCTATGTATAGACTCCCTTTGCCCAGTATCACCACCTTCCAGTAAAGGAGGATGAATTGGAAAACCTGGTCAATTGTTCCTGTTTTCTGCCGGAATCCCACCTGGTAAGGAGACAGAATATTATTGTCAGCCATCCACTCCTGCATCCTCACCAGGCGGGTACGACAGAATACCTTCTGGATACAGTCAATAAGGCTAATGGGCCTGTAGTTGATCAGATTATTCCTTTTGCTTTTTTGAAAACAGAAATAATTCCGCTCCCTTCCATGAATCAGGAATAGAGGCACCCCCATGTGATGGCATTTGAGAGTGCCAGTATATAGTCAGCCCAGTTATCTTTGTTGTAACAAATTTGATCTCCTGGTATTCCTTCAGGTCCAGGTGCTTTAGCTGGAACAATGGCCTCAATTGAGGACACAATTTCATTCTGAGTAAAAAAGAACCTTACTTCTAATTAAGTGTAGATCAACATGGGGAGTCAACATGGTAGGACAGATGTAAGTAGAGTAGAGAGCACCGAAGTGCTCCTGCCAGGCGGTAGCTGAGATATTATTGGCTATTGTGGGCTGATTTTCCATGCCCCCCTCCCGATGAGGGCCCAAACTTTTTTAAGATCTTTATGGGAGCATGCCTCACCAATTTGTCTCCACTTGTCCCAAACCCTCTTGGCCCTAGCTAAAGCTAATTTATAGGACCTCCTTAGCTCTCGTATCAGGGTCGTATTCTCAATTTTAATTGCCTTTGCAAGTTGGCGTCTTAATGATCTGCAATCACATGAGTACCAGGGATTCTGTTTAATTTCCCCCTGCATAAATTTTGAACACTGAAAATGGTCAACAAAGTTAGAAGCTAGCTGTGCAAAATAGTTTGTGTGAAGCTCACTAAAACTTTCATTGCCTTTTCTGTCATATGGGCTAGATTGGAGCTCGTTCAAGTGGGCTACTAATTCCTGCTTGATGTTGCTAAGTTTATTCTCATCCCCCAGGACCATAGGCCATTTGAGACGACGTGTAACATCAGTGGTTAACAGCTCCTTTGAGATCATTTTACTATTTGGGACACCTGGTGGATCACCCCATGGGGAATCTAGACTCAAGCTTAGTGGGTTGTGGTCGCTATCAATACTTTTGGCTACAGTCATATCAATTAAAGTTGGCCACAGCCTAAGGTCCACCAAGATGTAGTCAATACGACTTGCTCCGGTCGGGCCAATAAAGGTCAAATGTACTCCTCCGTCTGAATTTCTTCTCCCATTAGTAGCTCTTAGCATATATTCTAGTGCTAATGCATTTAGTTGTATGGCTGTGTGTGACCATACAAGAACTATCACAAGTATTTGTGAGATGAATGGATATGGTCAGATCTGAGATCCTTTGTGTGAACAAGAGCTGTTTGTTTCCAATTTAAAGGTAAGCTGCTTCTAGAGCATTTGGATTGTGGGTGGATGTTAGTCAGCACATAGCCAGAGTTCAAACTTTCTGGTTACATATAAGGAAGGTGCACTCCAATAATGTGCTACTTACCAGTGATCTTCACTACTTTGATTGCCATTCCTCATCCCAATATTTACATCAGTGAGGTGTGGTGTGTCCTCCTCCCTCAGTCACCATTTGATCTAGCTGAACCAATCCTAACCCTCCTCATGCATTACCTCTTCAGCCCTTCCTCACCCTCATCCCCATCCTTACATCAAAGCAGTAAGCTGAAGACCCAATCCAGAACCAGCCACAAAAAACGCATGCAACTTAAAAAGCACCTGGAAGGAGCCCTAAATCAGCAAAAGAAATGGAGAAGTAAGGGAAGGTTGCATGCACAGCCGTTAGCCCACCAGAAATCATCAAACACCCATATTCCACAAGACCAAAAGTCCAATAGCAGCTGTAGTCCAACCAGGCCAACAAATCACCAGATAGAAGACCAGAGGATGAGATAAAGTAGGAGCATATCATCTTTACTGCACTACAGGCATGTAGTTGAACTCGGACTGAAAGATTCACAAAAGGAACCATACAAAATGATCCCATCAACCAAAATAAAGTCCTTAGGAGAAAAGGACACCAAGCCCACAGCCAAGATACAATGCCTAGAAACCTGAGACAGGATGCAGGGTGTGTGAAAGCACCACCAGACACAATAAAGAGAATCCCACCAAGAGGCCACCATCTTCAACCACAGATGGAAGCAAAATAGAAGCCTAAGAACCAGAAGAAGTCAAAAGGGCCAAGGCAGACCAACCTGGCAGGGATAGAGTATAGAAGCAGAGCTGGAAGCCAAACATGGGGGCCAGACAGTACCCAGGTGCCCTCGAGAAAGCTGTGATGGGAACAAAAGGGTGCCAAATGAACCTAGCAAGCAAAGCCCAATCACAACAGAGAGCAGAACATTAGGAAACAGGAGTAACAATTGACTAAGAGAAATAATGCCACCATGCTCCTTACTTCTCTACCAATCACAGAAGAGAAGGAAGGGGAGGGAGCAATTCTCTAGCAAGTTAAGAGGATCATAAAAGGGTCCAGACCCCACCTCCCTTTTGGGTGAAACGGAAAGAGTCATTGGGACAACAAGACAATGGAAGCACCCTGATGAGCCATTAACACTAACAATAAGCAACTTACTCAACAGGAAGATTAAGTGGCATCAATGAAACCCTTGCAGAAACCAAAGCAACTAGATGCTACTCCTCAAAGGGGTATGCTTGACCAGAAAGAGAGACATCCTGGGCACCAACACACCGCTACATGCACAAGGACCAGCATAGAACAAAAATTGGGAGCAACCCACAAAGAATAAAAATTAGGACAAATTCCCAGACCAGGAACATGCACTCAAGATACCTGGCCTAGCATATCAAGTAGTAAGTCAATCCATTTAGGACCCAAGACGAAAACGTCAAAATCCCTTGACACCATTTATAAAGGGAGAAGGAAAAGAAAAGACAATGAGAACAGAATTATGAAATACTACCAAAGCCTGCCCAGAAAAAAGACCAAAGGAACAAGGTCCAAGAGAAGGATCTTAGCAGGCAAAAGATTCTAACAGGCAGAAGTCAACTCCCAAGCCAGAAGCACCATAGGGAGAATTTGGCAAGTCACAGAGGGCATAGTCACCAAACATCACTGCAACCTCCAGGACAAAGTCTAAGAGAGTGAAACCCACGAAAAAGATCCCAGAAAACCAAAGGTAACCCCAAAGCCTCACAAGGCCATCAAACCTTGTCCCAAAAGTCCTAGTGTAAAGACCAATGAAACAAGTGCCCCACAAAGAATGCACCAAAAAGGCAGAAGTCAAACCCCCTAAGCCCATCCCAGCAATGAGAATAAGGAAAGCCATGATGGTCAAAGTCATTAAACCTTTTCCTAAAGGACCCAGAGGAAAAGTTCAGAGAGATGAAAGATACAATGAAAGAGCCATGAAGGCAAGCTCCATAACCCAGTAAGGCACGCAAGGAAAGCCATTGTGGCCAGATGCACTAAAACTAATGTTAGAAAATCTCAGAGTACGGATTAAGGAGACGAGGGCCCCAAAAAAAGAGAAGCAGGCAACAGGTAATCCCCAACCGTTAAGCCCAGCAGGGAGCACAAGGGAAGCCACTGTGGCAAGAGTCACAGATCTCACAGTTGGAAATTACTATCTTTTCCGTGGTGTATCCACAGATTTTTGCTTTGACTGTTTTTGTTAGCTGTAGAATTCTGTGCTGTACACTTTACCCCTACTAACTAGAGGTAAAGTGCCTTTGCTTCATCTTTCAACCAGATGAAATTGGCATGCCCTAATTAGCAAAGTTATTGTACATATAAGCCCCTATTATATGGTGAAAAGGTGTGCCTAGGACCTGTAAGTTAAATGTCATAAGTGGACTGCAGCAACCATTGTGCCACTCACTAAAGTGACAGTGTAAACCTGACTGCAGGCCTACCCTCTGTATCCTAGCTGTGCAGGTTCAAACTGAAGATTCAACCTCACAAAATAGCCCCTTTTAACAGGGCTAAATCTTCCCTTTAAATATTATTAGAACATTGGAATGTTGGGAGCTCCATTGAAGACAATGGAGTGCTCCGGGTTTATAATGGCTGGTATAAGCCCGGAGCTCCAACATTCCAATGCTTCTTTGTGGCTGTGAACAAAGGCTTAAGGGAGCCTGAGGGGATTTCAATCCCCTCGCGCTCCCTGAAGCCTTTGTTTAATTTGTTAGAACATTCTGCCCTCTAGTGGCACTCAACATTCCAATGTTTGTCTTTTTGTTTCTCCATTTTTAATTTAGACCATTCTACCCTTAGTGGGTGGAATGTTCTAATAGCCTTATAGCCCTTCTGCCTCAGGCTATACCAGTTGTTAAAGGCCCTCTCCCTCGTTATAGGCCCTCGCCTGTGGCTCGGGCCTATAACTCGGGATCAGGGCCTTTAACAACTGGTATAGCCCTCGGCAGCGGGCTATAAGGCTATAATAAGTCACTCCTAAGTAGTCCTTAATGCCCATATGGCAGGGTGCATGCTATTTAAAAGTAGGACATGCAAAAGTTTAATGTTGCACGTGCCTCTATAGTGAAAAGGCCTTAAAAGCTATTCTCACTGTAGCAAAGCTGATGTTTGTTGGAATACATTGGAGTGCCATGTTAGATGTTGGGGGACACTGGGATTACCATAGTACTCTTTCCACACACACACCCAACCCTTAGAGTTTAAGTTTAGTGAGCTTGAAGACTTTTGCCATCTTGAAAATGCCCAGAGTAGGTAGCGTTAGCTCCAAGAACATTTATCCTATTTCTTAGAGCATCCCAGAGGAATCATTCCCACCCAATAGCTTTTGTAAAGCACAAATGTGGCATCTCCAGGCACCCACTTCAGAACACTCATGGACCTGTGAAAGATCAGAAGAGGACTGAACCTGCTGCCTGAGAAGAGCTCTAACGTAGTGGACCTGCTCTCCCTCTGGTACACAGGACAAGGAAGTTGACTCCAAGCGTTATGAGGCTGACCTCCTGTTTGAGCTACAGGAATACAAGAGACATTTCCTACAACTGCCCACATGACCAGTGTCAACTGGTCCTGGACTGAACCATGCTGTTGCCTCCCCTGAGGTGCTGAGGGGGTGCTTTAGAAGTACACTCCTGAGGTGGATTGGGACTTGCCTAGAGTGAACTGGTTGGTGTATCCAACCCGCATTCCATAACAGTCACCATCAAATTGCGCTTAGGTCCTATTCTACTGCAACCAATGACAATCATTGACACTCTGTGCTTCTGAGAGCTATTTTTACTTTAAAAACAACTGAAATAAGGATAGTCAAGAGCTTCTTTTGCCCCTGACAGTCTTTAGTGACATTAGATATTTTACTCTCAGTACTCCATGGGTATGAAGTGGTTCAACAATGGGTTTCCTATTGAAGTCTTTTTGACTTTTAGCCCATGGTTGCAGTTCAAATTCCACTGTTAGGAGTTGGACCATAGGTCACCTGCAACCTCAGAAAGAGCAAAGAAGGCAATTATGAGTATCCAGAATCTTCAGCTTTGGAGAGAGAGCTCAGGTTCGTACATGAATCCTGGCAGCCAGGATTATAATACCAGCAAAATAACACAATTAACCCCTCACAAACGGACACATACTCATCTCCGGCTATAGATGGGAGAAACACATGCACAGGGGCCAAAATACCAGACCCTTGTGCAGGAGGAAAGAAGCCCCTTAACTCTTGAACACAGCCCCACTACCAGAGAGAGGCAGTGCTAGGGTGTAATGGGGGAAGCCATATGCAACATGCCTGTTGGAGATGACCATCCCTTGTGTGATACCAGCCCAGATTTGACCTTAACTGTTTCTGCTGTTTGTAGAACTCTGTGCACTTTAATCCTCCTAACAAAAAGCAAAGTGATTGTGCTTCCTCTTTAATTATGATGAAATAAGCATCCTCATGATTGTCATATTTAACTTACTTATAAGTCCCTAGTATATGTTATCACAGTGTACCCAGGGCCTGTAAGTTAAATGTTATCAGTGCACTGCAGCACTCATCATGCCATCCACTATAGTGGAATGTAAACATGACTGCAGGTTTTCCACCAGTAGCTTGGATGTGAAGAATTAAACTGCAGATTCGACCTGTCAAAATATTTCCTCTTAGCAGGTCTAAACCCTCCTTTTAAATATTATGAAGTCTGGGGAGTTCTACAAACAATTTAAACACACTCTTGCTCGGCACCTATTAGCCATGCACTCCGAATCTCATGAACGCTATTCTTCCCCCCACTCTTAGAGAAGCTGTGATCACCTTACTTCTCAAACCTGGCTAGGACCCACAATATTGTGGCTCCTACAGGTCCCTATCGCTTTTAAATTTTGATAGCAAAATACTTGCCAAAGTGCTTTCTAACTGACTGGTCCTCCTCATGGACCAAATAATTTCCCCGCACTATCTGTATTTGTTCCACACCAATATACCTCTTTAAACCTCCACGCCATCTTCTCTGATCTCAACTGGATTTCCCCTGACACTCGAGCCACGATCACCCTCCTTGATGTGGAGAAGGCTTTTGATTCCTCAAAGTGACCTTTCCTTTGTGCTGTTTTACGCAAACTGGGAGTCCCCCATGTCTTCTCATCATTAATCAATCTCTTATAAACCATCTCCACGGCACAAATTAGGGTCAACTCCTCCCTTACCTCATTCTTCTCCATCATCTGCGGCACACAACAGGGTTGTCCCCTATCCACATTACTTTTCATTATAGCCATTGACTCCCTTGTATGTCATATCCAGAGAGACTACATGCATTGTGGCCCACAGTTTCACCCGGGCCCCTGCTCACGTCTCTGTATGCTGACAGTGTGCTGTTGTATGTGACAGCCTGATGAAAACCTTAACCCAGTTCTGTGGGATGTGGTTCATTTCCGGGGCCACTTTGGATTGATGATTAATTGGTCCACAACTGAACTATTCCCTTTGATGGTGTCTACCCCTCCAACTATCTGTGACTATCCCCTGACCTGGTGTGATGACCTGGTAAAATACCTAGGTATTTACCTACATCGTGATCGATAACAAGTAGTGCAGTTGAACTATGGCTGTGTGGTAGACGGTCTGACAACCCAAGTGGAACGCTGGACCCTCTTACTGTTATCTGTAGCGGGCCACATTGCAATAATTAAAATGGTCGTCCTCCCCCGCTTCTTATATCTGTTTCAGAATATCCCCATCCCTCTCACCAATTCCTTTTTTGACACACTACGTAGTTTGCTGCTGAAACTTATTTGGGCCAACAAATGACCGCGCATTGACTGGGACATGCTGATTCTCCCATACGAGCGGGGTGGCTTTGGACTACCCCACTTCTGCTTGTATTATCTAGCAGCGCAATGCCAGTTTTCACACCACTGGTACCATGCTGATGTCATAATCCCATATGCCAAACATGAGATTGACCAAGATGATACCCCTAGCCTCCTTTCTCCCAAAAGGGATTCCTCTTGATCCTACTGACATCCAAACACTATCCACCACATGCTGGGCCTGGCGTAAACTTCAACAAATGTTAGGAACCTTGTGGCTTGCGGCGTTGTTGCGGCTCCTGCTCGTGCCGTGTGCGTGCGCGTCTCCTGTCCGGGCCTTGCCGTGCGCGTGTCCTGTCCCCCTTCCGACCCAAGTCGACAACAATGGATCTCGCATAGCGAGCAGCGCTTTGCGCTGCATCGCTAGGCGAGACCTAAAAAGGGCTCTTTCTGAACCAAGGGCTACCTTTTCGGCAAATTTGGTGTAATTCCGTTCAGCAGTTCGGGCTGTAGCTTTGTCTAAAGTTTCCTATGGAAAATTACATGGGGAAAACGCGTTTTGGGACCCCCCCTTTTTTCTCGGCCCCCGCTTGATGAATCACCCCGAGACTTTCAAGACCGGAGCTGACCGGAGCGCCCCACTAGTTTTGGGGGTTTCGTGAAGATTCGTCAACCGGCGCCAAAGTTATTGGGAAAACAACAAACGCTTTTCCTATGGAAACTAGGTCCTAACTATAACTACCTATATTATATAGTGTGTGTGTGTGTGTGTATATATACACACACACACACACATACACACGCACACACACACACACACGCACACACAGACACACACACACACACACACCCGAGCAGTACTGCTCTTGGATCCACACATTATTAAACAATGCCTTTTAGGATAACTGAAATCTAAGCACAGTCTGAAAAGATAAAATACGAAACCTTGGTCTAGAATAAGTATGTGTTTTTGAGAATAAGACTCTTCAACATGAGCAATGTAACAAAATGTTTACAGATTAAGGCTGCTTTGTGCAAGTGGTCCACTGTATAATTTCTCCTTGGTATCCCAAACAGACCGCAGTTGCCATTTCCTCTAGCAGAACTTTGTGCCATGATTGTATAGGTCCAAAGTGAGTCAGCCTGAAGTATGTATTCGGCTGCATAATTCCACCTCACTCACTCATTTATTTACTCACTCACCCATTAATTTACCCACTCCCCTAACTAATCACTCGTTCATCCCCCCACTCCGTTTTTCGACTCGCCCAGTCACTCACCTATTCATCCACTAACCCATCCATCTACCCACTCGCCATTCTATTCCATTCCTTACTTCTGTATTGTGCAATTTTACTATTGTCAATTTTGTCACGGTTTTCTATATAAAACATTATCTACATGATTAAGATAAATCGATTAACTAATCTACAGAGAATAAGGAAAAGATGTTATGGGCCCTTATCCTGAGATGTATCAACAAGTATCCACTGGCAAATAAACGTCTCTCCATGTCATTTAATTGGCTGCTCCATTTGCATTCGTCATGATCCATATAACTTTTGATGCACAGGACTCTGCTCCGACTATAGGCACCAAAACTAACAATTTCAGGTCATTATTGTGAAAGGGCTTTATAGGAATGTATTGGGCTATAAGGTTCATATATATCCATCCAAAAAATCCCCTTGGGTTTGTCCATGTGCATGTGCCACTCAGAAGCATTCAAATGGTCTTGTCTTTTTTGTTTTAGCCATTTTACCTGCAACAACCTGTGTCTGATATTTGAGAAGTTCTATAAAATAAATCGGGTAGTTGTGATTGTTCCAGGATGTTTTTACCAGAGAATCGATCACCTCTTTCTAGCCAAGTTGTTTTTCTGAGGTGCTTCTATATCTCAGCACTGCTCTTCTTTCTTGTAATTAATTCTTGCAATGTGCAAAGTCTGCTATAAGCACTCCCTTAGCCTTAAGTAACGGAACCTTGTTCTTGTAGATATTTCTATGTGGTATACCTTCTGTGATGTTTTTAACTTCCCAAAACTCTAGTATGTAGAGCACTATAGTGTCATCAGTGAACATCTTGTGAGTTGCAGCCTACCTGTGCCCCACATTGCAGTGAGCAGAGTCCAGGAATTGGTAAGGAGGCAGACTAATGCTGTCTCTTTCCTAAAAAAGTTAAAAAACGATTTTCCCTATCTGTGATTACTGTCTTTGCCTGTGGTTGTTAGAGTTTAAAATTGTAGTTTTAACCTGCCCGTGATTGCATATTTTATCACCTGTTTTGTGTTTAAACTTGTGGTTTTTCCTGCCCATGATTGCTTCCATTTAACGTGTTGAATTGTGGGATTTGCAGTCCAAACTCTGTAGTTTTTCCCTCTCATTCCCGGTGACGTTCAGTTTTTCCCTCTAAATTTCCCCTTGGCTCTGTGCTAAGACCTGTATGTTAAGCAGTGCACCCCCAGCCATCATTTTGTGTTAACAAGTCAGTGAAACTAGCCCCCCCCCTTCCCCCCCCAGCAACAGGGATATTCTACATCAGAGGGTGCTCTGAGGCAGCAGTAATCTTCTGTGAGCTGTTTAAACTGTGTTTAATAGGGACTGTGCACTTCGTTTTTTGGCCAGGAGAGGGAGTAAAGTTTTATACAAACACTATTGTCAGAGGACAAGTTAGTTAGGCCCTTACCTGCAGAAGTCCAAAGTGTGGATTGAGCCTGTCTGTCTCCTAGGAGATTTCTGAACAAGAGAAGCAGCTCCCAACTCCCTGGCCAGCAAACCTTGTCTGAGGTCGCTGGGACCTTATATAGTCTGCTAGTGGTTGGTACATGTGTACACTGGTGTTTGTATCTGGTGTTTCTATTGGATTAGGGTTAGTGTCCTCATTGGTTAGGTATTTGAGGGTTCTGATTGGTTTCTTGGTCTGTGACTCAATCAATGTAGGGTTGGGACTAGGGATAGGGTTAGGATTTCTATTGGAAGTAGGGACTAGGGCTTCTGGTGTTATTGGCTGCTGGACTAGGTGTGGGACTAAGAGTAGGGTTGGGCTTTCTATTGGAAGTAGGGACTAGGGCTTCCTGTGCCATTGGTTGCTTGGACTTGGGTTGGGACTACTGGTAGGGCTAGGGCCTCTATTGGACGTGGAGATCAGGGTTTTTTAAAGTTATTGGGTGCTTGGACTAGGGCTAAGATTGGCTGTAAGGTCCTGGTCTCCTATTGGTTCTAGATTTTAGGGCTAGTGTTGTGATTGGATAGTGTTAGGGCTAGGGTTCCCATTGGCTGAAGGGGTCACCTGATTACTAGGGCTATAAAAGGCCAAGGTTTAGGGCGTCTCAGCTAAGGGCGGAGAGGACAAGGGCAATTGCCTGTTTGAGACTGTTAAGGGCAGAGAGGACAAGGGAAATTGCCTGTTTGAGCCTGTTCGAGCCTGGTCAGGACTAGGGCCACAAATGCTTCCCATGTTTGAATCCAGTAATAGCCACCCCACACCATCCACAAACATAGTAACACATTCATACCAAATGTACACCACACACAACCCTATGCACAGATCAATGTACCAGCATGTACTACAAACCAAACCACATCTATACACCCTTCTACCCCAACTACCACACATACCCACCATCACCTACAAACAGTACACAACTCTATCCTATACCACTAACAAATCCACTCATCACTAACACAACCCCATTCAACACCATACATAACTACATTCCATCCAGACACACGCTCCCTGCTCTAATTACACCTTTTATCACTAACAAACCTATATTCATCATTCCATCATTTGTCCAACCAACGCCCTCCTCTCCCTTCTACCATAATAACATTAACTTACAACACACACACTGCACACCACCCCACTATTTAACTCTTGCAACAAACCAGTCTATGACCAACACTCTTACCTCTACTTCATTCCCTCCTACACACAACATACATTCGACTCATAAACACATCACCACCCCCTCTACCTTACAACCTCCTCTCACAAACAATACTATACAACCAAATCCATTGCATGAAACAAATACACCAGCCCCCCTTTTCACTACTCCTCAAAAACAAAACATATCACACACACCAGCACAACAAGATCTTCAAAGCGCAACACCTCAATATACTTACCATCACAAAATACAAACATACACCCACCTTTCAAACCACACAAAGGAACAAACTCCAATGCCAAGCGTTCTCTCTTCCACCACACCTAACACAGATACAGCAACACAGCAACTCTCTTCTAACCGCCTCTCATCCATTGGACAATTTAGAACCTTACTACATGACCCACATGCTGCACCACCACTCCGGACTCGTACACCTTCCGCCATAAACACACGCAAACAATATAAGCGACGTGCCACACCTCACAACTTCGCTTCCCCATGTCTACTGCACAACAATGTTACACCACGAAAACAACACAGCACACCAACTCACTCTCAAACACCATCTCCAACATATACACACGCAGACCCATCAAAATGCCTTCTTAGCATGCTGGATGAGGAACATGATACAGAACAGCTACACGATTGCTATCCTAATACAGCTAATGCCAGCACTAAAAACACACCTGCTACAAACCCACACAATACTGATCACTTTTCTACAAAACAAAGTCTCACTATCACTAAAGCCCATTCTCTAAACTGTCTACTAATAAATGCTCGATCCCTCTCTAAAAACAAACATCACATCTACGACCTTCTCACAGATGCAAAACCAGACATACTATTCATAACTGAATCATGGTTGGGAGATGATATGGCTCCAGTCCTGCATGAAGCCATTCCTCTAGGCTATCAAACGATCACCCAAAATCGTATAGGCAAAAAAGGAGGTGGTCTAGCTGTTGTGTTCAGGCAAACATTACATATCACTAAAGTTGACGACATCTCCATAAAGAATTGTGAGGCTCTTCTAACAAGATGCAATACTACACCGTCTTCATCCTGTAACTTCCTGCTCCTTTACAGACCTCCACCTAGCAAGGCGACATTCCCAGACGCACTTCTAGACACCGTTTCAAACCTGATAACAATACACTCCAACCTATGCATTCTGGGTGACCTCAACACTTGGTTTGACAAACCCAATATGACCCATCCAAAAACAATAATCACTGGCCTAGACGCACTGAACCTGCATCAGATTGTCCACAAACCCACACACATCGCTGGACATATCCTAGATGTCGTTTTTGCTAATACTGAACTAGTTACCTTTCAAACTATAACTCCAGTCACATGGTCAGACCACCACTTGCTTGATTTCCAACATAAAACAACACTAAGGGACTCACCTAAAACTACCTTACATCCATCCACCTATCGGCCGTGGAACAAACTCAATTTGGAACACTTAGAAACACAACTAACATCAAGTACAAATCTGGAAACAATAACTTCTGTTCAAAATCTATATGAGTGGCTACAGGAAGCTTTTGACATCCTGATATCACTCAAAACCACACAACAGCACAAAAGAAAAAAAGCGCCTTGGAGAAACATAGAAATAAAAGACATAAAACAACAAATTAGAAAGCTGCAACGTACCTGGCTCAAAACAAACACCAAACAAGACAAACTTCACCTACAAAAAATTAACAGATTATACAAGTCAGCTATCAAAAAAGCTAAGAAAAGGTACTATTCAGACAGAAATCAAAATGCTAAATGTGCAAATAAAGAATTCTATAAAATACTCAATGAATTTCGCAAACCAAATTGCCTAGAAGGAACTCATCCTGTTACTCAAGATTTCACAGACAAACTGGCAAATCATTACACAGACAAAGCAGACACATTGGACTCATACTTAAAACAGAAACACAGCACTAACCCTTGTACAAAACAACAATCCAAGAATACTCTAACCCAGCCTCTCCGTTCCTTCCAACACATCTCACACGATGAATTTATGGACCTGGTCAAAGCAAGCAGGCCTGCCGGCAGCCCTTCTGACCCCTGTCCACCACAAACTTTCAAGACAATTCTTTTAACAACCTCTGCTGCCACTCCAGTAAGAAGAATCATCAACGATTCCTTAACTACCGGAATATTTCCAGAAGAACTCAAAAATCACACATACGCCCTTTACTGAAGAAAACAAACTTGGACCCGCTGAACCCTGACAACTACAGACCCATTACAAATGGACCTTTCCTGGGCAAACTGATAGAAATAGCAGCATTCGCCCAGATGTCACAATTCATTGAAGAGAATGACATACTCTCAGACTTCCAAACAGGATTCCGTCCGGGAAGAGGCACTGAATCTGCCCTCCTTGTCATCTGGGATGACCTGAAGAATACAGTTGACCGCAACGGGGTTGCTGTGCTACTCCTCTTGGACCTCTCGGCTGCCTTTGACACGGTTGACCATGACACTCTGAAACAAAGACTCTATGAAGCCGGCATAGAGGGAACTGCTCTAGACTGGATCACGTCCTACCTTCAAAACAGAACTAATGTCATCCATACCCCACCTTTCTCGTCCAAACCATACTCCACAAAAGCAGGGGTCCCTCAAGGTTCTATCATCTCGCCCCTGCTTTTCAACATCTACATGAAGTCATTACCGGTACTGATCAATCAATTTCACCTCACGTGCTACAACTATGCAGATGACACGCAAATACTCCTTCAACTGGAATGCCCCAAAGACATTAGAAAATCCCCAATTTTCAGTTGTCTCAGAGCCGTGGATCAGTGGATGACTTGGAGCCATCTCAAATTGAATGCTTCCAAAACGGAAATACTCACGTGTGGTGATTAGAAACATTACGACCCGCTTGGCCTGATGAACTGGGATCACCACCTAAAGTATCGAAGGAAGTAAGAAACCTCGGAATGACCATGGACTCCAAGCTGTTGATAAATGCCCAAGTGGACAAACTAGCAAGATCAAGCTTTGTCACTATAAAAACGCTGCGACAAATTTTCCCTCATTTGGGATTTCCACACAAGGTCCAAGCTACCATCTCCCTTGTTCTGTCCAAACTCGATTATGCCAATAGCCTCTACCACGGATCACCTTTAACGACTATGAAAAGACTACAACGGATTCAGAACTCGGCTGCCAGACTAATCTTGCATATCAAACCGCGAGACCACATCTCACCTACCTTGAAAGCCCTGCATTGGTTACCGGTTGCCAGAAGATCCACGTTCAAGCTACTTTGTATCACCCACAAAGCAATACATGGAATGGGACCGCGCTTCATCAGGAATAAAATCACCAAACACATTCAACAATGGAACCTACGCTCTAAAGGGGCATCTCACCTCAAAATCCCAAGATACAAGAAAAAAACCATGGGTGGCACATCCTTCTCTGTTCAAGCAGCCATACTATGGAACTCTTTACCCTCCAACATAAGATCCACCGACAACCACCTTATCTTCAGAAAACTACCCAAGAATTGGCTCTTCCCCACATAAGCACCATACGCAAACAGAAATTTACAGCATATCCCTCTGTATATAATCATTTATTTTCACTATAGATATGTACCTATCTTTGTGTATTGTTTTGTATAAACATGTAGAATAATTATGTTGTTGAAAATAAATAAATAAATATCATCTTTGGTCTACATGTACTTACTTCCATTGTGCATCTATGTACCTTCCATGTACTTGGATCTGTGTGTCTGTTACTTTTCTCCTGAAAAAGCATATCCAATGCACTACCCTATTTCTCATCATGTACCTCTATCAATATCTTTAATCTACATATACTTACCTCCTTTATGCATCTATATACTTTCAATGTACTTATGGATCTATTTATCCCTTTCTTCTAATTTAGCATTTCAAATGCACTACCCTATTTCTCAGCCTATACTTCTCTCAATATATCTTCTAGCCCAACCTTCTGACTCATCTCAAACTTCTTTCTACTACTCTGTCCAATGCACTACCCTATCTCTCACCCTATACATCTATCAATATATCCTCTACATCCACTCTCTCATTTATCCCATACCACTACTATGACCCCCAAAATAACCCTTTCTAGACTCTCTCCTACTCTACCCCTCCTTGCATCATCTGACACCTCTTTTACTATACCGATCCCCCAAAACAAACCTTTCTAAACTCTTCCCTCTGACTCTTCCCCTCAAAAACCCCTTTATTACTCATCCAAAAGCCGCCTCCTACTGCTATGACCCCAAAAAAAAATAAAAAAATCCTTCACTCTTCTATCCCTCCACGATCCTTTTCAATCAAAATAACAGACTAACATGTTCACTTCTCAAATTCCATATTCCACTATACTAATTCACCACTAATCCTTTATGGGTTCCAGAGTAGCGTGCAACTTGCCAATAAAGCGTTTCAACATCCCATCGGGGTTACCAGCGCTATATAAATGCAAACCTTTTTCCCTTTTCTACCCCTCCCCAACCCTTCTCAATCCAAATAACTGACTAACATATCCACCACTCAAATTACTTTCATGTTTCACCATACTAATTCAACACTAATCCTTATGGGTTCCAGAGTAGCGTGCTACTCGCCAATAAAGCGCTTCAAAACCCAATCAAGGGGTAGCAAGCGCTATATAAATACAAACCTTCTATCCCGCAACCTACCCTTCTCTATCCAAATGACTGAATAACATATCCACCACTCAAATTACTTCATATTTCACTATACTAATTTTCAACACTAATCCTTTATGGGTCCGGAGTAGCGCCCTACTCGCCAGAAAAGCGCTTCAACACCCATCAGGGGTAACAGGTGCTACATGAACGCAAACCTTTCTTCCCCTTTTATCCCTCCGCTATCCTTCTCACTCCAAATAACTTACTAATATCCACCACTCAAATTACTTTCATATTTCACCATACTAATTCAGCACTAATCCTTTATGGGTTTCCGGAGTGCTTCAACACCCCATCAGGGGTAACAAGCGCTATATAAATACAAACTTTTTTTCCCCTCTTCTATCCTATCCTTCTGCTATCCTTCCAAATCCAAATAACTGACTAACCTATCCACCACTTAAAATTTACTTGCATGTTTCACTATACTAATTCAACACTAATCCTCTATGGGTCCCGGAGTAGTGTGCTACTCGCGGAAAAAGTGCTTCGACGCCTCATCAGGGGTAGTAAGCGCTATATAAATGCAATTACAATACAATACAATACGCTCTTAACCTTCAGTGCCACTTTCAGATAACCCCTGGCTCCCCCTCACACGTGAATCCTTGGTCAAGCGCACCTTCACACGATTCAGCCTACTTACCTTTGGAGACCTGTTCCCGGAAGTACACATTCTATTGCATTCTATGGACCCCCGCTTCACCTCTGCCACAGTCTTGGACCATTTTGTGATGCACCACTAACATGGTTCCCTCTGAGCCTTAATTCATACATATCTGGAGGCTCCAGACGAATGTACCCCTCTGACACTGTTGATTGACGACAACGGTAGACAATCAACTGGTGTCTAGGCTGTATCATGCTAGTTTAGCCTTACAGCCAACTTTCGACTCGAAACTTAGGGACCTCTGGGAAGGGGATCTGGGTCGCCAACTCATGGTTAAAATGTGGGTTGCTTGTAGTACACAGACTCACACGATATCAGCCAACCAGCGCCATTAACTAAAACACTTTAAATTCCTGTGCAGGGCGTAAGTCACCTTGATGGATCAACACAAGTTTGACACCGATAGATCGTCTGGCTGCCCCAAATGTCAAACTGCAGGGGCAGATTCCTTACACATGGCATCAGCTTGTACACACATTGCTTTCTTTTGGACTGAATTATTTTCCCGACTGTCGCTCATGACCGAGATTGGCCCGATCCCAAACCTTTCCCAGCCCTGCTGGGTTATGTACTTGGCCTTCCCGAATGCATCCGCCGCTTTGCAGCAAAAGCCCTTCTCCTTGCCTGACACAAGGTAGTGCTACACTGGGGAAAGGGCCAACCACCTACCATAAAGAATTTGCTCCAGAGCATGTCCTATTGCGACACCCCCAGTGCAGTGTATGCCTCACTCCAACCTCCTACCTCTAGACCAAAGGATGTCTGGCAACCCCTCCGCATCTTATTGCTCTCCATGGATACGGATTCGCAAGACACTCAACCTGCAAGGACTGAGACACCTACTCCTACCACTGGCTTCTCCACCCCTCCTACCACCTAGCTTGCCCCCACTCTACTCACCCTCTGAACTCACAGTCTCCTTTGCATCGTTCTGCACTCTGAACACTTGCCATCCCTTCCTTTTTCCTCTTCCCATAGCTTTACAGCCCCTGATTCAGTCCGTGCTCATTGTATGTGTGCCTGTACTCATCATGCACTGTGTCTCACCAAGAAGTAGTTTCTGTGGTGTTTTTTTTATAGTTCCCTTCAATTTTGATGGTACTCATTGTGGATGTACTTGCATACTATATCCATTGTCCATTCATGGCACATTGAAATAGCTCAGCTCTGTTATACCTGTGACTCCCTGATCCTCTGCCCCTCTGCGAGGGAGCAATGTTATGTGGTATCCATAAGCTGTATGCACCATTTTATGTTATTTTTGCCACCCACTGTAATGTGTCATTTGAAACTTTAATAACAATAAGTTAAAAAAAATAGTATGAAGTCACCCCTAAGTTGGCCTTAAATGCCCCAAAGACAGGGTACATAAAAATAGAACATGTAAAGGTTTAATATTAAATATGTCCATCCTTACAATGAAAAGGCCATCAGAGCTAATTTCACTCTAGAAGGGGTAGCGGTTCCATAGGAATGCAATGGGATACAATGTTAAAATAAATATTGGTTATCTCCACTTAAGAAGCAGTTGCAGAGGTCATGTTTGGTCTTTTAATTTTTTTTATTACAAACCTAATTCTTTGCAAAGTCAGATTTGTAATAAATATATTAAAATAGGTACTTCAGAAAAGTTACCTGTTGCCTGCCTAAAGCCTCTAGAAGCCCATTTGCAAGAGATTCCAACTGCCACCCATGAGTATATAGATCCCTGATGGGGTGTGAACTTGCTCCAGGAGCTAAGACAATGACCTTGAGTGTGGGGAGGTGTTCTGTTTCTCTGTTAGGATGACCGTGTGCCCAGGAACTGAATTAACTTAAAAAAGGACGGCCCTGTGAGTAGCAGATGCCGCTAACACCTGGGCCCGCCCCCTTCCTTTGTCCAACTTGCCAGCCAGGTACTAGGCCCAGTGGGAGAGGATCTGCCCCCGATGCTGGTTATGAGGAGCTCTGCGCAGGGGAGAAAGTTCTGCTATTTTGGTTTTAGGCAGAAAGGGGTAATGTGGGATTGATTAAAGTAAAACATAGGAAGTGCTGCAAAAGTGGGTAGGGTCACCCCTTAGAACATTTACCCCATTTGTTATGGGAAGGCCAGGAGTTTCCCCCACCCTCAGGCTGGCACTGGGCATAAATGTGGCACCCCAGTGCCCTCCTCAGATCACTTCTTGACCTGTAGAAGAGCAGCTGTCTTCCTGTGACCATAAAAGAGCCTTAAAGACGGCCCTACTCTCCCTTTTGTACCCAGGGCAAAGACGTGGACTCCAATGGTCATATCGCTGCCCTCCTGTTTGGGCTACAAATACACAACAAGCTCCACGATGCTCCCTTTTCCTGCATTCTCAGCTGACCAGTTTCATCTAACCCTGCTCTGGACCCTGATGCTGGCCCCTGCTGGAGTGAGTCTTGATTTCCAAATGGTATCCCCAAGGGCCTGAACCCTTAGTTGATATCAAAGTATATTCGTCCTAACGTATCCTGAAACCTGGGAATCTTTTTTCCAATTTTTTGCTCTGAGAACTGACAGGGGATCGGCACCAACCTGTCAAGCTCAGCTGACGAAGGTGCATTGCCGCTATGCCACAGATTTAGGTTGCTCCCAATACATTATTCTCAAATTCAGTGGGACCTCACAGAGAAGATATCAGGCATCATGCAGCCCTCTTTGGCTACAGCCTGCAGCCATGACCCACTTAAGAATCTTAGTCCAAAGGTCAAAATCTCCATCGGGCAAAGGCGTACTAAGTAGTAGGCTGGTGAGGGACTTTCTCTGCGCGTGAAATCCAAATTTCACCCACTCACTGCTTTCTTGCCAAAGTCAACTGCTTCACTGAGTATTTGTCCAGCAGTTATCATATAACGTGGAGCCCTCTTCAGCCACAGCCTGCTGTCTTACCCCACTGAGGATTTTTCACTTCCATTCCAGATACTAATGGCCTCATTTACAAAAAATTGGCATAGCGCTGCACCGCAAGTCTTTTTGCTGCGCTGCCATATGCCAATTTGAACGGGCAGGAATGCACAGTATTTATGAGATACAGTGCATTTCTGCCCTTTCAGCCACCACCTGTGCACAATTTGGTGACTAGCACCAACGCAGGCACCCTTGCACCATAGTGCAAGGGTGTCTGCGTTGTTGGTAGGATTGTTTTTGTGCAGGAAGGGGCACCTTCCTGCACAAAAACAATTCATGGAAACATTTTCCTTGTTCTATGTGTGCTGCGTAATGCAGCACACATGGAGGAGGAAAAAACGAGGAGAAATGAAAACATTTCTCCTCGTTATGCCTGCTTTGGGGAGGGGTAAGATTTTGGCACTGTCCCATGGTTTATGTGATTTTGTAAATCTGGGGCAGCGTCAAAATGTATGGGTGTTGCATTGGAACATCCACAGCAACGCCCATGGAACGCCTCCTTGACGGAGAATATGGCAACACAGTGCTTTGTGCTGCCTTGCCTTACTCGATATCTATGAGGCCTTGCAGAGTCATTCAATGTGGCTTTGCATCACCTCATAGATATGATTGATAGGCCAGCGCCATGCCGCGTCAAAAAAAGTGACGCTCTAGTGGCGCAGAACTCTTGTAAATAAGCCCCTAAGTCCAAAGTTAAAACTTCAGATCAGATCAAACCTGATTTCTGTTTCCAACACGTGCTCCATCGTGGTTGACCTTAGCTTGCATCTTGGTGCTGGTGAAGCACAACATAAATATTTTCACTGGGGTGAACCTGGTCTTTATATCTGACCCACACTACATTGAGATCGCACTTTAACCTTACTCTAATCCCTATACAGTGCAACCAGATGACCGTAGTTGGCTTTTAACCTTTTCTGTCACAATTTTGAACTTTAAATGTTGAAAATTCATAACTCCAGTTGCACTCATTATATGTTTGTCACTTTGGTGTCATTTTATTTAATACCATGTACTCTACATTTCTAAATTGGTTTGGGATTTTTCTTATGTTGTGTTTTGACTTTATTACTGTTTGACTACTGCATAAATACTGCTTACTCTAAGTTGCCTCTAAGTTAAGCCCACCTGCTGTGGTTCATCAGAAGGTAGAGTTGAGGTTAATTTAATCACTTATGTGGTTCACTGTGAAAAGGATTGAGGTGGGTATCCACGTACCTCAACTAATACTTCAATCTTTTGCAATTCCTTATCTGTACCCACCTGCAACAGTGAGGCAGGAGGAAACAGAAGAGAGCAGGGACCTGTATCTGAAACCTCAATTTTGGCCATCCCATCCACCTCCTGGGAGGGAGCAGACAGCCAAGCCACACCAACTTGTAAAGAGCAGCGCACAGCCTGTTCATCATACACTCAGCCTTCTAAATAAGAGAATTGGTGAAAGCAGAATTTTGATGAATACAGTGCAGGAATAACCAACCCAGGCAGAGAACAAAAACACAGGGCAGGAGAAACAATGGAGTAATTCAGCTAGGCAACTCTGGACTGAGGCCAAGAAGCAGTGTCTGCAGGAGCAGACAAAGAACTGGAACGTCTGTGAACGGTTCACTCTTTACTACCCCATAAGAGTGGAGGGACTGAGGAAGACAAACCAGGTTAACAGGTCCGGCCTGAGTCCATGAAACAGTGAAGACCAAGGAACAGGAAGTTCAGTGGTTGGCTCATCCGTTAGTGGCCCCAGCGGTGGCTGCTACCTGTTAGCAGCAGTGAGGTGGGGGACAAATAGGTTAGAAAAATCACTTACCTCCCGGCTGGCCGGCTGGCCGCCCACCCGCCGCCTCTCCTTTGTCCTTTTCCTGGCTTCTTGGGGGAGGGAGACAGGAAGCATGAAGCCCCCGGGCTCCCAGGCTCCCAGCAGCCAATCACAATGCTGCAATGCACCGTTGTGATTGGTCTGAGCGCTGTGACACGACGCTCAGCCAGGGGCTGGAGGGGTGGGCATGTTCTCCACGTAGTCTGTAATGCAGCCTGCATGAAGAATGTGGTATGTGTGCATGACTGTTTTGGGCAGCCCGAGAGGGCCGGCCCAAGCGCTCATGCTCACATAGGGAGTGCAAACCACTCCTCCCCCTGCTCTGAGAGCAGCCTTGCCCCACAAAGACTCCACAACGGGGAAAACTAAAATGATAATAACCTCTGGTTATTATCATTTTATTTTTCCTTTTTTTACACTGCAAAAAGCAGTGGGGCGACGCTCCTCCGCTTCAGCTGAGGAGCGTCACTGAGTGGCCCATCATGAGGGGTGAGGCTGCGGAGGACAACTGATGATGAAGACGTTGGGGTAGGGGTGTTTCATTGGTTTTTCAAGGTCAAGTGTGCCTGGGTGGGGGGGGTTAAACACTCCTCACCTCTCTGGGGTAAGTATTGGGAAGAAAAAGGGTTGAGAAGGTAATGCGATTTGTAATTGTGTGCCCCAACTAATCGGTGTTAGGCAGATTTTGCCAAGTGAGACAAAGGGGAGATGTAGAGTGTTAAAGTCGATTGTGGCAATGTGTAAATAAAAACGTTAGAGTCAGAAGAGGCTGATGGATAACCTAATTGATGTGGATCGGAAAAAAGTGTGCCATAGAGCTTTATCATCAATCCATGTTGTCAAGCTGATGGTTTACAATTATTTGCATTTGTGTAGTTTATTTGGTGACAAGCCATTGAACAACATTTACACCTTCTTTCCTTGAACACCCCGAAATTACCTCTGAGTGGCATCTGCGTTCTCTGTAAAAACGCATGGTCAATTAGGAGTGGCATGGGCCTGTGAAACCTAGAGGAGGGAGGAGGACTGTGAAGGCACAGAGGACCTAGTCAGAATACCATAAAAACATGGGAAGCAGTTTGATTTTAAAGAAATGTGCATACCAAACAGAAGATAAAGATAAATGACTGAAGGTGTCTGGAAAGAAAGTCCAGGCGAGCATCGATAGAAAACCAGATAGAGCTGGTAAGGTACAGCAGGTGAGGTAGAAACTTCTAATAGAGAGTGGAAGAAAGACAATATAGAGAGCAGGGGGCTGATGGTAGTCCATCTGAATATGAGAAAAACAATTTGCACTGTTTTTCTGTGTTCGTAAATTAACACCCCCTATGGCTTGGAACCCTAACATTCCCGAGACACAGTGATATAGTGAAGTGAGTCTGATTTGATTTGGCGCATGCTCATTTCTTGAAGGCCTGTAAATCATGTAACCGCTCCGCATCATTTGTAGGCAGTGATGAAACCAGGGCCCTGTTTGTATCGATTGCTGGCCTAACAAATGCCATAAATGGATGAATTGTGTGCTACTGTAAATGCATCTATCAAACTTAAGCAGTGCCTCCAGCGTAGACAATGGGCTATGTTTAGATACGGAATTGACTTGAGACGGATGGTTAACATGACTGTGTAAATAGAGAATCGCCTGAATGAATGAAGTAAAGGTGTTTGTTGTAGTCTGGGTGTAAAGTTATCAAAAGATTTTTTGAGGGAAGCGACAACTCTGCACTTTGAAAGAAAGGCAAAAGGAAATGATTCAGACAGCTCAATATAATTTTAATAAAACGCAGTTGTGTGCTGATTTTGACATTTTGAAATCTTTCAAAGTTTAGTGTTTTACAAATCATACAGAACTGCTCTTCTCTGAATGTGAAACTCAGCAGGGATTCATACTCTCCCCTGCCCCATGGAGTTAAAACTTTGACATGGACTCAAATGATACAACCACCACGCCTTGCCCTCACTGCTAGTCAGTTGACACAATCTTCAAAATACTGCCTTCTTCCTTGAACCACCAATTCCAATATCCAAATCTATCACACAAAAACAACATGTTTGCATTATATGATATTTTCCGAGAATAATTATGCAGCAGGGGAGAACAACTTAAATGGCAGGCTTGACTAAATCTAAATTGTGTGATAAAGGCAAATTAGGCACCACGTAAAGGACTGAGGGGCATATGTACAAGAACTGCCGCTAACTAGTGTTAGCGGTAGTTAGCGGTAGTTTTTTTAACGTGGCCTATCGCCGAAAACTATCGCCCTGTTAGCGAGGTATTTACAATACATCGCTACATGGCGATAGTTTCAGGTAGCGGCAGTGAAAACTGCTGCTAACATTAGCTAGAAGGCGATACAAATTCTGACGTTAACGGGCGAAAACTGACAACAGGCCAATTTGCGGTCAAAAACCTCACGTTAGTCAGCATTCACCGTTTTTGCCTCTAGAGGCAAAAATAGGCAATAAGTCCACCTCCAATGAAAAAAAAAAAAGAAAAACAATGGAATGCAGAATGGGGCAGCCAGGGACAAGTGCAGCACAGATCAACAACCTCCCCAAACCTCCCAACAGCCACGCTGACCAGCCAGAGCCCCAGGGGAAGAGGAAATGCAGAATCAGGGCTACATATATGAAAAGAGGCACTTCGCTGGGGAAAACCTGTGATGAATCACTTTTCATAGCACCCTCCTTGCAACACCATTGCAGCCAAAACCTTGAAGCCCGGAGGCCACTCTGGGCCTGCATCTGGTACCTGGAGTGGGATGCGGAGGTGCTGTGGAGTTGCGGGGCCGTGGTGGTAGACATTGAGGCAACAGCGATCGCCCTTACCTGGTGGTGAAGTCTGCCAGGTCCTATGGAGACATGTTGCTGACCTGTGTGAGAAGACCACCTGCTGCCCCTTGGAACTGTGAATGGTAGAGGCGCTCCTGCGCACCAACGTAGGGAGGTCTGCATCAGATACTATGCGCCACCACTACACTGGGGTGCACGGAGGAGATTACCAATTGTGGGCCGCGCCTCTCTGCATCACAGGCCGGAGGATGTTGCGCTGGCCTGATGCTGTGGAGGGTGAGGCTCCTGACCTGCGCCGAACTTGTGTGGCGGGAGCGCTGCAACTTCATGCATAAGGGGGCCCTGTTGCATCACCTGCATTGGGAGGTTCCCCAGTGGACTTGGCGGCAACTGCTGTACCCAGGCTTGTGAAATCCCCCCTGGATGAGGCTCCTGCTGGCTGAGTCACAGACTTGGAGAGAGTGCATCGGATTGCGCCATGGTGTCAATGTCCATGTGAGGAGAAGGACCGACGCGTCTGGAGGAGGCCCGGGGGTCGAGTCAGGCCCAGCGCAGTGGGGGTACAACTGGTTTGCAAAAGGCAAGCCAGTCTGCGTCCATCCGCCCCTGGACCATGCCCAGCACCAAGGACCCTTCCTCTCGGACACTCCACCGCTATGACACTAGCACCCTCCTCGCCATCAACCCTGGACACCACAACGCCTGCCAGCTAGCATCACTGTAGAATTCCCTTGCACCCTGCACCTGCTGAAACTGCAAATGCACCTTCCGCCACATCAGCACACCAGCGCCTCCTGCCACCCAGCTGACCAACAGCACAGCCGACCTACTCAACTGCATCCTCCTCAATATGTTGTCCCTCCACAAACACGCAACAGAAATCTGGGACCTCCTCAACGCCACCTCTTCAGACATCACCTTGTTCACAGAAACCTAGACCAACCTCTGCTCTGGACCGGACATCGCCATCACTATCCACGACGGCTACAGATTCACCCGCATGGACCACCCTGAGCGCCCAGGAGGAGGCATTGCTGCGTGGGAACGCCCACCCTGCATACCTCCTACCTGACGCAGGTATAATGTGGCATAGGGGTTCACAAAGTCACGCATATGCCTAGATTCGTCACTTTGTACAGAGTCCAGTTTGGTGTCCAGGGTGTCTCCTGTCACCTTACCCGGTGGCCAGCGACCCCCAGATGCTCGGTCCACTGACATGGAGGAGCAGCCATGGTGTCGCAAGGAGGGCGCAGTGAAAAGTGTTTCAATGCTGTTTTGTTGCAGCGATGCAACACTTTTCATGAATGAGGCCCAGGACTGTGCCCTATCTTATTGTGGGGCGCATTCCTGAGCTTTTGTTTTGGCACAGGGAAGCGCAGCAATATTGTCCAGCACCAAAAACTCTGAAATGAGGCCCCAAATATTTGCACCAATTTTAAGACCAGCTATTTTCTGGTCTTAAAAAACTGCCTCTAACTGAACTTAGAGGCAGTTTTTTGGTTTTGCACCATACAAGGAATTCCTTGTAAATATCGCGAAGTGGGGTTAGTGGTAGTTTTTTCACAGGAACGCCCACCTTGCATCTCATTTTTGTTAACTCTCGCTAACAGAAGTGGCGATCTTTAAAATTCACGTTTTCGCTCGAAAAGTGCTGCTAACTCCAGTTAGCAGCAAATTGTAAATAAGGTGATAAAAAAAATAGCTGCTGTAACGTCTAAAAATTGACGCTACAGCAGTGTTAACTCCTTGTACATATGCCCCTGAGATTCACTAAACACTTGAGTTGCCCTTGCGTGATGAAAGTCGGCGCAACACAATGCAATGCTGTAAGTCAGATTTACAAAGTGACACAGGGGTTGTTTTGCATCAGTTTTATCTGACTGTGTGGTGCAAGTCCTGCTTTGGGTGGCCTTGCGTTACGTAGATTTTAATGCATGGAAGGTTGGTGTTCCTCAGAAATGCTAACAAAATTTAATGCAGTGGTATTTTCAAAGCAGAAGCTGTGTGCCGCAGCATCACGCCGTATATTGCGGTAAACAGTCTAAATATTGAGTTTTTTATGTCGACTTGCACTAATATCGAGTGCAGAATATCGTGATACAAAAATATCGAATGTCAGAATATCGTGGTCAAGAATATTGAGTCTAAGGTAAGTAATATCGTTTTCAACAATATCGAAGTCATTAATATCGTTTTAAAAAATATCGAAGTCATTAATATTGTTTGCAAAAATATAGTTGTTAAAAACATCTTTTTTTAGTTATTGTTATGTATTTTAGTATGTATTTTAAATGTATGTGTTCTATTTTTTTGTCTAAGAATTGCGTTTGTTTTTTAATATATGTGTTACATTTTTAGAAGTTATTAATTTTATTTTAATTAAATTTTGCGTTTTAGTTCCTTAGTGGGTTGTGGGTTTATAGAGGAATAGGGTGGGAAGTAATTTAATTATAATAAATTGAATATTAATGTTATTTTAATTAAATTGTGCGTTTTAGTTCCGTAGCGGGTTGTGGGCTTATAGGGGAATAGGGTGGGAAGTAAGTTAATTATAATTAATTTATTAATATTTTTATTAATTAATTTTTATGTATTTAATATTTTCTATTGTTAATTGTGGGAATTAATGTATTATTAATTATTTATTAATTTGTTGTTAATTATTATTAATTAATTGGTAATTATGTTAATTGTGTCTTTTTAGGAGTGCATTGTGGGTTGATAGGGGAGTAAGGCGGGAAGTAATTTAATTTTAATACTTTTTTTATATTTATAATATAATATTTATTTAATGTTATTTTATAGTGTTAATTGTGTGAATTAATTTATTATTATTATTATTAATAATTGTTTTTATTTTGCTTTAGTTATTAAGGGGCCCATTACGATGGCGGGCGGAAGCACAACCGCCGTGCTGGCGGATGCAAAAACCACCAGTTACCGCCGGCACGCAGCAGTCCACACGCCCGCCCAATTACGATGCGAAAAGTAGGCCAAACACCGCCGGCAAGCCAGCAACACCGTCCGCCATCAAAGTGCGCCCGTACACGTAGCGGCGCAGCACAACTGACACACACCGTCCGACGAAACACGTACCGCCCGGCGCATAAATTACGATGCCGCAAACAAACGGCTCCCACGGCCAAGAGATACCGTACGACAAACCGAAGCGGTAACACGGACGCCGAGCACGGACAACGAAGAAGCGGCTCCCCCGAGCATGAATCCAGCACTGCAGGCCCTCCCCATGCTCCTGCTGATGCACCACCAAGGACGCAACGTACCGCGGAGACGCAGGTAGGCAAACACACAACAAGTGCACGCAAACAGCGCACACAGTGCAAGGGCGGAAAAAGCGGACAACCCCCACCAGCGCGTGTACACTACACATCCACCATTGCATCCACATATGACACACAGGCCAAATCGTAACATCGCGTAACACATGTG
The DNA here is from genome assembly GCA_963921515.1 of Calotriton arnoldi. Lineage (NCBI taxonomy): Eukaryota > Metazoa > Chordata > Amphibia > Caudata > Salamandridae > Calotriton > Calotriton arnoldi. Next base: position 279,010 of record CAWUFW010010248.1, on the reverse strand, counting down.
TACACACCACCTGGGACTAGGAACCAACCACCCCGTCACGGCCCCAAAGCGGCGATGACGCCGCCACACATGCGCACAACGCAGAGGCCAACCGCAGCGCCATGCATGCGTCGCACACAGACACAGGGACACAACCAAGCAGCACAAACATCAGCCCCACCCCGAACGCACATGACACGTGACAGGCCTGCCACAGACATGTCCCCAACGCCCAATTCACGGACAACACCCAACGCCACACAACCGACGCACACATGTCAGTGAAGACACGCAACTGCAGGACACACCCCAGTGTAACAAACAGCACACAGCGGCGGCAACACCAACTAGGAGAAGCAGGGCCCCTTCGGGAAGAGGAACGCCAGTACCACACTGAAACACCCATACCACCCTGCACATATGAACAAGACATATAAAACGGAACACCAAAGAGCCCGGGGACCGACAACAGGTGGCCCAAGAATAACATTCACACACAAGGCCCAACGCAGAGCGGAAAGGCAGCCTGCCGCCCACACAAGGGAGAGCAGACAGCACTGAATGACCTTCCATTCCAACTCCGAAACCACAGCCCTACGACAGAAGCCGGTGAATACAGCCATTGTCCAAGAAAAGACCAACACAGGCATGCCGAGGAGACCGACCACAGGGCAGATAGCGCATATCACAGAAGCACACAACGGACGGGGAAGAAAGAAGAAAACACTCCCCCATGTCGGCCACATGCAAGTTAATTGGAAGGAGTCACACATCACTGACCTTGAACTGTCTGAGAAGCATGTGGGAAGAGGGCCCGTGTCCTCCAAACAAGCCAACAGAACACAAGTCCTGACTCCCTACGACTACACAGAGTTCACAGCAACCTCGGAGCGTGCACATTGCAGACTGCACACACAGCCGGAGCACGCCACCACAACGCACCGCTGCGAAATGGCAACCGCAACACACCTACCCAACTACGCCGAACAGCTCAAGCTGTACAAAACCAACCTGTTTCATACATTGGGATGCGATCTCCTGTCCCTGCTGAACGTAAGTTACCGACTGACTTACCGCATCACATTGTTCAGCTGCGTCATGCCCGTCTTCTACTGTCGGAGGTGTCCCTACCAGCATCCCGTGGAGATATGCCTCTCCAACCCGGCATGTCTGAAGGCGGACCTGCTACCACTACTCCTCCCTCTGGACGCACACGACAGGGCCTGCTCTGCCTATGGGGGCATGGCGTATGTGGCCAACATCGCACCCGCACTGAAATGGGACCACTGTGCCTCCACACGACGGATCATCGAGAACAGCTACATCGAATGTCACCCAGCATGCCCCATCATGGTCCTCCAAGGGACAACTTACGAACAACACCTTGACAGCCACCATCCGCTACATTGGCTGGCAAACATGTACACCACCAATGACATGGAAGCCCTGCTGGACGGCATCGCATACCTGACAACCTGTCAATTCGTCGGACCACAACGCAGGTTCCCCGATTGACCTATGATGTCCAACCCCGCACCCATGCTTAGCTTCCGCACGGACTGGCCAGTCACCACCACAACAGCCATACCAAACGACCGGCAACTGTAACCACACCATCAACGACATCGCCATGACATCGGATATGACCGGGACATGCACACTGTTCCCCATCACATCCAGGAACACCGCATGCATCGTGGGAGGCAGTGGCATGGGCTCTGTGTATCGCACCCACATGGACGGAACTGCACGAACAACCAGGACACGACATGGATCCAGCGCCCATGGACACACACACCGCTCAGTGGACATGAATAGGTCGCCTGGAGTCTGTGGGTGCTGCACCCCTCCCACCCCCGCCCCGGGAATCCCATACCAGGAGCTTTGCATGGACGACAAGTGCATACAACAACAACACAACCCCAGTGACTGTGACATGTCCAGTAACCACCACAGTGCAACAACAAGTGGCACGCCGCTGCATGCACGCAAGCACATGCCCTGATGTCATCTCACATGCACGCGTGCATGAGGAACAACCGCAGCAAACCTGTCACATGGAACTGAGATGGACTGTGCCCATGATGCCAAGCGGTCTGGTAGGCTACATGTATACCGTCTGTGTCAAAGTCCGCAGCTCCGCAGCTATACGTAAATGTACATTAGCACAGCCTTGGCCAAGCAGATGTCACTCTGAAGCCCACATCCCACATGCAACAGCCAATCACATGTAACCCCACACCCTATCCCATTTGCAATCATGCTCAGTATATCCTCAACATGTATTCCGCTGCCAGTAGTGTCCACTATACTGCATCACAGAGGACAGAAGACTCAATATAATGTTTGAAACCAAAACTGTCTCCGCTGACTCATTTCACAAGTACGAATGAGAGAGGATGAGAGTATGTGAAGTACACGGCAGTCGTGACATGACCATGTAGTCCACTGGTATTGGATGTCAACGCAAATGAGTAGCACTACTGTGGAAGACACACATGTGTCGTGTGAAGTCGTATGGACGCAGTGCTCAGGTGGGTGGGTGCGACGGGTAGATGCGCACATGCCAAGTTGGAGCACGCCGTGTCGGGAGGGGTCATGAACAGTACACCACCGCTTCCCTGGGCATTGTGAGAGGACACCTGTCGGGGGGAGTGAACACGTGTGTGCACAGCAGCCGGGCACACGTACAAAGCGGTACCAGGCGCACCTCAGCCCACCCTCTGTGGACAAGCTGGATCCTGTTGTGCGCCCGCCATGCCCCTTGACAAGGCACACACAGCCCCAGTCGACCAGGTGTAACCCCAACATAGTCAATCCGCACAGGCGATACAGGGCACGGGATGGCAGTGGAGCATGGTGTGTGAGAGGTCTCCTCGCGCTCCTCCTGGTCATATCACGCAGGCAATAGAACCTCAACGTCTAGCATGGCACAAGTCAAATGGAAGTGTAGGGGGACGCACCACAGCACGAGCAGCACTGACGTCACGGGAGGTGGCTCGCACCATCCCATCCATTGCCCATCATACCAACCACGCCAAATGCCATTGCGACTAAGTGCAAGCGCGTGCGCCACCACCCCCGAGCCCTCCCCAGAGAGGCCAAAGAGTGAATGTGTGGGCCATCAGCCACAGACGGACGCGGCCTGGCCGCAAGGGCAGCCACAGCCACTGGGTGTCGCAGGTGGCGGATCCGGAAGGCGAAGACTGTGATGCATAGTCCATGCAGGCCGGGTCTCCATTTGGGGCACCACGCAGGTGGACGGCGTCCCGCCACACATCATACCCTGAGACAGCCCACTCGTGCAACTGGACCCACACATACACTCCTTGCCCTCTCTGGTGCGAGCTTGGGGCTGCCTGTGCAGGCGCTAGCCTCGCAGGTGAGCATGCATATTGGGGGAGCGAGGGGAGGACATGAGGGCTGGGGCGAAGATGACTGTATCACTGTCAGTAAGTACAAGGGATGACCCAGATGTGGAAAGGAAGAGACGTGTCCCGTGTGTACTGCAACTAGTCGCCAATCCAACTACCCCCCATGTCCGGAATGTAAGCCCGCACCTAGGCCCGCCCATCCGCCACATCGAACATACCACCAGCACGACAACCTTCCCATTCGAAACACTGACTGGGGGTGGCGACCAGTGTACAATCATGTGTAGCCTACCCACGCGTACATGTGGGCCCTCCATGATCCATGTCACCTGCGGCAAAGTCATGACATGCGCAATGAGGGAAGTGAGGAGAGCTGTCCGCCCCACGCGCAGAAGGTGCATCAGCTCCACAGACCCAGCAGCGAGTCCAGCAGGGGTCACATGTGCAGGGGCAGCTGTGCCTGGTGTGAAGGCACATGCATATAGACAGCACATCGACCAATGTGTAGTCTGCCCACATCTACAGTCCATCATCATGCGGACATAGGAATTGAACACAGGGCAACACATCTTCAGTTGGTGCACCCACCGTGACCAACAATGCGCAATCATCGACGTACCCGCCCTGTGCATGGCCCCCCACCCAACGGAGGCACATCCAGTGCCACCATCCCACACACACAAGCCTTCCACGGAACATGCTGTGTCCAATGGTCAGTACAGAGTCAGCGCCCATCTGGTGGATCCTGAACAGGAGACACATGCACACACATGCCAGCTCCCACTATGTACGTCTGCCACCTGGCACGTGCAATGTAACCTCTCACCTGTGACGTGTGACTGCAAGCACACAGCCGACTTGGCATGGGGCTGTCAATGTGGACACCTGTCAATGTTTCGGGAGGTGTGATCCGTACAGTGCTGTACATAGGGTGCAGTGCTGACACCTACTACTGTCTCATATCCCCTCGTGCCACAGGTCCCACTTGTTTTGGCCGCTCAGCCTGTGCCCACATCGTCGTCGTCGTGTGCCATACTCATCCAGCCGCGGAAGCAGTTCCATGCTCAGCAGACATTCATGTTGCCGTGGCGTTGCCGCTTGACGGATATGCAGTCAGTCCCCATCAGCACGCCCGCAAGTCATTGGGGCCTAGATCCCCATGTGCATGCACATGGCAGTGGTTTGTATCACTAGCCATTGCCATTGTTGGGAGACCTGTGTAAGTGTATTGTGGCCGTGCCGTCCCAGCTTGACAGCTGGGCTGTGGCTCATGTGCTTGCTCAGTCATGTCAGTGATGTGTATGCGAAATTGCTATGTGTCGTGTTGCTTTGACATGTGTCCTCTGCCATTGTCCCTAGGCGGAGACCGAACATTGACCGCCCATACCAATTGCTGGCGGACATGGACGATACAGAGGTTATTAGGAAGTTTCGGCTGGACAGGCCAACCCTGCATCGACTGTGTGCCATGTTAGAACCCCATCTCCGTCCCCGCAGGGTGTATCCGACTGCTGTCACCCCCACGGCTAAGGTGATGGCCGCCATGCATTTCTTCGCCACTGGGTCATTCCAGCACACAGTGGGCATTGGAGGAGGGATGTCCCAGCCCATGTTCAGCAAGGTGCTGAGGGATGTACTGGCAGCCATGATGCTGTACCGAAACAGGTACATCCGCTTCCCCAGGGCTCGTGAATTGGCGGCAGTGAAGGGTGCATTCTATGCCCTTGGCAGAATCCCACACGTCGTTGGAGCCATTGACTGCACACATGTCGGCCTTGTTCCACCACAGGCCACTGAGCACCTGTACCGCAACAGGAAGCACACGCACTCCTGAATGTGCAAGTGGTGTGCCTTGCGGACATGGTGATCACCCACGTGTGTGCAAAGTTCCCAGGCTCGGCCCATGACGCACACATAATGCGCAACAGCATCTTGCCACGACTGATGTCCAATATGCAACAGGATCGTGCCTGTATTGTCGGTGAGTATGTGGAGTGGTGTAGCGTGCTGGTTGTGCGATGCTGTCCCCTGTCCAGTTGGAATTGCAACGGTTCTCTGTGTCCCTCACACCCAGGTGACTCTGCGTACCCGAATGGGGCATGGCTGCTCAGTCCATTGAGGAATCCTCGCACCCCAGCAGACGATCGCTACAATGAGGCACATGGGAGGACCAGACGTGTGGTCGAGCGTACCTTTGGCCTCCTCAAGTCCAGGTTCAGGTGCCTGGACCGCACCGGGGGTGCGCTGGCGTACTCCCCACAGAAGGTGTGCCGGATAGTGGTGGCGTGCTGCATGCTGCACAATCTGGCCATTCGGAAGCAGATCCCCCTCATCGTGGATGACGGAGATCAACCAGGGCCCCAGCCCGCAGACCAGGACAGCTCGAGTGAGGAGGACAGCGGAGAGGAGGAAGCTGGTAATGTGCGGCAGCAGCTCATCGCCCGCTACTTCACTTGACGGTGAGTGTCCATGTACGACGGCTGATGTGGCTGTATCTGTGCAGGTGTGTGTGTGCTGTGTCAGGGTGGCCGTTTGTTCACTGCGTGCTGTGTGTCAACGCTCCATGGCCAGGGTAGTATGCCACTGTTGGTGGCTGTGGCATTGTGCCCTATTGCTCTGTGCGATGTGTGTACATTGCTTGTAGTTGTTGACATGTACTGTGTGATGGGTGTGTGACACACTCATTGAATGTGCTCCTGTTCTGTCTCCCACCCCTAGGTCCCTACAGGCCCTCCGGATTCAATTGCCATGCCACGCATCAGGTGCCTTTCCGCCAAGGTGGCCGTTGTATTCCGTACAAATAAAACACAGGGCACAAACAGCAGTTAGTGTAAAAGGTGCATTTATTTCAAACTGTGACATGTGATTGTGTGTAAGGTGATGACAAAAGTGGTGCGTGCAGTGACAATGAGCTGTCGGTCATGGCTGCGTGATGCTCAGGGTGTACCCACTGGTTCTATGTCCATAGTCCAACACACACATGCCATCCAGATGGCTGTGTGGAGTGGGATCGTAGTCCAAGTCAATGCAGTGGCTGGTCAAGGAAGGCTGGCGGAAGGCTGGCTGGCTGCCTCACTTGTGTTTGGAGCGTGCGAAGTCCTCCCGGGAGATCTGTTTCCACTTCGGACGGCCCCTTCCACGTTTGCGAGGGGGTGCCTGCTTGCGACATGCTGGTGGTTGAGGTGTGCTCACTGGCTGTGGACGCAGGGGAACTGGACACTGCTGCTCCACCCTGCGCCCCGGCAGGTGGTGGCGGAGGGGGAGCTGCTGTCCCTGGCTGTGACCTCACCGCCACCACCAGCTGGCCCATGAGGTCCACGATTTGGCCCATACGGGCGTCCATGGACCTCAGCACCCCCAGCACCTCACGCGTGTCTGAAGCAGACCGGACCCATTGTCCTTGGGCCTCTTCATAGGCCCCAAGGACTCTGGCCATTTGAGGCAGGGCATGGCTCCCAGGGGAGGCTGGCGTTTCCCTGACCCTGCTCCTCCTACCAGTCCTGCTGCCACCGGCCTGCCCACTAGCCACATTGCTCACCACGGTCCTCGCTGTGGCTCCCAGGGTGGATCCAGTTGGCCGGGCCACCACCTGCGCTGGGGCTGGTGCCAGCGAAGACGTGGTGGTGGTGGCGGCGGTGGTGGTCGGTGCGGCGATGGTGGCGGTTGCGGCAGTGGTAGTGGCCACAATGACCGTGGGTGTGGCCGCAACGACAGTGGCAGCAGGGGGCTGGGAATGTTCAGCAGCCCTGGATGATGGGTTGGTGGGTAGGAGGGGTCCTGGGGAGCGGCTGGGCCCTGCCACACCAGATGGGCCTGCTTGGTGGTCCGTGTCCGAAGAGGAGGACAGATCCTCCAGATCTGTGTGTCCTCGTTGGGGGCTTGTAGGCTGGCTGTGCTGGCTGCTGGCTCCATCCCCAGCATCCAGCAGTTCGTCACCTGTGGAGAGAATGAGATTTGTTATTGTGTTGCACCTGGCGAAGTATGTATTTGTCGTCTGACATTAACAGTTCGTGCAATCTCGTACATGGGTTTCCCGGAGGTGTGTGTGTGGCTGTAGCATCTGTAGTTGTGTGTGCTTGGCAATGGGACTGTGTGCTGTGCACATGTGGCATGGGACGGATTGGCCATGCCGATGGGTGTGTTGCTGTGCCCCTACTTATTGTGACTCTGGTGTATGCGGGCTCCTGGCCCATCCTGGGTCTGGTTTGTACTTTGCTTTTGGTGTTCAGATGGGACGCTTAGGAACGCATATGGCAACATGGGGGCCATGCCCCAGATTCGCATTTGGGAGGGAATATGCTTTTGGGGTTCAAATGGAACGCTTAGGAACGCATATGGCAACATGGGGGCCATGCCCCAGATTCGCATTTGGGAGGGGATATGCTTTTGGGGTACATGCTGTGAGCCATGGGTGCCGAACGTGACATGTGTTGTGGCAGCATGACAGTGCATGGTTTGAGGTGTGTGCATGCTTGACATGGCCTGCATATTTGCTGTCTGTTGTGATTACTGGACATGGCATTGGACGCATCGTTATGAGTGAGTGATGGTTGTGTGCCAGCCAACGTATTGCAGTTGTCCCATCTCCTTGGTGTGCGTGCTGCCCTGTGCCATGTGCATCACTGCAGTGCTCGGGGGGGTGGCCCATGTTGTGTGTTGTTGCTCACAGTGTGTCGTGCGCTTCATTGACTTCTGGCACATGGTTGGTCATGGGCATGTATCTTAGCGTGACTGCTGTATGTGTGGCAGCTGTGCGGATGACATGCCTCTCATGAGACTGGGGCTGACGGATGGGATGGATGGTATGTTGTATGTGCATGGTGTGTCTGTGTGTTTGATGGGTTCAGTGGTGTTCGTGTGCATTTATGTTGTTCCGCTCTGTTGCGTCTAGTGTTGTTTGTCTTACATAGGCGTAGTTGTGGGGTGTGTGGTTGACAGGCAGTAGGGGCTACATGGACAGGACTTCAATGGTGTTTCGGTTGTGTGTGATGAGTTGCACAGTGGCTGCCGTGTGGTACTATATTCAGTGTGGCTTGTGCATGCAGACGTGGCTCCTTGGGTGTTGCTATGTCTGTGATGGGTCATGTGGGGTGTGAGTCTGTTGTTCATGTCCGTGTGCACATTGTTCACTTGTTTGTGACGGTGGGCGGTGCTGCGTGTTCGTCTGCTACGTGACATGTCCCATGTGTTGGTCGTGTTATGGTCCTCATGCCTCCAGTAATCCAGCCCTGTCCAGTTTCCCACCTGCAAGTTGTTCGTGCGTGCACTGTACTGGATGCCACATGGCTCTAAGCGGGGGTGCTCCATGTTGCAGGTCTGTGGGGGTGGGGGGGTGTTGTGGGTCGTGGGGTGGCTGGACACCCACTGACACCGATTGCTGTGGACCGTGATGTCTGCCTTTCGGCTGTCGTTGTGCACTGCGGTGGCTGACACGTGGCTGTGGGGTGTGGGGGATGCTCCTCCTTGCTGTGCTGTGGGACTAGGGGCCTGGTGTGTGTTGTACTTGGGCTGTCCACCGTCCCACCCACTGCACTTTGTGTTCCTGCCACTTACCTGTTACTTGTCGGTTAGTGCAGCTGTGGCGGACACATGGGTGTGGTGGGTGCTCGTTGTGGCGCTTCTGGCATATTTGGGGACCTGTTGGTGGTTACGTGGCTGGCTGAGTGTACACATGTCCCCACGTATGTTACAGTTGTTCGGTTTGGGCTGTGTGTGGTGGTGTCTGTTGCATGTGTGTGTGATGTGTTGTGTATTGTGTGCTGGACATGGGGGTGTTTGTCCCTGGGAGCTGTGGCATGGTGGTAGTGCATGTGAGTACATAGCGGTGTGCTGGTATACATTAGTTTGTACTTACCAGCCTCCACTCCCCCTGCTAATCCGGCGAGGATCTCCGGATGTATTATGACTCGCACCTTCTCCTCCCACGCTTTGAAGGTTTTGAAGAGCGCGGGATTCCCTCCGCCAGTGACGGCAGCCAGCTCTCTGTTTTTGCCCTCCTTCTTCTTGACCAGGCTCTTTACGTCATTCCAACGTTTGTTTATTTCTCCTCTGTTCCTGGGCAGGGTCCCGACTGCATTGACCTGGTCTACGATCCGGTTCCACATTCTGTTTCTGGTGGCTAGTGGTGTGTGCTGGACCATGTTCCCATAGATTTGTGGGTACACCTTGATGATCTCGTCGACCATGACCGTCAGCTCAATGGGCGTGTACTTGGGCATCCTTTGTGGTGCCATGGTGTTTGTGGTGCTGGTGCGGTGTGTGTTGTGTAATGTGCAGGGGGTTTGTGGTGCAGGTGTTTGGTGGTGGTGGTGGTGGTGGTGGTGGTTGTGATGTGTGCGTTTCTGTGGTGTGCTGCTGTCCTTGCTGTGTCACTGTGTCCTCTCCTCTCCTCTCTGGTTTGCAATGTAGCAAGGGGTTGTGGTCTGTGGGAGTGCTGCTTTTGTACTCACCTATGTGGGTGTGTCCTCATGGTCTGTTGTTTTCAGGTGTGTTGTGTCTGGGGTTCTGGCCTTTGTATTTTTTGTTTGTCCGGGGGTGTTTTCGGGATGTGTACTGTGCTTGTGTATTTGTGCGTGCCTTGCTGTGTGGACTTGTTGGCCATGTTGTGTGCTATTGGTTTTATGAGCGGATGGTTTCTGTGCAGGTACGTGGGCGCCATGGCTTCTGCCGTGTCGATTCTCATCGGCGTTGTTTGCGCTAGCGGGCGGTATATTTGTGGTTTTTCCGCGCTCATGGCGGTGCGATCGTAATTTCACGTGCGGTGTGTCGGCCGTGAGGGCGGGCGGTTTTGTGTTGTCGTGCGTGTTTCCGTCCGTGGCGGGTGGTTTGACTCCGACTCGGACGTTGGCGGGCGGTATTTTGTGTGATTTTTCCGCCGATGGCGGTTTTCGGTTTGTGTAATCGTAATGGCGTGGTCGGTGTTCAGACGGTGTGTGCGGGCGGATTTTTGCCGCTTCCATGCCTGGTGGATTTTTTTACGCCGGGTATCGTAATGGGCCCCTAAATAATTAATTAATTGTTAATAAATTATGTTAATTGTGTCATGTTTTACAACATTGGGGGTGTCATTTATAGGGGTATATGGTGGGAGATAAAATATTTATAATAAATTAATTATTTGTTAATTAATGCTAATTAATTCATTAAATATTAAATATGCTAATTGTGGAATAATTTTGATGTGTGAGTTGTTTTTAAAATTAATTAATGATTTGTTGTTAATTGTTAATTTATTAATGTACAATTAGTTATGGAAATTGTGTAAATATTTTTAGGTGTGTGTTTTTGTGTTTATTGGGGTAGAGGGTTTTAAGTAATATACTTTAAATAAATTCATCATTAGTTGATCATTAATATTCATTTATTAATTGATAAATATTGTTAGTAATTGTTTTGTTTTTATTTTGTTTGGGGATTTAGGTTCAATAGCTGTAATGTTTTGTTTTATCCCCTCCACTATCCAGCACTTTCCCTACTGTTGCACTCATTGGAGTGGGAATAGTAATTTATTCCCCTCCGCTATCCAACACTTTCCCTACTGTTGCACTCCCTGGAGTGGGATTAGTAATTTTTACCCCTACGGTATCCAACACTTTCTCTAACGTTGTATTCGTTGAAGTGGGAATAGTAATTTTTACCACTCCGCTATCCAACACTTTCCCTACTGTTGCACTCGCTAGAGTGGGAATAGTAATTTTTAACCCTACGCTATCCAACACTTTCCCTACTGTTGCACTCGCCGGAGTGAGAATAGTAATTTTTACCCCTAGGCTATCCAACACTTTCGTTACTGTTGCACTCACTGGAGTGGGAATAGTAATTTTTACCCCTCCGCTATCCAACACTTTCCCTACGGGTGCACTCCCTGGAGTGGGAAAAGTAATTTTATCCCCTACGCTATCCAACGCTTTCCCTACTGTTGCACTCATTGGAGTGGGAATAGTAATTTTTACCCCTACGCTATCCAACACTTTCCCTACTGTTGCACTCGCTGGAGTGGGAAAAGTAATTTTTCCCCTCTGCTATCCAACACTTTCCCTATTGTTGCACTCATTGGAGTGGGAATAGTAAGTTATTCCCCTCCGCTATCCAGCACTTTCCCTACTGTTGCATTAATTGGAGTGGGAATAGTAAATTATTCCCCTCCGCTATCCAACACTTTCCCTACTTTTGCACTCGCTGGAGTGGAAATAGTAATTTTTACCCCTATGTTATCCAACACTTTCCCTACTGTTGCACTCGCTGGAGTGGGAATAGTAAATTATTTCCCCCGCTATCCAACACTTTCCCTACTGTTGCACAAGCTGGAGTAGGAATAGTAATTTATTCACCTCCGCTATCCAACACTTTCTCTACTGTTGTACTCAATGTAGTGTAAAATGTAGTTTTAAAAAATAATAAACATTTTAATATTTTAATTTATAATATATATATATATATATTTTATTTTTATGTTACAGGTGTATGTATATATATATGTATTTATAATTTTTAATATATTTCTAACATTTTATAATTTTTTTAAATAATTATTTCTTAATTATTATTAAGTAAATATATACAATACATTTTGTATATGTATGTTTAATTTATTTTTACCTTACATTTATTACTTATAATTGTTAACATTTTCTAATAATTAAAAAAAAATTAAGCTATATGTATTATTTAATTTAATTTACATAATTTTTTATACATTTAAAAAAACGATATTTTGTACTTCAATATTTTTAACAACTATGGGGCCCATTAGGATGACGGGCGGACTTCCGTCCGCCCGCCACCCTAGCGGTGCTGGGACCGGCCGCCAGTGGTGCGGCGGTCCCGCACCAGCGATTAGGATGCCACCGCCACCGTGGCGGTGGCATCCTCCATTCCCAGCATTGTGGCGGGCAGTGCGCACACCACCGCCCGCCACAATGCTGGGAATGCACTGTGTGCATTGGCATGCACAAGGTGGCAGGCACCGCGCGGTGCCAGCCACCTTGTGAATGCCAATGTTGGGGGGTACCATGGGTACCCCCCAAGTGCAGCCCCCCACCCCCCCACCCCCGAGGGGGCCCGCAACGGGCCCCCAAAGGCATTCTCCGCATGCCTTTCCATGGCGGAGTCTCCGCCATGGAAAGGCATGTGACCGCCATCATCCTAATATGGATGGCGGTGCCTGCAAGGCACCACCTCCATATTCCAGGCCTTTTCCGCCCGGTAGGCAATCGGGCGGATTGCCTACCGGCGGAAAACCGGCGGACGGTCTTTCCGTCCGCCTGGGCCCCCACCGCCATACTAATATGGCGGTGGGGAAATGTGATGCGGGCGGAGGGGAATGGCGGGTCCCAGGATGCTTCCGGTCCAGGGAAGAGAAGGCTTGGCAGTTCGGGCTGGACTGTTCCCATGAGGCACAGGGTCAGACTGATTTGCATATGGCCATGTCTGAACTGGGGCGGCGGAGTGAGCTAAAGAATGATGATGGATTAAACCCAGATCAGTTGACTGGGGGTGAGTGCTTGCAATGTTCAACACTCCGTCCATCATCCCCTTTGGTTTCGCTATGTTCGCCCTAAGTTGGCAGGGTATGCCCAGACGTGGGTCCCTTGCTCACTTTGCCACTGGATTCAAGATAGCCTGGCTGATGACGGCTGTAAGCCAGAAACCGGTCCCAGGATGCTTGTTTCCGGTCCAGGGAAGACATGGCTTGGCAGTTCGGGCTGGACTGTTCCCATGAGGCACAGGGTCAGACTGATTTGCATATGGCCATGTCTGAACTGGGGTGGCGGAGTGAGCTAAAGAATGATGATGGATTAAACCCAGATCAGTTGACTGGGGGTGAGTGCTTGCAATGTTCAACACTCCGTCCATCATCCCCTTTGGTTTCGCTATGTTCGCCCTAAGTTGGCAGGGTATGCCCAGACGTGGGTCCCTTGCTCACTTTGCCACTGGATTCAAGATAGCCTGGCTGATGACGGCTGTAAGCCAGAAACCGGTCCCAGGATGCTTGTTTCCGGTCCAGGGAAGACATGGCTTGGCAGTTCGGGCTGGACTGTTCCCATGAGGCACAGGGTCAGACTGATTTGCATAAGGCCATGTCTGAACTGGGGTGGCGGAGTGAGCTAAAGAATGATGATGGATTAAACCCAGATCAGTTGACTGGGGGTGAGTGCTTGCAATGTTCAACACTCCGTCCATCATCCCCTTTGGTTTCGCTATGTTCGCCCTAAGTTGGCAGGGTATGCCCAGACGTGGGTCCCTTGCTCACTTTGCCACTGGGTTCAAGATAGCCTGGCTGATGACGGCTGTAAGCCAGAAACTGGTCCCAGGATGCTTGTTTCCGGTCCAGGGAAGACATGGCTTGGAAGTTCGGGCTGGACTGTTCCCATGAGGCACAGGGTCAGACTGATTTGCATATGGCCATGTCTGAACTGGGGTGGCGGAGTGAGCTAAAGAATGATGATGGATTAAACCCAGATCAGTTGACTGGGGGTGAGTGCTTGCAATGTTCAACACTCCGTCCATCATCCCCTTTGGTTTCGCTATGTTCGCCCTAAGTTGGCAGGGTATGCCCAGACGTGGGTCCCTTGCTCACTTTGCCACTGGATTCAAGATAGCCTGGCTGATGACGGCTGTAAGCCAGAAACTGGTCCCAGGATGCTTGTTTCCGGTCCAGGGAAGACATGGCTTGGCAGTTCGGGCTGGACTGTTCCCATGAGGCACAGGGTCAGACTGATTTGCATATGGCCATGTCTGAACTGGGGTGGCGGAGTGAGCTAAAGAATGATGATGGATTAAACCCAGATCAGTTGACTGGGGGTGAGTGCTTGCAATGTTCAACACTCCGTCCATCATCCCCTTTGGTTTCGCTATGTTCACCCTAAGTTGGCAGGGTATGCCCAGACGTGGGTCCCTTGCTCACTTTGCCACTGGATTCAAGATAGCCTGGCTGATGACGGCTGTAAGCCAGAAACCGGTCCCAGGATGCTTGTTTCCGGTCCAGGGAAGACATTGCTTGGCAGTTCGGGCTGGACTGTTCCCATGAGGCACAGGGTCAGACTGATTTGCATATGGCCATGTCTGAACTGGGGTGGCGGAGTGAGCTAAAGAATGATGATGGATTAAACCCAGATCAGTTGACTGGGGGTGAGTGCCTGCAATGTTCAACACTCCGTCCATCATCCCCTTTGGTTTCGCTATGTTCGCCCTAAGTTGGCAGGGTATGCCCAGACGTGGGTCCCTTGCTCACTTTGCCACTGGATTCAAGATAGCCTGGCTGATGACGGCTGTAAGCCCGAAACCGGTCCCAGGATGCTTGTTTCTGGTCCAGGGAAGACATGGCTTGGCAGTTCGGGCTGGACTGTTCCCATGAGGCACAGGGTCAAGACTGATTTGCTTATAGCTGTGTCTGAACTGGGGTGGCGAAGTGAGCTAAAGAACGATGATGTATTCAACCCAGATCTGTACTGGGGGTGAGTGTCTGAAAAGTTTCAGCGCTCCGTCCATCATCTCCTTGTGTTTGCTTTGTTCACCCTCGGTTGTCAGGGTATGCCCAGACGTGGGTCCCTTGCTCACTTTGCCACTGGATTCAAGCTAGCCTGGCTGATGAGGACTGTTAGCCCTAAACCGGTCCCAGGATGCTTGTTTACGGTCCAGGGAAGACATGGCTTGGCAGTTCGGGCTGGACTGTTCCCATGAGGCACAGGGTCAAGACTGAGTTGCATATAGCTGTGTCTGAACTGGAGTGGCGAAGTGAGCTAAAGAACAATGATGGATTCAACCCAGATCTGTACTGGGGGTGAGTGTCTGAAAAGTTTCAGCGCTCCGTCCATCATCTCCTTGTGTTTACTTTGTTCGCCCTAGGTTGGCAGGGTATGCCCAGACGTGGGTCTCTTGCTCACTTTGCCACTAGATTCAACCTAGCCTGGCTGATGAGGGCTGTTAGCCCGAAACCGGTCCCAGGATGCTTCTTTCCGGTCCAGGGAAGACATGGCTTGGCAGTTTGAACTGGACTGTTCCCACGAGGCACAGGGTCAAGACTGATTTGCATATAGCTGTGTCTGAACTGGGGTGGCGAAGTGAGCTAAAGAACGATGATGGATTCAACCGAGATCTGTCTTGGAGGTGAGTGTCTGATAAGTTTCAGCGCTCCGTCCATCATCTCCTTGTGTTTTCTTTGTTCACCCTAGATTGGCAGGGTATGCCCACATGTGGGTCCCTTGCTCACTTTGCCACTGGATTCAAGCTAGCCTGGCTGATGAGGGCTGTTAGCCCAAAACCGGTCCCAGGATGCTTGTTTCTGGTCCAGGGAAGACATGGCTTGGCAGTTCGGGCTGGACTGTTCCCATGAGGCACAGGGTCAAGACTGATTTGCATATAGCTGTGTCTGAACTGGGGTGGCGAAGTGAGCTAAAGAACGATGATGGATTCAACCCAGATCTATACTGGGGGTGAGTGTCTGAAAAGTTTCAGCGCTCCGTCCATCATCTCCTTGTGTTTGCTTTGTTCACCCTAGGTTGTCAGGGTATGCCCAGACGTGGGTCCCTTGCTCAAATTGCCACTGGATTCAAGCAAGCCTGGCTGATGAGGGCTGTTAGCCCGAAACCGGTCCCAGGATGCTTGTTTATGGTCCAGGGAAGACATGGCTTGGCAGTTTGGGTTGGACTGTTCCCACGAGGCACAGGGTCAAGACTGATTTGCATATAGCTGTGTCTGAACTGGGGTGGCGAAGTGAGCTAAAGAACGATGATGGATTCAACCGAGATCTGTCTTGGGGGTGAGTGTCTGATAAGTTTCAGCGCTCCGTCCATCATCTCCTTGTGTTTGCTTTGTTCGCCCTAGATTGGCAGGGTATGCCCACACATGGGTCCCTTGCTCACTTTGCCACTGGATTCAAGCTAGCCTGGCTGATGAGGGCTGTTAGCCTGAAACCAGTCCCAGGATGCTTGTTTCCGGTCCAGGCAAATGCTAAAACAACAGTTGATGGACAGAATGCAGAACAATGTCATACATTCACCCCAGTACAGAGATCTGGGCCTAAATCCATCGTTTTTTTGCTCACCATGCCATTCCAGTTTGAACCCAGCCATATGCAAATCAGTCTTGACCCTGTGCCTCATGGGAACAGTCCAGCCCGAACTGCCAAGCCACGTCCTCCCTGGACTGGAAACAAGCATCCTAGGACCGGTTTCGGGGTTTCACCCCTCTTCAGCCAGGATAGCTTGATTCCAGTGGCATGGAGAGCACGGGACCTAAGTTGGCAGGGTATGCCCAGAAGTGGGTCCCTTGCTCACTTTGCCACTGGATTCAAGATAGCCTGGCTGATGACGGCTGTAAGCCAGAAACCGGTCCCAGGATGCTTGTTTCCGGTCCAGGGAAGACATGGCTTGGCAGTTCGGGCTGGACTGTTCCCATGAGGCACAGGGTCAGACTGATTTGCATATGGCCATGTCTGAACTGGGGTGGCGGAGTGAGCTAAAGAATGATGATGGATTAAACCCAGATCAGTTGACTGGGGGTGAGTGCTTGCAATATTCAACACTCCGTCCATCATCCCCTTTGGTTTCGCTATGTTCGCCCTAAGTTGGCAGGGTATGCCCAGACGTGGGTCCCTTGCTCACTTTGCCACTGGATTCAAGATAGCCTGGCTGATGACGGCTGTAAGCCAGAAACCGGTCCCAGGATGCTTGTTTCCGGTCCAGGGAAGACATGGCTTGGCAGTTCGGGCTGGACTGTTCCCATGAGGCACAGGGTCAGACTGATTTGCATATGGCCATGTCTGAACTGTGGTGGCGGAGTGAGCTAAAGAATGATGATGGATTAAACCCAGATCAGTTGACTGGGGGTGAGTGCTTGCAATGTTCAACACTCCTTCCATCATCTCCACTGCAAACATGGCTGACAGTCCGTCCCCAAAGACGTCCCGCAGCATGGTCTCAATAAAGTCTTCCATTTTAGTAATATTAGTGGACTCAGAGTGTTCCGTGATACTAAGATTATTGCGGCGGGAGCACACTTCCAGGTGCTCACTCTTGGCCCTGATAATCTCCAATACCTTGTCCATTTTTAGCAATTGCTCCCTTGCCTCAGCCTGTGCATCGTCCATATCATATATGCTTTGCTCCAGGTGGTCAATGCGGTCATCATGTTTATCTACTCTTGGCTTGACCTGCTTCAAGCGGTTAGTAAGCAGATCCAACTTTGTGTCAATATATATATATATATATATATTTTTATTCTTTTCATTGAAAACCAAAAACACAGGCTTTGCATATCATATGTTGGTAACATAGTGAAATTGTAGTACATGCACAAAGGCCTCTATAGTTTTCAAACAGCTCTTCTGCAATGTCTAAGCTCACAGTTACGGCACTTTTACGGCCCAACAGATCGGTGTACACATCACTCCCTTTTCTACCCCTCAACCCAAGATCCCTCCCACAATCTCCAATTAGCCATGTCCCCGTTATGCCATCCATGCCCCCACACCTTCTACCTTTTCTTGAGGTAGCCTCGCACTGTATACACTACATGTTCTGCCCTCTGGCACCAATCCAAGTCTACCTCCCAGTCAGTGTCTACCAGCGTGATAGTGTCCCCCAATGCTCTTGCTATATTTGGCTTAGCCACTCCTGCTGCTAGTCTCAGCCATATTTCCGTACACCTGGGCCAATCCTTCTCCCCTTTTATCCCAAGAGTAGCCATTTAGAGTCAAGGCGAACCTCCTTCTCCACCACCCTTGCTATTATTGTTGTCACCTAAGCCCAATAGCCCCGCACCAGCTAGCAGTCCCAGAAGATATAAAAAAAGGACTTCTCGCTCCCACAGCCCCTCCTGCACAGTGGGGATTAGACCCTACCTATTTTATATAGGAGCGTCTGTTCATTGTAAATCCTGTGGAGTACCTTAAATTGGACCAGTCTGAACTGCACCCTAACTGCTATATCCCGGGGGGCCAGGAGGGCCTCCGCCAGTCATCGTCCTCAAGCGCCCCCAGGTCCCCTCCCATGCCGACCTCAAGGGACCCAGTAAATCAGGAGAATTATTTATTAGTTTCCTGTAGATCAGTGACACTCTCTTGTGCGGCAGGGCCTCGGTCAGTATTCGATCCTCCAACGGTGAGGAATCAGGCAACTGCTCACCCTCCAGCAAATTACATTGCAGGGCGTGTACTAACTGTATATGGCGGAAACGTTCAAACTCCACCAGGTCGAACTCCCCCTGCAGGTATGCAATTGTTATGTAAGCCAGATTCCTCCTGACATCGCCCAAATGTTCTATACCAATGAGCTCCCATTTCCGGAATCCCTTCAAGCGTCCTAACTCTGACAGGTATGCGCTGCACCAGAGTGGCGTCAAACCAGTTAGTTTCACTTTCCAGCCTAGTAACCGGGTGGCCTCCTTCCATATATCAATTACTACCTGTGTGTGGTGTGGCTGCTGACCACTTCCAGCTACTCTTTAAAGAACTTCCTAATACCCACCCCGACCCATGAATGCTCTGTCTACCCTGTATGCCGGGATGATCGACAAATACCCAGTCATACACGACCAGAAGCTGGGAAGCCCATTGTATTTCAGAATATCTGTGACTGCCAGTCCCCCATCATATACCCATGGATGCAACTTGGCCAGTGCTATTCTGGGGCTCCCCCTTTCCACATCAATATGCAGACTTCCTGGTTGATTCCTCTGAACACTGTTGTCTGAATCTTGTAAGGCGTGTTTTGCACAACATAAAGCATTCTCGGGAGACTCAGCATCTTGTATAGGGCTGCTCTCCCCATTAGCGTCAGCGGCAGGGATCCCCTGTGTGTCACATCCCCTCTAAGCCTTTACAACTGTGGGCCAATATTTTCCCTGAGGAACTCTCATGGGTCTCACGTAATGTAGATACCTAAGTACTGAAACCCATCCGATCTCACCGGGGCCAGACAATCCCGAGGCAAGCAGGAGTCTCTACCGACAGGGGATATATCACAGACTTAGACCAATTAATTGTGTATCCAGAGTACTCACCCAAAATACGAAACACCTGCATAACACTAACGATGGAACATTGAGGGTGTGCGATTTATAAAAGGACATCGTTCGCATAAAGGGAGATTCTTTCCTCCCATCCCCCCGGTGCTTCTATTCCCCAGATCAAGGGGTCTCGTCGGATCCACGTCACCAGTGGCTCAAGCGCCAGGGCAAACATCATGGGGGACAATGGGCAACCCTGCTGAGTGCCCCTCCGGAGTCCAACACTGTGTGACATCGTACCGTTGCCCTTGACTGGTAAAGTAGTCTGACCCATGCCCATGCCCTGAACTTCGGACCAAAGCTGACCCTCTCCAAAACCACAAACATATAGTTCCACTCCACTGAGTCGAACGCCCTCCTAGCGTCTTAAGCCATCGCCACAGGTTGTGTCTCCTGGTACGACTCAGTCAGGTGAAGCACTCCTAGAGGCGCCTGAGATTAAGCCAGGCACTTCTGCTTGGAATAAAGCCCGACTGGTCAGGGTGAACAATTGAGGGCGAAATCCCCCGCAGACTAGTCGCCAGGGATTTAGCCAACACTTTAGCCTCCACATTAAGTAAAGAAATCGGTGTGTATGACCCACAGTCAGCTGGGGGCTTACCCTCCTTAGGTATGGCCACTATCGTCACCATCCTTTGGTCAATGGGGAAGCAGCCTGTAGAGTTTGCCTCTCAGTACATCGCCAGCATTGGCTTGAACACAACCCCTGCTAACCCTTTGTACAGTTTGGGCCCCTGTACCTTGCCCAACTGCAGCTCCCACAATTCCCACAGTAGCTCCTAATCAGTCAAGTCAGCTTCAGAGCCTCACTCTCCTCCCCCTTTAGCACCCTAAGGGCCACATTTTGAAGAAAGTTCTTACAATCAGCGTCCGTCATGGAGATTTGGGAGGCATACAGAGACTCATAGTAGGAGGCAAAGTCCTCTGCTATAGCTGCATTGGTAGTATGGGTGTCCACCTGCTCATCTTGCATCTCAAGTACCCATGACTTCTCTCTGTTGCAGTTTTGCAGCCATGCTAGTAATTTGGCTGCCTTATCCCTAACATCATAGATGCGATGCTGTGTCACCAAGGTGTGCTTAGTACATGCTAGGTCCTCTGCAAGGCCCGTTGGTCTTGTTGGCAAAGCAGTAATCAATGTCTATTTGCCTCTCCCCCTTCTTCCTGTGCTACGTTTTCCATCGCCAATATCTCCCTCTCAATGTTCGCACATTGCCGACTAGATTCCTTTTTACTACCCACAATTATTGCTTGGACTCCTCCTCTTATCACCATCTTGAAGGCCTTCCAGAGGGTCACCGCAGAGTCTACCGACCCCAAATTTTCTTTGAAATACAGATCAGCACATTTGTGTGCCTTATCTCGGATCTCCTTATCTTTCAATTACCAGGCCTCCAGCCTGGGGAACATCTGATAGTCCACCAACTGACCCGACAGCTGGACCTCCACCGGGGCATGGTCCAATATTCCTCTCGCCAAGTGTGTTGCCGCTGAGAACAATGGCACCTGGGTTCTGAGTGTTAATAGGTAGTCTATTCTAGAGAAGCAGCAACCCGGTGGCGAGAAATAATTATACCAGTAGCGGTCGGTGGTGGGAGTGCCGCCGGGCGCTGACGTGGGGCGGGGAGGGGCAGGGTGGGGGGAAGTAAACTACGGATTACGGGCGATTACAGGTAAGTACACATATAAATAAATAAAACGAATTTCGTTTCTCGAGCTGCATCACATTTGGCGATGCAGAGCGAGAAACGAAATTCATTTTATTTATTTATATGTGTACTTACCTGTAATTGCCCGTAATCCGTAGTTTACTACCCTCCCCCGCCCCATGTCAGCGCCCGGCAGCACTCCCACCACCGACCGCTACTGAATTATACTGATGGCTCTCAGGGTTAAGCTCCCTCCATAGATCCACCAACCCCATTGCTGATGCAAACTGGGCCAGGGGACCTGTCCTTCCTACCCCAGCAGTACCACCTGTTCTATCCATGCTTGCATCAAAGACCACGTTTAGATCACCGCCTATCAGTAGTATCTGCGGGAGGAGCTCCAACAACTGGACTCCGAGGTCGGGAAGAGTCGTCCCCAAGAGTCGAGGCAGGGCATAGATCAAGCAGATGTTTAGTCAGTCCCATTCCACGTCCCGTTAAGGGCCAAATACCGACCATAGTCATCCCACCACACCCTCCAGGAGATGAATGGCAGTGATTTCTTAACCAGGATTCCCAACACCCGTGATTCAGATGTATATCCTGCATGTGTCTTCAGAACATATCCCATTCTATCTAAAGCCTTATAGTGATGACCCCGGAGGTGTGTCTCCTGCAAAAGTACTATGTCGGGGCAGTGACCTCGCAAATGTTGCAAAACCAATGTGCATTTGATGCCACTCCTCAGCCCATTAACATTCCAAGATCATATCTTCAGCCCCCGGGAAATATCACTTGTACCTTTCATCTTTGTCACCTAGAATGCTCACTTGCAATTGCTGCTGAATTTCAGCACACTCCCATACTGCCCGGGAGACAACTAGTGTGTACAAAGCCCCCGCGCTCCCTTCACTGCAAAAGTAAGAGACATAGTACTGCAAAGCCTTGGTAAATATTAAACTAAACAATAAAACCCCTAACCCCCCACTTCGCTACCCTGCAGACATTGAACTGCCCACTTCCCTAACTCGCAGAGTGCCTGTTTCCCCACACTTAACAGCTGCTAATGGGGGTGAGCTGCAGCCGCCCAGTCAATGGCATGTCAGATAATCAGTACTATCACAATTGAAACATCCCCATAGACATATGTCAAAACCAGCATGTCCCAACTCAAAGTAGATCTAACCACCTTGGCGGCTCCATGCATGTGGTCTCCTCCCATCCCCGCCGCTAACCCCTCCCAGTTCCTGCATAATGCCACCAATATCATGCATTAAGCCATCCCCTAAGTTTTTCCTCCCCGGGCGCTCTCGTGCACTGCACAGGGGATGTGGATCTCGCTGGCTGTCTGGGGGGGTCCTCCTCTCGCCGGGGCCCCTGGACCGTTCCTTTTTTCTGTCACTGGCAGCCCCCTTCCTAGCCACCCTCCAACCTTCCAGCCAGTCCCACGCTTCCTAAGGTGAGGCAAAGTGCCATTGTCTTTCCATCCGTGATGACTTTCAACTTGGAGGGGTAGAGCATCATGTATTTCAGTTCCTTGGCCCTCAGATCCTTTTTCACTTCATCGAAGATTCTCCTCTGGTGCTGCACCTGTAAGGTAAAGTCCGGGAAGAAGCGGATCACCACGTTTTCTAGGTGTAGATACCCCTGCGCCCATGCCACCTGCAGTATTGCATCTCGATCTCTGAAGTTAAATATTCGGGTGATTGTGGTATGCGGAGGAGCCCCTGGCCTCGGAGGCAGACCCAGCGCCTGATTGGCTCTCTCCACTGAGAAAAAGGTTGAGAGACGCTTCGGTTTCAGCTTCTTAAGGATCAGGTCCTCAAGAAACAAGTCTACAACAGGGCCCTCGGAGTCCCGGGAACCCCAACCACTCTAATATTGTTCTGTTTCACCCTCCCTTCCTGGTCCTCCAGCCTGGCAGCCATGGTCGTGCTCTGTTTTGTCAAGTTCTGTACCTGTTCCTCCAGGCGTTTGCTTATAGAGAGTAGTCCGTTTATTTGCGTTTTCACCATTGCCACCTTTTCGGAGATTTTGTGGAGGTCAGCTTGGAGTAGATTAACATCCACTATCATGGCATCCAGCTGAGGTTCAATAGGGGTGATGGAGCCTTGTAGCTCCTGTATGGCAGGCATAATTGTACGCAAGGAAGGTTTCCCGCCCTGCTGTGAATCCCCTCCTGGGGCCAGGGTTTCCTCCCCCTGGGCCAATGTCCCAGCCGTATACATATTCACAGTGTACTTGTCCAGGTTGTTCTGTTGTGGGGGACTTGGGGAGTGGCCCTTCACCATTGCAGGGACCTCCAACTCTCTTGCTCCCTTTCCACACCCCAACTTCCATGCGGCCTGGTAGGCCAATCTCTACTGGACACTGTCTCGTCCACCAGGATCACTGAGCCCGCTGTTGCCCAACTGATATGGGCATTAGAGCCCGTAACACGCACAGGCTCCAGTGCACCTCATGCCACTCAGGAACCTTCAGGCATCCTCCTGCCCCAGGGGTGGCGCCCTCCAACACCACAACTGAGTCACTCCCTTCAGTTATCCGATGCACACCTGTACCACCCAGCAGGGAGCACACATCAGCAAAGCCGGGGCCCTGCAGGATCTCCTCAGGCCTCGAAACACTAATCCCAATGCAAGCCCAGGCCCAATTGTATCATGCTGACAAGCCAGCTGTCAACCTCTACCATCTGGGCATTATCTGCATGCGGCACCTAACACTTCATTTCTCTGGTGTACGGGCCACAGCACAGGGCCGCTGCCCGTAATCCAGCCGCCCAATTACCACAAGCATGGTTCTTCTAGGCCACTCTCCTGGGTCTGCCGCAGTCACAGACAGGGACAGGGCCCGCTACAGCACTCAGGCACCGGGGCTCCTTCTAACAACCCTCCTCTGCAGAGCCCACTGAGGCTCGCCTGGAATCGTCGGCATACACTGGGCTCTCTGCAGAGGGCCGGCGCACTCACCGCCACAATGTCTCAGGTACGCCCCGCAGCTGGCGAGTGGCACTCGTGCCTTGCTGGTTCTTTCGGGCAGTCTGTGCACCAGTTTGTGATGTTTGGGGCAGGATTGGTTCGCAACGCCCCAAACCCCACAGGACACCATCATCCCAAGGCATCCTGGCCCCTTACAATGCTGCTTCACCCGTCAGTGCGACCGCCCTGTCACTCCTGTGACCCACTGTACTGTCGCTGTGGGGCACCGCTTCACTGTGCCTGCTGAGCCAGGACCGATGCCACAGGATTTTGATACGGATAGTGGGGGATGAGCCCCGGGTGACATGGAGCTCGCTCATTAGGTAGCCATCTTCCCTGGCTGCAAGCCACGCCCCCCTCTGTGTCAATATTCTTGAGACTGGAGCGGACCTCAACAAGAATCTCCTTAATTTGTACATCTTGTAACTGGCCATCGGCGCACTCAAGGGATGTTCCATATTGCGTACAGGGCTCCCCCTGTTTGGTTCTGGACCTACAATCAAATTGCAGTTTTGCTTTCTTTGTGTCGTTTTTCCCCATGGTCGGTAAATTTGCCGTAGTACCCAGCAGCGATTGAAAACATATTTAATTTTCAATTATCATTCAGCACACAAAAACATATTGTGAGAAGTTGGCCTGTTATATGATGTCCACTAATTAAAGTGGGCACCTTGCACCAGTCCAAACAACCCTTATGGTGATTTAAGAGGTCAAAGATAACCTTAGAAAGCTATCCAAGTGGTAGCTGTGGAGAGCAGCCTTCAGGCTTAGTCTTGGAGGAATGTTAAGCAGCTTGTTTTACCAGAATGCAACCTTATTGTATTGGTTAAATGAAAGGAGAACCACACAGTAGTTATAAGAATATATATTTATTATTATAACACCTTAAATACCTCACAGTATCTGCTACATGCAGATAAACACAAAGCACACAATATTGTAGCACAGAAACAATTGTAAGTAGCACTAATACACAGTGGGCTCCAGGGGGAGACCAAACCATATACTAAAATAGTGGTATAAGAACCACGACTCGAGTCAAGACAGTGTCTAGAGGATGTAGAATCACTGGGACCCCAAGGAACCACTCAAGGTGAGTAAGTAGGGACCCCACGGAGGACGGGTGCAGTGTGAGAACACAACCGCGTGCTACGTACAATTCAATGGGAGAGTCACGGTTGCAATTTTAAAGTTTAAGGACCCTTCCCAGTGGATTACGAGGAAACCCTTTGGAACATAGAAGGTTGGAGGACCACCCCACCCGTGGATACTGAAGTACCAGAGTTACCTATCCCAGGGAAGCCGGGTGCATAGGGCTGGATTGGCGTCGGAAACCGCTGTCGTTCTCAATCAGAGTTTTCAAAGAAATGCCACTGCTGGAAAGAAGAAAAGTGTCAGGTGGAATCCGTAGGTGGATTCTTGATGAAAGGAACCTGAAAGCGGAGGGGACAGAGTCTGGGTCACTCAGGAGTGACCAGGGGCACGGTAGATGAATGCCCACCGATGTCGGGTGCTTCAGGTGTGAAGAAGGAGACCTTGACTCTACAGCTGCAGGGACCAGGAGATGTCGAGGACAACCAGGAGCCGGATACGAGCTGTCCCACAAAGGATGTCGAGTGCTGAGGGGTCGGTGTCCGGCGGGAGTACCAACAAGCCTTGGCAGCGGCAACCCACGAAGAAGGTCAAAGAAGGTTACGGTCTGGACCAGCAAGGCCCAGGGGACTCACCACAGCAAGGGGAGTCAGGGCAGGCCTGGAGAAATCAGGAGAGCCCAAGAAAATCAAGATTGTCTCTCAAGTGGACCCACAGGCCGAAGGCACAGGAGTCGCGAGGGGACCTCTAGCAGTTTCACAAAGTCACAGCTTGCAGGGCACAGAGTGCAAGGAGGCCAGAGTTCCTTGTAAGAAATAAGCACAGAGGTTGGGGCTATTGACAGCCCAATACACAAAGTTGGAGAACACCAACAAGCATATGCACTTGCTAAAGTATGTGGTGCACAGGGGTTCAGGTAATGCGGTCCCCACGAGGGATACTGGCCTCAAACCTAATGAGAGGGCAGCTCGACCTCAAGGAACATAGAAACCCACCTCCTGTGTTGCTGGAGCCTTCAGAGTCCGCAGGAGCTCAGGATCAGCAGACCGGTCAGTTGTGTTATGGTGCCTGCAAATGCAGAGGAGTGACTCCTTCACCCCAAGGGAGATACTTCAGTTGTCCTTGATGCTCCAGAGGTCCTGCACGGAGCCTGTATGGTGCACGGGCACAGACGATGCTTTGGACGGAGAGGTAGACGAAGTCGGGCCCAGTCGAAGTCCAGCGAAGTCCAGAGTGTCCAGACGGTCGAAGGTCAGTGGTTTCTTGTTCAGAATCTTGTCCACGTCGATTCTAGGGTCCTACAGCCAGGTAAGCCCTTTTTTACCCATGTGAGAGGGTTGGACAGATTCAGGAGACCCTCCCAGGGGAGGGTCAGGACAGTGGGGTGGATACTCCTGTGTCCTTTGTCCAGTTTCGCGCCAGAGCAGGAGCCAACAGCTCCCAGAACTGGTTTGAGCTGGACTATGCACAGAGACATCAAATGTGCCCCTCGTGCAGACTTTCAGGCACTTTGAAAGTGCACCCACCCAGCTCAATACACTAAACCCTCTCTGGGAGGTGGTCACACCTCCCTGTGACAGGATGCCTATTGTGCTGCCTTCCCCTGCTCGAGCTTGGCTTAGCAGCAGGAGGGCAGAAATGTGTCTCTGGTCGACAGCAACCATTTTGTCCTCTCCGGGTCGAGAAGGCTGGTACCGGGAAGACAAGGGACCCCATGAAGCTTGCTTCTGAAGGGTGGAATCATACCTCCCACACCGGTCACCGGTGTGGAGGTATGATTCCAAGGTGTTTGATACCAAACACGACATGGTTTGTTGCAGCCATTTTTCGAGATAGCATTTCACACGAGCATATAATGCACCTCTACCTATATGTCTGGCTGCATCACCGACAACCCGGGAGAATGGTCTCCGAAGGCTGCAGGGATGCTCTGCTCATTCAGGGGCACCCTCTCACGTAAAACCCAGCACCCTGCCTTCAGGATTGTTAAGGCCTGCTATAGGGGTGACTTATAGGTTTTACGTGTAGTGACCTATAGATATAGTAAACCCATATCTAAAGTAAGTGGTGCATGCACTATCTTACACAGGCTGCAATGGCAGGCCTATAGTTCCATTTTGCATGGCCTCTCTTGGGTGCCATAATACATGCTTCAGCCCATGGGAGGCCTCTGGGGTACCTATGCCCTGGGTACATGTGTACCATATACCAGGGACTGATAAGGGTACCCCAGTATCCAATCTGGAGTGTACCTAAGTACATGCATAACATTTTAGGGAGAAAGCAGATAGACTGGGGTTCTGATTAGCAGGATCCCAGTCAGACTAGCCAAAACCCAGCAAAACACCAGGCAAAAAGTGGGGGTAACTATGCAGTCCGATCGTACCTTCCAGCACATATAAATTGAGCCATCCCCCATTTTGTGCTCAGTGGATCACTGACTTCCCAGGTGTCCACACGCATCGAAGCACGGAGAAAAAAAAGACACATTGCATTTGAACACTGCCACCTACAGATCAAGAAAGTAAAAGAGTCACAACAAACACACATATACAAAATACACTAAAAGCCCTGAATATTTTGTAATATTTTTTTTTATTAATCCACGGACTTCTGCCTGACTCTCTCTAAAGACACTCACATAAGTAAGTGTATCTTAAATAAATTGACTGGCATTAAAAAAACTGTTTCAATCATTTTTTATTTAAAAAAACTAAATTACTGAGATTGTATTTAATATTAATAATAGTATTATGCCATGGACTGTCAATTAGAAAATTAGCGCTCAGAATTTACCTCAGGTCACATGCATGTAAGTGAAGGGGGACAAAATTACTAATCCAACTCCAAAAAAGTGTTTGCCTCAGAGTAGATGCTGTATGGTGGTGGGGCAAATTTACTATTCCTACTCCGACAGGTGTTTGCCTCAGGGAAGGTGCTGGATGGTGGTGGGAGCACATTTACTATTCCTACTCCGACATCTGTTTGCCTCAGGGAAGGTGCTGGAAAGTGTTTGGGCCAATTAACGATTCCTACTCCGACAGGTGTTTGCCTCAGGGAAGGTGCTGAATGGTGTTGGGGGCAAATTTACTATTCCTACTCCAACAGGTGTGTGCCTCAGGGAAGGTGCTGGATGGTGGTGTGGCAAATTTACTATTCCTACTCTTACAGGTGTTTGCCTCAGGGAAGGGGCTGGATGGTGGTGGGGGCAAATTTACTATTCCTACTCTGACTGGTGTTTGCCTCAGGGAAGATCTGGATGGTAGTGGGGGCAAATTTACTATTCCTACTCTGACAGGTGTTTGCCTCAGGTAAGGTGATGGATGGTGGTTGGGCAAATTTACTATTCCTACTCCGACAGGTGTTTGCCTCTGGGAAGGTGCTGGATGGTGGTGGGGGCAAATTTACTATTCCAACTCTGACAGGTGTTTGCCTCAGGGAATGTGCTGGATGGTGGTAGGGCAAATTTACTATTCCTACTCCGACAGGTGTTTGCCTCAGGGAAGGTGCTGGATGGTGGTGGGGGGCAAATTTACTATTCCTACTCAGAAAGGTGTTTGTCTCAGGGAAGGTGCTGGAGGGGGGTGGGGAACTAAAATTAATAATCCTATTCCGCCAGATGTTAAACACCATAAAGTACAATGAGCCCTATTTGTGCTACCCTGAAAGAAAGAATACCATAGTACTTAAATTTTTACAAAAATGAAAGCATAAACAGTAAATAATAGTCACATTTTCTGTTCTTTTTAAGATCTTCAATTTTTTTGCAAGGAAATTAAGGCTTCAAAATCCACTGCAAACAATCCTAAGAGTTCATGACCATTGAAATAGCTCGACAGGTAAAAATTTGATACAAGAACCTACTAATTCCATACAGTATTAAAAACTGCACCAATACAAAAAGGGAAATGTAAAACCACTCATAACCCAATCTCACTAGATAAAATAAAAACCTATATCTGAATAAATGGAGCATGTTAGAACTAACCACAGAAAAAAGCATTTTCCTATTTACAGGTGTAAAGCAAACCATCCATCCACTGGAAAACAAATGCAAATAATAATATACAGTTATGTCTTCTTTACATTTCTCTATAGATCAACCCATATCACACCACCATTGTAGACAAACACATCCTCAATAATAACCAAATAAACACTATCAGAAGTTGCTGATAACACAACAAGCCACAACATTCAAGGTAAAATTGAACAAAACAAATATTAACACCAATAATAGCTTTCTTTTTGCAGGTTTCAAGTGAAAATACATTTGTATGCAAACATAGCATTGCCTAAAAAATAAGAACTTGCAAAACAATAAAAAATGTATTTTTTTAAATAAATAATGTCAAAACATTTTTCTTTGCAGAGTAATTTCAAAAGTACATTTTTAATCCAAAACACGAAAATATTTTTTTTCTTTTTCTTTCAGAACAGAACAAGCCATAGCACATCACCAATCTGAAGAAACAAATTGTCCAGAAATCCGAAAACACACACCATCACCTTCAGAAATTACAATTCGCACAACAGAGGACCCTATTCAAGGAAACATATAACAAAAACTCAACTCTGTCCAAAAATAACTTTCTTTTCACAGGTATCAATGTAACAAACATTTCAAAGCTAACATAGTAAAGCCTAAGAAATTCAACCCTTGTTATAAAATAAAAAAAATAGGCTGTAAAATAATTAATCTAAAAACTTTTTTTGCTTGCAGGATACATTTTTAAAAAACATTCATATACCAAATAACTAAAACAATGTTTTCTCTTTTTTTCCTTCTAAATACAGATAAAGAATGGCAGCAAGAAATCAAGCAAACTATATAAAATCAAGCAGGGAAAACATACTACTGAGTTACGATGGCTACATTTAATGTAAGGAGAGATTAACTGAGCCCATGTGTCATTGGATTTGTGTGAAGTATTAAGCATTCCATTGAACAGGCAGAGCGGCTACTCTTGGCGACAATGTTGAAAAAACAACCAAGCATAACCCCTCTGCCTCTGCAATGGACATTGAAGTTTGACGAAATATTGAACAAATAAAAACCCTTGCATCCACCTCTAATGAACCCTGTGGCTCAGTTTTGATCGAGGTTTCCCAAAACATACCTATGCATGTAGCTAGTTCTATGCCTACTATTCCTAATCTATGTCTTATTATACACAGACAAAAACTGGCAAGTAACCCTCAACGTGTTACACCTCAAACCTACTCAGATATCAACATACCAGAGGAATTAACATTAACCTTTACTAACGAATCATTTATTTTGCATAACAATAAAAACCCTCTAAAGCGAATACTAATTTTTAGCACCCCGCCCCCATAACCTTGCTAAACTAGAGAATAGTGATATTTGGATGATGGATGGTACGTTTAATTCCACCCCTCCATCCCTTCAGCCAAATATACACTATTCATGCCAACATTACCAACACCACTGTTCCTTTAGTGTACAGTTTACTGCCTGATAAATATGCTTCAACCTACACTGAATTTTTGTCAGTGATAAAAACTAAGGGGCCAATTATGATAGCGGAAGGCCCGCCACCGCCAGCTGTGCAGTGGCGGGCCCTCCGCCATCGGACGACGATTTCCCCCCGCCAAATCAGGATGGTGGGGGGAATGAGCCCGCGACCGTGGCAGGCGCAAAGCCCGCCCACTACTCCTCCTGTGCCAGGTAATCTGGCCGATTGCCTGGCGGATGGTCCACATTGGGTAAAATGGTTGCGGTGCCTAGCAGGCACCGTCCGCCAAATTTCAATGCAGGCTTCAGACAGCCTTTCCATGGAGGTGGAACCGCCAAGGAAAGGCTGGTGGGGATTGGTTTTGTGGGCCCGTTGCGGACCCCCCTTGTGTTTGGGGGGAGGTAGTTGTGCACTGCATTTCCATGCACAAGGTGGCAGGCACCACGTGGTGCCTGCCACGTTGTGCAGGGAAATGCACTACATGGCCATTTAGCAGTGCGGCACGTGCTGCAGCCAGCAGCACCCGCCGCAATGCTAAATTGCTGGATGCGACCACCATGGTGGCGGTCGCATCGTAATATGGGGTGCGGGACAGCCGCCTTACAGGCGGGTGGTCCCAATCCCCGCTACGATGGCGGGCGGATCGTAATTGGCCCCTAAAACTCTAAATAAAAGTCATAGAAAAGTGATTATTGATTTTTAATTTTCTATGATTAATACCATTACTAAATTATAACCAGAAACCCAAATTCAAGGATGTTTTTTCCACTTTTCACAGGCATATTAGCGAAAAATACAAAAAACATCTTTAGGTGAAGATTACATATCAGACAGTAAACTACAATATCAACTGAAGAAGCTAACAGCCTTATGCGTTGTGCCACCCAACTGTGTAGATGAATGCTACACATCAATTACTGAATCTGACTACTTAACATGAAACTACGAGAAAATGGGCCCCTTTGCAAATTATTTTGAAGACACATGGATTGGCCATCTAAGCAGGTCCGGTCACAGGAGGAAACCAAGGTTCCCAATTGACTGGTGGAACTGTTACACAACCTGTTTAGAGGGTGACTAATAATGCCATTGAGGGAAAGCACAACTCCTTCAACAAATCTATCAGAAAAACCCACCCAAACTTCTTTCATTTTTTGGAAACCTTGAAGAAGGAGCAAAGTTACCAAGAAATGAGAATAGCGCAATCTTTAACAGGTCGTCTCAACCCATGTATAGCCCAAAAAAGTAAAGAAATGTCAGAACGACTATTGGTACAAATGTAAACAACAAGACAGAGAAGACAGTGGACTATCGATCCTGCACCTCTATACCAGTTTCATCGTTAGTGTTGATCCCACGCAACAATCCCAAACACCATCCGTCCTATGATACCACTGTGCTCCAGATCCTTAACAGATAATTGAATGGTGTGCGTGGGATGAAAAAAAAGTCCAAGAGTGAACCGTAGAATTTTCAAAGTTCTTTATTAATCACATTTGTAAATTGATTCCAAAACAGAAAGTTCAGCCAACGCGTTTCGTTCTCAAAGAGAACGTCGTCAGGGCTTCTCAGGGTAATAACCCTTCTGAAGGGGAAAAAGAGTTAATCTGTAGGCGTTGTAAAAAGCCGCATAAAGCATGGGCTGAATAGGAACCAGATAACTGCTTGATATTCTCTTTGTAGCAAAGCTCATATAGAAGTCATGGTCCCACTCTCAATAAAAAAAGCATCCAATAAAGCTCTTCCAGAAATGTAAACGTATCATGAATCTGTGTAATGGTTAAGTAGACAAACACTGTAGTAAAGAATCCAGGCAATAACTCTGGAGTAAAGAGGGAATTAACCCGAGGCCATAATAAGGCCTTAACAACCGCGAATCAGCGTCTGGGATCCCTCTTTACTCCAGAGTTATTGCCTAAAAATTCTACGGTTCACTCTTGGACTTTTTTTTCATCCCACGCACACCATTCAATTATCAATTATTGGTACAAATGTAACAGTTTACGTTGTCAGTGGCTTCTGACTACCTGGAAAATATTGCAAGCATAATACAATTCTAATACAAACTAACCCCTTCATCTAACTTACTTGGCTGTTTTTATTTAAACAATTAAATTGGCTTTTTTAAAATGATTTTTTTAAACTTATTAGGAATGTCGGAAATCCTACCTGCAGATGTCTTCTTTCTTCAACTTTTGGTGAAGTTTCAATTCATCCTGTCACCAAAAGTCATCTGTACTCCAATAATCAACAATCTTTAACCATAAATCCATAAATTTCCAAATGGGCCGATTCAATAAAGGAAACACAGACTAGCGTAAACACCAGTACCAAGAACGTATTTTTGGTTTAAAAAGCTGTGTTTAAAGTAAAAAAACGCAATCCCATAGCAAAATGTTCAACAAAAAACCCCAAAACATAAATTGAACCAAAAAACAGCACAACTAATCCATACTTCGATCCATGTTTTAATTAAAAAAAATGTTCTGCAAGTCCAACTTCTTTTCCAAGTTCCAAAATGCAGTAATCCATTAAACAAATCTGGTCCCAAGGAAAGAACAATTCTTCTTCACCCTTTTGTAAGGCCTGCATCCCATCCCATGAATCGTTTTCCATCTGTTAAACACGTGGCTGCTATTACGAAAAAACACTGAAGAGTACTACAAAAACACGTCGCAAAAAAAGGAAAAATTAAAAAAAATTGCTTTTATTACAAATAAATTTAAAAATGTATTCTATTTTTTTTAGATATTCTTTTTTTAAACGTATCTTGCAATAACCGCAATCCTCTTGACGTAGGCCTATAACAGCTACCTGCAAAGGATGAAAAATGGGTTAAAACATACATAACATTGTATTTTACACTAACCACCATATAACTACCTCCCTCCTCTCTCCTTACAATTAATTTAGCCACCTACAACTCTACATATAAAATATTAAAAGTTCTTACCTGACCGCAGCTCTCCCGTCAAGTCTAATAGTAAAAAAGAAAAGAGGACAATTATCATCATTGAATATAATGTAAAAGCATGGCAAAAATATGTTTTTAATGTTTAAAAAAATATTTACACAGTTCAAAATTAAACTAATATTTATTTTAAATTGTACATTTATATCTTTTATAAAAAAAATGTTTATTGATTTTTTTAAATGTATTTCTTATTTATAAATATTATTATATTCTCATATTTATTTTGAATTATTAATACCATATTTTTGAAAAGTTGTAAAATTGTGTATAGTGTTTCATTTATTATTTTATATTTTCTCAAATTTAATGTAAATTATAAACTAGTTTTTAAATATTTTTTGCTCCCCCCCGCCATCGTAATATGGCGGGGGGAAATGGCATGTGGGCGGTGGGAAATGGCAGGCAGATCGCCACCACCATACGGGCGGTGGCGATCTGCCCGTCATTGTAATAACCCCCAAAGTTAGTAAAACATTTTAATTTATTACCTCAAAAAATTAATACTCAGGCATTAAAATTAATACCAGAGTATTAATACACTTCCCCACCCATAACCCCTTAGTTTCTCACATCCTGTGCCTAAAGGATTATGTTACAAACTCTTGCATGATATAAATTTAAAAAATTTACTTTTCCATTTTTTTAATTAAACCTTTATTTAATATAATACTCAAATATTAAAATTAATACCTGCGATTTAATACACTTCCTCACCCATAACCCCTAGATCCCTTTCACCCTAAGCCTGAAGGGTTATGTTACAAACATATACATAATATTTTTTCCATTATTATTTTTAAAGAATGTAAATAATTCTCTAAGAAAATTAATACTCAGGTATTAATATCAATATCTGAGTATTAATACACTTCCCCACCCATAACCTCCAAATACCTCTCACCCAGTGCCTAAAGTCTTATGATACAAACCCACACATAATATAATTTTTTTTTACCCTTGTAAAATTTTGTAATGAATCCACAAACCCTGGGTACCTTTAAAATCCCCATGATGTTGGATGAAAAGGACGCAAATTAGGCGTGAATACCTTATGTGGTCAAAAGGTTACAGGGGCCTAAGCTTGAACTACCCCAAATAGCCAAAAAGAGGCTTAGCAAGGGGGAGGAGGCCTAGCAGCGAAGGGGTTAACAGTGAATTTTTTTCATCCAACCGTCGATAGCTTTTTTAAAAGCCTTCAGAGTCAAGGACATTTTCTATAATGGGCGAACTGCTAGAACATCCATCGCCGCTTCGAAATACTGCAGTGATGGGGCAATTGCATTTATTTGTAAGTCTTGCCAGAGAGCTTGGCATAATTGATTTGATTCATAGGATTTTTTTCTTTTCCATACTTTAATATATGCCCCTTTCCTCACAATAGTTTGATTTACTAGGCTGAATTCTAGCCTTATCTGAGCTGGCGAGAAGTTGCAGAGAGACAAAAGAGTGATCTGAATGTTTTGGAAAAAACTGTGTTTAAACTTGAAGCACCCCTGCCATGCAGCGCCTCATTTCCATAGGCGATGCTTGGTAATAGTTTTGGAGATATCACTTTTAGCAGTGGTACATAGCTTGGTCCATCTAATGACCTCTTTAATGTATGAAATGCTAGGAGTAGTGTGTTTCCCTTCCTCTGCAGGTCATTTTTATACTGCTCGAAGGAGCCCCTTTTTATAAAATAGTACTCCCAGGTATCTGAATGTTTTGACCTGTTTCAATTGTTGGCCTTGTAAATACCATTTGTGCTTTTTCTACAATCTGTTGCTCACTTCCATGATCTTAGTATTCTTTTCGATATTCGACATACCATTGACTGTAGCGTAATGTGATGTTTTAGCAATAAGGCGCTATTAAGCCAATTTTAGCTTGACTTATCAGAATCACATCATCTGCATAAAGGAGGTTTGATATATGCTTGTCCCCCAGCTTTGGGGGATGTGCATTTATTCATCTAGTGCTTGAGAAAGATCGGCCAGAAATAGTTTGAACAAATATGGTGCTAGGACACATCCTTGCTTCAAACCCTGTGAGGATTCAATTATCCTAGAAAGAAAGGAGCCATCCCCTATTTTTACCCTCTCCCAAGTATCTGTATACAGCAGCTTAATTGCTTTTAAAAGGCAGGGAGGATACCCAGGCATACCAGTTTTGCCAGAGTATATGTCGTTGAACACAGTCGAACGCCGACTTAAAGTCCACAAACCAAAGGTAAATCGTTCTTTTGTTCGATTTTTATTTGTCGATAAGTACAGAGAGCACCAGTTTGTTTGTAGCTGTCCAAGGACCTTGAACTCATCCCATTTGGTTTGGAGGGAATATGTGTTTTTCTTCTGCCCAACTTAAGAGTTTGCCTAGAAGAAGACCTGCAAATAGTTTTGTCTCTGTGTCTTGTAACATAATTAGGTGGTAATTTTCCAGCCAATGCCAATCTCCTCCTTTAAAAATTGGTTTTATAGTGAAACCCTCCATGACTCTGGGAAGGCTTGTAGTTGTAGTGCGCTGTTGAATACTATGGATAAGCATTCTGCCCAAAAAGTCAGATTTACCTTATACAATGCTTGCGGCATTCCAATCGATTCTGGTGCACCATATTTTCTGCTTAAATTGATAGACTTACAAATGTGCTCCACAAAAAAGTAAAGTTCTTGATCATCAATGTCTGTCTGCTCAATTGAGGATTTATTACCCCGTTTGTGCTCAGTAGATGGTGTGGCTACCCGGGATTGGTTAAAATGTTTAGATAATTACCAGCCCAGCACGTTTCTGTTAAAGTTGAGGTCATAATCGCTGTTGGGGCCCTATTTAAGTTATTAAACATTCTCCAAAACTTTTGTGAGTTTTTCTGTTTACAAAGAAATAGTATTTTTGCCCAAAATGTTTTTTTTGTTGTTCTCTCTTCCCAGACCAGTCTCCTGAAGATTTTATTTATAGATTTCAATTCTGCTTGAAGCTCGGGTTTCCTTGCTGCCTCCAAGCTAGTCTCAGGATTCTTTTCCAGTTCCTCTTTAGGATGTGACACAAAGCCGAAATTTTAATCTTATTTAGAACTTGTAATTGGAATCATGATTGATGATTCTTGGTGTTAGCTTTCAGTGGGCAAGAGGACAATACTCTTTCTGTGAAAACTGTGCACTGCGCTATTGGGTTATAAGAGCCGGTCCCCCCTGTGTGCGACTCGCGCGGCTACGCGTACAGGGGGGTCCGACACGGACCCCCAAAGTACGGCTCCGACTGCTCTTTCGAGCCGGAGTGCGCGGCTCGGTCGGACTGCTCGCGGCGCGCATTGTACTTTTCCGGCCGGGGAACGTCTCCATTGCGCGGTGCGAGTCGAGTCCGAGCGAGTCGGTCGGTGCGGTTAGACCCGGGAACGAGTCGGTCGGAGCGGTCGGGACGCCCGGATGAGTCGGTCGGCAATTTCGCATCGTACTCGCTCGCCCGGATGCGCGTACGAATCGGTCGGGCAATAGGGCTCCGAATCGGATCCGGTTAAGCCGAATCCGATTCGGAGCCCTACCGGCCGAGATCGGAATCGGCCCCTAAGTCTTTTGCTAGTGTCAATGCCCTTACATCCTTTGTAAAATTAACAGATACTATAATTTCCACTGGCATTGTGTCCTGTGATATCTCTAACAGTGTATTTATCAGTGTGGTGGACATTGATTTTTCTGCTCCTGATTCTGGACGGTTATTGATATTTATTATCAGAAGAGAGCTAAAGGCGCCCTTGTGCCAAGTCCTCAGTTTTACAGCGAAATTAATATTGTTGTTATCTTTAAGGCCACCTGCTCACTTTCTATGTTTAGACCTGCTGCTATGAACGTTGCCAAGACCCCCGTAAACGCCCATTGTTCTTAATTCTAGCAGCTGGACTAAAGTATCCTGAGGCAGCCATAAGTAAGAGCAATGCATTATAATTTACTTCCAATGTCCATGTGTGCTGCATTCTCTAGCACACATACAAAGATGAGTACACCTCAAAGATAAGATTTTGTGCTTGAAGATATTCCTTCATGTAAAAACATTTAAAAAAGGAACACAGGCACCCTTATGCCAAGTTACAAGGATGGTGGCATTGACGGTAGCACCAAAAAGTGAACCAGCGCAGGTGTAAGGCACACATGCAAATTATATTTGGCTACATGGAGCACTATTGTTCTCTCTCTCACACAACAATGCACAGTAAATGTAGTTACTATGCTACTTTGCATGAAACATTTGTAAATGTGGACACATTTTAAATTTTTAATGAGCATTTATTATTGTAAAAACGTTTCAGTAATGTAACATTGTTATGTATTGCATTAATAACTAAGGGCCACATTACGATGTCGGTCGGAAAGCAATACGACCGACTCCTTGTCGGAATCGTTTCCGACCAACTGGGGTTCGGGCGAGTCTGACCAACCGATTACGATGTTTCCGAACTTCAATGGAAGCCTGTGTTCTGACTGCCAACACAGGCTCCCATTGAAAAAAGGGGTGGTTGCGGAAAACCTTGCACCCTGTCGTAGGCACTCCATGGTGCCTGACACACTGTGTATGGTTGTAAAGCGGGGTCCCATGGGTACCCCCACGGGCTCTAACCGGAGGGCTCTGGGTGAAAAGGGGCCTGCTACAGGCCCGCAAAGTCAGTTTCAAACAGCCGTTCCATGTCGGACAGACCGATTTGGAAAGGCTGTCCTAATCTGACATCATAATACGTCGGTCAGAAACGTGGCCCATAGAGCTGTATGATTCGACTCCGACCGACTTGGAGATTCCGCATACCGGTCGGAACTGAGTCGGAAAGACTGAACGGTTACCTTCTATCGTAATCGGTCGGTCGGAAATGTTTACGAGTCAGTCGGAAACATGGGTTCCGACACAGGTTAGGAAAATCTGAATGCGTTCGGAGCCTTTCCCACCGACATCGTAATGAGGCCCACAATTATAGAACATAAACACAGACTTAAACCTATTTGATCCAGAAATTACAGCTACATAGAGTAGAAAATTAACATTGTATGTAGGCTTTCCTGTTTTCAGTTTCTATTTTTGGTAAATTCTGGTGGTTTTTTTTCAGTGTTTTCAAGTGATTTTAATACCTTAAAAAAACAGTGGATATCAGTGGTTACACATTTTCGCGCCATTAAAAACAACAGAAACAGTGTTTTTCCAGTGTTTATGGAACGTTTTCTTTTTAATATTGCCTGCTTTCTGCACTGATAGTGCTTGGTATATAGACAGTGTACGTACAGTGTATATGAGATCCAAACATATTTTTGCAAATCAAACTTATTGTAGTACACCATACAATACTTCTTCAGTGAGTCTTTGGTCATGTGCGCTTGTATTTTCCTTCCCATGTAAAATCTTTTCTGTGAATAGGCCCTCTCAACATTGGCACTTGAGTTGGGCAATGCCAAAACATCCAGGACACAATTTGCTAACTCTGGCCACTAACATAGCTCTCCATGCCAATACTGGTGCACTTGAAGATTGCGATTCTCTGGGCAGGTTCTGCAACATTTGCATTGAACTGGGCGCTTGTACTCTCAGAGTTATTGAAGTGGTCAAAAATGAAGCAGCACTTTTGAAACTACGGAGAAAATTCCCATTTATGGAAGGGATCTAGAACTTGTACAGAGTACCACAGTGAGGTTTCATTGACTTCAAATGCCATGGTTGGTGAAGGGACAATGCTATGCATCATTGCAAGCCATTTCTCATACATTGCAAAATAAAGGTTCCTGAATTGCTCTTCAACATTGCTTTGCTTACCAAGTGGCAAGCACTCTAACATGGAACATGTTGCAGTGCCAAAGTCACTAAAGGTGCCGCCCAGCCTACTCTCAAGGAGATGTTTCACATCTACACCAATTATGCTGAACACTTGGCAGACAAGGGTGTTGGCAGACTCTAGTTATTTTTATTATGTCCACTACACAGTTATGTTTTCTTGTAAAAATCTAAGAATGCAGTAGAGTGTACTTTTTTTCACATCACTATCAATATGCGACCAAAGATCCTCACATTTCTTGCCTTTGGCATCATCACTCAGCAAAAATTCTGTAAACGGTTATCACATGGATAATATAGTATTCACAGCCCCTTGGACCATCAGCTAAGCGACACGGTTGGGATAACTCTTTCTTTGATGCCACACAAAGCACAAAATTAGAAATATTAGCGTTTTTGTTCCCGCGCATAACAAAACAGTGCACCAGAATGGACTAAAAAGTCAATAGCATTCTTCATTAACTCTGAAGATTGTAAAGATGCTTTCAGCATACCATCTAACACGTGGCAAGGATCTCTTACAGGGAAGCACTTCAGCTCAGGTATCGAATTTGACAGGCCATCTCACAACTTTTTCATATACGTAGATGAATCACTGCAAATACAAACAATCTCACTCCAATCTTTGTTGAACTTGGAAAGAACCTTTTTGCAGCAGCATTTCAAGTGACACTGCGTTCCATGTTTTCCAAAAGTCTGGTGTCATGTTTTCACCACTATCCCAGATGCTTTGTGATAGCACTCTTTTCACATATACTTGTCACTATATCTTGCATTGAATGTTTAAAGCCTGAGGTGTTGACAATTCACCTACTATCAATACTGACTCACTAGAAAATGGAGGCTGATGCATCAAGGGTTTTTACCCATTCTCTGTGGGTAAATGTGATGGCACATATTGGGAAAGATTCTTATGAAACCAGCCATTTTACTTATCAGTGAAAGAATCAAATGCAAACAAAATATCAAATATAATTTTGATATTTCCTGATTCTCTACAGTTTATAAAATAAATAAACAAGAACTAAAACATGCTTCTAAACCCTGCATCTTTAGACCAAAGACCGCAAAACTGAAAAAAACAAAAAGAAGAAGAAACAATATTTTTTAGTGACATCCATAAACAACAAAACTCAAGCAGTATAATGTTAGCCCAGTCTTAATTGCTGCTAGCTTGTATAACAAAGTTACATTGTATTGGCCCCTTCAGGAAGAAAAAAATGACTCCTTCACTCTCCTTTTTCTTTCTTTGAATGGCATTTAGTTTGTGGTTGTGCAAGTGTTTTTTCAGTGTTTATATGTTTACACTGGTGAGGGCTATTTCCCTTTCTGTGGGGTTTTATCAGTTATTATAGGTTTAAACCTAAAACCGGACAGCCTAATTGTATGATATACATTTTATAAATTGGAATTTGTGTATTTTTAAATATTTTAAAACAACAACATATTTTAGGGTAAATAACTCATTACAACAACACCATAAACGTTTATTTAAAAAAAAAAAGAGAAATAAGACATTCAAATTACAAACAGCATTTTTACCTAGCAGGAGACAATTTCAGTAGAGGCCATCCTTGGAGAGCGGATTTATCATGTTGTGTCTGAATATATAGGCATCATGGGCCTGTTTCACAAACGAAAACTTACACTTTTGTGTATGTTTATGATTGTTTGCTATTCACAAAGGCATTTAATTAGTAGTATGTTTACAGGGCAG
This sequence comes from Calotriton arnoldi, assembly GCA_963921515.1. NCBI lineage: Eukaryota > Metazoa > Chordata > Amphibia > Caudata > Salamandridae > Calotriton > Calotriton arnoldi. The sequence goes on along the minus strand of CAWUFW010010248.1, from coordinate 237,981 downwards.
AGCTTGTCCGGGCAGTGAGATGGCTCCTAGTTGAGAGGGCTCTGCCTGCTGGGATCTTAATCCGGCAGTAATCTGCATACAACGGACTATTGGACTTGCGGCTGTGAGTCCCACTGGCACATGGCACACTAGCAGACACAATGGGATGTACTAGCTAGCCGCGGGACAGGCAGCGATGTGGGTGGAGCCAGCGAGTTGAGCCGGCCCGGAGACCACATGGCCCAGCCTGTGGGTGGGCGAAGTTGTACCTGCGGGCTGCGGTAAAAAGGGAGGCCACGCTGACTCTACTGTGACCAGCAGCCATTGAGGGGAAGAAGAGGGCCACTCTCGTCCCCGCTGGTGGACTGCTTCATCTTCCCTCCGACTGTGGAGTGCATCGGCACCTGAGGGGAAACACCTGCCAGCTGTGGGTGAGGGGGAGTGATGCGGATGGATTTCCCCTTCCCTCCCTGTCCCCCCTGAGAGCAGAGCTGTACCTCTGGCCAGGCCCAGAGAGCCCCATTGAGGGGAAACTACCATTACAACACAGGCATTCCAACGTAATGCCATTTCAACAAATCCTTTACAAAGCAGGTACAATTACAATGCATGCCATTACAACACAGGAACCATTACAACACATTCTATAACAACACAATTATGGTTGAGGTAAGTGGTATTTGTTGTTAAAATTTAATTTTTAACAATAAACTTTTTTAAATTTTATTTTTTATTTTTTATATTATGTATGGGTCTGTAACATCGAGGGATTTAGCTGATATAAGTGGGGAAGTGTATCAATACTTAGGTATTCATTTTTTTACTTGAGTATTGATTTATTTAGAGAATTAATTCTAATTTTGAAATAGTAAAGATTTTTTAGTAACATAACCCTTTAGGTACAGGATTTGATGGATTTAGGGGTTATGGGTGGGGAAGTGTATTTATACTCAGGTATTAATTTTAACACCTGAGTCTTCATTTATGTAGAGAAGTACATCATGGGGATTTTAAAGGTACCCAGGGTTTGTGGATTCCCCTGGAGGAGACCCAGAAATTAGCCAAAATACAGCAACATTTTGGGGTTTTTTGGAAAAATTGCAAAAAGGGCTGCAGATGAAAGCATCTGTTTTTTTCCCTGCAAATAGTATCAACAAAGGATTTGTGGTGCTGAAATCACCATCTTCCCAGATTTCAGGGACAAGAAGACTTTTGTCAGAAAACCAAAATTGTTTATACAGTTTCTGCATTTTATTGGAACATAGCCTATTTTTGCTATTTTTTGTGCTTTCAACCTCCTTCCAGTTAATGGTACAAATGGGTATAAAAGCAATGATGGATCCTGGAAAGCTATACATTTCTGAAAAGTAGAACAAATTCTGAATTCAGCAAGGGGTCATTTGTGTAGATCCCTCAAGGTTTTCTCATAGAAAGTAACAGTTGAAAATAGGAAAAATTGAAGATGAGTTTGGAAAAAACACCCATTTGTGCCAACGTTTTCACCTGTAACTTCTTCTAAATATGACAGATTTTTAAAAGCAATATACTGTTACATCCGCTGGACCCTTCTGGTTGTGGGGATATATAAGACTTGTAGGTTCACCAAGAACCCAAGGAACCAAGAGCCAATAACTGAGCAGCATCTTGCAATGGTTTTTTATTTTGTACCGGGTATATAGCAATTCATTTGGGAAAATAAAAACAGAGAAAAATCGATATGAAAGACACCTATGTATTTATGAAATGGGAACACAATATAGAGTTTAAACAGTAGCTATTTGCACATATATGAAATTGTGGGTACCCATACCAGCATGTGAATTATAGGACATTTTCAAAGGTGACTTCTTTTTACACATTGTCTTACATTTGTAAAGCAGAAATGCATTGAAAGTCAATAGGTAATAACAGTTGCTCTACAAATCTGTGTTTCCCTAAGTCTCCCGATAAAAATGGTACCTCACTTGTCTGGGTAGGCCTAGTGCCCGCGACAGGAAACGGCCCAAAACGCAACGTGGATACACCACATTTTCACAGTGAAAACTGACCCTTTTTAGCAAAGTTCCTAGCTGTAGATTTTGAACCCTAGCTCTGCCAGCACCTGGGGAAACCTAGCAAACCTATATATTTTTTAAAACTAGACACCCAGGGGAATCCAGAATGGGGTGACGTGTCTGGCTCTCTCCAGGTTCTGTTACCCAGAATCCCTTGCAAACCTCAAACCTTTTTTTAAAAAAAACACATTTTCCTCATATTTCTGTGATGGAAAGTTCTGGAATCTGCTTGGATCCACAAACTTCCACCCACCCCACATTTCCCAAAGTCTTCCAAGAAAAATGGTACCTCACTTAAGTGGGTAGGCCTAGTGCCCGCGGCAAGAAACGGCCCAAAATGCAACATGGACACACCACATTTTCACAGTGAAAACTGGCCCTTTTTTTGCAAGGTACCTAGATGTAGATTTTGAACCCTAGCTCTGCCAGCGCCTAGGGAAACCTAGCAAACCTATACATTTTTTAAAACTAGACACCGAGGGGAATCCAGGATGGGGTGACTTGTCTGGCTTTCACGAGGTTCTGTCACCCAGAATCCCTTGCAAACCTCAAACTTTGCAAAAAAACAACCACATTTTCCTCACATTTCTGTGGTGGAAAGTTCTGGAATCTACGTGGATCCACAAAATTTCACCCAACTCACGTTTCCCAAAGTCTTCAGAGAAAAATTGCACCTCACTTGTGTGGGTAGGCCTAGTGCCCATGACAGGAAACGGCCCAAAATGCAATGTGGACACTCCACATTTTCACAGTGTAAAATGACCCTTTTTTTGCAAAGTGACTAGCTAGATTTTGAACCCTAGCTCTGCCGGCACCTAGGGAAACCTAGCAAACCTATACATTTTGGAAAACTAGACACCCCGGGGAATCCAGGATGGGGTGAGTTGTCTGGCTCTCACCAGGTTCTTTTACCCAGAATCCCTTGCAAACCTCAAACTTTGCCAAAAAACACATTTTCCTCACATTTCTGTGGTGGAAAGTTCTGGAATCTGCGTGGATCCACAAAATTCCACACAGCCCACATTTCCGAAGGTATTCCGTGAAAAATGGTACCTCACTTGTCTGGGTAGGCCTAGTGCCCACGACAGGAAACGGCCCAAAATGCAAGGTGGACACACCACATTTTCACAGTGAAAACTGACCCTTTTTTTGCAAAGTGCCTAGCTGTAGATTTTGAATCCTAGCTCTGCCGGCACCTAGGGAAACCTAGCAAACCTATACATTTTTGAAAACTAGACACCCATGGAAATCCAGGATGGGGTGACTTGTCTGGCTCACACCAGGTTCTGTTACCCAGAATCCCTTGCAAACCTCAAACTGTGCCAAAAAAACACATTTTCCTCATATTTCTGTGGTGGAAAGTTCTGGAATCTGCATGGATCCACAGAATTCCACCCACCCTGCCTTCCCCAAAGATTTCCGAGAAAAGTGGCACCTCACTTGTGTGGGTTGGCCTAGTGCCCACGACAGGAAACAGCCCAAAATGCAAAGTGGACACACCACATTTTCACAGTGAAAACGGACCCTTTTTTTGCAAAGTGCCTAGCTGTAGATTTTGAACCCTAGCTCTGCCGGCACCTAGGGAAACCTAGCAAACTTATACATTTTTTAAAAATAGACACCCAGGGAATCCAGGATGGGGTGACTTGTCTGGCTCTCACCAGGTTCGGTCACCCAGAATCCCTTGCAAACCTCAAACTTTTTTGAAAAAAACACATTTTCCTCACATTTCTGTGATGGAAAGTTCTGGAATCTGCGTTGATCCACAAAATTCCACCCACCTCACATTCCCCATAGTCTTCCAAGAAAAATGGTACCTCACTTGTGTGGGTAGGCCTAGTGCCCGCAGCAGGAAATGGCCCAAAACGCAACATGGAGACACCACATTTTCACAGTGAAAACTGACCCTTTTTTTGCTAAGTGCCTAGCTGAAGATTTTGAACCCTAGCTCTGCCGGCACCTAGGGAAACCAAGCAAACCTATACATTTTTTAAAACTAGACACCGAGGGGAATCCAGGATGAGGTGACTTGTCTGGCTCTCACCAGGTTCGGTTACCCAGAATCCCTTGCAAACCACAAACTGCTAAAAAAAAAACATTTTCCTCACATTTCTGTGGTGGAAAGTTCTGGAATCTGCGTGGATTCACAAAATTCCACCCACCCCGCATTCCCAAAGTCTTCCAAGAAAAATGGTACCTCACTTGTTTGGGTAGGCTTAGTGCCCGCGACAGGAAACGGCCCAAAACGCAACATGGACACACCACATTTACACAGTGAAAACTGACCCTTTTTTTGCAAAGTTCCTAGCTGTAGATTTTGAACCCTAGCACTGCCGGCACCTGGGGAAACCTAGCAAACCTATACATTTTTGAAAACTAGACACCCAGGGGAATCCAGAATGGGGTGACGTGTCTGGCTCTCACTAGGTTCTGTTACCCAGAATCCCTTGCAAACCTCAAACCTTTTTTTAAAAAAAAAACATTTTCCTCATATTTCTGTGATGGAAAGTTCTGGAATCTGCGTGGATCCACAAACTTCCACCCACCCCACATTCCCCAAAGTCTTCCGAGAAAAATGGTACCTCACTTAAGTGGGGAGGCCTAGTGCCCGCGACAGGAAACGGCCCAAAATGCAATGTGGACACACCACATTTTCACAGTGTAAAATGACCCTTTTTTTGCAAAGTGACAAGCTGTAGATTTTGAACCCTAGCTCTGCCGGCACCTAGGGAAACCTAGCAAACCTATACATTTTGTAAAACTAGACACCCTGGGAAATCCAGGATGGGGTGATTTGTCCGGCTCTCACCAGGTTCTTTTACCCAGAATCCCTTGCAAACCTCAAACTTTGCCAAAAAACACATTTTCCTCACATTTCTGTGGTGGAAAGTTCTGGAATCTGCGTGGATCCACAAAATTCCACACACCCCACATTTCCCAAGGTATTCCGTGAAAAATGGTACCTCACTTGTGTGGGTAGGCCTAGTGCCCACGACAGGAAACGGCCCAAAATGCAACGTGGACACACCACATTTTCACAGTAAAAACTGACCCTTTTTTGCAAAGTGCCTAGCTGTACATTTTGAACCCTAGCTCTGCCGGCACCTAAGGAAACCTAGCAATCCTATACATTTTTGAAAACTAGACACCCATGGAAATCCAGGATGGGGTGACTTGTCTGGCTCACACCAGGTTATGTTACCCAGAATCCCTTGCAAACCTCAAACTGTGCCAAAAAACACATTTTCCTCATATTTCTGTGGTGGAAAGTTCTGGAATCTGCATGGATCCACAGAATTCCACCCGCCTGCCTTCCCCAAAGATTTCCGAGAAAAGTGGTACCTCACTTGTGTGGGTAGGCCTAGTGCCCACGACAGGAAATGGCCCAAAAGGCAACATGGACACACCACATTTTCACAGTGAAAACTGACCCTTTTTTTGCTAAGTGCCTAGCTGAAGATTTTGAACCCTAGCTCTGCCGGCACCTAGGGAAACCTAGCAAACCTATACATTTTTTAAAGCTAGACACCGAGGGGAATCCATGATGAGGTGACTTGTCTGGCTCTCATCAGGTTCTGTTACCCAGAATCCCTTGCAAACCACAAACTGCTAAAAAAGAAACATTTTCCTCACATTTCTGTCGTGGAAAGTTCTGGAATCTGCGTGGATTCACAAAATTCCACCCACCCCGCATTCCCAAAGTCTTCCAAGAAAAATGGTACCTCACTTGTTTGGGTAGGCTTAGTGCCCGCGACAGGAAACGGCCCAAAACGCAACATGGACACACCACATTTTCACAGTGAATACTGACCCTTTTTTTGCAAAGTTCCTAGCTGTAGATTTTGAACCCTAGTTCTGCCGGCACCTCGGGAAACCTAGCAAACCTATACATTTTTGAAAACTAGACACCCAGGGGAATCCAGAATGGGGTGACGTGTCTGGCTCTCACTAGGTTCTGTTACCCAGAATCCCTTGCAAACCTCACACTTTGCTAATAAACAACCACATTTTCATCACATTTCTGTGGTGGAAAGTTCTGGAATCTGCGTGGATCCACAAAATTTCACCCACCTCGCGTTTCCCAAAGACTTCCGAGAAAAATTGCACCTCACTTGTGTGGGTAGGCCTAGTGCCCGCGACAGGAAACGGCCCAAAATGCAATGTGGACACACCACATTTTCACAGTGAAAAATGACCCTTTTTTTGCAAAGTGACTAGCTGTAGATTTTGAACCCTAGCTCTGCCGGCACCTAGGGAAACCTAGCAAACCTATACATTTTGGAAAACTAGACACCCCGGGGAATCAAGGATGGGGTGATTTGTCTGGCTCTCACCAGGTTCTTTTACCCAGAATCCCTTGCAAACCTCAAACTTTGCCAAAAAACACATTTTCCTCACATTTCTGTGGTGGAAAGTTCTGGAATCTGCGTGGATCCACAAAATTCCACACACCCCACATTTCCCAAGGTATTCCGTGAAAAATGGTACCTCACTTGTGTGGGTAGGCCTAGTGCCCACGACAGGAAACGGCCCAAAATGCAACGTGGACACACCACATTTTCACAGTGAAAACTGACCCTTTTTTTGTAAAGTGCCTAGCTGTACATTTTGAACCCTAGCTCTGCCGGCACCTAAGGAAACCTAGCAATCCTATACATTTTTGAAAACTAGACACCCATGGAAATCCAGGATGGGGTGACTTGTCTGGCTCACACCAGGTTCTGTTACCCAGAATCCCTTGCAAACCTCAAACTGTGCCAAAAAACACATTTTCCTCATATTTCTGTGGTGGAAAGTTCTGGAATCTGCATGGATCCACAGAATTCCACCCACCCCGCCTTCCCCAAAGATTTCCGAGAAAAGTGGTACCTCACTTGTGTGGGTAGGCCTAGTGCCCACGACAGGAAATGGCCCAAAACGCAACAGTGAAAACTGACCCTTTTTTTGCTAAGTGCCTAGCTGAAGATTTTGAACCCTAGCTCTGCCGGCACCTAGGGAAACCTAGCAAACCTATACATTTTTTAAAACTAGACACCGAGGGGAATCCATGATGAGGTGACTTGTCTGGCTCTCATCAGGTTCTGTTACCCAGAATCCCTTGCAAACCACAAACTGCTAAAACAAAAACATTTTCCTCACATTTCTGTCGTGGAAAGTTCTGGAATCTGCGTGGATTCACAAAATTCCACCCACCCCGCATTCCCAAAGTCTTCCAAGAAAAATGGTACCTCACTTGTTTGGGTAGGCTTAGTGCCCGTGACAGGAAACGGCCCAAAACGCAACATGGACACACCACATTTTCACAGTGAATACTGACCCTTTTTTTGCAAAGTTCCTAGCTGTACATTTTGAACCCTAGTTCTGCCGGCACCTCGGGAAACCTAGCAAACCTATACATTTTTGAAAACTAGACACCCAGGGGAATCCAGAATGGGGTGACGTGTCTGGCTCTCACTAGGTTCTGTTACCCAGAATCCCTTGCAAACCTCAATCCTTTTTAAAAAAAAAAAACCATTTTCCTCATATTTCTGTGATGGAAAGTTCTGGAATCTGCGTGGATCCACAAACTTCCACCCACCCCACATTCCCCAAAGTCTTCCGAGAAAAATGGTACCTCACTTAAGTGGGTAGGAATAGTGCCCGTGGCAAGAAACGGCCCAAAATGCAACATGGACACACCACATTTTCACAGTGAAAACTGGCCCTTTTTTTGCAAGGTGCCTAGCTGTAGATTTTGAACCCTAGCTCTGCCAGCACCTAGGGAAACCTAGCAAACCTATACATTTTTTAAAACTAGACACCAAGGGGAATCCAGGATGGGGTGACTTATCTGGCTTTCACCAGGTTCTGTCACCCAGAATCCCTTGCAAACCTCACACTTTGCTAATAAACAACCACATTTTCATCACATTTCTGTGGTGGAAAGTTCTGGAATCTGCGTGGATCCACAAAATTTCACCCACCTCGCGTTTCCCAAAGACTTCCGAGAAAAATTGCACCTCACTTGTGTGGGTAGGCCTAGTGCCCGCGACAGGAAACGGCCCAAAATGCAATGTGGACACACCACATTTTCACAGTGAAAAATGACCCTTTTTTTGCAAAGTGACTAGCTGTAGATTTTGAACCCTAGCTCTTCCGGCACCTAGGGAAACCTAGCAAACCTATACATTTTGGAAAACTAGACACCCCGGGGAATCCAGGATGGGGTGATTTGTCTGGCTCTCACCAGGTTCTTTTACCCAGAATCCCTTGCAAACCTCAAACTTTGCCAAAAAAACACATTTTCCTCACATTTCTGTGGTGGAAAGTTCTGGAATCTGCGTGGATCCACAAAATTCCACACACTCCACATTTCCCAAGGTATTCCGTGAAAAATGGTACCTCACTTGTGTGGGTAGGCCTAGTGCCCACGACAGGAAACGGCCCAAAATGCAACGTGAACACACCACATTTTCACTGTGAAAACTGACCCTTTTTTTGCAAAGTGCCTAGCTGTAGATTTTGAACCCTAGCTCTGCCGGCACCTAGGGAAACCTAGCAAACATATACATTTTTGAAAAATAGACACCCAGGGAATCCTGGATGGGGTGACTTGTCTGGCTCTCACCAGGTTCTGTTACCCAGAATCCCTTGCAAACCTCAAACTTTGCCAAAAAAAACACATTTTCCTCACATTTCTGTGGTGAAAAGTTCTGGAATCTACGTGGATCCACAAAACTCCACCCACCCCGCATTCCCCAAAGTCTTCTGAGATAAATGGTACCTCAGTTGTGTGGGTAGGCCTAGTGACAGCGACAGGAAACGGCCCAAAACGCAACGTGGACAAACCACATTTTCACAGTGAAAACTGACCCTTTTTTTGTAAAGTGCTTAGCTGTAGATTGTGAACCCTAGCTCTGCAGGCACCTAGGGAAACCTAGCAAACCAATATATTTTTTAAAACTAGACACCCAGGGGAATCCAGGATGGGGTGACTTGTCTGGCTCTCACCAGGTTCTGTAACCCAGAATCCCTTGCAAACCTCAAACTTTATAAAAAAACAAATTTTCCTCACATTTCCGTGGTGGAAAGTTCTGAAATCTGCATAGATCCACAAATTTCCTACAACCCAGTGTCCCACCATGTCTCCCGATAAAAATGGTACCTCACTCGCATGGGCGGGTCAAGTACCCGCGACAGGCAAGGGCCCAAAACATATTGAGGAGATATCAAAATTAGCTATCACAAAACGACCTGGTTTTGCAAGGGGGGTCACCTGGGTTTTTGGCCCCGGGCTCGGTGGCCATCTTGGGAATTGTTGGACTTGGCCCTTTTTGGCAGGTTCACCCCTAAACTTTTTGCCTTGTCTGTAACCTGGTGTTGGTGATTTTAGGCCTCTGAGCACTTTCGCACTGTGGTCCAGTGGAAAGTGCGTGCGCTCTCTATGTGCTTGTGGTGAGATTGGCCTGCCCTCCCATAGGAATGCATGGGGGATAAGTGTGTCCATGGTAATTCCTGGTATGAGAGGAGCAGTGTGGTCAAGTCTGGTATGTATGAATTTGTGAGAATAAATGCTGCGCAATGGGGTGCGCAGATTTATTGTGACTGGTGTACAAATGCCACTTTTGGAAGTTGGCATTTATGTGTGCTCTGTGTCTGCCTGCCTGATGTGAATTGCATGTCTGGCTTGTGAGTGACAGGGGCTGGGGGGTGTGTGTGGCTCCAGGAGGGGCAGGGTGAGTCAGCACAGGGCTGAATAGGGAGATCTGCATGTAGATGGGAGGGAGGAGTTGCACCTGGGACCTGAATAGGACTGTGCCTTCCCTCCACAATGCTGGCTCCACCTCCTGTGGTGCGTCTGATGTCCCTGGCCTGTCCTGTGAAAGGGAGAGAGGAGCTGAGCAAAACAAAGTGCTCAACAGCTCCCCATAACCAGTTGTATCTGGTTCCCCCAAACCCTGCACCTTGCACAAAGGAAATGTGTGTATAAAAGAAGGGGCTGTGACCCCATGAAATTGTTCAGTGTTCAGTTCTTGGGTGCTGTTCCTGCTGGGGCGGGCTGCTGCTGGGGCCCAGGGGGGGGGGGCTGCCATGAGGCTTGCCTCCCTGGGCCCTGCATTGCCTCCTTGATGCCTAAAGGACTCTTGGGACCATTTGCTTTATTCTCCTTGCCCCAGGACTTTGGCTTCATCTAGTGCCTGGAAGCGCTATCCTTTAATTGCCCAGCTGAGGAGGAGCGTGGGCTGCGCAGCGCGATGCTGTTCGCCTCGTTGGAGGGAATCCCGATGCGAGAGATTCCCCCGTGATGCTCAAGATGGCGGGTGCCCACCCCGCTTATGAGATCTCAAGTGCAGGTGCCCACACCGCTTATTTCATCTCAATGGCGGGTGCCCACCCCGCTTGTGAGTTTACATATGCGGGTGCCCACCCCGCGTTCCACCGTGAGAATCGCCGCCAAACAGGAAGTCAGGCACCAGCACCCGACTGTGGGCGGGGCCTGTCTAGGGGAAACAGGAAGTCCATGCCGGCTGGAGCGGGGCTCCCGTGAGGAGAGGGAGAGCCCCGCGTAGTGTATGGTGCCTGGTGCCGGTCGCAGTAGAGAAGACCCAGGCGGGAGCCTACCCCGCGCTGGGACGGGCCAAGAAGAAAGACGGAGACCGCGCTCCGTGTTTAAACCCCCGCCACGGCCGACCAGAGCATCGCGGGCGTCCCATGGAAGTCCCGGTCCCAGGAAGGGGGACCGGGCGAAGGAAGACAGGCAGCACTGCACCTGAGGCGAGGCGGGGCTCCCGTGTGGTGAGGAGAGCCCCGCGTGCAGTATAGAGCCTGCCAGAGCCTCGGGAGCATCCGAGTACCGCCGTGCCCTGCCAGGATGCCACCAGAGAGCCCGTGAGTGGTGGCGCGGCGTGGGAGGCTGGGGGCGGTTCGAGGCACATGGTCGGTGCCTGTGAGGGAGGCGGAGGGCCTCCCCCGGCACAACGGTGCCCTGTTAAATTTCACAGCTGCGCCGCAGTTGCAGGCAGCTGCACCGTGGGGGTAATTTTGTTGCTGGAGTCCCAGTGGGGGACTCAGGGCACTCATAGTGCCAGTGCCTGTTTCCCTCACAGCTGCCCCGCTAGACAGAGGGCAGCTGCAACGTTGGCAGAAGTTGCCTTGGGAGTCCCGGAGTGGGGCTTCCACGGCACAGTGGGTGCAGTGCCACTTCTTGGGGGCAAGTTTTGTCCCGGGAGCCCCAGAGGGGGCTCATGAGGCACAATGGTGCCAGTGCTAAGGTTGTTCGCCAAGCTGCCCTGCGAGTGCGCAGGCAGCTCCAACATTTGGGCACCATTGAGTTTTAGAGTCCTAGTGGAGGACTCTGGGCACAGGAGTGCCCCTGCCTACAGTTCTCCCAGCTGCCCAGCAATTAGTGGGCAGCTGCTACGTTAGGCTTGTGCACCTGCGCCCTTCCTGACTACTGCATTGGCAGCCCTGACATTGGGACATAGGGCATTTGAGCCCCTAGAGAAGGCCAGTTGGCCTAGGGGCAGGTTGGTGACATTGGAAGAGCGCCAGGCTCTACAGGATTGCGTAATGTATTTATGCCTACTCTGAATGTTGCCAAGAATGATTTAGGCCCATGGCGTAATGTGTTTATGATAATGAGGTTTGGGCCTAATGTGGTTATTGCCTAATGTCATGATATGATGTCTTGAGGTAGTGCCTATTTGCGTAATGTGTTTATGCTCATGAGATTAGTGCATAATGTGTTTATGCAGGTGAGGCCCTTGGCGTAATGTGTTTATGCTAATGAGGTTTGGGCCTAATGTGTGTTTATGTCTAATGCTAATAGGATAATGCTTAGGTCCTTATGGTACCAGTAGTTACTGGTTGTGTTTTATATTTGCATTTACTTACCTGTTCTGATGGTTCTGACCGTGGCCCGATTGGCCTGGTCCTGTATATAATTCCCCTGTGAATATTGCCCGTGCCAGTTGGCACAGTGTAAATATGTGATTACGTTTCTAATGTGTTTTATGATAATACAAAGGCTATTTTTTATATAACCTTGTGTGGAGTTCCTTTTGTAGTGTGCCTAGTGTGTTGCTGCTGTGTGTGTGTGTTGCGCAAACGCTTTACACATTGCCTCCGGGATAGGCCTGACTGCTCGTGCCAAGCTACCAAGGGGGTGAGCAGGGGTTATCTTGGGTGTGTAACTCCCTTGCCCTGACTAGAGTGGTGGTTCCTGCCTGGCTTTGGCGCAAGCCTTAGCCAACCAGAAATCCCATTTCTAACAGGAATCCTACCAAACCAACACATTTCTGAAAACTAGACACCCAGGGGAGTCCAGTGAGGTATGGCTTGCGTGGGTCCCCCAACATTTTCCTACCCAGAATCCCCTACAAACCTCAAATTTAGCTGAAAAAATCACTTTTTTCTCAAATTTCTGTGTGGGAAAGTTCTGGAACCTGCGTGGATCCACAAATTTCCTACCACCCAGTGTTTCCCCAGGTCTCCCGATAAAAAAGGTTCCTCACTTGCGTGGGTAGGTCAAGTACACGCGACAGGCAAGGGCCCAAGATGTATTGAGGAGACATCAAAATTAGCTATCACAAAACAAACTGGTTTTGCAAGGGGGGGTCACCTGGGTTTTTAGCCCTGGGCTTGGCAGCCATCTTGGGAAACTACCAAACCCACACATTTCTGAAAAACTAGACACCCAGGCGAGTCTAGTGAGGTATGGCTTGCGTGGATCCCCAACGTTTTCCTACCCAGAATCCCCTGCACACTTCAAATTTAGCTGAAAAAATCACATGTTCTACATATTTTTGGGTGGACTCACCGAACCGGCACAAATGTCCTACCCCACAGCATTCCCCTCAGTCTCCCGAGTAAAATGATACCTCACTTGTGTGGGTGTCCAATGCAGAATTGGCTAAAAACTTATTTTAAAAAAAGATGAAGCGCTTAGAATTCTTGGTGCTATACCCTTAATCCCTATGTTTTTGGCTTTTCCCAGTCACAGGCCCTTGCCCCACCCACACAAGTGAGGTATTACTCAGGAGACTGACGGGAACACTGTGGGGTAGGACATTTGTACCCGCTCGGTGATTCCACCTAAAAATATGTGGAAAATGTGATTTTGTTCAGCTAAATTTGAGGTTTGTAGGGGATTCTGGGTAGGAAAACGTTGGGGGATCCATGCAAGCCATACCTCGCTGGACTCCTCGAGGTGTATAGTTTACAGAAATGTGTGGGTTTGGTAGTTTCCCAAGATGGCCACGGAGCCCGGGGCCAAAAACCCAGGTGACCCCTCTGGCGAAACCAGGTTGTTTTGTGATAGCTAATTTTGATGTCTCCTCAATACGTTTTGGGCCCTAGCCTGTCGCGGGTACTTGACACACCCACGCGAGTGAGGTACCATTTTTATCGGGATACCTGGGGGAATTCTGGGTGGTAGGAAATTTGTGGATCCACGCAGGTACCAGAACTTTCCCACACAGAAATGTGAGAAAAAAGTGATTTTTTTCAGCTAAATTTGAGGATCGCAGGGGATTCTGGGTAGGACATTTTGGGGTACCCAAGCAAGCCATACCTCGCTAGACTCCCCCGGGTGTCTAGTTTTCAGAAATGTGTGGGTTTGGTAGGTTTCCCAAGATGGCCGCCGAGCCCGGGGCCAAAAACCCAGGACCCCCCTTGCAAAACCAGGTTGTTTTGTGATTGGTAATTTTGATGTCTCCTCAATATGTTTTGGGCCCTTGTCCGTCGCGGGTACTTGACCCACCCATGCGAGTGAGGTATCATTTTTATCGGGAGACCTGGTGGAACGCTGGGTGGTAGGAAATTTGTGGATCCACGCAGATTCCAGAACTTTCCCACACAGAAATTTGAGAAAAATGTGATTTTTCAGGTAAATTTGAGGTTTGCAGGGGATTCTGGGTAGGAAAACGTTGGGGGGTCCATGCAAGCCATACCTCGCTGACTCCCCTGGGTGTCTAGTTTTTAGAAATGTGTGAGTTTGGTAGTATCCCAAGATGGCACGCCGAGCCTGGGGCCAAAAACCCAGGTGACCACCCTTGCAAAACCAGGTTGTTTTGTGACAGCTAATTTTGATGTTACCTCAATACGTTTTGGGCCCTTGCCTGTCGCGGGTACCTGACCCACCCATGCGAGTGAGGTACCATTTTTATCGGGAAACCTGGGGGAATGCTGGGTGGAAGGAAATTTGTGGATCCACGGACATTCCAGAACTTTCCCACACAGAAATTTGAGAAAAAGTGATTTTTTCAGCTAAATGTGAGGTTTGCAGGGGATTCTGGGTAGGAAACTTTTGGGGGACCCACGGAAGCCATACCTCGCTGGACTCCCCCGGGTGTCTAGTTTTCAGAAATGTGTGGGTTTGATAGTTTACTAAGATGGCCGCCGAGCCCCGGGCCAAAATCCCAGGTGACCCCCCTTGCAAAAACAGATTGTTTGGTGATAGCTCATTTTGATGTCTCCTCAATACGTTTTGGGCCCTTGCCTTTCGCGGGTACTTGGGCCACCCACATGAGTGAGGTACTATTTTTATCAGGAGACCTGGGGTGACTGCTGGATGGTAGGAAAATTGTGTTTTTTCTGAAACGAGAATATTATGACTGAGTAATGCAAGAAAAATGTGTGACTATAGTCACTTTTTGAGGTTTGCATGGCATTGTGAGTAAAAAAACTTGTTGGGATCCATGAAAGGCACACCACCCAGCACTCCCCATATTTTTTGCTTTACAGAAATATCTAAAGTTGATAAGTTTTCCCTAGAGACAGACTACACCTTAGCACAGAAAGACAGATGAGACAAATATGACTGCCTATCCATCTGTTCCTCAAGTACACACACATACTGGTTGGATTTGGCACAATGGTGAGTGAAAGGTTCAAAATGTATATTTTATTAACAAGAGATTTCACAAAAAGGAAATGCACTGTTAATAATTAAAAGGTTAAAAATCTGAACCAATGACTTGCAGCTCGTGAGCTGTAAAGCCACGATAAGGCATCAACCTCTTTACAGGTCATTCACACACCTTTCATACTTGACACACACTTTCACACCACCAGCTGCGACCCCAGCACATTACAACACTCACATCCACAGACAATGTGGAGACAATGTACATCCTGGCAGAGAGGGACAGAAAAGACAAATATTACTTCAAAATTAACAATTCCTTAAGTACTCATACATTCTGGTTGGATTTGGCACGAGGGTGAGTGAAGGTTCAGAGCGTAAAATTCTATTAACAAGAGATTTCACAAAAAGGAAATGCACTGTTAATATTTAAAAGCTTAAAAACCAGAACCAATTACTCACAACTCGTGAGCTGTAAAGCCACGGCAAGGCACCAACCTCTTTACAGACCATTCACACACCTTTCATACGTGACACACAAGACCATTCACACCGCCAGCTGCGGGCCCAGCACATTACAACATTCACATGAACAGACAGTGCCATTCAATGGCCCATCACTTTCATACGTCCACATGACTGACACAGCAATCACTCCGGCTGGTGGTTGACATAGTGTGTGCAGTGGCGTATGACTAGCAGAGTGTGTAATGACCAGCTGCAAGTCACTACTCACACACTGCCAGCCAAATGCCAGCCCACGCACACCGCCAACCAAGCACCAGCCCACCCACACTGCCAGCCCATGCATACTGCCAGCCAAGTGCCAGCCCACACACACTGCCAGCCAAGCACCAGCCCATGCACACCACCAGCAAAGCCCCAGCCCACACACACCACCAGCCCATGCACACCGCCAGCCAAGCACCAGTCTAGGCACACCGCCAGCCAAGTGCCAGTCCACACACACCGTCATCAAATTTTTTTTGAACAAGAAAGAAAACACAAACCAATTGGAGCAAGATACAAAACTATACCTACAAAAACAACAGCGGTAACTAAAGACATCGGGGCATATTAGCAAGACCCACGTTAAAATTATCGCCGTTTTAGTGGCAGGAAACTACCGCTAACACGGCGATAATGGGCTTGCTAATATGCGTTATAGAATTTCAATAGAAGCCCATGTTAGATGTGCAGGACATCTAACCTGGGCTTCTATTGGAATTCCATAACGCATATTAGCAAGCCCATTATCGCCGTTTTAGCGGCAGTTTCCTGCCGCTAAAACGGCGATAATTTTAACGTGGGTCTTGCTAATATGCCCCATCATTCTAATGCCAACTATATAAAACAACAACTATATAAAACCATACAGATCAGGCAGTACACTCACGGTTGCTCCCAAAAACTCTTTTGAGTGTGATACAATCTGAAACATGTGGGCACACTGCCCAGGATTAGAAGGACAATCAGCACAGTGCATACGACTCTCCTTCCGCATACCTCTTCGCAAACAGACTCTACATCTCTTACAGGGATTGTTTTTTTGGGGCGTGGGAGGAATTAAATCAGGAAAGTGCCGATCTTTCAATCTCGCCACATCCTCCACTACTCCAACTCTAGGAACACTTGCCTGTTCCACTACAACAAGGCTGCCTATCACAGACTCCTGAAACTGAACAAAAGTCATCTTTGATGCAGGAGAACACTCCGTGAACACAACAAAAGCATTAAAAGTTGTTAAATTGAAAAGATGGATGGCCAACTTCTTATGCCAAATGTAAGCCTTACAAACAGCAGTGTAAGGTTCCAACCTCTGATCTACTCTATCAACACCACCCATGTGCTTATTGTAGTCTACAATGCACACAGGTTTGCGCACTTCAGCAACCTGACCCCAAACAGTCACAGGTGAAGTACTGTCATCATGGATGGTAGCCAGCATGTATACATCCCTCCTGTCCACAAATTTCACAGCTAGCAGTTCCTCACTACGCAAGGCACTGCAATGTCCATTCTGAAGCTTTTTGCAAACAAGCTCTTTTGGGTAACCTTTACGGTTAGAGTGGATTGTGCCAGAAGCAAAAGTGACCACTTTGAACAATTCCTTAAACAATTGCACAGCAGTGTAGAAGTTATCAAGGTACAAATGGTGACCTCTGTTAAACAGTTCTCTAGCAAGTTCCCACACAATTTTCTCTGAAACTCCAAAAGTGGACGGCGACCAGGGGGGTCAATAGTGGAATCCCTACCAGTGTACACCCAGAAATAATAGACATATCCTGTCCTACTCCCAGACAACATATACATCTTAATTCCATATCGTGCCCTCTTGCTAGGAATGTACTGCCTAAAAACCAAACGGCCCTTGAACAGGACCAAAGACGCATCAACAGCTATTTCTTTCCCTGGAGTATAGATCTCTGAAAATCGATCTACAAAGTGATCAAGAACAGGCCGTACCTTAAAAAGACGGTCACAGTCAGGGTGATCTTGTGGCAACGCCAAGCATTATCAACAAAATGCAGCATCCGAAGCAAAAGTAAATACCGATCACGACTCATAATTGCAGGAAATATGGCCGTTGCCATCAAGGGACTGGTAGACCAATATGAAGTCAGGGACAGCTTCCTTATCAAGCCCATCAAAAAAGTCAAACCCAAAAACTTCTTCATCTCATCCAGATTTGTGGGAGTCCACCGGGTAGTTCTAGAAGGGGGCCTAAGTCTGGCACTGTTGTCCCTCAAAAACTAGTCAGCATACAAATTAGTCTGCTCAACAAACTCAGCCAAAAATACATCATCCATAAACAACTGAAAAAACTGTATAGGCAAAAAAAAATCACAATCCACTCTACACCCTGAATCACCACTAAAGGCAGGCAACACCGGCTGCACCATGTTTGGATCGACCAAGAGTCCAGCACTTCCAGTAGGAAGCCTTGCAGCCCCAGGCTGCAATCCCGATGTCTCTTGCTGCACCATCGACACATCAGTGTCCTCCTCTAAAATAGGCACTTCATCCGCACTGAGAGTAGCTTCATCCGCACTGAGCTTCATCATCAGATGATTCCTAGTGGACAGAAAACTCACTGCCAGAATCTTGCACTCCCTCCTCTCCCTCAGATGCACTGTCAGTCTCATAATCCTGCTCAGAGGAAGATTCAAAAAGCATACTAACCGCCTGCTGAGCAGTAATTCTATGGATAGCCATAATCCTTACTAATAAAGGTAACTTGTCAAACAAGTCAACAACAACAAACACTTTGTAAAATAAGTAATAAACAAAATGAGGCTTTATCACAAAGACCTATATACTCCAAAATTATACCACTCACTTGCCAGAAGCAGCTAGACTCACCACCACCTACTCTGCACAGACACAGTAAGGATCAACAATATCCACTAAAAAAGAAAATTACACATAAGACAATGCAAAACACATCGCAAAGAATTTCATGCTCAAAACACTTACTAAATATGCTGCCATTATGACACCACTTACAAAAAATTCATTCATGCATGACAATAATACTCATTTGGAGTAAACACAACAAAAATGTCTTTCTTACCTAATAAATGCAACTACGCAAAACTGCAGAACAACCACTGCCGAAACTGCAAACAAGAATCAAAAGCTTTACACTAGAATCAAAAGCTTTGCACTAGAATAAAAAGGAGAAATAAAACATTATAATCACATATGCAAATAATGCACCAGCCCCCACACAATCCACAAGCCACGATAAGGGGTAGGTGGGCCTAAGAGTATAAGGCTGATCTGCCCCCAAGAGGGGCAGAAACAGCCAAAATATTCACCCCCTAAAAGGGGAGCAACCCTTGCCTAAGAGGCCACTCCCCAACACCAACATTTAAAAAACCCAGGTGTCTAGTGGCTTCTGCTCCCCCTTGGGGACAGATGGGCCTGAAAACATATGGCTGATCTGCCCCCAAAGAGGACAGAAATGGCCACAATAATACCCTCCATAAAGGGGAGTGACCCTTGCCCAAGGGGCTGCTCCACCCAAAAATATCCCTGGTGGTCTAGTGGGGCAGAATTTTTAAAAAATATGGACCAATCTGCCCTCCAGGGGGGCAGAAACAGCCACAATAATGCTCCCCAAAGGAGAGCGACCCTTGCTCAAGGGGCCACTCCCCACAAATAAATCCCTGGTGGTCTAATGGGCCTGATTTTTTTGAAAAATGGCAAGATCTGCCCCCCTGGGGGCCAGACACAGCCAAAAACATTACCCCCAAAGGGGAGCAACCATTGTCCAAGGGGCCACTCCCCACAAATAAATCCCTGGTGGTCTAGTGGGCCCGACTTTAAAAAAATAGTGAGATATGCCCCCCTGGGGGGCAGACACAGCCAAAAACATTGCCCCCAAAGGGGAGCGACCCTTGCCCAAGGGGCCACTCCCCATAAATTAATCCCTGGTGGTCTAGTGGGCCCGATTTTTAAAAAAAATGTACAGCCAAAAACATTGCCCCCAAAGGGGAGTGACCCTTGCCCAAGGTGCCACTCCCCACAAATAAATCCCTGGTGGTCTAGTGGGCCGGATTTTAAAACAAAATGGCAAGATCTGCCCCCTAGGGGGAATACCCAGCCAAAAACATTGCCCCCAAAGGGGAGCGACCCTTTCACAAGGGGCCACTCCCCACAAATAAATCCCTGGTGGTCTAGTCGGCCCGATTTAAAACAATAATGGCGATATCTGCCCCCCCAGGGGGGCAGACACAGCCAAAAACATTGCCCCCAAAAGGGGAGCGACCCTTGCCTAAAGGGCCGCTCCCCGCAAACAGTTAATTACATGCACAAATAAAAAAATGAAAAAATTCCCTGGTGTCTAGTGGGCATTCCTGCTGCACGATTGCGCGATCGTGCAGCAGGAATGCTCAAAAGAGGCATTGGAGGAAAGGAAAACCCTTTCCTTTCCCCCGATTCCTCTTTTGTTGAAATGCCCCCCTCCCCCGAGGAGAAACTCACCTCCTGTTTAAAGGACGCGCTGGAAGCAAATGGCTTCTAGCGCGTCCGGTATCCTCTAATGACATCAGGGCACCTCGCGCGCTGACGTCATTAGATGATGTGATGGGGGGGCTGGGGAGGCAGGGGAAGGGCTTCCCCTGCCTTCCCCGGTGGGGGCAACATAAAGGGCGGCCCACGGGGGGAGCGCCAGGGCTTCCCCCATGGGTGGGTGCTAGGACGGCTGGGAGCTGTCCAACGCACACGCCCACCGTGACGTCGGGCGGCTCCCGCCGTCTGACGCACAGAAAGTGTTAAAAGATAAAGAGATGCTTGCGCGTATAACTCATGCTTGGTTGAAATTTAATGAATATAAAATTCATAAACCGCTGTCCTATTTAGAGACAGGATGGGCCAGACACCTAAAAAACAGTTTTATCAGGTTGTGATTTGGCATCCTTCCTGGTCTCTCTCATGCATTACCTTGGACCCAAGACATAAAAAGTACTCGCTGTAGATTGTGTAAAACAGGAGAAGATAGCATTTTTCATCTGACTCGTATCTTCCCAGAACTATTAGAAGAAAGGAAGAGACTGCTAAAACCACTCTTTAATTAGTGGGGAGTGCGTACGTGAAAGCAAGCAGTAATTGCACGCTTTAAGTCATTAGGATACCCCTGTGAACTACAGTTATACAAATTTCTTAAAACTGGCGGAAAAAAAACCGGAACTGCACGTGAATGTCTCAACTTAAATCTGCTGTTAGGAACTAACTCTGTAGTTAAAAAATGATCCCACTCAATATTAAGAACACTATTACTGAGATGGACTCTGAATGGTTACAAGGCACTTTTATTGCTGCTTGCACTTTCCAGTACTGTTTGCTACTTTTGATTTTAGACAATGCACTTTATAATGGTGATTTTATATTCAGCGGTTTTAGCAAATTTTTATGTATTAAATAACTGGCAGGATATTGTAAAATTTTAAATAATATAACAATAAAAATGTCTTCTTCTTCCTATGGCTGCCTCAGGTAGGTTTACCTTCGTTGCAATAGCTCATGTTTATCATGATCATCCAACATATTTAATTTTATTAATACAAATAAATACAATGTTGAATGCATGTAAACGCTTGCATTAACCATTTTACGACTACCTGTTGCACAGTAACGCAAATCAGTGCTATGTGTTGGTTTTGTGTAATATTTTTAATAAATTCTCAAAGTAATTGATCTTTCTGTAGCATAGGAAATCACATTAATTGTTTGATTTTGTGATGAGTCAAACAAATGATACTACAACAACACATTAGGCAGCTTCATGTCTTCAGTTTGCTTAATTTATTTTTGGATTAATTATTTACAGAGCCACTAATGTCAAAAGTTGATGAAAATGTTTAAATCTATGCTTGGGTACATGTATTAGTTTCTCATGCATTCTATGTTAAGTTATTAATAACTTTTCCTTGGAAACATTTATTGTTATCAATCTTTGGATAATATTAAGGGGCTGATTACGAAGCGTAGTCAGTCGGATTCCTTTCCGACTGACTCATTTTGATGGTGTTGGTCAGAAAGGACTCCAACTGGTCATTCTGACTGGCTTCTGATGGGCTCGGAGAGTCCGTCCACCAGTTGGAATGACCTCAGTAATTCCAAGGGCAGCTCTTTCCGCCTGAGGGATTACAATGTCGGATTCCGACAACCTTTCTGTGCCAGCCTTTCCGACACAGAAAATCTGTCGGAAGTTGACTTTGGGGGCCCCCATGAGTGCACGGCCTCTGGTTCATGCCCGCCCCTGGTTATCCCTGCACTACGTGGCAGGCACCTTGAGGTGCCTGCCACGTAGTGCAGGGATGAACTGCACCTCTTTGTTTTACAATGAGAGCGTGCATTCCGGTCGGAATGCATGCTCCCATTGTAAAGAATAGGAGTGCGACCAAACACTGTTCGGTCGCATCCTAATTTGTCTGTTGGGACCGCCAACAGGAGGTCGAGTGGTCCCACAACCGAAATGATGTCAGGCAGACTTAAGTTCACCCGACATCGTAATTAGGCCCTAAATGTTCATTTTTTATCCATTGTTTGTATCATGTGATGTATCTGTTATGTGTTATTATTTCAAAACATTTTTTGTTTGTTTCATTTTTAGGTGATCAAGGATATGGTCTTCAGGCTTGGATGATGACTCAGAAGAAATTCAATTGAGCTTTAAAGAAAATACGAGCTGATGTGGAGTGAGCCTTTGGTGATTTAAGATTCAGATTATGATGTTTGGACCAATCAGATGGAAGATGACTTTACAGTCCACTAATGGTCTGTAAAATTATTTTGGTGTGTGCTGTGCTGCATAAAATTTGCATTCAGTCTAATTTAGAAACGGAAGGTGAACTGAGGTACCAACTGATAATTTGGATGTTGCTGACTTAGGTGTTCATCATGATTCCACAGAAGGCTGAAGGAGAAGAACTGAAATGATTGACAACTTTTTCTAATGATAATACCATGAACTTTGGGTTTATTTGAATGTTTATAAAAATTTTGGGCCCGATTCCGATCTCGTTCCGAAAGCATACTGACCGAATCGGGTCCAGAATGCTTTCCGTACGACTCAGATAGGGGGAGTCATACCAAGCAAATACGATGCATCCGTATGCATCCGGATACGATTTGGTCGGACTCCCATTGACTTCAATGGGAGCCTGTGTTCCGAACGAGAACACAGGCTCCCATTGAAGAAAAGAGTGGCTGGGGAAAACCTTACACCCTGTGGGGGGCACCCCATGGTGCCTGCCACATTGTGCATGGCCGGAAAGGGGTTCCCTTGGGTATCCCCACGGGCCCGATTCGGAGGGCCCCGGGTGACGGGGGGCCTGCTACGGGCCTCCAAAGACTGATTCTGGCAGCCTTTTCTTTCCAGGCAAACAGAATCGGAAAGGCTGTCCGAATCGGTCATCGTACTCACTCGTTTGGAAACCAAGTCCATAGAGCTGTACGAATCGGCTCCGGAAAGGCTCGACCTGTCCTAAAGCCATTCAGAACCAATTCGGTCAGCCCTAACGGTTGCCAGGCATCGTACTTGGTCATTCGGAACTGGGAACGAGTCAGTCGAAAACAAAAGCTCCGGATCGGTTTTGGCAAACCCGAATCCGATACGGAGCCCTTCCGACCGACATCGGAATCGACCCCTAAGATAGAGATTGCCTACATTAAACATCATATTCACTAATAATAAATGTTGACAATAAATCTTAAATATGTTTCAATTGTCTTTTTTAAATATAACATGTTTTTTATTTTAAAAATAAAGATTATATAATGTTTGGGGTTTCTTAAAACAAAAACATTATTTTCTTTAAATCTGTCATAGTCTTGTTTACATGTGTGATATTCTTTAAAAAAGATGTTATTGGTACATTTTCACTAATATATAATACATATTCACTAATAATAAATGTTGACTATAAATCTTAAATATGTTTCAATTGTCTTTTTAAATATAACATGATTTTTATTTTAAAAATAAAGATTATATAATGTTTGGGGTTTCTTACAACAAAAAAATAATTTTCTTTAAATCTGTCATAGTCTTGTTTACATGAGTGATATTCTTTAAAAAGATGTTATTGGTACATTTCAACACTCTTGCTAACCTGTAGTAAAGGTCTCTTGTATCACTCTCAACATGATGGATTTGCTATATAGATAATTACCCAATGTAGATCTCATGTTACAACACATCAAATGCTACTAAGTTTAACCATGCAATTTAATCTAAATGCTACTTGTGTGCTTCAGCACATATTGTGACACCCATTGTATTGACTCTGAAAACACAACACAGGTCAACAATAATAGGGAGGTTGTACAATTTTACATCTTTCATTATGCTCTGCCGCAAGAACCTCTTTTCAGGCCCAAAACTTATAATAATTGCACAATAGTTTGCACTAAAGGATGTTCATAATGACCACAGTGCACGGTGCATGATATCTAAAAGTAGGACTTGTGTAATTTTAAATTTCTATACACTACAAAAGGTGTTAAATGTATTTTAAGATCTGCCACTCTGGCTGCTAGCAAAGGTAAACACAGGATAACATAATCATACCTCATAATCCAACATTGCTTTTCTTATCATCAGTCGCGGCTGGCATGACTCGCGGGTGGGGCTTAGCACGGGGTGGCCACATGGGTTTGTGGGGGGAGATGGAGGGGTTTAATTAAAATTAAAAAAAACTTACCTTACTGGGTCCTGCGCCGACTCTGCTCCTGGCCGGATCCTGCGTTATCCTGCTGCTTTCCTGAACAGGAAGCAGCCACAGGCAGCCCCCCTCCCCTCCCCTAAGCCAATCACAACGCTGCAATGGCAGTGTTGTGATTGGTGGGGACGGCGCCCAGCCGGGCGCCTATAGGGAGGCCATTTTCTCTATGTAGGCTGCATGCAGCCTACATAGAGAAAAGGCAGAGTGCGCATGACTGGTTTGGTCGGCCCCAGAGGGCCAACCAGTCAGGGTCCACAGCATTGGGCAACCCACTCCTCCCCGACCCACCCAGCCGCCTGCCCCGAACCAGGCATACCCTTCTGCTTTCTTGCAGTGCGATAAGCAGAAAATGGCATTTTATGTTTCTGCTTCTCGTACTGCGGCAAAGCAATTGGGGGACGCTCCTCTGCCCTAATGGAGGAGCCACCCCTGCTTATCATTTAAAAAATGCTTAAATGAACTATGTAATCGTTTAGTGAAAACATATTATAGTTGTAATCTTTTTAATTTGAAATCTAAAAAAAAAAAAAATTGCCTTCATTTTAATTCTTTCTGACTCAAGACTCTAAAGGCTTTTATGATACTGTATTCCATGGTCACTTGCCTACTCATTGCTCCCCTGCTGTTAGCGGTGAACATCTCCCAGGATAGGGTCAATGTTCCTTGAGTGTTGTAAGAACATTTACTTACCTTGACTGGATGCTGTGTGGCATGTGCCCAGACCCCTGTCATATTTAAAGGAGGCTCCCCTGTCACAGACAGATGTACTGCACATCTGGCCCCGCCTTTCCTTTTGTGGATCTAATCTGCCATGCTATAATCCCATTGGGTGTGGGCCACACCAGAAATTAAATATATTGATCATCAAGGAGGGGTTGCCTATTGCCTTAGCCACTCCTCAGGGTGCCAAAAGTGACCTATGAACGCTGTTTTATACATTATTACACATACTTTTTATGTAGAAGGGCATTGTTGGATCCTTGGTATCAAAACAATAATGTAGTGGTGATAAAGTAGCTACTGTCACTCATGAGAACTTTTACCACATTAATTATGAAAAGTCCAGTGTTTGTTCCCTTCAAAAGGCTGTGAATAGCCATAAATGTTGCCTCACTTGTACCTTTCTCAGAAAAATAATATACCTCTTCAAAATACAGAACAAGGTCTAGCCTTCTGTCTGAACAGCTGAAGAAGACTGGCCCTCCTCTCCTTGTATCCAGGAGGGCAGAATTGATTAAAAGTGTCAGCCGGCTGACCTGCACATTGTACAACAGACATACAACAAGTGAACACAGTTTTAGGGATCTGAATATGTTTGAGTCAGCAATGACTTCAATCACCAACCAGTTTCTTGGAGCCCTAATCTGATTTATATGTGTGCTGCAGAATACTGCACACATGCAATAATTACATAATTAATAGAAGTAAGGGCCGGAATAATTAAACTTTTACGAAGTGCAAAGCCGCAAGCCCACTTTATGGGTTGGGTCAAACATTATGAAATCAGGAACTATGTTGTCATTATACCCTTCATGTTTGCTAGTATATAACACACAAATCTTCAGTGATTATGATAGTTCATAGATTTTATTCATGATTTTGAATGCCAAATTTATATTAATTCTTAAAAATTAAATATTCATTATTAAACAATCACACATTATTATATATTTAAAAAGATATTTAATAAGGAAAAAATGACATTTGTAAGCTGCAAAAATACTAATAACATGAAAACAATCAAAAACTTACATCTAATTACTATTAACTAACAACTACATATACTATCACACTAAATATGCACTATAACATTTTAAATACATGCATTCTAAACTGTAATCTAACATCTAAAGTACACTACATTATCCTGAATCCTATTACACACACTTAGAAATTTAAGCCCTGATTACAACTTTGGTAGTGAAAACATTACCCCCTCCCCCAAAATACTTATAAAAACAATCTTAACTATTTGTATATAAAACCTATATCTTATATCTCCAAAACATACTAATCTACAACTATTACAATATGTATTAGATATTTAAAAAGCTGCATTCTATAAAAATACTACATTCAAATATATTAACTAAGCAAAACAACAAGTCATGACATTTTTTCAAAAAGTCTTTCATGGTCTTTGCCATTGTGCAAATTGCCTCTTGGCAACCCTTTAGTATTATAGTAATTTGGAACAGTTGCCAGTTGATGCTCTTGTTTGATTTATGGATCTTCATCAGGATGTTTTCGTTTTTCCTCAGTGCTTTATATTTTTATAAAATGCTGGTTTTGTTTGAGTCTCTGCTCACTGGTGTTACTTGGCATTTATACAATTGTTGGCTGGCCACTTGGTGCAGCTGTTTTTGGAGACATACATCTGTCAAGTTTCAAGTTTATTTTATTTGATTTAGTTCTCGGCTGAGAACAACAAATATTTAATACATACAATTTTCCTTTAAAATTTGGCAATAAGATAATAAAAATTGTCGTTCTAATACAAAGTTAAAAAAGATTAAAAAAATTTACATAAATTGTAACATACGAATTCATTTGGCGGTACCTTACAAAACGAGATCAAGTTCTGAACTGAATTAATTTTACATTTTGTGCGAATTGGTTGTATAAACCTCTTTCTTGCTTCTACAACTTACACATTTGGGCAAGCAAATAACATGTGTTCCAAATCTTGCTCCCCGCCGTTACATACGTTGCAGTAACTACTAGTTTTTTTCTTTTGGGAGCCACTTGTAGGTAAAAGATTTTAGAGGAAGTATCCCGAGCTGGAGTAATATAATCGATCGCCTGACACCGTGTTTTAAGTTAAAATAGATATACTGCTGTATTTTCTTATAAGCAATTGTTTCGGCGTATTTTTGATACAGTGTCAATTTGGAACAATGCTGAATGTCAAGTTCAAAGCTTAACCTTGGTGTTAGATTTTTTAGAAAGAGCTTCAACTGGGCAGCAGTCCAAGATTGCAACAAATTAATATTAACATTTGATATTTTAAAAGCAATTGAGACATTCCTACAAAATACATATTTCGGCGAACCTTGTTCAAGTATCTCTATTTTTAATAAGGATCGTAGCGTTCCTTGTTCCGCATGGATGAGGTTATATGTAGGGGTGGGTGGAATTTGCGTAGTCGCGTTACGCAAATTTCCGCGGAATTGTAAAAAATCTCCGCGAGCACGCAGAAACTCTGCGAAGACGCGGAGTTGCTTGCCCTGCCCGTTCGTGATGTGTTTTTGCGTGCTTGCGGGGAAATAAATTGCTAACTTGCCCATGCGGTCACTAATGGGCGCGGCCATCTTGTTTTTCACTTGTCCCGCCCGCTCGCGATGGTTATTTCCTGTTCCGGGTCGCGTATTGCATGCTCCCGCCCGCTCGCGATGCTTATTTCCTGTTCCGGGTCGCGTATTGCATGCTCCCGCCCGTTCGTGATAAGTATTTCCTGTTCGGGAACGCGTATTACGTGTTTGCGACGCTTTTTGCGTGCTCGGGGGGGGGAAATATGGCGCGAACTTGCCCATGCGGTCGCAATGGGCGCGGCCATCTTGTTATTCACTCTATTGCTATGGTTCTGGGCCTGCTTTTCAATCCTCCCTCTATCTTTTCAATCCTTTGTTTCTGGAAACTTTTTTTTGATCTTTTTTATTTATTATCTATCTCTCTATTTTCCTGATTCTATATTTTGAGTTTTTTTCTACTTTTTGTGTGTTTTTCACTACTTTTTCACTCTTTTTCTATTACCTGCTTTTTTCATTTCTTTTACTTACTTTTTTAATTCCTACCTTTTCTTTTCCGCCCCCCCGCCTACCCAGAACCATGGCAAAGGACCACAGGCCTCGTAGCCGTAGCCAGAGCGGCGACCGCCTTCCAAAAAGGGGTGCAGGCACGGGCCTTATTTGGTGAGGCGGAGGTGGCTGCACTGTTTTTTTTTGTGCAGCACCACCTCCCCTTAACCCTGGCAGCAGGCAGCAGGCCTGGGTCCGGGTACGGGCTCCAAGAGCGTCGGCAGCGGTGGGGCAAGGTGCGTCGGGCAGTGTTTCGCTGCTCTGGTGTCTGGCGCACGAATAACCAGCTGACGCACCGGTGGTCCGATATTCTGGACCCGGAGCAGGACCTGCTGGACGTGCTAGGAGTGGAGGTCCCGGGGCTTGGTGAGTAGCTATTTAATATTACTACTTTGTGTTCTTCTGCTCTGTGTTATATATTGCGAATATATTTTTTTTCCGACCAGCAAGAATGCTGCTGCTTACATTGCAGGTAAATTACGTTTAAAAATCTTCTGTGATTGCTATGACACAGGTGCTCGGCGCTACTAATCTTACTTGTTTGCAACTTTGCGCTCGCTTGGCCTGATTATGTAAGAGTTTACTTTAGAGAACTTAAGTTAGGTAATGCTAGAGAGACTCTAGTCCTTCCTTTGTCCTCCTGCCACTAAGAAGAGATAGTGGTGGATTGATAGGTTTAGTTACTTATTAGTATTAGTTGGTAATTTTTAAGTGATCTGCGTGACGCATCCTCTGTCACGTCACGTGCTGCTGAGTGCTGCTTACCCCAGTCCTTAGTAGAACCTTTTGTAGTTTGTTTAGTGAATGTTAATAGGCTTATCATCACTAGCAGAACATCAGCAGCAACCAACCAACAATTTGGTGTATGCAAAAATGTATGCATGTGTCCTCCATCTATGCATTTTTGAGGACTAAAATAAATGGAAATGCAGACTTAGTGAACAATTGGCCAGTCTGGAATAGGTGGGCTAGGTCAGGTGGTACTTAGGCTTAATAGACGGTCCGTGAATCTCGCAATACTACTAGTCGATCAGATTAGATAGGTCAATTTTATTGCAATTGATGTTCACAAAAATGTTTTTGGAGCGTATTTTAAAATATTTTATTTGTTTCACACCAAACATTAATTTTTGTCTCTTTCTTTATTAAATCTTACATGATCAGCACCCAGGGGCAAGAAGACGGGGTCTGAGTCGGCGGAACCAGAACAACATGCCTCCCAGGGCAAGGACCACTCCTCTACCGAGGGCTCTGCTGCTGGCCCCAGTAAGTCCTCCAGTGGTTAATATTAATAATTATATTTCCCTAACTTTTCCTGCACCTTATTTTTTCTGAACTATTATTTCGGTTTCCTAATTCTATTTTTTACAAATTATTCTTCGATCTAGACTATCTGTTTCTAAATTCTTGTTATCCCTGCCTCTAACTGCCTCTGCTTTGACTCTCTGTACTACTACTATTAGTCTGTCTGTAGCTTGCTCACCATGCCATTCCAGTTTGCTTAGCAATAGCATTAGCGGCGGGAGTGTACTGTTGAGTAACCAATGGCCTCTTCTATCTGACATCAACTCAGCTGTGAAAGTTTTATGGAGAAGACTAAAAGTCAGATCAGATTACCAAGACTGATTTGCATATGGCTGGGTTCAAACTGGAATGGCATGGTGAGCTAAAAAACGATGGATTTAGGCCCAGATCTCTGTACTGGGGTGAATGTATAACATTGTTCTGCATTCTGTCCATCAATTGTTGTTTTTGCATTTGTCACCCCGAGTGGGACGGGTATGCCCAGACGTGGGTCCCGTGCTCTCTATGCCACTGGAATCAAGCTATCCTGGCTGAAGAGGGGTGAAACCCCGAAACCGGTCCTAGGATGCTTGTTTCCAGTTCAGGGAGGACCTGGCCTGGCAGTTTGGGCTGGACTGTTCCCATTGGGCACAGGGTCAAGACTGATTTGCATATGGCTGGGTTCAAACTGGAATGGCATGGTGAGCAAAAAACGATGGATTTAGGCCCAGATCTCTGTACTGGGGTGAATGTATGACATTGTTCTGCATTCTGTCCATCAATTGTTGTTTTTGCATTTGTCACCCCGAGTGGAACGGGTATGCCCAGACGTGGGTCCCGTGCTCTCCATGCCACTGGAATCAAGCTATCCTGGCTGAAGAGGGTGTAACCCCGAAACCGGTCCTAGGATGCTTGTTTCCAGTCCAGGGAGGACCTGGCCTGGCAGTTCGGGCTGGACAGTTCCCATTGGGCACAGGGTCAAGACTGATTTGCATATGGCTGGGTTCAAACTGGAATGGCATGGTGAGCAAAAAAACAATGGATTTAGGCCCAGATCTCTGTTCTGGGGTGAATGTATGACATTGTTCTGCATTCTGTCCATCAATTGTTGTTTTTGCATTTGTCACCCCGAGTGGGACGGGTATGCCTAGACGTGGGTCCCGTGCTCTCAATGCCACTGAAATCAAGCTATCCTGGCTGAAGAGGGGTGAAATCCCGAAACCGGTCCTAGGATGCTTGTTTCCAGTCCAGGGAGGACCTGGCCTGGCAGTTCGGGCTGGACTGTTCCCATTGGGCACAGGGTCAAGACTGATTTGCATATGGCTGGGTTCAAACTGGAATGGCATGGTGAGCAAAAAAACGATGGATTTAGGCCCAGATCTCTGTACTGGGGTGAATGTATGACATTGTTCTGCATTCTGTCCATCAATTGTTGTTTTTGCATTTGTCACCCCGAGTGGGACGGGTATGCCCAGACGTGGTGTCCCGTGCTCTCCATGCCACTGGAATCAAGCTATCCTGGCTGAAGAGGGGTGAAACCCCGAAACCGGTCCTAGGATGCTTGTTTCCAGTCCAGGGAGGACCTGGCCTAGCAGTTCGGGCTGGACTGTTCCCATTGGGCACAGGGTCAAGACTGATTTGCATATGGCTGGGTTCAAACTGGAATGGCATGGTGAGCAAACAAACGATGGATTTAGGCCCATATCTCGGTACTGGGGTGAATGTATGACATTGTTCTGCATTCTGTCCATCAATTGTTGTTTTTGCATGATGTTTAACTTAGGCACAGTGATGGCTGCATGGTGATGATGGTTTTCTTTCCCAACATGCCATGGTTGTGGTGGTAGTAGTAGTAGACACTGGCAGTAGCATTTGCAAAAAAAGAAAATGAGACAGTCAATTGCCTGAGAGAGACTGTGGGAGGAGTAAGAGAACTAAGTACAGTACAGAACTTACTGCCAAACAATAATATGCCAAAATACAATAAAACATAATGGTGGCGGGGATAGCCTAGTACATAGAGTTACAAACTCTAGTTGTGTCGAGTCACTCGACTAGGCCTACAGTACACTCGACACAAGCATAACCGTTAGTGCTGTGTAGGAGGATGACAACAAATCCAATCGATGCCGGCAATTAATGCTGATGGATTAGGTTCCTTTGGTAAAAAATTACCTCGCAAATATACTGCTCATGTGTGGGCAAGCAGAAGAAGATCCTCACCCTGCCTTGAAATTGAATTAGTGTTGCTTTTGCCACATCCGCCCCAGCAAGCGTGTGATAAATTATTGGTGTACATTTAATTTAGTCACACCTCAATAAGTCACACAGCCCGGGGAAGAGGGTTAGGGTTTGATTAATGGTTGGGAAGGGGGTTTGGGGAAAGGTTTGACAAAGAAAAACAGTACGCATGGACAACAACAAAACACAATCTTGGCAGACGACCATATCCATAAATCTGTTAAGTGAGAAAAGGAAATGCATGCATGATGATGATAACTTGATGGTTAATGATAAGTAGTACTTACTAACTACTACTAGACAATTAGACAGTACAGGGCAGCAGTATATTATGCAATTTGCCTTGCCTGTCTGCCCTCCGAGAGACCCGAATTACATACAGTTTCTGTTCTGTTGTACCGGCCCGGGCTTACTATAAAAGATAGCAAAGAAAATTCAAAAATAGCTGTAGGGATGAATTGAATTATAAGGAGAGAGCAAACATAATAATAACAACAACACACAGTAGTAATGATTGAAGACAAAAAATGAATCAAATTATTTAAAAGATGATGAAAGTTGATACTGTTATTGTATGTTATCCTGGTCATAATGGGGAGTTGCATCTCGGCATTCCTCTTGGTCCTCCCTTCCATGGACGCTCCAGCCATCAATCTTGGGTGACGCCACTGCCTGCCTGGCAAATGTAGATTTATTGGTAAGGTAGGTGTGAGTTGTTTTTCCCAGTACAGCACAGGGTAAGGGCCGGCCTGTAATTGTAGATGGAAAAACAAAAGGGATATTGAAAAATCAAGTAGAAAAAAAATGCATAAATTACGGTGGAGTGCAACAAGAACACTTTCAGAGGCGGCATGGATACATCATGTCTACTCTAGTCTGTTTCCAGCATTAACCTCCAACAACAACAGGACAGAGCAGGCCCACACCCGTGACCCATCCTCCATTTAGCGTACATTTTTTGACAGAGGCAGACAAAGCACATATACAGCAACATAGCATTTTACAAATTAAGTGACTAAATCAATACACCGCTGTCAGGCATACCACCACACTCGACTACACCACTACACAGACATGTAGGTCTGCAGTGGTTGTTGTTGACTTGTTTACCTTTTATGCCACTCATGAAACGCCCTGACTTATTCCATCAATCATCTCGGATCCTACTGAGTGACTGCGAAGATATTATGTCACTGTGGTCATCATCATGGTGTTGTCCAACTCAGTGTGCAGTGTACAGATTGAGTCCCCTTTCCATATTCAAAATGCAATGGATCGGCCTGCAGTAGAAGTACAAATTTGTTATAAAAAAAAAAAGGGAAACAAACATTGCCTTGAGTTACTTTTAGTGTGTAGATTAGATAATAGTACACAATGAATTAACTTCATGCACAACAAACAACAACAACACAAATCACTCAGTCAGCGTCCAATGCATGGCATCATTCATTACCTGTTCCTTCTCATCTTCAGTTAATGGGCAGTCTCTCTCGGCTCGGAAAGGAGGATAGCTATAGTAGTCATCATCATGTTCCACTTCTTTTGGAGGGACTCAACGAGGCAAGATTTTCTTTTTTCTTCTATTATGCTACATCCAATCATCATCTGGCTTGAGGGCAAAAGATTTAGGGCGATTCAGGAGGATGGAGGAGCAGGACTCGGAGAAGTGGACTGAAATGCAGACAGCTGAAACTCATATATGGCAATAAAAGACTAGAAGACGGTGGTGATGGATTTGTTGTGATTCGAAGTTTCCCAACCAGAAAGACAGACACACAAATAAAAGTAAATAAGGGAGTAAGACAGTAAGAGGTGGAAGCCTAGTTGTCAGGGAAGTATAGCTTGTCCTCAAACTCTGGGGGTTCAACCAGAAGTACGTAATCATCATCTAACATGCTACTTCCGTCACCTGAGCCGCTGTCCTCATCTTCCTGCGTTGATTCATGTATTGTGTAATTTGGTGGTATAAATTGCTGATTCATTTTGATCATGGTTAACCTCTCCACGTTTTTGGGCGAGAGACTGGTCCTTTTCACTGTTACAATGGAACCAGCAGCACTGAAAACACGTTCAGAAGAGATACTTGCGACAGGGCAAGCCAGATAGTTTATCGCCAGCCTGCTGAGCACTGGCCATTGGCCCCTTTTGCCATACCAATACCGCAATGGGTTTTGATCAAGGTAGACCTCTGTTGGGTCATCCAGATAGGCCTGGACCATCCGCTCAATGTTCAGGGGTGCTACACTTTGTTCGGCCTCTTTTGTCTTTGCATCAACACTGGACCTAGCAAGTCCTTGCTGTAAATACCAATCCTGTGCCGTTTTTACTGGGGCTGATGATCCGGTTCTTGCTGTTGTCGATAGTGTTGGTGTTGGTGACAGCTGTGAGCCAAACGCACTGCCCTCAGGCTCTGAAGTTGAACTTGATGCCGGATGTCCTGCTGCATTACTTGTTGTGGGTTTGAGCAGCGGGCCTTTAATTACCAGCCGTTCATTTTCCAATTTACTGGCTGCCTCAGCTATCCAAGTTTTGTACCGGGCAACATCCACTTCTGAAAAAGGAAGTAATGTCTTACTGTTCAGTGCCGATTTGTACTGTGGATCCAGAATTGTGGCACAAATGTAATGTTCTTGTGACAAAATCTTAGTTTGCACCTTGGCATTTTCAGTTAAGCGACAGGATAAGCTCTCCACCAACTCATATGCTTCTTTTTTTTCCTCCACACCTATGTACGCTTCAGACACCTCCTTCTGCTGTTGCTCTAGCATGTGCAACAATGGGATAGCTTGGCCCATAGTACAGTCCTCCTTGCTGACTTCACGTGTGAAGACCTCGAAAGGAAGAAGCATCTCTGTCAGGCATTTAACTAGGCACCATTGGTCCATCTGAAGGGTCATGCCTTTCACAGTAGCATCCGCCCTTTGCATGACATATTCATTGATTGGTCTGTACTGCTCAAACAGACGGTCAAGCATGTAATACGTTGAGCTCCAACGTGTTGCCACCTCCTGGATGAGTGCTTTGACTGGCATTCTATAGTCACGTTGAATGATCCTCAGCTGCTTCCGGGCTTTAAAAGAATGGCTGAAATGAATGCATATTCTGCGGCAGGTGGTCAGTAAGTTGCTGACTATGGCTTCTTTTTTCAGAAAGTCTTGAACTATAATGTTAATGCAGTGCGCCAAACACGGGACCCTGAAATAGGCATCAACCTGCATGGCCTTAAGTACATTACTGCCATTATCCGTGGCAACAAAACCAATCTTAAGCCCTTTTGGGGCAGTCATTCAAAGACCTTGCTGTTAAACTGTTCCAAAATGTTTGCATCAGTATGAGATTTCTCCATGGCGAACATGGCTACAGTTGCATGTTTCCGACTAGCATTAAAAAATCTCAGCTGTGTCAACAGCACCTACTTCAGATAGCTTTTCTCTAACCCCCACAAAAGAGACCCAGTGTGCAGTGATGCACATGTAATCAGTGGCTTGGCAACTGGTCCACATGTCTGTTGTCAGGTGGATATTGTGAACAGCACTCTGCTGCAAAGCTTGTCCAACCAATTCCAGCACATCGTGATGTAGTGCTGGAACAGCAACTCTGGCGAAATAGGACCGGCTGGGAACCTTCCATTTAGGGCAGATGACTGACACAAATTCAAGGAAACCCACCCTTCCACAAATGAAAAAGGGAGAAGGTCCAGCGCTAACATTTTCGCCAGCTTCGCATTGTACAACCGTGCCGTTGGGTGGTTGCGTTGGTACTGCCCCTCCGACCTAAGCATGCTGTCAATGGTAGGCTGGATTATTTTCCTTTGTGGTGCAGCTGTCTTCTTGAACCCAGTTAGGCTCAACGACGCACTGCTTTTCATTGCAGTACTCGGTTGCCTTGGTGTCTCAGTCTGACTCTGAGTCTGACTCTTCTTACTTTTACTACGGTGCCACTGAGATGTTGCTGAGGATGTGGGCGGTACCACTACAGTGCTGGGGACAGGGCTGGAAATGTCTCCCTCTTGTTGACCTTCCGCCGCGATCATATCTTCTTCTACTTCTTCATCCCCACCAAGAGGAATGGGTGCAGTTTTACTTTTTTGTAAGCAAAGTAGGTGAGCCTCCCACTGGATGATGTGATGTTTTTTGAGATGGCTTGTTTGGCCTCCGGTACCATAGTTTTTACCAAGCTTACCCCGCCTAACAGCTTGTTGACAAATTGAGCATATAGCAATGTTCTCCTCCTTACTGCTAACCAAAAGGAGTCCCAAACTGGGGAGCAGAACTTTCTGGCGCTGCTGGAGGTGCCACTTTCAATACCAGA
This sequence comes from Calotriton arnoldi, assembly GCA_963921515.1. NCBI lineage: Eukaryota > Metazoa > Chordata > Amphibia > Caudata > Salamandridae > Calotriton > Calotriton arnoldi. The sequence continues at coordinate 202,238 of CAWUFW010010248.1, read as the reverse complement.
TGAACTGGAGGGTGTGCCTTGAATTTGACTCTGTGCAGTTACAGTACCACTACCTACTGAGATGGTGGTTGAGCTGGATGTAGGTCCCTGCCGGGACTTTGCAAATGCAAATATGGAAGCTGGAGGTCATGTTGGTGTTACCTGTGTTGGTGGTATCCATGCTACATCCCTTTCAGCGATTTTGGATAGTCTAATAATGTTGGTCTCCGTCTCCTCTGGGCCGGGAGTGATGTTCATGATGACTGGATCGTCATCATCACCCCCCTCTTCTACATCTACCTTCGTAACTCTAAGGCTTTCTGGAACCACAGGGCTAAACAAGGTCTGCAAGGTACACAACACACCACATACAACAAAGACATTTATTTAACACACACCCAAAAACTGAAATACACCCAAAAAAATACACATTTTGCAATTCAATACAATGCCATCCATGCCCTAAATGATGTTTAAATTCAACAGAACACACAGAAACAGTTGTTTCATGCACCGCTGACTACCTCTGAGCCTACTGGATGAAAGGCCTGATGGCAGACTAGGCCACAAGCTTGCAGGCCTATGGATAAAAGCACACTACCGGGCTTCAAAATGGCCACCAGCCATATGGCCAGGCCCACAACAACAAGAAACTGAAGACAGACAATGCAGGCCTATGGCAAAAAGCACACTGCCTGGCTTCAAAATGGCCGCCAGCCTCATGGCCAGGCCCACAACTACAAGAAACTGAAGACAGACAATGCAGGCTTATGGCAAAAAGCACACTGCCTGGCTTCAAAATGGCCACCAGCCTCATGGCCAGGCCCACAACAACAAGAAACTGAAGTCAGACAATGCAGGCCTATGGCAAAAGCACACTCCCTGGCTTCAAAATGGCCGCCAGCCTCATGGCCAGGCCCACAATAACAAGAAGCCTAGGCCACAAAGGCACACATGCAGGCCTATATAACAAAAGCAGCACACTTATAACTCCCACCAGAAATGGCCACCAGCCACATGGACACTCACAAATCACAAGCAACAAGCAGGAGGCCTGGAAAACAATGTACTGAAAACAGGCCTATAATAGCCAGGCAAAGGATGCATGCTAAACCACACTGCTTTGCCTGTAATGCAATAAAATGCAAAACGAAAATCCACAGGGCTAAACAAGATCTGCAACACACCACGCACAACAAAGGCATTTATTTAACACACACCCAAAAATGAAATACACCCAAAAATACACATTTTGCAATTCAATCCAATGCCATCCATGCCCTAAATGATGTTTGAAATAAATAAATACAACACACAGCAAAGGAACAGTTGTTTCATCATGCACCACCCATGACTAGCTCTGGGCCTACTGGCTACCCACAACTATTTTTTTTTTAAATGATGAAAAGTACCAAAATTGTAGTTGCAGCAACTGCAATGCCCCAATCAAACAAAAACAACACCAACTTACTTGTAAAATCTCAAATCCAAAAGTCCTCAAATCCAATGATAATGATGCAGCAGACACAAAGAGTGATCCTTCCAGCTCAAATCCAAATGAAAAATGAACAGGAGATGGACAAAGCACTGGGAGGAGCCTGCTGGACAGGGACAGGAAGTTGGAGACTCTGTGGCACTTCCTCCTCTCCCCCAAAAAAATTTGACAAAAAAGGACAGCCAAATGTCAATCTGAGGAGTTTTTTTCATCCAAATCATCATTTTATAGAAGGTTTTATGCTGCTCGAGATATTATTCTTCTCCAGATTGAAAATGTTGCGTGTTCGGGATCGCGAGCTTCACCAACATTCCGCCGGATGTCCGATGGCGCGTCCGAATGATGTGTTCGCGATCGCAATCTCTCTCGCGGTGCACAATGGCGCGGCGAATGACGTGTTCGCGATCGCACACTCTCGAGGTGTCCGATGGCGTGGCGAATGACGTGTTCGCGATCACACACTCTTGCGGGATCGCGCGGCCGGCTACCAAAATCTCGTGGCGCACGCAAACGGATAGGAAAACACGCCGGCAAACGCAGGGATCCCGGTAAGTCGCTATTGTGCACGCTAGAACGCATTTTTAAAGCGCAAACAAGAAAATAATTCCGCTACGCCGCGGATCGCGTAATTTTTGGCAATTTCGCGTTCTCCGCGGAACGCGAAATGCCTAAATTCCGCAAATTCCGCGAGCAGAGCGGAATTTAACGCCCAGGCCTAGATATATGCCCATCTAATAATATTACTAATTCCTCTGGCATAAGAGCTAACTAGTGAAAGTTCAATGCGGAGAGCTTGTACCGGTACAGCTTGTGACATCTTAGTGAGTTTCCGGAGGACTTTCCCTTCTTTTAGATCCAGATGTTTCCATTGACTTAATGGGATGTATTCTAGAGCGTATGTTAGTACTGGTGGGATCTTAGCACTATATACCTGAAGAAGAGAGGAAAAATGCCTTTGACCGGTTGAGGCATATAATCGTAAAAGTGACCCCACATGGACGTCAACTTTCTGGTTCAGTTTCTGTATATGAAGCAAGTTTTGCATGGATTTAGAAAAGATTCTCCCTAAGTAGGTATATTCGTTTGCCACTTCCAGCAGTTTTCCCCTTAGAGTCCAATTATAGTTAACACACCGTTTCCTTCCCGAGAATGGAACTATTTTTGTTTTTGTGGTGTTCGGTATTAAGTAATTTTCTTCCGTGTATTTAAAGAGTGCTTGCAGATTCCTTTGCAGGCCAAATGGTGTTAGATCTAGGATGACTACATCGTCTGCATACATCATGGTGTGGATTTTATGATGTGCAATTTTAGGTGGAAAGTTGCAGACTTGTTTGAAACTTTTGGGCAGATTACTTAGATATAGGGAAAACAGTAAGGGAGCAAGAAGGCATCCTTGTCTGAGGCCGTTTGCTGTAGGTATTGGGCTTGTGAGACCCTTTTCCCTCCCCATTTGGACTTGACACCAAGTTCCGGAATATAGTGATGTTATTACATGAAGGAGGTTGTCCGGGATACCCATTTTACAAAGTTTTCTCCAGAGCGTTCCTCTGTTCACCCTATCAAATGCGGTCGTAAAGTCGACATACATCTGTCCTTTTTGCCATATAGACTGCCAGATGTGGTTGTTTGCAAAGTATGAGATTCTCCTGCTCTCTGCTCTTCTTTTGCCTCATCATAAATGTTTCCCATTTCTCCAAAAGCACTTCCCATCTCCTCAGGCCTCTCAAATCGTGCCTTCCTAATATCATGGTGATTTGTTTCAGCATTGTTCAATTTGGCTTTACATTATGGAAAAAACAAATATGCATTCAAAGTTATGCAGTTTTTATACTAGCTGTTCAATTGTGAAGTACTAACATGAATTAATCAAGTAAGTACATATTCTGTTTCCAAATATAAGCTTAAAAGATGGCAACGATTATAGCAACGAAATTCATAATTCTACATTGTTCCACTAAACTAATTTGTGGTTTTACCTTTCATATGGCCAGAGATATAAGCTATACAAAATATTACGCTCTGTTAAAGGTACTGTGTGGCACCTAAATGTCAAATAAAATTTCTTCTGGATAAATATCTGTTTGTGTATTTCAATGTAAAAATGTACCCTTATTTTATGTACAACTTTTCTGTAAACAATGCAAAACATAAGTGGATTTTTAGCTAAAAATCGAGTCAATCCAAGCAATGTTTAAATATTTGACAGACACATTTTTTGTTGGCTCTTAAAAAGCGTTGTTTCATAAAATGATGATGCATGGTGGCACACATAAACACCTGTCCAAAGAACTAAACATTTCAAAATTTGAACTTTTGCATTATGAGGTATTCCATGTGTGTGCACAATGCTCAATGATTGTGTGTACTTACCTACTTCTGTCCAAGGATTGTGTATTCACCAATGTACTATGTGGCTTATTTACAAGCCCGTTGCCATGCTGGTTCCTCACTATTTTTTACGCACTGGTGGCGCAGAGTGCAGATCCATATCTTCGAGGCCGCAGTAAGCTACTTTGAATGGCTTTTCATGGCCTGATGAAGTAAAGCACAGCAGTGCAAGTCTCTGCGATGCCTTACTCTGCATCAAAGAGGTGTTCCATGGACGTTGCGGAGGGTATTCCCATGCAACACCCATGGATTTATAAAATACCCAATAACATAATAAAATTAAAACATAGCAATTTAATTACAATTAAAAAAGTAAACAACATTAAAATTATTAGTCAATCAGTCAAATTATCAATTCACTAAAAATATATTAAATATTAAGAATATTAATAATGCTAAACATTAGATTTTTACATACACAAAAACATAATAACTACATTTTAAATAAAGTAAAGTAAACTATAAAAAAATTAAATAATATGTATACTATTCCCACTCCAATTTATACAACAGTAGGAAAAATGTTGGACTCAGGAGGGGTAAATAGTACTACTCTCACTTCATGCAGTGCAACAGTATGGAAAATGTTTAATTGCGGAGGGGTAACATTTTCTATTCCCACTCTAGTCAGTGCAAGAGTAGGGAAATTGTTGGACTCATGAGGGGTAAATATAACTATTTGCACTGCACGAAGTGCAACAGTAGGAAAAGTGTTGGATTGCGGAAGGGTAAAATCTACCATTCCCACTCCAGTCAGTGCAACAGTAGGGATAGTTTTGGATTGGGAGGTGTAACATTTAATATTCTCACTCCAGTTAGTGAAACAGTTAGAAAAGTGTTGGATTGCGGAGGGGTAACATTTATTATTCCCACTCCAGTCTATGCAACAGTAGGGAAAGTGTTAGATTGTGGAGGGGTAAAATGTATTATTCCCCATCCAATCTATGCAACCGTAGGGAAATTGTTAGATTGCGGAGGGGTAAAATGTATTATTCCCCCCCAGTCAGTGCAACAGTAGTGAAAGTGCTGGACTGCTGACAGGTAAAATGCATTATTCCCACTCCAGTGTATGAAACAGTAGGGAAAGTTTTGGATTGCGGAGGGTTAAAATGTACTATTCTCACTGCAGTCTGTGCAACAGTAGGGAAAGCATTGAATTGGGAAGGGGTAAAATTTACTATTCCCACTCCAATAGTTGCAACAGTAGGGAAAGTGGTAGATTGCCGAGGGGTGAAATTTACTATTCCCACTCTAGTCAGTGCAACAATAGTGATATTAAATTTTACGTAACAAAAATGTATTACACAACATAATTAATTATCAATTAAATAATTAATTTTAATAAACAATTAATTAATAATAATAAAATTCCTTCTCACCCTGTCCCCCTAAACAACACCACAATCCACTACGGTACTACATTTAATAACTACTCAAAATTCAACAACTACATTAAAAAACATAAACAATAATTATACAAAACATTTATAACATATACATTTAAAATATATACTAAAATACATAACGATAATTTTAAAAAATGATATTCCAAACAACTATATTTTTGTAAACGATATTAATGATTTTGAGTTTTGCAAAATCAATATTGCTTACCTTAAAATCAATTTTCTTGAAGACAATATTTCTATGTCACAATATTTTAGACGCGATATATTGGTATGAAGATATTATGATTTTGACATTTTGTCTGAATACCAATGGAGAAATCCTTGCACCAAGGTGCAAGGGTGCCTGCTTTGGCACAAAGCAGCCGAAACGGCACCAGCACAGTGGGAAAGGACAGGAATGCACTGTATATCATAAATATGACGCATTCCTGCCCTTTACGTTTGATGGAGAGCACTGCCCTGCATGTAAAAACTTGTAAATGAGGCCCTATATTTGTGTTTTGTGGTTGAGTGGCTTTGTTGTGACAGCTACAATGCTAAATACATGTTGGGTTTTAGCAAGCAAAACAAATGGTGACTAGCATGGCCTTTTTTGGTTTTCATTAAAACTATTTAGACAATGCAGCACATAACTCTGCCTTGTGTTTCCTTCAATCAAGGATGTGTTCCATAAGTGTTGGAAGAACGTATATGTGTATCCACACGTCTATGTTATGACAAAACCATCTTTTCTACGCATTGTCAACTTTCCAATTTGAGGAAAAGTTTGGACACACTGAGTCTGTTTTCAGTAGGCTACATTTCTTATTTTCTCAACAATATTTCCTCTTTGGATGTGTGAGTCATCACGCAACACATGTACAAGGAGGAATAAGCATTCAATGCTATATTTTAAGTGACCCCTTCTTGCACACAAACTCACAAGACTTTCACAAAGGCACCCTAGCAGCAGGGTGCCTTTGGTCCTGTATTGCCACTAGGCTGCTCAAAGTGTAATTGTGCATTCAGAGAACATATTATCTGCATATATAGGTCAATATGCGGCATTTATACTCTCTCCCTTTCCAGTGGCGGCTGGTGACCTTTGAAAGTGGTGGTAAAAGTTGTGGCTGAGTGCACTGTGGTGAGCGAGCATCCCCGACCGACGTAAGGGGGAGTGGGGTCGTTCTTCCCCCAAGAAAATTGTGAAAAAAGAGTGGGTAAATGGTGCATTTTCAAGCGAAGGTTAATAAAGCAATTGTGAAAGTGTAGTTGTCACAACAATAAAGAGATTTCACATGATAATAATGTAGTTAGGTGCTTATGCAGTATAACCACGGAACTTCATAACAGACCTCAAGATAACAATGGTAAGTACCTCACAGACTTATTTATTTATTGATATACCTTTAGAAATTAAATGCACTGAGGAAATACAAGCTGTTGTGATTTGTCGGAATGGGCACAGTGAGACAGCAACAAATAAACATTAAAAGGGAGTAGGGCACCCTAGAAGGCACTGTACGTCTCATCGAGAGCAAACAACCATAAAATAAATATTAGACAGATTGAAGTCAGGCATACACAAGTGATTTTAGTGTCTCCAATATCTATACAGCAGATGAGTAACAACTGAGCAGGTCGCAAACTAGCAGCATTCAAGAAATGTTAGGATTAACATATTGCTCACTTTTGTAAACAAAATCAGCACATCTGTCTTTAATGGCTGTGAACTTCTCAATGACTTGAACATTAAAGTCTGGGATTCTTTTTACAAGGTCTCTCTCCATAGAGAGCATTGCTGAAGCATTCAGTCTTTCCTCAATCATGGTGTTCCTTAGGAATGTCTTGATTTTCTTTGAAGTGGAAAAACATCATTCCAACTCTGCTGTTGTCATAGAAGTGGTAATGACTATTTTTAGTAAAGCCCATGTCTCTGTGTAAGAAATGGAGGTCTCTAGTTGGCAGAGGTAGGTACCTTTGTTCAAATAGGGACCCTTGCTTCTAGTCAGGGTAAGGGGATACATACTTTAGATAACACCTGCTCACCCCCTGGGTAGCTTGGCACGAGCAGACAGACTTATCCCAAAGACAATGTGCAAAGTACTTGTACTCAAAACACACAGTAATACAGTGATAACACCACAAATGGACGCCACACCAGTTTAGGAAAAATAAAGTATCTTTATCTAAACTCAACAAGACCAAAACAACCAAAATCCAACATACATGTATTCAGAATATGACTTTAAAAAGGTTTCAAACAACTGGGTCCATAGAAAACTATGGATGCGTGATTTCTCACAATGTACCTGTAGATGCATCAAAATTCACAAGGCCAAACAGCCGCAGAGTTGGGAAGCGTCGAGAAACAAAGAGATACGTCAGTTCCTGAGACCATGGGGAGGTGATGCAACAGTTCTGCTACACGCAGGAGAAGTGATGCGTCGAATTCTGTCTGTAGGGGAAAGTGATGCGTCGACTCCAAGATGGTTCTGGTCCACGGGTGATGTGTTTGGAAAACTTGCCGCACACGTACGATGCATGGAAATCCGGGATGCGCTGGCGATCAATGCAGTGGCGTCGAGCGGCGCACCGTCGGTTTCTTCAGCCGCGATCTCTCGATGCATCAGTTCTTGCAGCGGCGCGGCGATGCATAGAGATTCTTCTCGCACAGCGGTGGTGCATCAGAAAAACAGCCGCAAGAACAGCAATGCATCGATTTCTTCAGTTGTTTGGCTTTCTTTTAGCTCCCAACAGCAGGAACAACCTCCAGAGGCCCAGAACTGGAACAGGCACCTCCTGGCAGGTCAGATCTCTCAGCAGCAAAGTTCAGGGGAGTGGGGGTGAAGTCTTTGTGTCCCTGAGACTTCAGAACAGGAGGCCAGCACACACAGGCCCTTGGAGATCTTCTTCAAGCAGGTTCAAAGCAAAGTTCCAGTCTTTGTCCTTTCCTTGCCAGAAACAGCAACTGCAGGCCAAACCCACACAGCACACAGCAAAAGGGCAGTACTCCTCCTCACAGCTGTTCAGCTCTTCTTCTTGGCAAAGGCTCCTCTTGAGTCCAGAAGTGATCTAAAGTTCTGGGATTTTAGGTCTAATACCTATACCCCAAAATGTGGTTGTTCTCTTTGAGCAAGGGTCTCTGAGCCCAGTCTAAACCAGTTCTGTCTTCACTGGTGCAGTATGACCACAGGGGGTGGAGACAGCATTGTGAAAGGGAGACAGGCCCTATTCAGGTGCAAGGAAATCTCCTCCCACTACTCTAAATTCAGCCAAGGTCTATTCATCCCAGCTCTGAGTCATCCAGGGAGGGCAAGGCACCCCTCAACCCCACTAGTGGTTGTCTACAGTAAATGCACATCCCCAGCCCCTGTCACTCCAAAACCAGACAGTCAATACACAAACAGGCAGAGGCACACAGAATGGTTAAACAAGAAAATGCCTACTTTCTTAAAGTGGGATTTTCAAACACACAATTTAAAAACATCTTTACTAAAAGATGTGTTATTAAATTCTGAGTTCAGAGAGCCTAAACTGTATTTCTCCATCTTATCCCAATGGGATGTTATACCTGTAAGATGTTACAAAGCATTTCCCATTCTATCCTATGGGGTAGATAGCCTGTCAATAGTGAAAAACGAAATTGGCAGTATTTCATTATCGGGACATGTCACGCACACCAGTAAATGTCTTACCTTTCACATACACTGCACCCTGCCCAGGGGGGGTAACTTGGGCCTACAATAGGGGCGCCTTACATGTAAGAAAAGGGAAGGCTAGGGCCTGGTAAGACATGGCAGTTAACAAAACTGTGCACAGACACTGCGATGGAAGGTCTGAGATACCTTTTCAGGGCTACTCATGTGGGTGGCATAATCAGTGCTATAGGACCACTAGTAGCATTTGATTTACAGGCCCTGGCACACCCAGTGCACTTTACTATGGACTAACCAGTAAATCAAATATGCCAATCAGGGAGAACCAATTATGACAACAATTCACACAGGGAGCACTTGCACTTTGACACTGATCAGCAGAGTTAAAGTGCCCAAAGCATCTAAGCCAGCAAAAACGAAATCCAGCACAGCATCAAAAATGCAGGAGGTAGAGGCAAAACATCAGGGGAAACCACGTCAAAGATGCCAAGTCTAACACTCTGTTCGAATTTTATGAATTAAAGTGAGCAGAAAAATGGCACCAGTGGCCTCCCAATACACATGCATGGAATACAGTATAGATTACTCAAGGTCTGATTACGATGCTGCCATCATTTTGTATTTGGGACTGCCCACCTACAAGGCAGCAGTCCCACAGGGAAAATTGCAATGCAACTGCCACCGTTGCGGTTGCATTTCCCATGTTTTTTATTGTGGCGGGTACTGAGCTCTAAAGCACCCACCGCAGTACAAAACAAAAACCCCACACATATCCCTGCACTACGTGGCAGTCACCATGCTCTCTGTTCAAGACTATACATTCCAATTACACACACATTGAATTCCCATTCCACATTCCATATTCCATAAAGCAAGATCCCAACACATCTTCCCATACAAAACGCAGGTCACGGTTCCTAGTCCCATTGTGGCTGTTCCTGTTCCCGAGGTCGCATGGTCAAAACTGGCCATGAATATATTTGGCCCGGTTGGAGTAAGCTATGGTCACATTAAGTATGGTATAATTATTGTGGATTATTACTCTAGGTGGTTGGAGGTAGCTTTTGTTAATAGCATTACTTCTGCTGAGGTGGAGGGTGTTTTGAGAAAGATATTTTTCTGTGACGGGGTTCTGGATGAGATTGTCACTGACAATGGCCCACAGTTCATTTCTAAATATTTTGAGGTTTTTCTAGCTAGTTTTGATGTCAAACATGTTACTACCTCATTGTATCAACCAAGAAGCAATGATTTGGTCAAACGGTGCAATAGACTAATAAAGGAGAATATATAATTATCTGTTGGGAGTGGCCTGGACTGAATGCAAGAAGCAAGGAATTTGATCTGGGCTCTCCGCACCACACCCAATGGGAAACCAAAGTTTATCCTTTTGTGTTACTCAAAGGGAGATTACCAGGATCACTATTGAATAGTTTGTGGATGGAGAAGAAGATGGTGTCTGTAGAAGTTTTGCATGGGGTGAAAGAAAGGCAGGTAGAAGCTCAGAGCAGATACACCACTTCTCTGACCAAGTCCCTGGATGTGGTGGAATGTGACTATGTCAGGGTGAAAGTGCCATTTAAGGGAGCCAAAAGAATTTCTCGTTTTTCACCACCAAAAAGGGTGTTTCGGGTTAGCAACTATTCGGTGGTACTGGATGATGGGAAGTGTTAGAAAAAAGGCAATTTATCTGTTGTACACAGATGTAATACTGTGGTTGTGGAGCAGAAGCAAGAAGTTACACATAGTGCTACCCCTAGGATGTCGAGTAGGAGTTCAAACCTGCCTTCCCGGCTTCAGGATTATGTTTTAAGTTAATGTAGCCATGTTTAACTGGTTGCTTATACCATGTGTTCTTCATCGGTTATATACAGTCATTTATTTTCCTTCATACCAATGTTTGTGGGGATACATGGTTACATGTTGTATTATAAGTTAAGATTAGGTCGGTTGCTACGTTATACTCATATCTTTTTATGTGGGTTTGTTTTTATTTTTAATATGTTTTGTTGTTATGTTGTATAATGGGAAGATGTGTTGGGATCTTGCTTTATGGAATATGGAATGTGGAATGGGAATTCAATGTGTGTGTAATTGGAATGTATAGTCTTGAACAGAGAGCAGTAGTTGATGTAAGCCTGCTTCCCTGCCAGTTCTTACCTACAGATGCTCTGAATAAATACTTATTGAAGAAGTACTTACTGGACTACGCATCTTTATAGATATCCCCTCTCACCCGATTTTCCATGAGCTCACATACTCTTCCGCGGCTGATTGATGGATTCAACCCAGATCTTTGATGGGGGCCTATTGCCTCAAAAAGTTTCAGCGCTCCGTCCATCATCTCCTTGTGTTTGCTTTGTTCGCCCTAAGTTGGCCGGGTATTCCCAGACAAGGGACCCTTGCTCACTTTGCCACTGGATTCAACCTAGCCTGGCTGATGAGGGGTGTCACCCCAAAACTGATCCCAGGATGCGTTTTTCCGGTCCAGGGAAGATCTAGCTTGGCAGTTTGGGCTGGACTGTGCCCATGAACAACAGGGCCAAGACTGATTTTCATATGGCTGGGTAGGGACTGGGGTGGTGAAGTAAACTAATGAACGATGGTGGATTCAACCCAGATATGTGATTGGGGGTAATCGTCTGAAAAATGTCAGTGCTCCGTCCATCATCTCCTTCTGTTTGCTTTGTTCGCCCTAAGTTGGCAGGGTATTCCCAGATGTGGGTCCCTTGCTCACTTTGCCACTGGATTCAAGCTAGCCTGGCTGATGAGGGATTTTACCCCGAAACCTGTCCCAGGGTGCTTGTTTCCGGTCCAGGTAAGATCTGGCTTGGCAGTTCAGGCTGGAATGTGCCCATGAGGAACAGGGTCAAGACTGATTTGCATATGGCTGGGTAGGAACTGGGGTGACGAAGTGAGCTAAAGAACGATGATGGATTCAACCCAGATCTGTGACTGGGAGTGATTGTCTGAAAAGTTTCAGCGCTTCATCCATCATCTCCTTGTGTTGGGTTTGTTCGCTCTAAGTTGGCAGTGTATGCCCAGACGTGAGTCCCTTGCTCACTTTGCCACTGGATTCAAGCTAGCCTGGCTGAAGAGAGTGTTACACCGAACCCGGTCCCAGGATGCTTGTTTTTGGTCCAGGGAAGATCTGGCTTGGCAGTTTGGGCTGGAGTGGGCCCAAGAGGAACAGGGTGAAGACTGATGTGCATATGTCCGGGTAGGAACTGCGGTGGCGATGAGAGCTAAAGAACGATGATGGGTTCAACCCAGATCTGTGACTGGGGGTGATTGTCTGAAAGATTTCACTTGTCCAGCCATCATGTCCTTATGTTTGCTTTGTTCGTCCTAAGTTTAAAGGGTATGCCCAGACGTGGGTCCCTTGCTCCCTTTGCCACTAGATTCAAGCTAGCGTGGCTGATGAGTGGTGTTACTATGAAACCGGTCCCAGGATGCTTGTTTCCGGTCCAGGGAAGATCTGGCTTGGCAGTTCGGACTGGACTGTTCCCATGAGGGACAGGGTCAAGACTGATTTGCATATGGCTGGGTAGGAACTGGGGTGGCAAAGTGAGCTAAAGAACGATGATGGATTCAACCCAGATCTGTGACTTGGGGTGATTGTCTGAAAAGATTTAGCGCTCCGTCCATCATCTCCTTGTGTTTGCTTTGTTCGCCCTAAGTTGGCACGGTATGCCCAGACGTGGGTCCCTTGCTCACATTGCCACTGGATTCAATCTAGCCTGGCTGATGAGGAGTGTTATTTTGAAAAAGAAACGGAACAGGGGTGGTGACGTGAGCTAAAGAACGATGATGTATTCAACCCAGATCTGTGACTGGGGTGATTGTCTGCAAAGTTTCAGTGCTCCGTCCATCATCTCCTTGTGTTTGCTTTGTTCGCCCTACGTTGGCAGGGTATGCCCAGACGTGGGTCCCTTGCTTATTTTGCCACTGGATTCAAGCTAGCCTGGCTGATGAGGGGTGCTACCCCGAAACCGGTCCCAGGATGCTTGTTTCTGGTCCAGGGAAGATCTGGCTTGGCAGTTCAGGCTGGACTGTGCCCATGAGGAACAGGGTCAAGACTGAATTGCATATGCCTGGGTAGGAACTGGGGTGGCAAAGTGAGCTATAGAACGATGAAGGATTCAACCCAGATCTGTGACTGGGGGTGATTGTCTGAAAAGTTTCAGCGCTCCGTCCGTCATCTCCTTGTGTTGGCTTTGTTAGTCCTAATTCGGCAGGGTATGCCCAGACGTGGGTCCCTTGCTCACTTTGCCACTGAATTCAAGCTAGCGTGGCTGATGAGTGGTGTTACCCCAAAACTGGTCCCAGGATGCTTGTTTGCGGTCCAGGGAAGATCTGTCTTGGCAGTTCGGGCTAGACTGTTCCCATGAGGGACAGGGTCAAGACTCATTTGCATATGGCTGGGTAGTAACTGGGGTGGTGAAGTGAGCTAAAGAACGATGATGGATTCAACCCAGATCAGTGACTGGGGGTGATTGTCTGAAAAGTTTCAGCGCTCCGTCCATCATCTCCTTGTGTTGGCCTTGTTAGTCCTAAGTTTGCAGGGTATGCCCAGACGTGGGTCCCTTGCCCACTTTGCCACTGGATTCAAGCTAGCATGGCTGATGAGTGGTGTTACCCCGAAACTGGTCCCAGGATGCCTGTTTCCAGTCCAGGGAACATCTGGCTTGGCAGTTCAGGCTGGACTGTGCCCATGAGGAACAGGGTCAAGACTGATTTGCATATGGCTGGGTAGTAACTGGGGTGGTGAGGTGAGCTAAAGAACGATGATTGATTCAACCCAGATCAGTGACTGGGGGTGATTTTCTGAAAAGTTTAAGCGCTCTGTTCATCATTTCCTTGTGTTGGTTTGTTCGCCCTAAGTTGGCACGGTATGCCCAGACATGGCTCCTTTGCTCACTTTGCCACTGGGTTCTAGCTAGCCTGGCTGATGAGGGATGTTACCCCAAAACCTGTCCCATGATGCTTGTTTCTGGTCCAGGGAAGATCTGGCTTGGTAGTTCGGGCTGGACTGTGCGCATGAGGAACAGGGCCAAGACTGATTTGCATATGGCTGGGAAGGAACTGGGGTGGCGAAGTGGGCTAAAGAACGATGATGGGTTCAACCCAGATCTGTGACTGGGGGTGATTAATGAGAAATGTTGCTGGACCTTGCCCTTTTTGCAGAGTCATCCCCATATTTTTCCCTTCTATTGCTGAACCTGCTTTTGTTGGCATTAGGACTATGTGAAATCTTTCTCTGCTAGCTAGTGGCAAAGCATTTGTGCTCTCTCCCAAAACCATGGTACAATTGGCATCTACCTGATTGTTATATTTAATTTACATATACGTTCCTAAGAAATGGTACTACATAACCCAGGTTCTGTAAATTAATTGTTACTAGTGGGCTGCAGCACTCATTGTGCCGCCCCTAAAGTAGCCCTTTATAGCATGTCTCAAGGTTACCATTGTAGCCTGTAGTGCAGTTTTAAACTGGCATTGTGGCCTGGCAAAATAAACGTTTTGCCAGGCCTAAACCTTCCCTTTTAATACATAAATATCACCCCTAAGTTAGGTGATAAAGGCTCACAGGCAGGGTGCATTGTATTTAAATAGTAGGACAACTTTAGTTAAGTTTTACATGTCTTGGCAGTGAAAAAATTCCTAAACTTGTTTTTCACTGTTATAATGCCTATCTCTCCCATTGACTAACACTGGGTTATCTGATTAAATCTAATAAGTGCTAAACTTTGGTTTGGGAGCAGATAAAGATATGTAGATGGTAAATTTTTATTTTAAGTCAGAACTTTGAAAATGCCGCTTTTAGAAAGTTTGTATTTTTTTGTCCGAAACATTTGTGCGTTCTGCCAGTGTCCTGGGTCACATGATTGTGAATGACCCTGCTGTTGGGGTTTGTGTATTACTTTAAAATAGTGACACAATGTGGGCTTAGGTGTAGATAGGATGGGTCATCCTGCCGGGATGACTGAAGAGGCGTTGTACCAGCCCTACATACACTTTAAAGGGCTTTGCCTCCTGCACACACAAAGGAATCTGACACCAGGCCTGTCCTGCCTTTTGTCACCCTCAACAGTTCGGAACCTTGACAGGGGAAGGGGAATAACTTTTCAGAAGCAGATGTGGGATGTGAGACAGCAATTTCCCCCCCACACAAAGGCTGGTAAAAGGTTTAAATATTTGATCTATAAATAAACTCATCAGAATAATCCTGGACCAGTGGAAGTTACAGAAGAAGGACTTCCCTGCAGCCAGAGGAGTCCTCCTGCTTGAAGGACTACCTTTCTATCTGAGAAGGATGATTGGACCTGCTTGCCTTCACGCAGAGTTACTCCAAGGGTCAGTTGGCCGACTCCAAGAGTCAGTTGACTGACCTCCTGTGTGAGCTACAGGGACGCAACAATCTTCAGAGGCCTCCCTGCAACTGTCCAGCTGACTTGCTGTAACTTGACCTGCATGGACCTGCAACTGGACCTGCCTGAACCCTGCTGCTGGCCTCTGTTGTAATGAGTGCTGTTTTCCAAGAGGAGCATCCGAGATCCTGGACCCTTGTCTGGCATCAGAGAGAACTCCTCCTTGCCTAACTGAAGGTTCCATCAATTCCAATGTAAAGCGATGCAAAGCCCCGCAAAACGTTGCCTCAAAGGTGACAGCTTAATTGGAGCCGACACCGAGTAACATGAAGGCCTGCAAAGCTTCACCACAAAACTGAGGGCTTCATCAGAACCGATGCTGAGCAATGCAAAGCCCGGTAAAGCCTGGCAGCACAGCAGAGAGCTTCATCAGAACCGATCCCGAGCAATGCAAAGTCCCGCAAAGCCTTGCTGTACAACTGAAAGATTCATCAGAACTGAAGCCGAGCCCTGCAAAGACTCTCCGCAGAGCTGAAAGCTTCATCAGAACCAATATCAAGTGATGCAAATCCCGCACAGCCTTGCTAGACAGCTGAAAGCTTCATTGGAACTGATGCCGAGTGACGCAAAGCCCCACAATGCCTTGGTAAACAGCTGAAAGCTTAATCGGATCCAACGCAGCGAAACGCGAAGTCTCGCAAAGCAATGACACTCAGACCTCGCATCAGGGATTTAAGGTACAATTCCCAGCAGGATGAACACGGTTCTGTGCCCGGGTTGTGCACCAATGCAGTCAGCCTGAACTTGTGACTTTGTACCAGTCCAGTGCGACCAGATAACCACAGATGGCTCTTTTTGTTTTTTTGTGCTATTTTTACCTAAAAATGTAAAATGCAACATCTCTGGTTATCCTGATTTGATTTATGTCATCTGGTTTCATTTTATTTATTAAACTATACTCTATTTTTCTGAATAGGTTTGGAATTTTTTGTGTTGTGTTTTGACATTTTTAATGTTTGTGTACTGCATAAACACTTTACGCATTCCCTCTAAGTTAAGCCTGACTAATTTGTGCCAAGCTACCAGAGAGTTAATTTAGTGACTTTTTGTTGTTCACCCTAACATGGATTGTGGTTGTTCTCTGAGTACGGCTTCCACCCCTCTCAACCGATAACCTAGTTTCTTACAACACACAAGGTCACAGACATAGTGCCTTGCATGGCTTTGTAAATCCCACTTTACATTTTGCATCTGTGCTGTGGCTAAAAACTGGCCCAAAGATGACACAAAACGTCATTGAGTCTGGGACATCGCATATGATATGTATCTAATAATTTTCTAAATATAGACATGTTTGGAAAGTAAGCTGTACTTGTCAAAATTTTAAAGAATCTGAACCTTGATTTAAGAAAAATTAAGTCTTTTTAGGACTGATCTAATAATATACTTACTGTAAAGTTTTGACTGTGTCAAGTGTTGAATCAGACAGGTACAGAGGTGATAATGAAGCTGACAGTGCCACCTACTATGTTAAGGCAGGACATGTGATTTCGCTACAATTGCTGTGACTTCCACAAATTAATGATTTTGTTCAATTAATGAGAGGTATTTCAAAAAAGAAGTAGATTTATAAATCCATTAATGACTTGTAACAAAAGCAGCATGGAGACCAACGACTTTGGACCCCGGGGGCACTGGGAATGTGCACTCAAGTGTTTCCGCCATTTGGGAAACGCCCCTTTTACTGCAGCGACAGCCACATAGGCTAGAGGACAGCCCGGTAGAGGAGAGTAGCGGGGTCGCGGAGTCAGTGTCGCTGCAGCGAGGAGGCAGGCTGGTGAAGCAGAGCGCGAGGAGAATGATGAAGACACCAAGAGACCTATCGGGAAAAGCGAGAAGGCTGGGCCTGAGCAGTTACTCCTTGTCATTGGAGGAGTTGAAAGGAAGGACGAGGCCGTTAGTCCAGAGACCTCAATGGAAAGTGAGACGGGCGAGGTGGCCGTGACTCCGTTACTGGGTCATGGCTTCAGGCAAGTGGCACGAGAGAGTGCACGCTGTGTGAGCAGCTGGATTCTTGCATGCGCCTACTTGGTTGGGTTGTAGGGCTTGGGTCTGAAGGCACCTTAAAGACCCCTGGGAGCAGGGTCTTTTGTTTGACACTTTTGTTTTTGCATGACGTGCACTCTGAATATCGGTTCTAGTGAGAAGTGAAATTCCCATCACTACACGGCCTGTCTAATAGGATTGTTTAAGATACCTAAAATAGGTCTTAGGCATACACAAAGTGGTGTAATGGTGACGGACATAGTGAAACCCACATAACTGGATACTAATAGCCATATTCCTTTGTTTCCCCAAGGGTACTCTACTACTACGGTAAAAGGACCAGGTAAGTGATTTAACTTGGAGAATAGAAGACGGTGAAGAGACAAGGGGAAAAATAAAAGGAGTTCTTTTGTCTTGTGACTTTGAGAGAATCAGATTGGGTACCAATAAAAAACCCTTACTTCAAACAGAACTTGGTCTGGTCTCTCTTGTCCTGTAACACGACTACCACAAAAACACTTCTGTCAATGTGTGAAACAAAAGAAATTAATGGTTAGAAAAAAAGACACAGAAACAATGAGTGTCTATTCCAAAAATGTGTGAAATGAAAGTTAGTGACATACGAGGAAAAAACATTACACCAATAAATTATTTACAATAAAAACAAAAATGTTGTATAAAACAAACAGAAAAATAATGTTACAAATTAGCAAAGAAGGATGCTTTTAGATATCAACATATGTACAAAATAAACATATTAGCAACAACAGTGGCCTCCAGAGAAAATAAAAGAGATGACATGATGACACTAGCAGTACCAGAAAGGAATGGTCAAGAGCAACTCACTAATGTTTATTAAGCAGCCTTGCGACGCCAACTCGTCCGTCCTACATCTTTATCCTCGGATGGTTCGCCCCATGTTGTTGTTGAGGATCAGACATAGGAGGACCTTTGCCTAATGCAGATTCATCAAAGGAGAATGATGTAGGTCTCAAGGCAGATAAAACATTATTGAGTGCTCAACAGGTGGCATGATAATCCCAGGCAAGGGCCTGATGATTTATTAATGCAGCAACAACATTGCTGTAGAGGGCACTCCTGGTGGAAATGAAGGACTCCATCTCTGACTCCTTTCCATGTTTAGAAGACTGGATGGGGGAATTGATGAGCTCTAACTGTTTGACAGCATCACTAGTGCACGAGGGAGAAGGCTGTTGTTGTTAGCTCCTTTCCGCCATGACACCAGCAATGTCAGCTAGAGACTCATAAATTCCATGCAGCCAAGTATGGGTGCCTGTGATAGCCTCAGCCAATCCCTTGTTGGGGTTCGGATGCCTCTGGACTCCTTCTAGAGTGCCACTCAACATCTCCATCCCTGACTTGACCTCCTTCATCATCCGCAGCTGTATCCTGCTTGCTTTTCTTTCAGGGTCCACTTCTGGAACATCAGGATGTGCCGGAGTACGATGACCTAGTGTTGTATGTGAAAAAGTCTGGGTCACATCACTTTGAGACACAGCACCATTTTCATCACTTACCAGAATGGGAGGAGAGCTATTATGAACTTCCAGGATATCACTGAGGGTCACATCATCCAAGGAGGGTAGGAAGATTGTAGTCGAGGTCAGGAGACACACCATTGGCAGGCTGCAGCTCTAGGGAAAGTTCTTTCCCTGAAACAGAAGATGAAATTCGGGGATAAGCCTGTATTCATGTATTCAACAAAAAATATTTTCCATTTAAATTTAATGTTATTACTTTATTGTAGGATATAGTCTTACTATATTTAACATTTACACATTAATAATTTCCATTTCAGCTTTACTTTGAGATCAATATTTGTGACTATTTTGAGTAGGTTTAGTATTACATTTGTTGAGACAGCTACAATGCAAAGTGATGTATAAAACCCTACAGTCCTGCAACATTTTATATTTCCATCAGAGTGTTGTCAAAATAAAGTCAAGCTTGCACAATCCACACCCTTAATGGTATTTGAATCAATGATACATTCCATGGATGGTTCTTGGGTATTCACATGCAACTATACATGACATTTGTCAGAAATAACTATGACAAAATATTTATATATAGGGATTCTAAAAAATATAATAAATTTCTTTGAACAAGTGTAACTAATGCAAAATGTGTCATTTCTCCGACCTTTTACTTCTTTGCATGTGTGATGCATTCTACAACAAACATACACAATTTCAAACATTGTAAATGTTTTATTGTGCAAATGTAGACATACCTTAACAATGCTTACCACAAGACAGAGATACTTGCACTACAATACTAGTTTGTCTGTGTTGGTGCATGGCAGTATAAAGAGAACCACAGCACAATCACAGCACAACAACCACTTATCTTATCAGAAAGTTCTGCACTCTCATGTTCAGACAACACAGCGCATAAAGGTTCATTGCTGCACTGTGTTGCATAATTGTTTTGTAGAATGGCCCTGAGATGAAGAAAATATTAGAATGAACTCTAAAACAATTATTTCAACATTTTCAAAGATGTGTATCCGATTTTAAGATAAATTGAATTACACTTACATTTGGAAAACTTTGGTTTCAGCTTGGACAAATTATCATTCAAATATATGGCGTACTGTTAAGGGTGCGCTGGAGGTTGTTGAAGACCCTATGGAGGAATCATTGCAAGGCGGTGAACAAGGGATAATGAGTAAAAAAGTCCCTCAAATTTTTTTTTTTGCAGGAACTAGAAGGAAACAGCCAGCTCCGCAGCCTGTTTTACATGTTCTGCATACCCCACATGCACTTCAAGATATAACATTGCAAGAGGAAAGTGGAGTTACTAGGTATGAGGGTAAAGGAGAAGAACAGGGGCAACAAATGGACAAAGAGGGGCAGAAAGCGGCTCTACTGCAACAGGAGTTCGTGGATGCTACTTTAGGCTTGAGAGAAAGTGTGGTAGCCACAAGCGAACTTCAAGTGGAGAACAGGTCAATGGATTCAGAGGCTGCGCTAAATACTGAAGCCACTAGTAGGGAAAGTGATTCAGGGGAGAAATTTTTTTCTCTATCTGATCCTTCGGACTTGTCGGATGAAGAAGATGGTGAATTTTGCTGTAAATTAGGCTCTTTGGAGGGGTCTGTAATGAGTATGGGTAGTGATCTGAATAATACGAATTTGGAAGATGAAAACTTAGATATAACTATGGTGCGCAGGCAAAAGGCAAATAAGGAGAGGGGGGAATGGTCTGAAGGTACTAACAATTTGGACTGGGACTTTTCTTCTTCAGTTAAAATGCCCCCTGAAGGTACGAAGGATACTAAAATAGATGAGGGTGGGCTCTCAGGAAAATTAGAACATGAGGTATCCTTGGAATCGATTTACAGATGCATTACAGACCATAGATTGGAGACTCGTACAGAGAATGCCAAAACCCACATGGCGTGTCGCAAACTGCAGAATACAGTCAGAAGAATTGCAAAAACGTGCAGTGAATTTACGGAGAGGATGAATGAGGCTGAGGCAAGAATCTCTACATTGGAGGATGAAATGGTGGCGCAGAAGGCAGATACAGAAGATATAGGACTACACAGAGACGATATACAAATTAAGCTTGTGGACTTAGAGAACAGACTGCGTAGGAATAATCTTAGAATTCTAGGTGTGCCCGAGGGATTGGAGGGGCAGGATGCTCGCATGTTTGTGGTAGAGTTGTTTAAAGAGGCTTTTCCGGAGCTGACTGTGTGGAACTGGGTCAATGAAGTACAGCGGGCACACAGGTTTCCATTTAAGCAGCGAGTTGTGAAAGCTGGCGAACCAAGTATAAGACCACGGGCAATTTTGATATGCTTGAATAATTTTTTGGCACGTCAGGCAATTTATGATCTCGCACGCCCGGATAGGAACAGAGCAGGGAAGGGCACACAATTTTTGTGAGACCTGATTATTGCCATCAAACAGTTGAGAAAAGGTGGCAGTTACGTCAGCTAATTACCCCATTTCAGGGAAAGGGGGCACAGGTCTTTCTGTTAAGTCCTGCCACGCTTAAAGTAATATATAAAGGTCAAACACGTTTTTTTACTTCAGAGGTGCAGGCCAAAGAGTATCTGCTGTCCATCTAAGGGGGCCTTCGGTAATATAATAAGTTTTTTTCTGTTATTTAAAAGGAGGGGGAAGAAGAGAGGAGGGAGGAGTATATATGTATGTGTGTATGTATGTATATATATATATGTGTATATATATGTATGTGTGTATGTATGTATATATATATGTATATATGTGTATTTTTTTTTCTCTATCTCTTGTGTTGGACTAATGGAAGTAGTGATATATGGACATAGTTAAGGGGTAGTAAAAATTTAGGCTACTTGGGCTATGGACTAGATTTATGGTTTTATCTGACTTAACAAATGTCTGATCTGTATTGATTTTGTATTATAGCTAGGATAAAGCAGGGGGTAGGGTGGGGAACACAGTGCTCCAAATCACATTCCATCACAAGGGCTATATGCCCTATTGCCTGTATATTGGGGAGAGGGTGGAGGGGTTCAGCTGGGGCACGGGGGGAGTGTTGAGTGATAGGGATGGGGTGGGTCACGGGGGAGGATGGGGGGTAAGAGGAGGGGTAAAAATTCAATCCATGAGGATAAAAGGACGATTTATTTTGAGATACCTGTCTGCGATACAAATCATGATGTATATGATGTATATGTTGAATATTTTGGTTGGCGACCGTGTAAGGTATGGCAGATAAAATAAGGGAACATGGAATACGTGTATGCTCATTTAATGTTTGTGGATTGAATAATAATAGTAAAAGACAGCGGGTTGCAGCTGATTTACGGTTAATGAAACCAGACATAGTATGTATACAGGAAACTCATATACCCTGGGCTAGACGAATGGTGATGAGAGAATTGGGATTTAGTCTCGTAGTGGCATCCCAGCAATCTGCTATGTATAGGGGTGTTGCTATAATGACCAGGCCTGGACTAGGGGTGACTGGGAAGATCAAGGCTGATAACTATGGGAGATGGGCGATAGCAGAATGTGTAATTAATGGAAAGAAGGGTGTTATATGTACAGTATATGGGTCAAATCTGGATGAAGCAGAAGTATTAGGAGAATTGAATGTTGAGTTAGCAATGTGGGACACTCCATTGATTTTATGTGGGGATTTTAATATAAATCTGGAAGGGCAGGAATGGGATACTAATAAGAAGAAATATGCTGGACGGAAACCTAAGGTGTTTAAAAAGTTGAGGCAACTTATTTTAGACCATGGACTTGTGGATGTGTGGCCAACGTTAAATGGTGTAGACCCAGGGTACACTTTTTATTCGCACCCGCATCATAAGTTAGTAAGATTGGACTATGTCTTTATGTCAAGAGGCTATTTGGTGGGTGCGAAAATGCAGATATGGCCTACGATTACGGCGGATCATGGCCCACTGTTATTAGATTTCGATTTAGGTGTTCAAAGGAGGGTGAGTAGACCTTTTACGTTTAACAGGAAGCTTTTGCTAGATAGCAATTTTATTGATCATATTAAAATTTGGTGCTCACAATTTTTAGAATTCAATAGAGGATCAGCCTCAACAGCTATGGTATGGGATGCATTAAAAGCTGGATTGCGAGGAGAGATTATTAGTTTTGGATGGGGGAAGAGGAAGCAACAGCAGGATTTGATGCAGGGACTCTTGGATGACTTAAGAATGGCGGAACAGGAACTTATCCAAGAAATAAGGAAGGGGGACATAGATAAGGGAGCACAAACTAAGATTGCTTGCTGCAAGGCTAAAATTAATCAGGTGTGGAGCAATGAGATTGCTGCCCAGTATAAGACTTATAAAGAAGAGAGATATGAATTTGGTGAAGCCACAGGGCGATGTTTGGCACAGAGATTACGTGTTAAATGCTCTTTACAGAAAATAAATGCATTGAAGGATCCGGCGGGGAATGTGGCAGAAAGCATGGAGGGTATATTGGGAGTTTTTCATACATTTTATAAAGAGTTATATGCTAAGGAGGAAAACAGCGAGCAAGCTATTCAGGATTATCTGCAAAAAGTTGATTTAGTTAAATTAGGTCAGGAGGAGCAGAAGGTACTTGACAGCATGATAACAATGGAAGAGTTGGAGGAGGCAGTGGGATCATTGGCTAGAGGAAAGGTAGCAGGGCCAGACAAATTACCACTTGAGATATATCAAATGTTGTTTGAAGAATTAAAGAAGGATATGTTAGCTGTCATGCAAGATGCATGGATAGGGAAGTCACCGCCCTCATGGGATGAGGTAACATAGTAGTATTTAAAAAAAAGATAAACCACCAGAGTTACCAGGGTCATATAGGCCCATATCATTGTTAAATTTGGATGGTAAGATTTACGCTAAAATATTAGCAACAAGGTTGGCAAGGGTGATTACCCCATTGGTTTCTATACATCAGCATGGGTTTATACCCGGCAGGAGCACGGTCAATCATATAAATAGAGTAGTCACTCTGATAGATTATGCACAGGTGCACCGAGTTAAATTAGGGTTGATATTTCTAGACGCTGAGAAGGCGTTTGACCGTGTTTCCTGGCCTTTTTTATGGGGAGTTTTATATAAAATGGGATTTGGCCCGCGATATATTCGAGCTATCCAAACTATGTATATGTCACCGAGAGCGAGAATATGTGTAATGGGTAAGGAATCTGATCCGGTGGTTATAACAAGGGGAACGAGGCAGGGATGCCCATGCTCCCCGCTATTATTTGCATTGTATATAAATCCGTTCTTATGTATGTTGGAAAATAGCAATAAGATTACTTCTATGACCTGTGGTCAATATTCAGTTCGAGTATTGGCGTACGCCGATGATATTGCGGTGGCAACATCAGATCCATGGCAAACACTAGAAGAGATAGAAAACCTTGCCCAAGGATTTGGGGAAGTGTCTGGATATAAACTAAATCGGGCAAAAACTCAGATTGTGTCTACGGAGGGGAGTGCCCTGGAGACCCCAGGGTAGTAGTAGAGGCTACATACCTGGGCATTAAAATTAGAATGGATTTGCAACAGTTAATAGAAGTAAATTGGAGGAATATAGCTGTTGGAATACAGCAATTTCTCGATCGACTGGAGTGTCTACATTTGACGTTAGAGGGAAGATGCAATGTACTTAAGATGTGTGTATTGCCCAAACTTATGTATTATTTTAGGGCAGTGCCCTTAGAGTTAACACGTTTGCAACTTCAAAAAGTGCAAGCTATTGGGGACAGGTTTCTGTGGGGACAAAGGAAAGCTAGGAGAGCTTTTAAATATATGATGTTACCAAAGGATCGTGGGGGATGGGCAGTTCCTAACTTTGCCTTTTATTATTATGTTTGTCTCCTTCAAAATATGAGGGTTATGTTAACAGGAGAAGAGGTGGGCGCATCAGCAGAAGCACCATCAGTTTATCAGCTGCTGCTGGGATCAGAGGCGAGGAATTGTTTATTTAAATTTTTGGAGTTTAGTTATTATAAGAGAACGCGTTTTAAGGTGGTCACTGCGGCATTCAAAATTTGGAAGTTGTTGAGAAAAAGAATTGGCTTAACAGAGATTTGTTACTATACTCCCATAAACTCTACTTTAATGTTGCCACCTATTTTTGGGGATTTTAGAATGGAGAGATGGCGAGCAAATGGGATCAGGCAATTAGGGGATTTCTTTGAGAAGGAAGGAGTAGTCTCTTTTCAAAAGCTGTCTGATGGATTTGGATTGCATAAGAATGAGTTTTTTAAATATTTGCAAATCCGTGATTATTTTTTTAAACAAAAGGGGATGAAGGGGATGAAAATCTGCCCCCTTGTTGAAGCAGTTAAGAGGGGAGCTAAAATAGGAGTATTGTATCAAATGTTGATTGATATACAGCAAGATGATATTGAGATCCAAGATAGGAATTGGAGTGCCCGGTTACATCAAGATGGAGAGTATGTGCAGGACTCGTTAGATGTTGCGGGGAAAATACTGTTGTCAGCTAATTTAAGAGCGCAACATTTCAAAACATTATTTAATTTGTATTATACACCGTTGAAAATGATGAAATGGGGAGGCACAAATAATGGCAGATGTTTTCGATGTGCAACGGAAAGGGCGGATATTACAGATATCTTTTTTGGGTGTGTGAAGCTAAAATTATGGAAAAGGCAAATTGAATGCTTTTTAACAGAGATTATGGGGGTCAATGTACAGATAACGATGGATATAATGTTGACAGGAATAGGGGAAACCCTTAAAATTGGGAAAAGCTGTTATCCATTTAGATATTTGATATTCATAGCAGTGGCGGTAGCTAGGATATGTGTTGCGTCAGTGTGGCTCCAACAGGAAGCTCCCTCTTTTGAAATGTGGCGGGCTAAATTCTATAATATTTTTAATTTGGAGCATAGTTTATATTCTTTGAAATCAATGAAAAAACGTAAGTTGGGTATTCAGATATGGGGGCCGATGATCGAACATATGAAATAAGTGGATTTTGTGATGGGTATAACATGTATGTTTTATCTGTCTGGTTTTTGATTTTGGATTATTTATTGTGATATTGATGTATGTACACGGTAAGATGAATTAATAGTTTATGTATTTATGTATATGATTTTGATTGTACTACCCATGGATTGAATAAAAATGTTCAAAAAAAAAAAAACAACTATATGGGTTGAAACATTGTTGTAAAATAAATTACACTTGTGCTGCATAAGCTTACTTTGCGCCTGTGCCCAAAACCATTGACCTCATCAGAGATTTTACCAACAAGGATTTGAGGGAAAATAAAATAACACACTGAGGCGAGGGTAAGTCGAGCAATACATTTGTTTTATGCAACACTATTTCTTCTTTCCATGTGTGATGCACTGTTCAGCACACATACTAAGACGAAATAGCCTCAAAGGCTATTAACACCTTCTGCCACAATAACTATACTGAACATAGCACTGGCCCTTTTGGGCCATGTCTCTAGGGTGTCTGCAATGGCACTATGAAACCACAAATGCACCAATGTTAGGACAAAATAGAACTGCAACATACATTGACATAGAAGACCTAGTTGTGCTCTCTAGCTTTGATACAAGGTTGCTCAACTACACTTTTGCTGTGCTGCCTTGTGTTAAATATGTTGACAATATGCAACACAGTGTAGTGAAAACACGTGCTCTCATGAGAGACATTTCAAAGGCTGATTAAAAGTGAAAAGGAGATAGATAGAATAACATGATTGTTTATGGACAATTACTTTATTTGACACTGTGAGCATTAGGTAATTTCTCCAGGTCAGAAGTATCAGCAGGGTTGGACTGGGACAGAAAATAGGGCCTGGCACCAAAATAAAAGTGTTCCCATTAGCAAATAAGAGAGCTAAAAAAGTGGCCTATATTTGCAAATAAAGCAGTTTTCATCATCATCATCAAATAGCTTTATTCGACGTTTTCAGTCATAAAAGCACACAATTATACACAAATCATTAAAAGACAATAAAATCACCATTGGGTAATGCATAAAATACCATAAAAACATTAATTACAATTATAATTCATGACATTTCTTCAATATATGTCAAAGGGAAACTGTCACTGAACATACTATAAAATTCGAGACCCAAAACTTTTTCCTGTTTTTAAAGGCTACAATTATTAAATTATTTACCAACATTCATAGCTTTAGTGGCAACCGACTTTAAGTTCATAATATTATTGACCCCCACAATAAAACTATACAATACACCCAATCTGCCTATCAATTCAATGTCTTTTCTAAGCCTTCTGAAATCACACATTAGTTTTTCCATTGCGAACATGCCCTGATTATCCAAGCCCACCCCAAGAATTTGGCCATTGCTATGGCTAGTGCTTCCTTGGTATCACTTCTTAATATTCTAAGTGCTTGGTTCGCACCTCTAGTACCCAATAGCTTACATATAGGGCGCAACCAAGCCCGGCGTGGGACATGGTAACCTGCGCATTCAAACAAAAAATGGCCCATTGTTTCCTTTTTAATCAGACAGACTGGGCACAACTCAATATGTGCATTATACCACTTGCTTGTGAAAGCTCTTATAGGCAGAGTACCTATCCTGAACTGAAAATACAGTTTCCGCTCTAGGGGTTTAGGAATGCAGTCCCAATAATATTCAAGTCTTGGCATAGATTTATGCTCTAGAAAAAGTCCCGTTAGGGATGAGGGGTCAAACCTAGCTTCCGTACAGTTAAGAACCTTTTCCCAGTATTTAACCTTTAAAATCTTTTTGGGTGGGAAAACATTATTTTTCGGGTCCTCCCATAAAGCAGTTTTGAACATGTAAAGATATGCTG
The DNA here is from genome assembly GCA_963921515.1 of Calotriton arnoldi. Taxonomy (NCBI): domain Eukaryota; kingdom Metazoa; phylum Chordata; class Amphibia; order Caudata; family Salamandridae; genus Calotriton; species Calotriton arnoldi. The sequence continues at coordinate 174,595 of CAWUFW010010248.1, read as the reverse complement.
TATGGGTGTTTTGCAAGGAGACTACATGAATTTGGGCTTGCTACCGGCACTGTTTGTGGTAATATCAGGGAAATCAACAGTAAAAACCGGCCCACAAAACAAAACAAAAAACAGGTCCACAAACTCTAACAAACCAGCTCACACACTGACCAATTACGCCAGCCTCTAGGACCCACCCTGATTGCCCTATAGGCCAGTCTGACCCTGGGTGTCAGTATTCTCGATTCCGGCAACCAATTCTATTGTAATGAGTGATGTCACCTGCTCCTCCATTGGGGTCAAGTCCTCCTTCTGTAGTAATTGCAGCCTTCAGTTTACTGGCCAATTTGTCCTTAGCCCTGTGCGTATGATCATGCCCAAATTTCTTGCATTCCACTACAGTTCTTCTGGTTGGTGCTAAAGCATGTATTTTGTCCAAAGCTGCTTGGGAAAGGGTAATTTGGAGGTGAAAAAGACATTTCTTTTGCATTGTCACCTTGAAATCAAAATCAGTTTTTCTTCTTCTGTAAAGTTGAGTTTCCTTCTTCTAATACTAGGAGAGCGCCTCCATCCTTGCTGATTGATCTGTGTTGTAAGAAAGAAAAAATTATGCTTGAAAATGCATCTTTTTTTCAGTGTAGTGTGATGCATTTGGGTCTTGTGTGATGCAAATCAAGTTGCGTCACGCAAATATGACTTTCTGCACACAATTCAGATTTCTCTCATGTTAGAGGGAGTTGTGTTCAGCACATTGCAACACAAAAACAACTTTGTGTCATGCCGCTCGTAGTTGCATCGCCCTTGTGTCGTGGAGCATCGTAAAGTAAATGTGGCCCTTCCATGAGGTGAAAAAGCAGCATAGCTCAAAAATATCCCATGTAAAGCTATGCAGTGTAGCACTGTGCGAGTGTTAGTAAATCTGGCTCTAAGTATAAGTTCGCCACATATCCCAAATCTGGCATGAAGTCCCATTTTCAGCCAAAGTGGGATTTCAGCTCCGGTGCAACCCTTTCAATTACAGTTTAATATAGCACAAACTCGGCTCATGGGCATTATTCCACCAATTTACATGTGCACCAGTTACAATACACAATGGGGCATATTTATGATAGAATGGCAGAGCGTGGCGTTAAGCAAAAATTGCTAATGCAGCACTTCGCCATTCTGAAAATGCATGGATGTGCCAAATTTACCCTTATAACGAGCTCCCATGTGTTTTCCCTAGCGCTAAATTGAGCTGCCTACACAGGCAACCTTGCACCATAGTGCAAGGGTGCCTGCGTTGAGGGAATGATTGTTTATGTGCAGGAAGGTGTCCCTTTCTGTACATAAACAATCACTAATGGTGATTTGTGACTCCTATGTGTGTTGCACTGTGCACCACACATAGAAGTTGCAAATCTTCATTTTTTTAATGATTGTTTATGTGCAGGAAGGGGCATGTACTTAGATATTTATAATAAAGAGATTAAAAGATAGATTAAAAAGGAGAACTACCCAGATAACTGTAATTAATAGATTTAAAGTGATAATCAATATATCTCATATGACATGCATCCACAAGCATTCCAAGATATTTCAACTACTGTAAATCTTATCCATATCGTAGGTAAACTTATACTACTATAATAAAACTATAACATCAATCCCCCCACCCACAGTTACCACTAAGTTACCCTCAAGTAAAGCAGTCATAAATTAAGTGCCAAAATATTCCACATTAACATGTATATCACAGTAGTTAGTACCTGTTACTCAGATATGAATTTACCTTAAAGAAATGAAAAGACAAGAGGTGTTTGACTAAACAGGAACAAAGTGGTTTAATTAAACGCAGCAATCCGGAGAGTCTTGACAGAATGCGTCTGAGGAAGGTCTATTTAAAGTTTTGTCTGGTTTTATACACATCTTGTGAAGTACCATAAACTGATTTCGGCATTCTTAAAAGGCATTACAGTCGTAAATCAACAAGGTTGGGCATCTTGATAAGGACACAGATGGCTCTCAACCTCGGAGAGAGCTAGTGTGGGCCAGTGTATGTGTGTCTAGATGTCCAGCATGAGAAATGCGTAATAGCTATGTGTGGTGTGCCTGTCGTGTCCTGATTGGCTGAGTGTTTCTATCTACATGTGGCATCTAGGTTTGTGGGATTTTTGGCCAAACGTGTTTTATTGGGGCCAATTGCAGCGGACCTGTTTGTGGTGCAACTATCTATCTGTGGGATTGATCGAGGTATTCCCTGAGCGTGCATTTTTAAGAGATAACCCACCTGTGACCTGTTATTCGATAGGCATGGGTGCGGGTCACAGGGCCTGTCTGACCATGTATCTCTTACTCGGGTTGATGGGGAGGTCACCTTGGGTAAATCCAACAGCAAGGGTATGAGTTCAATGAAACTCTTAAAATAATATGGCAGTCACTGGTCTCATTTTTATCGACATTCTGAATAGATTGTGTACAGTTTTCATAGCGTACATTGGAAATGTTTTTACCATTAATGACATGGCTATGCATTCCGAGATCATGATATACATTGACGAATCACTGACATAATATAGACAGACACAATCTCGACCTACATTTTTATCGACACAAAAATATCGACTACTTTAACCCGTTTGCTGCGTGCGTCGGCCAACGGCCATCGCGAGCACTACCTCGGTAGTGCTGCGCACGTCCGTTGGCTCGACGCGGCCCGCCTCGCTTAATAGAACGCTCCGCACTGGCGCGGACCGCTCGGAGCAACAAACGGGTTAATATCGATTACATATACTCAATAAAAAAAATACACTATTATCGACACAAAAATATCGTCAAACAATAATATCGATAACAGTATTATTGAACACATAAATATCGTTATTTAAAATATCGGACATATTTAAAAAATATACAACATGACAAAAATATCAAACACAATAATATAGACAGCAATATTATCATTTTTTTAAAATATCGACAACTTAAAAACAGATAAAACAAACAAAACTTAACACCATAAATATATTTAAATAAATAAACATACACTGCATACAAAATAAATCAAATACAATCAATTTAAAAATAGTATAACATACTATAAAACATTAAATCATAAATACACTATTATTAACTATTTAAATCTTATATTTAAATAATATACACACATTATTTTACATCACATACAATATAATACACATTTAAAGGATTCTACCTGCTTTAAAAAAAACACCAACTGAATCTTAATCTATGGAAAACAACTACCAAAACAATTAAAACAATAAATATCAACCAATCAAATACACACAATACTAAAATAAACCAATCACATTAAACAAACAATTAATTAAACACTATATAAAGCACGAAAAATTATTCATTATTTTACAACTCAAACCAAAAACAATAAAGAAGACGAAACTCTGCCGTATTGCTGCCAGAAGCAAGGACTTTATTAAAGAAAAATCTATTCCCTACTTCAAAAGTAAGTAAAATGCCATTTATAATATAACACTAATGCTAATCTTCTAAAACAACTGTTTATCCTGCAAAAATAATTAATATACATCTTTTTTCAATCTATGTCTCCTCTACAGAAAATTCTTAAAGCATCCAAACAACTACAGAACAGTTTCTAAAATCATCTAACAAAGAAAGTAAGTATTCAACAAACTGCATTTTAAAAATTATCGAAAACACCCTACCAAACCCCTAATTGATCCTAAACCACCACCCCACACCGTGTATAATTGAACAAAATAATTAAAAATATGTTTTATTATACCAACAGATACATCAGCAACAAAACAGAATTCAACTAACAAAGAAGGCACATCTACATTGAAAATGACCTCAAAATCGACATCGTAAGTGTATAAATAACAATGTGTATGTATTAATTAAAAAACCTCTGCAATATTCGTTTTATTAATTTTTATATACATTTTTATAGCATTTAAAACATCACAATGACAGAAGGCGCCCAATTTATCACTTCCCAGAAAGGAAAGTTTTTGCTATGTTACATGGGGTATGTCTATACCCAGGAAAAGCAAAGTGGACTTAAAGTAAATTGGAAATGTAGCAAGTACTATTCGAATAAGTGTTATGGGAGGGCAACAACTAGAGAAACAACTGTTTTGTATTTAAAGGAGCATAACCACCCCCCAAATGTTACTGAAATAGAGGTTAGAAATGTCCTCGACAACATTAGAGAAGCTAGCACTGGCTCACAGAAATCTACCACTCAATTACTTAAAGAACTGCTGCCCATAGTACCCCAACATGCTACTGGCCAAATGCCCTCTATTTCTTCATTAAAAATAACTATAGCTCGTACAACAAAATCCACAACAACCACCACACCTGCCCCAAAAACCTTTGAAGAGGTAAAAATTCCCCCAGAACTATCTATTACTCATAACGAAGAACCCTTTGTTCTTTATGACAACAAATCTAAAGAGAAAAGAATAATTATGTTTGCAACCGCAAATAATTTAATCAAACTACAACAGTCAGAAACATGGATGATGGATGGGACTTTTAAAATGTGTCCCAAGCCATTCTATCAATTATATACTATCCATGCCCTATATCAAAACACTAACATCCCTTTTATGTACGCCTTACTACCTAATAAACAAAACTCCACATATATGGAAATACTAACTAAAATTAAATAAGAAACAAATAATTATCTTCCACAGAAAATAATTATTGATTTTGAACAGGCAATGATAAATGCAATTCTAAAATCCTACCCACACACATCAATTCAGGGTTGCTACTATCATTTCAATCAGTGTATATGGAGACACCTTCAGAAATAAACACTAAGGGGCCCATTTCAATGCCGGACGGAAGGCCATCCGTGCTGGTGGCGGTGGCGAAAACCGTCATGTTTCCCGCCCCAGGTGCGGTCATTGTGACCAACAAATCACAATGGACCCAAGGAGGCCATTTTACGTCCGCCTGCGTCTGTCAGGCTCCGCATGATCCTTGCATACGCAAGGGTGGCGTACGGAGCCAACAGGGCAGGACCGGCGTGCGGTAACATGTTCCGTCTGCCAAGCAAATCACGATCTTGCAGACAGCCCTTCCCACCGCCGCGCAAAAAACACCATGTTGCAGATGGCGGAAATACAACATCGGAGAGGAGGAGCCGATACTGTACCCATCTAAACCCCCCGGACCCGCCATGGATCCTGAGTCACAGGCCTTTCTGCTGTACCACCTGCTGCACCTCCGGCAGACAAGACACCGCTGCACTCAACAGCAGAGGTACGTACCTGACATCTCCATGCATGCAACCCCTGAACAACTACAACTCCCAGCAAGCGTGGCGACACCACGATGAATGGGGCAACCTGCCAAATGCAAAGTGCGAGGCACACCCAATCCCCATGAGTGACCCTCAGTGCCCCAGAAGGCAATTGGAGCCACTGACGAGCCCCGCAGTTGCTGAGCGCACACACCGCAACACCTAAACATGGATGCCAAAGGCACCCATTGGCTGATGACTCATCCGCATTGTGTGTGCCACACCCTGGCGGCCCAGAAGCTGCGACTGCAACCCTGCAACTCTCAAGTGTGACCAATGCGTGTCATCGCTGCGAATGCCAGCTAGCGTGCATGCGAACACATACCGCATGTGCATCGGCGCCCTGACTATAACATCACACATCACAACTCATTGGCCGAAAGTTATTGGTGCACCCCATGTGTAATGTTGTGTGGCACGAGGCCCCCATGCATTCCAAGTAACCACACAGACACCGTACATGTATAGGCGAACTGGCCCAGGGCACGTGCGTCCGGACCCGTTTGTTGGCAGGGTCACATGTCCAGTGATGCTTGTGCTGGGTGGCTGTGTGGTGGGGGTAAGCCAGCCCTCGGGGAGTAGTTGGTACATCAGAACAACTAGAACAGTGAACAGCTGTACACTACACTGTGAAGGGATGAGAGAGTGTGACCCGTGAGCCAAGTCTCCACACACATGGAATGCCCAAGGAAAGGAGAGTGAAATTACATACATAGCCATGCCTTGTGGCCAAATGGACTTAAATGAGGAAAGGAGTCAAAAAGGACAAAGGTCCCCCGCACTGTACCAATGTTGTGTAATGAAACATCGAACCTGTGAACCCCGCTTGAATATCCCTTGACATCTGACTGGCGTCTCTTGGCCAGGGCTCAAATTGTGAAGGGTCAGTGGCGTAGGCAGACAATCAGAGGTGACCATTGTCTGCAAATCAGACATACGTGTAATCCCTAGCACACCCAACACACGTACTGGTGTGGCGTGCAGTCTGCCTAACTGCCACTGCCTGTAAATGTTCCCACACACGTCCTGAGTCAGTGCGTCTCCCGACCAAATGCCCTAATAAATCCTGCCCACCAGTATGGACGACGTGATTAGCACACCCTGCAATTCCCATTGGCTCACGTGACATTCCCCGTTGATTTATGTACTCACATACTTGCATGACTGATTGTCTCTGTACAATGCGTGCGTGATGTAAAGCACTGTCACACCCTACACACATATCAGTAGCGCCATACAACACATGAAATGCACATGAGCGAGCGGCCATGGAGAGATGAGGGGAGCTGGACGAGGGTGGCAGAGAGGTCATCCGAGGAGGAGGGCATGAGTGAGAGCATGAGAAGTGTCACTTGCCTGAAACTCCCACCCCAGGAAACCTCCGCCTCCCATCAGGAGGTCCTTACCAGGAAAAAACACACGTCTCGAGAGTGACAACATACATCAAGAATTCCTGGAAGAATAGAATGCATCTCCCTGGCCCTTGTAAAACTGAGGATCACCACCTCATAGAATTTCGTATACCCTTACCTAAACCACACTCTATAAAAAACAGAGACCCTACCCTCCCGCGTAGGAACTGGTCCAGGTTTAACTGCGAGAGCTTTTCCAATGCACTTCAGAAAACTCCACCTCTACTAAGTAACGACATTAATCTGGCCAATGCTTCAGTAGAAAAGTGGATCACGGAAGCACTCGATGAGGCAGCCCCCTGGACCACAAAGACACCTAAGAGAGGGTCTAAATCAGCGCCCTGGTTCAACAAAGAGCTGAGAAGTGCTAAACAAGGCTGTAAGCACCTAGAACGTAAATGGAGAATAGCCTTCTCTAAAGAATCTAAGGAAGCTTATAAAACAGCACAAAAGAAGTACCACTCACTCCTCAAAAAGAGGCGCTCTATGTATTATAAGGAGAAAATTGATATGGCAGAAAACTCCTCCAAGGAACTGTATGCCACTCTGAAAGAGATCTCATCTCTTGAAAGAACACTCATGACCCCGACCAGCTCTGAAGAGCGGTGCAATCTGATTGCAGATTTTTTCCTTCAAAAAATATTTAGCATATGTAACTCCTTCCCAGAGGAAGCCCGTAACTGCCCTATTGAACTAAAAGAGAAATCTACTGAGCTGGGTTTTCCATCCCTGAGGGAGTTTCTTGCCCCCCCCTGCGATAGAGCTCAAGGAAGTGGCTTTAAAAATCAAATCAGGCTCCCCTGCCGATCCAGCGGCACCCAACAGAATAAAGGAGGGCATCGAATTGATAATACCTCTTATACAGCAACTAATAGACGCATCCTTTAAATGTGGAGAGGTCCCTAGGTCATGGAAACATGCAACTGTTATACCTCTAAAAAAAAACCTCAGCTAACCCCGAGCTACTGGATAATCTCCGCCCCATCTCTCTGCTCCCCTCCATCTCTAAAATCGCTGAAAAGGTTGTGAATAAACAATTAGTGACACATATCAACTCACACAACCTTCTACATCCTACACAATCAGGTTTCAGAGCATCCTTTTCAACCAAATCTGCTCTCCTTTTTGCAACAGAGACTATACGGAGACGGGTAGATGCCGGTCAGACGGTGGTCTTGGTCCTGTTGGACCTAAGTGCCACCTTAGACATGGTATCCCATAAACTACTTCTTCAGCATCTACAGGTGTGTGGACTAGATGGTGTAGCACTACAATGGATGCGGTCCTTTTTGGAAGACCGTAGTTTCCAAATTGTCCAGCACCCTTACCAATCAAAAATTCTGCCACTCCATCAAGGGGTCCCACAGGGTTTGATTTTGAGTCCCACCCTTTTTAATCTGTATATCGGTCTGTTGGTTGAGATTATGGACAATTACAAGTTCTCTATGGTGTCATACGCCGATGACACACAGCTTGTAGTGACCCTTGCGCAAGACTCTGGTGAGTCAGCGTTACAGTTTTCGTCCTGTCTCAATGATCTGGCCTCATGGATGTCTAACATCTGCCTTAAACTGAATGGTAGCAAGACAGAGGTCATGATCGTCGGGAAATCCCCCTCCATCTGGGGTGCAGCCTGGTGGCCCCAGACACTGGGGCCTGTCCCTGTGCCCATAACAGAGGTAAAGAACCTGGGAGTCTGGCTCGATCCTAAACTCTTGTTCGAGTCTCAAACTAGAAAGGTGGCAGGGAGATGCTTTAGCACCCTTAAGATGCTAAAAAAAACCTTAGACATCCTTCCCGTATCAGCAAGGAAAATCATAGTTCACACTTTGGTGACCTCGCAACTTGACTACGGGAATGTCCTATTTCTGGGTGCGCCAAAGACTGCCTGAAACGCCTCCAACGAATTCAAAATGCTGCGGCACGCCTTGTTCTTAATCTACCTAGACGTGCTTCAATAACGAAAGCCCTTGATTCCCTTCACTGGCTGCCAATTGGGAAGAGAATTATTTTCAAAGCCATGTCATCGGAGCATACAGGGGAAGGGCCCCAGCTACCTGCACAACCTTCTCACCCCGCACAATCCTAGTCGACAGCTAAGATCGACAGGAGCGCATTTACTCAAGATTTCTAGGATAAGAAAGGCAAGGAAGGGAGCTCGCTCATTTGGCTATCTAGCGGCCAAAAACTGGAACACACTCCCGCTTTTGCTACATGCAGAGAAATCTGAACCCACCTTTCGTAGAGGCCTAAAAGCCTGGCTATACCAACTATAGTCCGGTATCTTTTTCCCACTCCTGCTGATGTGCTTCTAGCGCGGGAACACACCTTTTGGGGTAGCCAGGCGCTATACAAATGAACTATTATTATTATTATTATTATTAGGAGAGACAAATTGGGGACCTGAAGCAGGCCTGGTGAGAGACATAAGTGACAACTCGGGCACGCAGTGGCCCACCCGAATGCATCGTTGAACCACACAAATAAAGATTCCTGGAGCCGGCCCTGCCTGGGAGGCATCCCAAATGTTGATGGCAGCCATTGATGGCACACACATTGGCCTTGTACCACCACAGGCAAGTGAACCCGTCTCTAGGAACCGCAAACACTACCACTCCATCAACGTGCCAGTGGCATGATAGGCATAGCAGATCATCTCACACGTGTGTGCAGAGTAACCGGGGTCGGCACATGACAGCCGCATCTAGCGGAACAGCACCATCCCCCCATGCACCCAACCCACACATGCCCAGTGACGATGACAGTGGTGAGGAAGAAGGCCTTGACCAGCATCTACAGCTCATCAACTACTTCCGTTGAGTGTGATGCAACAATGACCGACCGTGAATGTGTCTGTGTGCCTTGCTGCCATCTCACAGACTCAGACAAATTTCCCTGAGATTGCCTACACATACCGGACTATGCGCCAGAGTTGAAAACACATGCATGCAGGAACTGAGCATCCAGAAGCATCACTACGCACAGGACACCATTGCCACACTGCCTCACTTGCTCCCCTACTCACTCTGACGCATCCAAGCGCATGTACACAAGCAGACAATTTGTAGACAAGAAACCTTTCCAAATGTGAAGTTTTTGCTAGAGTGTCAAAGCATGCTAAATAAGTGCCACAACAGGTTGAAAATGCATGATTACTGAACCAGTAACCACAGTGACATATCCATTTCACATGAAGCAAGATGTGGCATCAAAACCCCTCTGGATGTCGAATTACGAGCATATCCTCCCACCCCTTGCAGGAAGGAGTCGTATGGGATGTCCCTGATCTATGGCCTTTGTCAGCAGAACCCATTTCCCAGACTATACATGGTGAGATTACACAACATTGGCTGTGTCGCACTCATCACATGATGGATGACCCTCCAAATGTGGGTCATCTGGCCCGCATTCCCATGTCAAGGCAAGGGACAGGGTTCTAAGAGCACAGACAGAATGTTCAGACAGTACTCCTGGACCGCGCAGTGAACAAGCTCTGCGGACACCTCTCATGTGACAGACATGTACCACGGTACTTGCAGGGCACAAGTCCTAAAACAGAAAGTGGGGGGACTGACCAAGTAAGACAAAATGCTAATGAGCTCACAACGCCACGACGTAGCGCTATGAAAGCAGTAAAATAGTGCGACTGACATGATTTGTGCAAATACTGAGACAGACCAACCCATTTGACAGTCCTACAGTGTCTGCATTGACACACAGGGACAGAACAAAGGCGAAAGCATGCCTCACTTAAGTACCTGCATAGAGATGGCAAGCTGTGTGCATATGTACCCCTCTGTGGCATCCACATTCAAATGTAAGGTTCAAGGCAGACCCCAGTCAGCATGTACCAACAAAAGGAGGCCCGATGGCCCCTTTACTGAGGCCCGGCTGGAGGAGAAAAAAGGCACACTCGCTGCATGCACGTTGCTGCTGGGAATGGACAGCAGACAACATGCAGGTGTAGCTGAATGTCACCCGGGATCTGGACGGTACACCAAGACAAGTTAAGCATATCCCTGTGGGGACCAACGTCCTGGTAGGGGGACGGCGTCAAACACGTGCAACACGGGGGCGCCGTGTACCTGCGTGTACCCCCGACTCGAGCCCTGGGTACTTGCAAGACAACAACGCCATGTCCTCTTTGTGCGCTACAGCTGCATAATGTAAGCCGGGCTCATGCCTGACTACAATGTCCACGGCAGTCAGATGACAGCCTCCACTTGCCCTGGTCTGTGGTACCAAGCGCTATTGACCGCAGAGCACAGCACAGTCCGAGCCAATGCAGACAGGGCCAAAGTCAGAGAGCTGGGTGCCAATTCTGATCAGGAGGCGTGATGAAAGGGAAACGATGATTGAATTAGTCACCAACAGTTCATGCTGCTGTGCAGTAGTTACGAATCCAAGAAGGCATAGGCAGCTTCGAAGGCAATCAGTTCCAAGAGACGATCCAGTTCATCTTCAGCGAAGAGGACCGCCATTCAATCCAGCAGTATGAAGGAACAGATGTGCTCCTCGCACCACGATGTTGCAAGTAGCATCCCATCGCACCCTGGGAGAGGTTCGATGTAGGCATGGCACAGGAGCCATTGCGCTAACGCACAGGTGCAGCTGTCAGCCTGCCTGACACATTGTAAGGCATCCCATAAACGTGTCTCACCAAAGCAGTCTTGCACGTGGACCAACAAAGGAGTCACCCACAGCTCATGATCCAGGTCAGCAAGGGATGTGTTTGAGAGGCAGACATCCATGGCCCACTGAAACAGACATCTTCTGCAGGAAAAGACAGGTTGCACGCAGGTGAAGTAGGCATGACGGAACGTCAGCCTGTAACTGATGCCCAGCACAGCCAGTGGGACACATCCAAAGAGAAGCCTCATGCAGGCACGGTACAGTTGCAACAGACCGGGCTCAGCCTGGCCCACTGGACGGTCAGACATGGCGTGAGAGCAATATCAGACCGAGCGCTCAGTTGTACAGCCAAAGTAATGGTCAGTAAGTGCGAAATGCAGGCTGCAAATTGGAGGACTGACACCCGGTGGTACTTCCGGGAAAGGCATGGACGGGACGGACAAGGCCAGAGCCCACAAGTCTGATAAAAAGTATGCAACGGCCTTCAGTATCAGACGCTATCAATGCTCTGTGTGTCAGTTCACCGCGAATATAGTGGGCGAGCCGTGTTCAGCACTGACTGAATCGCGCGAGAAGGTCAAGAGACCTGGTATCCGAAGGTCATTGGGCTGGTGTGGGAGAGTCTACTTGTCTACACAGAGGCTCATTGTGCCTGCACACTCATTGAAGTATGCTTTCGCTGTGGGAATGTGAGGCCTCGATTGACTATCCACAATCACTTCTGGGGGAGTCAGCAGTACATTGGCCAAAAATGGACACGTTGTGCAACTGTTCCCATATGCGTAATGCATGGCCTGTGCACGCAGGAGGGGCCATGTAGGTCCTCCTTACCTGAACAGACTAGGGACCCTGCATCCGAGGCTTCACCTTCCGGGCGGGGGGCTGGCTGGGCTCGTCCATGGCATGGTCGCCTGCTGTTGCTATCGAGTCACCTTTTGTAGTTAGGTCACTTTTGTCAGCATGTCCTGCTTACAGCACAACTTAGCTGTTCATGTTTGCCACATTTGGATGGAGGTGATATGACTTTTGCCGTGGCTTTACTAGGCATTCATGTCAGTGTGTCATCAGTCGCACATGGCGTTGATGTACATACAGGTCTTTCAGGGGGCCGGTTCTCACCGGTGCTGTGCACCATCCCTTTTTCAGAGTGGGCCTCAGTACGGGTTACTTTCGTGCTCTGTTTTGTGCCCTGCCACAGGCGGTCCCTTCGTCCTGCTGGAATGCATAGCCAGCAGGCACCTCGATGTGCGCATGGTCACACTCCTCACTTCTCACTTGTGGGGTAGTTGCGGCATGACTTCATGCCAGGTGGGCGTTGTGGGGAAGTGAAGTCCTTTGTGGATTCATTTTTTCTAGGGAAATCACTCCTTTGGAGACTCATGAGCAGCAACATCCTTGTGGGGGTCATTTGGCTCCATGCTGTTTGTGAGGGGAGACAGAGGGCCATGTGGGAGTTGTGGTGTTGCGGTAAGGGCTCGACATCCCCCTCCCCAGTGAGATGGCTAGCTACATGTTGGTGAGCACAGTCGACGGAGTTAGCTGCCACATGGCTGTGGGGTGGGGAGGGTGAGCCATGCTGTTCAGGAGGGAGGCCAGGGTGCATGAGCTGCCACCTACCTGTGGGGTTGAGCTGATTGAGGAGATGCTGTGCTTGTGATCCATTCATATTGTAAGCGTGCATTCCACATGGGTTTGATGTGGGTGGGCGATTGGGGCTCACTTGTTGTGCACTACGGTGTGTTGTAGTGTGATGTGTTAATTTTGTTGGTACTTACCAGCCTCCAGTCCCCCCCGATTCCTGTGAGACTCTCTGGACGCATTATGGCAGGCACCTTCTCCTCCCATTTGGTGAGGGTTGGTGGTGGGATGGGAGGGACGCCACCAGTACTGTGGGCCGCCGCGTGGTTCCTTTGGGCCGAGTGCTTGTCCCGGCCCTTGGGGTCGCCCCACCGCTTCATGATATCACGCACAGTGCGTAGGGTGGTCCCTACGGCTTTGACTTTGCTGTGGATCCTTGCCCACATCTGATTCTTGCGCGCAAGTGGGCTGTGTTGGAGCAGGTGCACCAACGAATGTGGTTCAGCCCTGATTGTCTCGACTGGCACCACGTTCAACTCTGATTCGGAGTTGTTGGGCATTTTCGGGGGGCATGGTACAGAGGAATGAGGGGTGCAGGGTGCAAGGTAATGGCGGAGAGATGTGTAGTGTGTGCGGTGTGTGGGTGTGGGTGGTGTTGTGTGGAGATAGGTGGGTGTGATGTTGTGCAGTGTGAGTTAATGGTGTCCTGTCTCTCTGTCTCGGCTTGTGGTGTGCAAAGGCTGCTGGTCCAGGTAGGGGTTGTTTTTGTACTGTGGTATGTGGGTGTGTCCACATGGGTGCTGACCTCCAGATGTCTCTTCCATGATGCGCATGGCTTTCCCTACCACATGCTGGTTGGGGTGTGTCTTTGTGGTGTGTGTGTTGTGGTTGGGGCGGCCGGGAGTACAGGCACACTTCGGCGTTATTGTGGGGTTGGTTCCGCACGCCATTCATTTGGCCTGTGTGCGTGCGAGGCGGTCGGACACAGTGCTCGGTCCGCCAACTCCGCGTTCTCATCGTAATAGGCCATGCGGTCATGCCGCGGCAGGGGCGGTCTTTTCGGGCTGTTGTATAGTTTTCCCCGTCCGATGCGGTCGGATTTGCAGCTTTTCCGACCGTGGTGGACGGTGTTTTGTGGCATCCGTCCGCCGCGGTCTGATTTTGCGTGCATTGCATCGTACTTTGACCGACGGATATGCTGCGGACCATGTGGGGGGATTTTTTCCGACACCATGGCAGACCTACGGCTTTTCCGTCCGGCATCGTAATGGGCCCCTAAGTGTTGAATATGCGACAAACAGTTCATTCGCATATCAAATAAAAAAACTTATAGCACTGGCCTACGTCCCAGTTACTGACGTGGCCGAACATTACAACTTATTAATAGAAAGTCCTTACTACCAGCAACACGAACAAAAATTAAGTCCCCTCCTAGACTATTTTGAAGATACCTGGGTGGGAAGACTCCATAGATCAGGGCGTAGAAGGCAACCAAAATACCAAATTCCATGGTGGAATGTATACCTTAGCACACTAAACCAAGAGGCAAAAACAAACAATGCTGTTGAAGGTTGGCATAATGCCTTCCAAGCAACAACCCGACGAGGTCCACCTACTCTACACAAACTCCTACTCTCCCTCCAAAAAGAACAGAGCTACCAACAGGTAAGAATGGAGCAATCTGTAACACAAATCAGACCTAAACTATCCAAACAAACTTAAGAAATGTTTGAATACTTACATCAAGTCAAACTATATCCAACACAACAAGAGGCCTAGAATACTTACAAATAATTGCCAAAAGCCTACTATAAATTATAAATGCAATTTACAATATGTAATACTTTTCTGTAAAAATAATTCAATTGCATACATATAATTATTATATTTTCACAAAAATAATTAATTTGTCTAATATATGTTTATTAAATAAATAAATATATATAGACATATTAATTAAATATATGAAAATATAAACAACCATAACACTAACTCTCTTAGCATTTCCCACCCACAATAAATAATTTAAATAACTTACTGCTTCTGTAGCTGTAGAAAGAAAATCCCAACTCCTGTAAAACAATCCAGGTATCTCATAATCCCAATTGAACGAAAAATACCCCCAAAAATGCAAAATTCCAACTGTTGAAAAAGTAATCCTCCGTCCATAAATCCGAAAACAATAAACCATAAAAACCCGAAAAGGTGTTTCAAAAAAGAAACGCTCCACAAAAACCCAAAAAATTAAGAGTGTTAAATAATTATTAGCTACTTGAACTAATATACACTTCCTTAATGAAAAAACGCAATCTTCTCGTAGCCGCCACTTCTCCCGACCAAAACCTGTAAAAAAACACAAACATTCCCACCCACACAAATATACACATAATAAACATTATAATAGTATTACAAACATTATACATACAATATTCACACATATCCTAACGTATTTTAAGTTTTCTAAACTAGGCCTAAAAAAAAAACGGTACATAAATCGCTAAAAGCTAACTTACACATAAAAAAAACACAACAACTCCAAAGACCTAACACTACACACACTAAGTACAACCTAGCTACCTTCAAATTGGATTAGAAGTATAGTTAAAATAAAGAAAATTAATCTTACCTTCCTCGATGCGACGCAGCTCCCAACCGCGAGCTTGTCCCCTCCGAAATAACCCAAAACAAACGCGAGCGTTTACAAAATACAAGCTGCAAACAAATATGGCAGCTTTAAACATAAAAAATAAATGTATTTTGTTTAAAAACATTTTATTACATTGTAAATAAATGTGTAAAATGTTTAATTAAAATACTACAATTTATAACTTATATGTTTACATTTATTTAACATTTTTCCAGCATTGTAAAATTATAATAATAAATATTATTAATCATATAATATGTATTATTATAATTCCAAATATGTACAAGTTATATACAACGTTGATTACAAACATGATTTTTTTATTAAATGCTTAAAAAATGTCAAACTTATAAAAAAAATGTATAAAAATTAAACCATGTAAAAATTGATAATAATAATATTTTATATATTAATAATATTAATTTAAATGTATTATTATTTGTTTAAAAATGTTACAAAGTATAAAAATGAAAATATATTTAAAAAAATGTGAAAACAGTTATATCAGAAAAAATTTACAGTATATGTAACCAAATAACAAATGTACAGAATACAAGACTAAAGTGAAAAACTGTTATTAATAATTATTTTTTTGACTGAAATGTTTCTAAACCAATGTAAAACTACATTATTTCATTGTACAAAGTTTACATAACTGTATTAAAAATGTAGCAATGTTAAAAACATTTCTTTTCATAATTATTACATGTAAAAATATACATATGTACAAAATATTTTGTGTCTGTCAAATAAATAATATTATTTTTTCTCTATATGTCTTGATTTATATTATGAGCACTTAATAAATTTTAAAAAATTGTTGATTACAAAAGCATTTAAAATAAATAAACATCAATAAAAAAATAAAATGCCTACTTTTTGTGTATCATTTCATTAATGTTGTATTTAGTGTAAAAATATAATTTTTTATTAAATTTACTATATTAAATAATATGTTTTAATTAATTATATATATATTGTTATTTATTATCATGTATAACTATGTTATAATTAAAAGACATTACTACTACAAACTATATTAGATTTTTAAGTTGACAAATTAATACATATATATAAATTACTATTCCCACTCCAGTTAGCATAAAGTCAGGGTAGGTGCTGGACACCAAACTTAATTAATTTACTATTCCCACTCCAGTTAGCATTAACTCAGGGTAGGTGCTGGACACTAAACTTAATTAATTTACTATTCCCACTCCAGTTAGCATTAACTCAGGGTAGGTGCTGGACACTAAACTTAATTAATTTACTATTCCCACTCCAGTTAGCATTAACTCAGGGTAGGTGCTGGACACTAAACTTAATTAATTTACTATTCCCACTCCAGTTAGCATTAAGTCAGGGTAGGTGCTGTACACTGAACTTAATTAATTTAATATTCCCACTCCAGTTAACATTAATTCAGGGTAGATGCTGGACACTAAACTTAATTAATTTACTAGTCCCACTCCAGTTAGCATTAATTCAGGGTAGGTGCTAGACACTAAACTTAATTAATTTACTATTCCCACTCCAGTTAGCATTAAGTCAGGGTAGGAGCTGGACACTAAACTCAATTAATTTACTATTCCCACTCCAGTTAGCATTAAGGCAGGGTAGGTGCTGGACCCCAAACTTAATTAATTTACTATTCCCACTCCAGTTAGCATTAAGTCAGGGTAGGTGCTGGACACTAAACTTAATTAATGTTCTATTCCCACTCCTGTTAGCATTAAGTCAGGGTAGGTGCTGGACACTAAACTTAATTTATTTACTATTCCCACTCCAGTTAGCATTAAATCAGGGTAGGTGCTGGACACTAAACTTAATTAATTTACTATTCCCACTCCAGTTAGCATTAAGTCAGGGTAGGTGCTGGACACCAAACTTAATTAATTTACTATTCCCACTCCAGTTAGCATTAAGTCAGGGTAGGTGCTGGACACTAAACTTAATTAATTTACTATTCCCACTCCAGTTAGCATTAAGTCAGGGTAGATGCTAGACACTAAACTTAATTAATTTACTTTTCCCACTCCAGTTAGCATTAAGTCAGGGTAGGTGCTGGACACTAAACTTAATTAATTTACTATTCCCACTCCAGTTAGCATTAAGTCAGGGTAGGTGCTGGACACCAAACTTAATTGATTTACTATTCCCACTCCAGTCAGCATTAATTCAGAGTAGGTGCTGGACACCAAACTTAATTAATTTACTATTCCCACTCCAGTTAGCATTAAGTCAGGGTAGATGCTAGACACTAAACTTAATTAATTTACTTTTCCCACTCCAGTTAGCATTAAGTCAGGGTAGGTGCTGGACACAAAACTTAATTAATTTACTATTCCCACTCCAGTTAGCATTAAGTCAGGGTAGGTGCTGGACACCAAACTTAATTAATTTACTATTCCCACTCCAGTTAGCATTAAGTCAGGGTAGGTGCTGGACACTAAACTTAATTAATTTACTATTCCCACTCCAGTTAGCATTAAGTCAGGGTAGATGCTAGACACTAAACTTAATTAATGTACTTTTCCCACTCCAGTTAGCATTAAGTCAGGGTAGGTGCTGGACACTAAACTTAATTAATTTACTATTCCCACTCCAGTTAGCATTAAGTCAGGGTAGGTGCTGGACACCAAACTTAATTGATTTACTATTCCCACTCCAGTCAGCATTAATTCAGAGTAGGTGCTGGACACTCCGCCCCTATATTCCATCTGGAAGAATCTTTCGACCCGGGGAAACAGGTGGAAGATAATTATACCACCTTTTGTCTTTTGATCAATGATCAACTTGACCAGCTTGTTCCACAAAAACAAGTTAAAAAGTAGGTAAACCCTCTGCTCCTTGGTACAATGCTGAACTACAAAAGTTAAAACTTGGCTGCAGACAAGCAGAACGGCGGTGGAGGAGGGGATACTCGGATATAGATAAAGCTGAGTGGAAGGAGAAAATCCTCTGCTATAAGAAAAATATCGCCTCCGCTAAAGTGGAATTTTTTGCAAATGTAATCCTGAAGGCACCTAATAGCTCCAAAAGTGTTTTTAAAATAATGAATGATATCGTCAGCCCCGATTGTACTAAAAATAAGACTCCCCCAACACAGGAACTCTGTGACAGTTTGGCTGTTTTTTTTTAAGATAAGATCTGCAAAATCATTAAAGGGATGGAAGGGGATAGTACAGTTGGTGGGGCTGGTGGTCCACTACTTGGCAGGAAGGAGGACTGGAAGGGGACGAATGAAGTTTCAGATCAGAGGCCTCTTCTAGATCATTTTGAAATTCCTACGGTGGAGGATTTCACTCGGATAGCCTTAGGGATTTCCTCCGGGTCACCACTGGACCCTCTTCCCCATAGGATTTGGAAGGCATTAGGCTCCGAGCTGTTCCCTATGCTAAAGCAGCTATGCGATCAGTCCCTGGGTAGTGGAATGGTCCCCTCTTGCTGGAAGCAAGCAGTTGTAACCCCTTTACTAAAAAAACGTCGCTTGATCCAGCCTGCCAAAAAAACTACAGGCCTATCTCGCTCCTCCCATATCCAGTTAAGATCATGGAGCGCCTTGTAAGCAGGACACTCTCCCAGTTTCTGGAGGTAAATAATTTACTGGATGCCGTGCAACTCGGCTTCCGCCCAGGACATGGGACAGAGACTGCCTTGCTGACGGTGTTGGATGATCTTCGCTTGCAGTGCGGACATGGGTCAATCTACTATACTGATCCTGTTAGACCTGTCCGCCGCATTCGACACAGTCAATCACAAGGTTCTCCTGGAACGATTGGAAGGAGTGGGGGTAGTGGGCCTGGCTCAGAAATGGTTGCACTCATATCTGTCTGACAGATGTCAGGCTGTGGCTCTCCCCCCTTTTCAGTCTAATTTCACCAAGATACATCATGGTGTACCGCAGGGCTCTGCAATCAGCCCTATTCTTTTAACGCCTATATGCGTCCCTTGGTGGATGTCATTAAATCCTACGGCATAGGTCTTGTAAATTATGCGGATGACACCCAGCTTATTCTCTCCTGGGAGGGAGAACAGTCATTTTCTGTGGAAAACTTCCATGCATGTATGCAGAGTGTGGTATATTGGCTGAGAAATAACTCCCTGCAATTTAATGCAGATAAAACAGAGTTCCTTTATATTGCAGGTGGGAGAGTGCCACATCCCCTCCCAGCCAACATGTGGCCCACTGCTGCTGATGCCCCGCTGGCACCCTCTAAATCTGTTCGTAACTTGGGAATTTGCTTCAATGACAAGCTGACTTTGGAAAATCAAGTCAATAAGACTGTCGGGAGCTGTTTTTCCCTTATTAGGGTCCTCAAGAAAGTACTTCCCCTGCTCCCGGCACATACTCGTGCATTGGTAGTAAGGAGCGTCATCCTGAGCAGGCTAGATTATTGTAATGCCCTGCTACTGGAGTCCCCTAAATATTTAATGGGGAGACTGCAGAGAATCCAGAATGTAGCGGCTAAGTTGGCCTTGATGAGACCTCGTCAGTCCTCCCACTCCCAGGCTCTTGCGGACCTTCATTGGCTCCCAATTCTGCCGAGGGTTCACTTCAAATCCCTTTGTGTTGTGTTCAAGGCACTGCATGGTCTTGGGCCAATACCATTGCAGAGTAAATTTAGTTGGTATGTTCCCACTCGTTGCCTTAGGTCCTTTTCTGCCAATTGGGTGAAAGTGCCTAGGGTCAGAAGAGCTAAACTGGGGGGGCAAGCTTTCAGTGTTGCTGCTGCAAAGCTCTGGAACAGCCTACCCACGGAGTTGCGACAGATGACGGACTTTATGCCGTTCAGAAAGAAATTTAAAACCTGGCTCTTTCCCAGAGTATGATGCCTTCTGCCCTATGTCACAGGCTTTTTTTCCGTCTCTCAGCGCCAGGATACCCGGCGGGTTACAGTGCGCTCTACAAATAGCCCTTACATTACATTACATTACACTAGACTTAATTAATTTACTATTCCCACTCCAGTTAACATTAATTCAGGGTAGGTGCTGGACACTAAACTTAATTAATTTACTATTCCCACTCCAGTTAGCATTAAGTCAGGGTAGGTGCTGGGCACCAAACTTAATTAATTTACTATTCCCACTCCAGTTAGCATTAAGTCAGGGTAGATGCTGGACACTAAACTTAATTAATTTACTATTCCCACTCCAGTTAGCATTAAGTCAGCACACAATCCTGTGCCATGTACTTTCATATTTTGTCTTTGTGCATAAATAATCTGTATCAGAGTCTCTTTTCAACTCCAGTATTCAGTACACTAGAATAAAGCACAACATAGAAAAAAAACACAGTTACAACAATGGCAGTAGTACACTAACTAGGATTTGTAAGAGTTGTTTGTAGCAGGGTACGCAAAATTCAAACGTGAAATAGGACAGTGTGATTAAACATGAATGAAAGAATATGGGTATCAATATGCCAATGAACAGTTTTATTGTTCATTATTGGGCAATAGATGATGATTAAGAAATCTTGAATGAATGATTGAATGAATGAATGAAAACATAGTTTATTAGTCAATTAAAACCAAAAACCTAGCAAAAGACATACGTTACGAAACATATACCTAAAAAGATCTAAAAACGTATTATCCATCAGCGTCAAACCATATAATAGCTTATTTGGAGACAAATACAATATTTACTACCCATCCTATTCATAAATTGCAAATAAAAATGCCCATATACAAAGATTAGAATGACAGGCTAAAAAGCCTAAACAATCAATTGAAACCATAGAACTTACAAAGATCGTACATACCACAGCCTATAGCTACAGATCTAAAAGTGGTTGTCGATCATAAACCAACATTTTAATTTCTTGATTGGGAAGCACATATATCATTTACTATACTACTGATTGTGAGTTTGCGGATAAAGTGCCAATGTGCAAGGTTAAGATGAGAATAAAAGAATAACTATGTAATGTGCAAATGTTTATGCAACTTGACAGTATAGGGAGCAGCTTATGTCCATTTCCCTAGCAACCCGTCCCTGCATGGGAATGCACCCAATGGATTATTTTCAACTCTCTTCACCAACCCCCCAACTCCTCCCATGTCCACAACTATACCCCAACCAAGGTTTTAAAAATGGCCAGGAACTGTACTGATCTGATGTTCAGCATTATATTTCTTGAGTCCAATGACTCCATCAGTGCAGTTCTGCAGGTCCTTATTCCCAAGCTATTAAACTCTCTTCTTAACAAACATCTTCACTGGTTTACCAATACAGGGCAAATACATATAACGTGCTGAAGAGTCTCGACCCCCAATGGCATTGGCGGCAACTCTTGTCTTCTCTTTGGCCACATTCCCTCCATTTTAGAAGGAAGTCTAGTGTGGGTATTTCACCAAGTCTTAGTGCTAGGAATGGCTGTTTTACCTTGCAATGTTAGGTTGCTTCGAGAAGTAGTGATTCTCTTAGGGTTGAATATGATTTCAAAACCAGCCACCCACAAAGATGCTTGGACAGCTTTTCTTTATCTGCTATCCAACTTTGCAGTTTAGTCGACTTATTTACCATTTTCTTAAAAACTTGCCCAGATATATTGGCATTCCGTAGATTACCCAATTCAAGCTTCCCAATTGTGTTCTCCAGATATTTCTTATAGACTCCATTCCCCCGTTGGAGGTTGATTTCAGTCCAAACTCGATTGGCCGGGCGTATCATCATCAGCTGAGTGCAATTTGTGGCAGAGCTTAACAAATGCTGCAGGTCTATCAAGTGTCTGTTTTGTTACTGAAAACTCCAACTGAACTTGGGGAGGCTGATCTGTGTAACCAGAAGGTTTGTTTATACGATCTTATCACCAGTTTGTCAAGTAGGCTGGCCTTAGCACCTAACATTATCTCTGATCTGTACACAAGAGTTGGTAGCAATTTTGCCTTGATTACTGCTCCCAAAGGTTTCAAGTGTGGCCTCGGATGTTTCTTGCCAATGATGAGAATGCATAATTGAGTGCCTGCGCTTTGCCCTTGATCGCCTTTCTCTGGGGTACAAATGTGCCTCTTGCATCTATTTGTTTGCATCTATTTTAACACCTAAGTATATGTAGGTGGATGCCTCATCTATTGTATTTCCACTAAGATGCCATCTACAGTTTTTTTTGATGCGCCGAGTGAGCACAATCATATTTGTTTTTTTGCGGTTTACTTCCAGATCATTCTTATTTGCATATATGCCAAGACAATTAATGAAGGCCTATTTGTATATTACTAAGAAGTAGCAAATCATCAGCATACAGGATGTTTGACAATTGTTGACTACCCAAGCTAGAGGCATGAGCTATCTGCCCATCCAAATCTGTCGAAAGATCTGCAATATATAGATTAAACAAAAGGGGTGCTAACACGCAGCCTTGTTTTAGGCCATTTTGAAGTTTGAACTTTCTTTGACATTGGGTATCATCTCTGATCTTTACCTTGACCCACATGTCCGAGTATATCAACCGGATTGCTCGCAAGATGTTAGACAGGATTCCCCATCGCTGGAGTTTAGCCCATAGCCTATTACGTGGAACACAGTCAAACGCAGCCTTAAAGTCCACATGCCTGTTACTTTTGCTCTATTTAAAATTAGGCCCACGACCATAAGGTTGGATATAGTGCCTTGGCTTCTTATAAAACCAGTTTGATTTGGTGGGAGTCTCCCATTTTCATACACCCAGGACATCAGGTCATGTAGCAATTGAGTGGAAAAGAGTTTAAGATCCACATTCATGAGTGCAATTAGTCGATAATTGGTAGGAGAGGATGCCTGGCCTCCTTTAAAAATGGGATGAATTACTGCCTCCTTCCAACTTTCAGGGATAACGTTATTTGCTAAAATGTTATTGAACACTGATGTCAAAAAGGCTGCCCACCTTGATGTAGAATGATGTAGAATACTTAAAGAGTGCCTGTAGTAGCCCATTTGAACCAGGGGCACAGTCTGCCCGCAACTTTTTGATGACTTTCTCTCCCTCTCCTGGGGTATATATGCAAGGTGCCGTCATGCTCTTATCTATGTTGTCTTTTTGGGGCCAGTTCAGCCTAATTGCATCCAGAGTACTTCCCTTAAAATAACGTTTTAGATATTGAACCCAGTCAGACTAACTGATATTTGCATTATTAGCTGGTCCAGAACCTTTCTCGATGTTATTAATAAGTTTCCAGAATCTTTTTGAGTTGTTTGTTTTTGAAGCATGTAACAACTGAGCACATATTGTTTCCTGTTTGGCATTTTTGTACATCTGAATCTCCCTTTCCAGTCGACATCTTTCATTGTGGAAACATTTTAATAATTCCGTGCCTTCTGGGTTTTGGCGTAATTGCCGGAAGAGCGTGCCTATTTTATTTTTTATCTGTCGGATGAATTGTGGCGTAACTATGATTAGATTGGATAACATCATGTTGTTTTATTTAGTTCCCTCATTAGAAGTTTTATACAGAGGCTGATCCATTTCAGTTGTGCAATGAAGACAGAACTCTTCTGTCAATGTTGTCCTTCCTTAATTTTGCCCTTTCAGCATCACAAATGTATTTAATTTTGTAGACAACATTATTAGAAGCTGGAATTTATGTGATCTTGAGTGATCATAAACAGTTGGTTAGTAAGTAAGGGGCCGATTACGATGGCGGTCAGAAAACCATTCCGACTGCCGTGGTAGCGGAAATTAACCGTCCGCAGGTGCCACGGGAAAACCAGCAGTCAGATTAGGATGAACCGCCGGAAAAAAACGACCGCGGGGGACGGATCCCACGAAAGACCGCCGGGAGCGTGCGGAGCAGGAGAAAATCCGTCCGCGGCGGTCGGATTTGCTGCGGAAAGACCCAAAACCGCCGCACGGCCAGCGGATTGGCTGCACGTCAAATTAGGATACGATTGCGATGACAGCGGAACGATCAGCTGTTTCCGACCGCCACGATCGCAACCATTGATGAATGGGAGAGCGGGCGGAAGGGCTGCTGTATTCCGACTGCCGCGGTCACTCCGGGAGAGTAATGGCGGTCAAAAATAAAACACAACAAGGCTACCAAGTGTGGCCATTAATCTGGCTCAGCCTAAAAAAAAACTAACACACCCCAATGACACATCCCCATGGCAACTAAAAAATACAAATCCCAGGTCAACCCACACAACACACCTTACAGGAATACTCCATTTTGACCCACCCACATAGCTGAGTATAAAACCAGCCCCTTCCCTGACCAGAATCCTTTGCACTACTCCACAACTGAAGGGCCCAACCCCACAGCACAAAGGAGAGGCAAATCTGCACACATCACACCATCACAACCACACACACCCCACACATATCACCACCACCACCTTCACACCTGCACTCATCACATATTTGCACATCACACACCATGTCACAGAAGAAGATGCCCAAATTCACTGACAATGAGTTGTCAGTGATGGTAGATGAGGTAATCAGAGTAGAACCACATTTGTTTGGAAACCTGGTCCAACAGACACCATTAGCCACCAGAAATCAAATGTGGGCAAGGATAGTCAACAAGGTCAATGCAGTAGGGACCATCCCGCGCTCCCAGAAGGAGATCAGGAAGAGGTGGAATGACCTCAAAAGCAAGGTGAAAGAGCAGAACAACAAGAACATCAAGCTGGCTCAGATGACTGGCGGTGGCCCTCCCATTCCACTACGAACATTCACCGAATGGGAGGAGAAGGTGCTTGCCACACTGCATCCAGAGAGTCTCACAAGAATAGCAGGGGGAGTGGAGGCTGGTAAGTACCAACAGATGTCTCCCATTACACTTCTATGTACTGTCTTGCACAACCACAAAGCGACACCTTCCAGGCCCAAATGCATTCATGTGCACCACACTCTACCCGACACATGTCTCACAGATCCAACATTTACTCCCTCTGATTCACCCCAAAGGTAGCTAGCAACATTTCCATGGGGGCATGTGTACAGCCAGCCAGCACTACAACTCCCACCAGGCACCCTAGTCCCAAAGCTGAGCATGATGTAACACTCCACCCCACACCCACAACCATGTGTCAGCCATTGCATTGCTCACTTCAAACTCACAGGTAGGTAGCCATCTCAACAGGGAGGGGTGTTTGTGGGTGGGAAGCCTGCACCACAACTCCCACCAGGCCACCTTGTCCCACAGCTGAGCAGGATGGAGTACTCCACCCCACACCCACAACCATGTGTCAGCCATTGCATTGCTCACTTCAAACTCACAGGTAGATAGCCATCTTAACAGGGAGGGGTGTTTGCTCACATCAAACTCACAGGTAGGTAGCCATCTTAACAGGGAGGGGTGTTTGTGGGTGGGAAGCCTGCACTACAACTCCCACCAGGCCACCTTGTCCCACAGCTGAGCAGGATGGAGCACTCCACCCCACACCCACAACCATGTGTCAGCCATTGCATTGCTCACTTCAAACTCACAGGTAGCTAGCCATCTTAACAGGGAGGGGTATTTGCTCACATCAAACTCACAAGTAGGTAGCCATCTTAACAGGGAGGGGTATTTGTGGGTAGAAAGCCTGCACTACAACTCCCACCAGGCCACCTTGTCCCACAGCTGAGCAGGATGGAGCATTTCATCCCACACCCACAACCATGTGTCAGCCATTGCATTGCTCACTTCAAACTCACAGGTAGGTAGCCATCTTACCAGGGAGGGCTGTTTGCTCACATCAAACTCACAGGTAGGTAGCCATCTTAACAGGGAGGGGTGTTTACGGGTGGGAAGCCTGCACTACAACTCCCACCAGGCCACCTTGTCCCACAGCTGAGCAGGATGGAGCACTCCACCCCACACCCACAACCATGTGTCAGCCATTGCATTGCTCACTGCAAACTCATAGGTAGGTATCCATCTTAACAGGGAGGGGTGTTTGCTCACATCAAACTCACAGGTAGGTAGCCATCTTAACAGGGAGTGGTGTTTGCTCACATCCAACTAACAGGTAGGTAGCCATCTTATGCTCTCTTGTCCCAGCCCTGAGCAGGATGGAGCACCCCCCACACCCACAACCATGTGGCAGCCATTGCATTGCTCCCTTCAAACTCACAGGTAGGCAGCCATCTTAACAGGGAGGGGTGTTTGTGGGTGGGAAGCCTGCACTATAACTCCCACCAGGCCCCCTTGTCCCACAGCTCAGCAGGATGGAGCACTCCCCCCACCCAGAAGCATGTGGCAGCCATTGCATTGCCCTCATCAAACTAACAGGTAGGTAGCCATCTTATGCTCTCTTGTCCCAGCCCTGAGCAGGATGGAGCACCCCCCACACCCACAACCATGTGGCAGCTATTGCATTGCTCTCTTCAAACCCACAGGTAGGTAGCCATCTTAACAGGGAGGGGTGTTTGTGGGTGGGAAGCCTACACTACAACTCCCACCAGGCTACCTTGTCCCAAAGCTCAGTAGGATGCTACACCCCCCACACCCAGAACCATGTGGCAGCAATTCCCCTCAACTGTGTCACAGAACAGGTAGGTAGACAGTGCATGCACCATTCTTCTAAAAAATCATGGAACCATATGACCACACCAGCCCTCTCATGTCATCCAACTTAGCATAGATCCAATAGCCACTTCCAGTGTGCAGACAGCAAAGCGTATGCAACTCTCACAGAAATTAAAGTTTGACTCACCAAATCACATGTTGAAGAAATCCAGGGCACAATCATGCACAGCCCTGAATGCTATGTGTAAGTGCCATGGTGGCAGAGCATCAAGGCCCATATGAACACAAAACATGCATGGTCAGTTGTAAAAAGAAAGTAAAGTACATGATATGACAAAGGTATGCATAAGATTACAATGGCTAGTTCATGCTCAGATGTAACGTCTTCCATGCAGAGCAAACAAAAAAGACGCATCACATAAAGTTGCTGTGCTGCTAGTCGTTAGATGACAACATGTCCTTGTAACCACACAATCTGTACGTGGAACATGGTATCCATTGACATGTCACACAATGGACAAGTAATGTATGTACCTCCACATCATGTCATGATGCTCAGTACCGTGCAGTCATACAAAGTGATATCAATGTAAACTGTGTGGTGTATAACATGTAACATCCAAACATCTAACACCAAGCTTGTGGGGTGCACTTCAATGACCATTTCACCTCTGTCCAACAGGAGATCAACAATTGACTGCTGCAGAAGACAACACCGACCTGCAGAGCCAGACTCCCCCCCCGGAACATGGACTCTCGGATGCAGACTCCCTAAGTTTCTCGGATGCGGAGCCTGAACCTGGCCCATCAGGACTGCCAGGGCGTACCATGTCCCAGGCCCCCACTGTCCCCACCACCACCACCTCAGCAATAACAACTGCGCTGACCCCTGCTGCAATGACCTGTGCGGCCTCAACCACCACCACCACCAGTGCTGCCTGCAACACTCTCCCTGCCTCAGTGGATACCAACACCACCACACAATCTGAGGAGGGCAGGGAGAGTCTGCGGGTGCGTCGAGTGGCAACACCTTAGGTCCAGGACAGCAGGGAGGGAAACTGGGGGACAAAATCGACAGGACACTGGGTCCGAAGCCCTGGCCAACATCGCCAGAGTCCTCGGGGCATATGAACAAACCCAGGGACAGATGGGCCAGGTTGTGGAAGAAGTGCGTGAGCTCCGCCTGCTTCTGAGGTCCATGGACACGCGTATGGACCAAATCGTGGACCTCATGGGCCAACTTGTGGGTGTTCTGAGGGACAGTCATGCGGCCGAAAGGACAGCTCAACCCCCCTCCAGTGGCCCGCAGGATGATACTCCCAACACCTCAGCTGAGGCCACAGAGAGGGGTGAGCTGCAACAGGTTGACTCCTCAGACACCACTGAGCCCGCAGCAGAGGCCCTCCCTGGAAAACGCAAAAGGGGCTGTCCGAGAAACACCACGGGAGGATCACGTGGCAAAGCACCAGACAAACGCAAGTCAAAGAGCCAGCCATGATGGCACCTCTCTTCACCTTGACATTGACTTTGTTGACTATCCTTACCCACACTGCCATGTTGATGGCAGGTGTCTGTTGGACTGTCACCACATCAATGTGATGACTACTCTATTGTCTCATTTACCATCGCTGACAACTCATTGATTCACTTTGCACCAGTTCTGTAAACATCACTTGTCTGTCTCAAACAGTCTGTAAATAAACACTCTTTACACACCTATGTTTTAGTGTCAGCTCCATGTTTATCACAGGATGTACAATGTTGACTCGGATTCCAATGTACCAGAAGCTCTGGTTGTTCCGAGGCATTGAGAGGCTGAAGGGACCTAGAAAGACACAAGAGAACGACATTTACTTGTCAGGTGATGGCATCACAGCCAGTACACAACACTAGTCATCAAGGTACACAACCCAGCACACATTACAATGAGAAACAATATCAACATAGACATCATGTGGCTGATCATGACTACACTGTGTCACGAACATCAGCCATTAGCACAGAGCCAACAACAGGCAGCAGTCAAAAAGCTCCTCTAGGCCTTTTCACTACCATCAAAGACAGCAGACAATGGCACTGTTGTACAATGTCACTCACACTCAAGGGAAGTAGCGGTTGATGAGCTATTGACGCAGGTCAACACCTTCCTCCTCTCCACTATCCTCGTCACTGGACATGTGTGGGTTTGCAGGCGGGTTATCTGCTGCTCATTATCATCCAGGAGCAGGGGGATCTCTTTGCGCAAGGCCAGGTTGTGGAGCATGCAGCATGCAACTACGATCTGGCACACCTTTTGAGGAGAGTAGAGTAGTGCACCTCCGCTCCTGTCCAGACACCGGAATCTAGACTTAAGATGATCAAAAGTACGCTCCACCACACGACGTGTCCTCCCATGGGCCTCATTGTAGCGGACTTCACCTGGGGTCCTGGGATTCCTCAGTGGGCTCAGCAACCAAGGCAGGTTGGGATATGCAGAGTCAGCTAGGTGTGAGTTACACAGAGCAATTTTGTAATATAACTGTAGCTGAGGACAGCATGTCACACATACAGCACACTACTTGACTCTGCGTACTCACCCACAGTCCACATACGCTCCGGATGCAGATTTGCCATCAGCTGTGATACGATGCTGTTACACAGTATGTACGAGTCATGTGCTGATCCTAGAAATTTGGCACAGACATGGGAGATTATCATATCCGCTTGGCATACCACTTGCACATTAATGGAATGGAAATGCTTCCTGTTCCTGTAGATGTGCTCACATGCCTGTGGTGGAACCAGGCCAACATGTGTGCAGTCAATGGCACCAACAACATTAGGGATGTGGGCAAGGTCATAAAAATCACCCTTCACAGCTGCCAATTCATGTCTCCTGGGAAAATGGATGTAGCTGTCCTTGTAGGTCATCATAGCGGACAGGACATCACGTAGCACCATGCTGAACATTGTTTGGGACATCCCACCTGCGCTGGCCACCGTGTACTGGAACGAACCAGTTGCAAAGAAATGCAGGGCCGCCATCACCTTACATGTTGGTGTCAAAGCAGTCGGATAGGTTCTGCTTGGCCTCAGATGTGGCTCCAACTGAGCACATAGGTCTTGAAGGGTAGGTCGATCCAGATGGAATTTACGTATGATGTCCTCATCCTCCATGTCTGCAAGCAATGCGAATGGACGATGCACATTTGGTCACCTCCTAGATAAGATGAAAGGGGACACATGTTAATTCAATTCCCCTATGAGATGTGTCCAACATCTTACGTTTTGACTGACACAGCGCCAACAATGACTGGCCTGAAACTACAGCTTAAAGCACAAGTCACGTGCAGAGACATCTTGAACTAAAGTAGTTGTACACGTGTTCAGTATGTACATAGTGAGTACCCCAAAAACAGATTCAGACTATGTGAATTCCAAATGGTACATTCCAACATCTTGTGTCACCAGCCCTGAGAGTAGTTGACACAGCACATGTCTAAAACAGCAACACTGCTGGCTTTTACGTAGCTGCTGTACCTGCCACACCTTCTTGCGTGATTAGGACAGGGCACACATTAACAACACAATGAGCACAGTGTGTGCATAAAGATCAAGTGTAAACATGAGTTCAGCAATCTACACAGTGAAATTGGCACATTATGTAGTCAGTCCATCATTCCTGTGGGTTGCTTAGCCATCTCACACATTGACATGTTTACATATTTGAGAGTCCATCACACAACAGATCTGTGTACATACACAA
Organism: Calotriton arnoldi; assembly: GCA_963921515.1. Lineage (NCBI taxonomy): Eukaryota > Metazoa > Chordata > Amphibia > Caudata > Salamandridae > Calotriton > Calotriton arnoldi. The sequence continues at coordinate 143,859 of CAWUFW010010248.1, read as the reverse complement.
CAACATCATAAGTCACATGTGAGGGAGTACATGCCAATGCATGTAATCCTGTGCACTGACATGGCATGTGTAGTCATCAGTGTGTTAAATGTCACACTAGCATTGAATTTAACTATCTGGTGGCATGATTCATAGTAAGTGTCTACTGTTCAATGTTGAGAGATGACGATTGCCATTGCTACAGCATGATGTGTCCATAGGTGCCGTAAGCGTGCACTGCCACCGCAATCACGGTCATTGGATACAATTGAATGAGACCAATTCGCGGTAGCGACCGTCTGGCCCCTGCAGTGTGACACCGCCAATGCCCATGCCCCTTCAGCCAAAGGGATCCTCAATCGTGGTAGTGAAATACACTTTTGAAAATCGCGGTAGACGTGCACCGCCACCGCAATCACGTCATTGGATACAATTGAATGATGCCAATTTGCGTTAGCGACTGCCTGGCCCCTGCGGTGTGACACCGCCAATGCCCATGCCCCTTCAGCCAATGGGAACCGCAATCGCGGTAGTGAAATACACTTTTGAAAACCGCGGTAGGTGTGCTCTGCTACAGTGGGGCCGGTCATTGGATACAATTGAAAGATGCCACCTCGCGGTAGCGACCGCTTGGGCCCCGCGGTGTGACACCGCCAATGCCCATGCCCTTTCAGTCAATGGGAACCGCAATAGCAGTAGTGAAATACACTTTTGAAAATCGCGGTAGGCGTGCTCCGCTACCGCGGGGCCGGTCATTGGATACAATTTAAAAAAGCTGACCTGGAACACCAATTGCAGCCTCTGAGTACCACTGAAACAACCCCAGGGGGCTATATATGTCTGGGAGAGAGCCACACATTTCCACTGCATCCACATTCTTCACCACCAACTGCTGCTGTTTCTGTCTCCTGGACCCAGTGATGGCGAGAACTGAGAACATCAGGGCCCGTCCCTTCACCACAGAGGTGCTGGAGGTCCTGGTGGATGAGGTGCTTTCACAGTATGGGAGGCTATATGGTGCTCCGGATGTAATGGTAAGTGTTTCAGAGTGAAAGTTGGAGAGTGCAAAGAGTGCTCACATGAAGTTGCTCTGCTGTAGTATGTGCCTGTGAGTGCAAGTTTGTGTGATACACTGCCTAGCATGCTGCCTTCATGTCAATGGGGTGTGTAGCCTTATTTCCACAGATCCATGGCTGCATTTAAGGATGGGAGGGACATGCAGTGTTTTTGCAGCCATACAGTAACACTGATGGTTTGGACAGTGGAAGTCAGAACAAACATTGCCTGTGCTAATGGATGTCATAGTCCATGAGGTTTTCACATGCTCATTTGTGACATTACAAATCTGTTTCGTCCAGAGGGTACTGAAGGATGTGTGTACAATTTTCATATTGCCACCATGGATATGTAAGCATTATGCACAGGATTGAAATGCCTGAGGGTGACACTCTTGGTGGAAATTCACCTATGACACATCAGATTAATGTACTTCTGAAACATCCTCCTTCCATTCTTTTCATTATGTGTACTGACTCGCATGTGTAGGCACTGTTTTCTCTCTCATATGTACATGCATGTGAATGTTCTGATGGCCCACATTTAACCTCAGTGTGAGTCGCCCTGGCCTGCACAGATACTGCCCAATTTGACAAGGACCCATCAGTAAATGGACAGGGTGAAACATATGTGTTGTCTGCCACCCTATTTCTCAATGAGCTATCTTAGGCCTGAGGATTGTACAAGACAGACCTTGTGAGAAGGTTGTGAGAATATAAGATCATGTCCGTAAATGTGACCTCCATGACACAGTGAGCCATTCACAGGCCAAGGACATTGAGGGGTGTGTAGTGTTGGACACAGTGAGTCTGCCCGACACATCATTTCCAATGTAATGTATGTCTTGCTCACTCACATACTGCATCACAGATGAGGGCCTTCTTCACATTGCTTTCTGTGCTGGCATTCTGCATGTGTATGAGATGGCCAGGTACTGTGTCCATCCTCATACCTGCATGCATTTCTATGCGATCATCTGATGCAAATGTACTACGTGTCATGCTGTATGGCCTCTGCTCAACATTTCTGTATAGCTGTGCTAAGTTTGTGCATGCTCCTGTACTGAGACACAGTGGTACATAACACAGTGTCACTGAAACCTCCTCTTTTTGTCTCCCATGCCTGCAGCTTAAAGTCCGCCAGAGTAAGGCCTTATGGAGGGCCATTGCACACAAGGTACGGGTTCTGGGTGTCTTTAACCGATGGCACACACACTGTCACAAGAGGTGGGATGACATCTGCCAGATGAGCAAAAACGTGGCAGAGATGACACTGGGGATGCTCCCTTGGACTGGAAGGTTGGTGCGCAGGAGCATGACACCATTAATGGCCCGCATCTTGGCAGTGACACAGCCAGAGCTGGATGGACGTTTCAGGGCCCATCAGCAGCAAGTTGGGGGTGATTATTCTGCGAAGGGTGACTTTGGGTGTGAATGACTGCATGTATCCCAACCCTGAGCCAGTGCGGAGCTCTGTGATGTTTCTAGTGTGATGCAATGGCTTTTAAGTGGCCTCTGTGTTGAGTGCAGCTGTCATGCATTTTCGCTACATGTACTTTCTCATGTGTTTAATACAATGGCCCTTGACATTGCAAGATGAGATGTGGCCTCATGACATCTGCTGCATTATGGGTGTCATAGACATCACCGGGCAGTGAACAGCAGTGTGAATCATCTTAGTGTGCTTTTGTCGATGTGTGCAGTGCCTGACTTGGAAATTGTGAGAACTACACATCTGACACCAATGTGCAACGGTCGTTGTGCTTCAAAGCACAACATGGTGGACATCAGTAGCTCATGGCCATTGTAAAAGGACATTTTGGAGTCAGTATCTGTGTTGTCCCCTTAAAGTGACTCTGTATGCGACTGAGACAACATGTTGAGATGTATATCTATCTCACCTACAGGCATGTAGGTATGCTTACAGAGATCAGTATGTTAGGTTACAAGGAGGCACGGGCCAGCTATTTGGCTGTGTGAACGTCACATGGGTCATTAATGTCAACTATGCATGTTTCCATGCATCTTCTGAGTTTTGCATCAAGATTGCACATGAAGACTGCACAGGGTGGTGTGCAACATGGGGGTATCGTATTCAAGTTTTGTGCTTTGCTTGCATATGATGTTTGTGAGTATGGCACTATACTGAACCTACGTCTCTGTCTATTGCAGCATCTACCGAGGGCACGGAAGGACAGGGGGCGGACACCAGTGGTGAAGCTTCTGGCACGACTGCTACACATGAGCTCACTGATGTGACCAGCGCCTCGGAGGGGGACAGGAGTGCCCTGGAAGAATCACGCCCAGAAATACCAACCTCTACATCATCTGACTCCAGCGGTGATTCCTCGATGTTGTCGGGCACAGGGAGTGGGAAATCTGCCTCTTCTTCCACCACACATCGTCCAGTGCCCACCCTCCCAGCTACTACCACCGGTGCTGTCCGTGCCCACTGCACTAAGAAGGGTAGAGTGTCCTTCCCCCAGGCACCACTGCCCCTGCCCCTGTCTCCCCTGCTGCCCTCAGTGTGGAGGCGGTGGACCTTTTGTGCCAGCTGTGTGTGGGTCAGACTACTCTCCTGAATGCCTTCCAGGATCATGACAAGAAGCTGGCACAGGTAGTTGCCTTCATGGAGGGCATTCATTCTGACGTGGGTGGGCTATGCAGAACTGTCCAGTCTTTGTTCTCCACAGTGACGGCAGCCATTCAGCTGTCACAGGCTCAAAGTCCAGATCCAGTCCCTTCAGCAAGCACCCTGCCAGTGGCACCATCTGACGAAAGTGACCACACACCACAGCCCTCGGGCTCCAAGTACTCCACACGCAGCACACAACAGCAGCACTCCAAGCGGCCCAGAGCACAGACACCATCCCCAAAACAAAAAACAGGCACACAGGAGCGCAAACGCAAAAGCCCCTCACGTGACACTCAGGAGCATCAGGCCAAGAAGCAGGCCTCAAGCTCACAATCATCCAAATCACCCCCATCCAAGGACACTCTTATCCCCACACCTGCTCCCAAAGACAAACAAACAGTTGTCCTGCCTGCTGTGAAGCTGATGCCTTCAAAGAGTCAGCACAAACAGCTCTCTAAGGCAGATTCACCCACAACCTCAACTCCCACCCACACCCCTGTGAAGCAGGGAAAGGAGAGCAATGTGGGGGATTCACCTGGTCAACAGGGGATGGAGAGGAAAAGGCAAGGCCACCCCAAGCGTACCACCAGATCCAGCAAATCCACACAGGGAGAGCCACCTGCACCTGATACACCTTTGGTGGTGAGTGAGGCGTTGTGCCCGCCCCACTTCCCACTCCTACCAAGACAATTGTTGCCTATCGAATCCCCAAGAAGTGTAGATTCAGCCCTCCACATTCACCCTCACACACTGTGTCTCACGGCAGCATGTCTCCGCCTCCCCGTGCCACCATGCCACCCAGTCCAAGCAGCCCTCCGGCTCCCACAGCCACTGATGCCTCTACCTCTGCATGGCCTCTCTCTCCCAGGTCCAGTTCTCCAACTGGCCCGACAATCAGCCACCTCCCAGTTCAACTGACAGTCAAGTCTGAGGCAAAGTCCCCCTCCCAAACCCATCTCTCCCACAGCGGTGCCTGGACTGCCCATTTGTATCCCCGGAGCTGTGGTGATTCCCATGGCAGTGTACGGTGTTACCCATTCCCTGTGCAGTTTCTCGTGCACACATGTACATACTTTGAATTTGGACTGGCCAATGGCCTTGCTGTTTGTCACTTTGGATGCCCATTTCATGTGCAGTTTCTCATGCACACATGTACATACTTTGAACTATGGACTGGCCAATGGCCTTGCTGTTTGCCACTTTGGATGCCCATTCCCTGTGCAGTTTCTCATGCACACATGTACATACTTTGAACTATGGACTGGCCAATGGCCTTGCTGTTTGTCACTTTGGATGCCCATTCCCTGTGCAGTTTCTCATGCACACATGTACATACTTTGAACTATGGACTGGCCAATGGCCTTGCTGTTTGTCACTTTGGATGCCCATTCCCTGTGCAGTTTCTCATGCACACATGTACATACTTTGAACTATGAACTGGCCAATGGCCTTGCTGTTTGTCACTTTGGATGCCCATTCCCTGTGCAGTTTCTCATGCACACATGTACATACTTTGAACTATGGACTGGCCAATGGCCTTGCTGTTTGTCACTTTGGATGCCCATTCCCTGTGCAGTTTCTCATGCACACATGTACATACTTTGAACTATGGACTGGCCAATGGCCTTGCTGTTTGTCACTTTGGATGCCCATTCCCTGTGCAGTTTCTCATGCACACATGTACATACTTTGAATTTGGACTGGCCAATGGCCTTGTTGTTTGTCACTTTGGATGCCCATTCCCTGTGCAGTTTCTCATGCACACATGTACAAACTTTGAATTTGGACTGGCCAATGGCCTTGCTGTTTTCTACTTTTGATGCCTATCTGGGTAATATGTAATAAAGACAGTTACTCCGTGTTGTCTGCTTTGTCAATGTCCTTGCTAAATAAAAGGTTTTATGTATGGGTATGGTTTCATGTGACACATGCTCTGTATGCCACTTTAACATTGCCAATTGCTTGTTTTACTTTTTCAGAGTTTGCTAGAGGTGACAGGCACTTTAGTTCTTCTTGACTCTGGGGCTTGAGGGTGCAATGATGGTTGTTTGTGATGATCTACTCTTATCCTAATCATTCTATGGTCAGGTTTGCTAAATTGTACAAATGTCATTTTAGGATGCAATACCAGAACTGAGGTGAATTCTATCCACAGGATTACTTGCGGGCTGGCCAGGGTCCATCATATCTGTGTGATCTTTCTTGATGTGTGAACAGCAGTATTGATGTGTGGTCATCTTCTGTGGGCCTGTCTTCCTAGTCACAAGGGTACATTTGAATATGTGAACTTGAGTGATCATACAATGTGAATGGTCTGGCATTGTCAGTAGTGTTGATGTGTGTGCCCCTGCAATGCCAAATGCACACATGTATCATCCAGGTAATGAGTGCCTGTTTGTTTCAATTGTCTGCCATGTGCTTCAGATTGTGGGCACATGTAGGAGTTGTAGGTTGGGCACTGTACAGTGTGTTGGTGTATCCTTGCACTCCTGGGGGACACCTAATTGTTGTTGCTGCCAGTTGTGAGTATGCAGAGTGTGTGACTGCCAAGTCTGTGTTGTGTTTTGTTGTTCAGCCATGTGTCTTGTTACTGTTTGTGCTCACTGTGCAGACCTGCTCAGCCACACTGACATTATTTGTGAGTTTTCTCATGCATTGCTGTCACTTGACCCATTTTTGGCTCCAGTATGGTATGTGGTATGTGGAGTCATGCCATCCCCTATATGTGCTTCTGATGCCTACACATTGTGAGTAACTCCTCTATGTGTTTGTGTACTGTACACTCCTCACCTGTCCACTACTGAAGTACACACCACTTCAATCTCATGTCTTCCACCCCATGGCTTGCCAGTGTGTGAGCCTCCCCACCACTTCATAGTGTGGCACTATGCTGTGTGAGGCTGATCTGTGTACAGGACCAATGTGCCACTCAGGACAGTTTCACAATTAGTTATGTGTTATTTTCTTCTACTGGTTTGCTGGCATGGTTGCTCGTGTGCAGTGCATATGTCTGAGCAGCACAGTCCGCTAGTCATGTTGTATGCATCTGGGTTTCCCTGGGCTGTGCATCTGTGGGTGAAGGCTAAGCTGTATGTGTGTTTGCTGAGGTACTGCTACCCTTCCTGAGTGTGATGTTCTCTGTGTGCTGTGATGATTTGTGATGTGGGAGTTCATGGTGGGTGTTGCAAAGTCATCCTGTGCCCTGGGCACCCCCCCAACTTTTTGCTGATTGATACTGGTGGTAACTGACTCTGACTGACCCTGGGCTCTGCCTAACCAGGCCCAGGGCCAGTGCAAGGCTGAAAGAGACACATTAGAATACAGTTAAAACACCTACATACACTAGGGTACACAATGGTATGGTGGGGTAACCCTGTGATTGGCATGACCTACCCCATAAGCCCCTAGTATATAATAGGGCAGGGGGATTGAAACTACCTATCAGTCCCTAGTATGTAGTAGGGCATGGCAGTTTAAGAGGCCAGCAACCTTTCTGCACTTGCATGTCTGCACTGCTGAGGCCTGAGGTCAGTTTTAAAAGCAGCCCTGGGTGCCATGACTGCTTTTAAAAAGTAAATTATGCCAAAACTCGACTTTTGGGTTTGGGACACTTAAAAACGGATACCCTGCAATGTTATGGCATATTAGGGACCCCCAGGGTCTCCCCTAGGTGTCCCAGGGGTGGGGGGTCAGATATTTATACAGTACACCCTTATAAAATGAGTTTTTATATGCCTGGGTTAAGTGAAATTTCACATTTCACTCCCACATTGTGGTAAAAGTGCTGCCCAAATTCGACTTTGATGCTAGGAGCACTGTGAAGTGAGGATCTGCAAAATTTTTGCAGATTCAGAACCCCTAAAGTCTCCCCTAGTTGTCCTATGGGGTGGGGGTCCTGTAGATATAAGCAAAGTACTTATAAAATATGTTTTTGTAAGTCCTGGTGCTGGAAAAATGGCCCAAGTCATTTTCCCCATTGCAAACTCCTGTTACATAGGTTAACATGGTAGGAAGTTATTAATTAATAACTCTTGATAGGAGAGGGCTAGAGGTGCCATTCAAAGATTTCCCTGAATGGTATTAATAAATCCAACAATATGATATTGTTGAATTTCTCCTAAAGTGTACCTACAAGAAGTTATAATACTTTCTTGTTTGTAAGTCCAGATTCAGCCTTCCAGTGGTCTGCCCTGATTGGTCAGAGTTAAGTGGATTAGCCAGCCTGCCTGGAGAGGTGATAAAGAGCCCCTGGGGTTATGCAGCTGGGCTGGGAGGGCAGTGTGCTGGTCCACAGGAATGCCAGGCCAGGGGGAGGGGTTGTAAACCATGGGCTTCAAAGAGAAAAGCAGAACCCAGTGACATTTACAACTCTGAACTTTCTACCTCAGGCAGATTGGGGGATTAAGGAAGGTATGAGCAGATGCAGGGGGGAGAGTCTAAGTAAATTAGCCATCCTAGGGGTGTGTTTAGCCAGCTCTTGCCTCCTTGCTGGAGAATCTGCCATTATGGATTTGGAGGATTTGATGCACTCTGGGACAAAATAATGCCACACTCTACAGGAAGTGGTCATATCTTTGAGGAGTTACCCTGCTCCCATTGGTCAGGAGTGACCTCCTGTCTGACCCAGAGAACATGGAATAAGTATCTGAGAGGGGCAGAGCCCTCCAGACCTGCTGCTTGAAACTTACTGAAGCAAGACATTGCCAAGCTGAGAAGTTTTGCTGTGCAAAGATTTCTAAGGCCTGACCTCTGAAGACTGCACCATCTGAAAGTACAGCACTGTGGATTATTTTGCTGAAAAAGAACTAAAGAGTGGACTCCCTGAAAGCTACAGGTTAAAAGAGCTCATCTGGAACATCACCAACTAAATATGCACCTTGGAGAACTACCAGTGGATTTGTAAGGGTGACATCCCAGTGGATTGTGGGAACTGAAGTCCTCAACTTTCAAGGACCATCTTGGAGCTTCCAGACCCTTGGAGTGAGTTTGAGACACTTTGGGACCCTTTGAGGAACTTCAGGAAGAAGTTCAAGAAGTTTGGAGAACTTTGGAGGAACTTTGAAAAAAAGCTCCATAGAGGGACCAACTCAACCTGGTCAGCCAAGCCGCCTGCCTTCAACCGCGAGCTGGCCAAGCCATCCAGGTTTGTCCCGCTAAAAGCTCCGTCGATCCGACTTCCAGAGTTTGACCGGGAGTAGAAGAAATCTGAAGCCGGCGAACCCTCACCGGATCCGGCTACATGAAGAGCATCAAGAGACCCCACGAGAAAAAGCTCCAGAAAAGCGTCTAAGTCCGCTCGTAGAAAAGGTGACCGGGAGCAACCGCAAACGCCAAGCCGCCTGCCTTCCATTGCGTGTCGGCCTGGGCTCCTGGGTTGCCCTGCTGAAGCACTAAAGAAAAAGTTTCTAAGTCCGCTCCAGGGAAGTTGACCGGGAGCTCGTCGAAAGGCCATCCGGCGAACCCTCACCGGATCCGGACTGGTTGGGAGCTTCGAGGGACCTCGGGAAGAAAAGCTCCAGAAACGTTTCTAAGTGTGAAGGTAGAAACTGAGACCAGGACCTGCCGCGAGCTGTAGCCGCCCAGGGCTCCATCGCGGTCGGCCTGAAACTTTGACTTTGCCCCGGTCTATCGCGAGCAGGTATCCCAATATGGTGCTTTAAACTTCTAAGTGCTATATTTTATTAAATCTTTGAAAATTCATATCTCCGGTTCCCTACATTGGATTTTTGTCGTTTTGGTGTCATTTTAAAGATAAAAATATTTCCTATTTTTATAAGTTGGTGTTGGATTTTTATTATGTGTTGTGTCTTAATTATTTACTGAATTGGTGTTTTTAAATGCTTTACATACCTGTCTTTGAAGTTAAGCCTGTCTGCTCGCAGCCACGTTACCAAGGGTTGAGCATAGGAATAATTTTCTAAGACCTATGCTGAGTCCTATCATGTGTTAGTGGCCTTATTGCCAGTGGCAGACCTACATTTGCCCCTACCAATAATCCACTTTCCAACATTTGGTGCTCAGCGGTGTGGATGAGGACTTGTGTTTAAAAAGTACACCTTTCAGTGAATGAATTAAGATTATAAAAATCCTCTAAATTGCCTTAGAACAAAACTTTTGAGTTTGATTTTTGGAATTTGGACTAAACTGTTTTTAATCCATTGTTTTGATTTTTCCAAATTGTTCTAAGTCTGTTGTGCCTAGTTGTTGTGACCCAAAACTAGGGAACCATGGAGCTGGACCTGGCTAAACTGTCCCAGTTCAAGCTTGCTGAGCTTAGGGAACAGTGTAGGCTTAGGGGGCTGCCTGCTGCCAAGAAGATGAGGAAGGCAGGGTTACTTGAGTCCCTACAGGCCTGGGCCGGGGCAGCTGAGGAGAACCCAGGGGGGTGGGAGGATGTTCCCCCCAACCTCACCCAAGAGGGGGGTGAGGATGAGACCTCTTCCCTTGTGACTAGTGTTAGCCAGGTGAATCAAGGTGGTGATGGGAGTGGGGAAGGGTCCCTTACTCAGGAACCACTACCGTCCCTTGCAGAGAGACAGCTTCAGGCTCAATTAGCTTTGATAGCTTTAGAGCAGGAGAAATAAATTGGAATTGGCTAGGAAGAGATGGGAGAAGGAGGAGGAGTTGAGAAGAAGTGGTGGCAGTGAAAATGATGAAGATTTTGAGATGTCCAGGGGTGGTGCATTTGAACCTAAACTTCCCAAGGGTATAGTGCCCAAGTACACAGAGGGGGATGACATTGACAAGTGGCTAGCAGCTTTTGAGAGGGCCCTTAGAATGAGTAGGGTCCACTCTAGGTATTGGGGTGCACTCCTGTGGGAGTTGATTCCAGTAGCTGGGAGTGATGGGCTCCTGACCCTGAAGGCAGAGGATGCAGAATCATACCAGCAGATGAAGGCATGCTTAGTCAAGAGATTTGGTCTGACTCCAGAACAGTACAGGGTGAAGTTTAGAGGCACCCAGAAATTGAGTTCAAAGTCTTGGGTAGACTTTGTGGACGTTTCAGTGAAGGCACTGGAAGGCCGAAATGTTGGTAACAAAGTTGACACATATGAGGGATTGTATAATTTGTTTTTGAAAGAACATATTTTGACTCATTGTGCAGAAGAGAAGTTACGCCACTATCTAGTGGACTCTAAGCTGACAGACCCCAGAGAGCTGGGTGAAGCAGCTGATGAGTGGGTGAGAACCCGGGTTTCCATACAGCACCAGGGGGTGACCAGAAGAAAGGAGGACAGGTCGATCCCCAGGGAAAGCCCAAGGGAAAGAAGGTCAAAACCAGAAGGAGTCCTCCAAAGACTCACAAAAACCTGCACAAGGAGGGGGGGCCCCGAGCCAACCCAAATCCAAAGGGAGGTGGAATCAGGGAAAGAATGGTAGGTTCTTTGATCCCTCAAAAGTGGGTAAGTGCTTTGACTGTAACCAGCCAGGGCACAAGCAGGGAGATGCTGTCTGCGCCAAGAAGCTCCCCCCTAAGGGGCCATCCACAGGGATTGCCAGTGTCAGTGTCGGGGTGGAGAGTGGTGCCCCAGTGAGGAGTAGTCAGGTGGTGGAAGCAACCTTAGTGTCCCTGGGTGGGGTGAATATTGCAACCCTTGCTGCCTTACCTCCAAACATGGACAAGTACAGGCAGAGGCCTAAAGTGAATGGGACTGAGGTTGAGGCTATCAGAGACACTGGGGCTAGTGTAACTATGGTCCTGGATGAGCTGGTGCCTCCAGAGAGGTTGTTACCTGGTGAGTTTCACCAGGTGACGTATGCAGACAGCACTACCAAACTCCATCCTATGGCTGTGGTGGATTTGGAATGGGGAGGTGTGACAGGCCCTATGAAGGTAGCTGTGTCAAGGGTGCTCCCAGTTCAGTGTTTACTGGGCAATGATCTTGAAGCCTCTGTGTGGTCAGAGGTGGAGAGAGGACTCCATATGAAAATATTGGAGCTCCCTGAGTGGGTATGTGCTGTGACTAGGTCACAGACTAGCCAGAAGGGAGGGGCTGGACACTTGGACCCTGGAACAAAGGGCCAAGCATCCAAGGACAAGGGTGAGCCAGCCCAGGGAACTCCAGAGGTGCAGGAAGAATCTAACCCTGATGGGGAGGATCTGGCCTCTGAGGGAGGGACTCCATCCCTGCCAGAGCTGTCAGATTTGGCAGAACTGACAGGAGCAGGTGGACCCTCCAGAGAGGAGTTCAGTAAGGGACAGCGTGACTGTCCCACCCTTGAGAGCTTGAGGCGGATTGCTTCTAAGCAAGAGGAGGGGGATGACAGTGGGTTTCACAAACTCTACTGGGAAGATGGACTGCTTTATACTGAGGCCAGAAACCTCAAGGAGGGGGACACCAGGAGGTTGGTGGTGCCCCAGAGGTACAGAGAGTTCATCCTGACTTTGGGTCGTGATATCCCCTTGGCAGGACATTTGGGACAGACAAAGACATGGAACTGGTTGGTGAACCATTTCTACTGGCCCCATATGTCTGAAAAGGTAAAGGAGTTTTGCAGCTCCTGTGTCACCTGTCAGGCCAGTGGCAAGGCAGGGGGCAAGACAAAGGCTCCCCTAATACCACTGCCAGTGGTTGGGGTTCTTTTTGAAAGGGTGGGGATGGACATTGTTGGTCCCCTGGACACACCTACTGCATCAGGGAATAGGTATATCTTAGTGGTAGTTGACCATGCCACTAGGTACCCTGAAGCCATACCTCTTAGAACCATTGATGCTCCTGCGGTGGCTAGAGCACTGCTTGGTGTGTTCAACAGAGTGGGTTTTCCAAAGAGGTGGTGTCAGATAGGGGCACGAACTTCCTGTCCAGCTATCTGACTGCTATGTGGGATGAGTGTGGTGTCAACTACAAGTTCACCACCCCTATCACCCACAAGCAAATGGTCTTGTTGAGAGATTCAACAAAACCCTGAAGGGCATGATAAATGGGTTGTCAGAGAAACTCAGGAGGAGATGGGATGTTCTCCTCCCATGCTTACTGTTTGCCTACAGGGAGGTGCCACAGAAAGGGGTTGGCTTCAGTCCCTTTGAGTTGTTGTTTGGACACCCTGTGAGGGGGCCATTGAGCCTGCTGAGAGAGTCTTTAGAGAAGCCTCTTAAAGAAGCAAAGGACAATGTGCTTGACTATGTGCTAGGCCTGAGATCTAGAATGGCTGAGTACATGTACAAGGCAAACAGGAAACTGGAGGCCAGCCAGGAGCTCATGAAGCACTGGTATGATCAAAAGGCTACTATGCCTGAGTATACTCCAGGACAGTTGGTTTGGGTGTTGGAGCCTGTGGCTCTCAGGGCCCTCCATGACAAGTGGAGTGGGCCATATCCAATCTTAGAAAAGAAGGGTGAGGTTACCTATTTGGTTGACCTTGGCACCCCCAGGAACCCTCATAGGGTCCTGCATGTGAACCGATTGAAACCCCACCATGACAGGGCAGACATGGCCATGTTACTGGCCACTGATGAGGGTGTGGAGGAGGAAACTGAGCCTGTGCCCGACCTCCTCTCCACTAATGTGCAAGATGCGTCAGTGGAGGGGGTGATACTCTCTCCCAAGTTGACAGACCAGCAGCACAGAGACTGTAAGCAAGTGCTGGAGCAGTTTGCTGGCCTGTTCTCTTTGACCCCAGGCATCACTGAGTGGTGTGTGCACCACATTGACACTGGTGACAGCCTACCTGTCAAAAATAAACTGTACAGGTTGTCTGACCATGTCAGAGCCAGCATTAAAGCTGAGATTGCTAAGATGCTGGAATTGGGGGTAATTGAACCGTCTGAGAGTCCATGGGCCAGTCCAGTGGTGCTGGTACCTAAACCTAATCCTCAGGGGGGACCCAAGGAGTTAAGGTTCTGTGTGGACTACAGAGGATTGAATGCAGTCACAAAGACTGACGCTCACCCTATACCTAGAGCTGATGAGTTCATTGACAGGTTAGGGGCTGCTAAGTATCTGAGTACTTTTGATTTGACTTCAGGTTACTGGCAGATTGCCCTCACTGATGGAGCAAAGGAGAGGTCAGCATTCTCCACACCAGAGGGACATTATCAGTTCAAGGTAATGCCCTTTGGATTAAAGAATGTACCTGCCACCTTCCAAAGGTTGGTGAACAGAGTCTTGTCTGGGTTGGAACAGTTCAGTGCAGCTTACCTGGATGATATAGCTGTATACAGTTCTACCTGGGGGGATCACTTAAGCCACCTAAGGGAAGTGCTTCAGGCCATGCAGCAGGCAGGCCTGACTATTAAGGCAAGCAAGTGCCAAATAGGGCAGAGTTCTGTAGTGTACCTGGGCCACCTGGTAGGTGGGGGCCATGTACAGCCTCTCCAAGCTAAAATCCAAACTATTTTGGATTGGACAGCTCCTGTAACCGAGACTCAGGTCAGGGCATTCCTTGGACTGACAGGGTACTATAGAAGGTTTGTTCAAAATTATGGGAGTATTGTGGGGCCCCTAACAGAACTCACTTCTAAAAAGAGGCCCAAGAAAGTGATTTGGACCCCAGAGTGTCAGAAGGCTTTTGACACTCTGAAAGCTGCCATGTGTTCAGCACCAGTGCTACTGGCCCCTGACTACACAAAAGAATTTGTGGTTCAGACAGATGCTTCAGAGCAAGGGATTGGGGCAGTGTTGTCACAGCTAAATAAAGGGGGCCTTGATCAGCCAGTTGCCTTTATTAGCAGGAGACTTCTTCCCAGAGAGCAGAGGTGGAGTGCCATTGAGAGAGAGGCTTTTGCTGTGGTTTGGTCCCTGAAAAAGTTGAGACCATATTTGTTTGGGACTCACTTTCGTGTTCAAACTGACCACAGGTCTCTCAGATGGCTCATACAGATGAGAGGGGAGAATCCCAAGCTGTTAAGGTGGTCCATTTCCCTACAGGGGATGGACTTTACAGTGGAACACAGACCTTGGGTTGCCCATGCAAATGCAGATGGACTTTCCAGGTTTTTCCACTTAGCTGATGAGGACTACCAGGGTGTAGGTTAGTAACCCATCACCTTTCGTTTGGGGGGCTATGTTGCAAAGTCATCCTGTGCCCTGGGCACCCCCCAACTTTTTGCTGATTGATACTGGTGGTAACTGACTCTGACTGACCCTGGGCTCTGCCTAACCAGGCCCAGGGCCAGTGCAAGGCTGAAAGAGACACATTAGAATAGAGTTAAAACACCTACATACACTAGGGTACACAATGGTATGGTGGGGTACCCCTGTGATTGGCATGACCTACCCCATAAGCCCCTAGTATATAATAGGGCAGGGGGATTGAAACTAACTATCAGTCCCTAGTATGTAGTAGGGCATGGCAGTTTAAGAGGCCAGGAGCCTTTCTGCACTTGCATGTGTGCACTGCTGAGGCCTGAGGTCAGTTTTAAAAGCAGCCCTGGGTGCCATGACTGCTTTTAAAAAGTAAATTGTGCCCAAACTCGACTTTTGGGTTTGGGGCACTTACAAATGGATAACCTACAATGTTATGGCATATTAGGGACCCCCAGGGTCTCCCCTAGGTGTCCCAGGGGTGGGGGGTCAGATATTTATAAGGTACACCCTTATAAAATGAGTTTTTATATGCCTGGGTTAAGTGAAATTTCACATTTCACTCCCACATTGTGGTAAAAGTGCTGCCCAAATTCGACTTTGATGCTAGGAGCACTGTGAAGTGAGGATCTGCAATATTTTTGCAGATTCAGAACCCCTAAAGTCTCCCCTATGGGGGGGGGGGTCCTGTAGATATAAGCAAAGTACTTATAAAATATGTTTTTGTAAGCCCTGGTGCTGGAGAAATGGCCCAAGTCATTTTTCCCATTGCAAATCCCCTGTTACATAGGTTAACATGGTAGGAAGTTATTAATTAATAACTCTTGATAGGAGAGGGCTAGAGGTGCCATTCAAAGATTTCCCCGAATGGTATTAATAAATCCAACAATATGATATTGTTGAATTTCTCCTAAAGTGTACCTACATGAAGTTATAAGACTTTCTTGTTTGTAAGTCCAGATTCAGCCTTCCAGTGGTCTGCCCTGATTGGTCAGAGTTAAGTGGATTAGCCAGCCTGCCTGGAGAGGTGATAAAGAGCCCCTGGGGTTTTGCAGCTGGGCTGGGAGGGCAGTGTGCTGTTCCACAGGAATTCCAGGCCAGGGGGAGGGGTTGTAAACCATGGGCTTCAAAGAGAAAAGCAGAAGCCAGTGACATTTACAACTCTGAACTTTCTACCTCAGGCAGATGGGGGGATTAAGGAAGGTATGAGCAGATGCAGGGGGGAGAGTCTAAGTAAATTAGCCAACCTAGGGGTGTGTTTAGCCAGCTCTTGTCTCCTTGCTGGAGAATCTGCCATTATGGATTTAGAGGATTTGATGCACTCTGGGACAAAATAATGCCACACTCTACAGGAAGTGGTCATATCTTTGAGGAGTTACCCTGCTCCCATTGGTCAGGAGTGACCTCCTGTCTGACCCAGAGAACATGGTGTAGGAGGGTAGGATCTGCTTCACATGGGTACCCCCACTTTTTGCTGATGCTTCACTGTTTTTCGACTTTAGTCTGGCTGGGGCCCTGCTAATCAGAACCCCAGCCTAGCTGCTTCCTCTCTAAAATGGTTTCCATGTACCTTAAGTACATCTTTGATTGGATTCTGGAGTGCCCTTATAAGTCCCTAGTATATGGTATACTATGTACCCAGGGCATAGGTACCCAAGAGGCCTACCAGGGGCTGAAGCATGTATTATGCCACCCCTGGAAGCCCTCCAAAATGACACCACAGGTCTGCTATTGCAGCCTGGGTAAGGTGGTGCATGCACCCCTTACTGTGGTATAGGCTACCTATATCACTACCATTGCACACCCTTATAACCCTGTAAGTCACTCCTATGGCAGGCCTTCACAATCCTGAAGGCAGAGTGCTTGGTTTTTATGTGAGAGGGTGCCCTTGCATGAGCAGAGCCCCTCTGCAGCGTTCAGAGTCAATCCTCTGGTGCTGTTTGTGGTGCAGCCTGACCATATACTCTTAAGTGCATTATAACCTCGCGTTAAATGCTAACTTTGGGATGGCTGCACGGAAACATGTCGTGTTTGGTGTCAAACACCTTGGAATACTACCCCCCCACCAGTTCTGGCGGCGGGGGTAGCATTCCACCCTTCTAGAGGGAGAGACATGTACACACCAGCATACCCGGTATTAACTTTTCAGAGCCCTGGCATCACAAAATAAATGGATGCCGCTGCCACAGACACGGGTCTGGCCTCCTGCTGCTGACCGAAACTCCGGCAGGGGAGGCCTGGACAATAGGTTTCCTGTCGCAGGGAGGTGTAACCACCTCCCCAGACAGGATAGTGTGGATTGGGGCTGGGCGGGAGCACTCTCTGGTGCTTTGAAGTCCTGCACTGGGGGCACATTTGGGGTCCCTGTGCATAGTCCAGTTCAAACCGGTTGCAGGGGCTACCTGCCCCTGCTCTGGTGCGAAACTGGACAAAGGTAATGGGTGTAACCACCCCTCTTCCCTGACCCTCCCATAGGTGGGTCCCCAGAGTATGTCCAACCCCCTAACTTGGTATAAGTATGGGACCTCAGTCCTTAGGACTTTAGATTATCCCTGGACGAAACTCTGAATGTGAATCCTGGACCTTCGACGCTCTACTTGAAGATTAGAGGACTGAAGAATCTCCCTTGGGGTCAAGGAGTGACTCCCCTGCTTGGCAGGCACCAAAGAAGCAACTGTCCGGTCTGCATCGCTGAAGCTCCCGCCGGATGCCGAAGTCTTTGCATCACCAGAGGTGGATTTCCAGACTTCGCCGAGGCTGCCCTGAGACCCCAGTGAAGCTGAGGCACGTAGCTGTCGTGGGTAATGTGGAACTGTGACCCCTGGACCCCGAAATCTTTTGCAAGTGCATCCTCTTCCTGGTCTCCCTGGAAGTTGTGCTTTGGGCTCCGAGTAGCCCCCGCCATGAGCACTGACTGCACCAAAGATCACTGGTCTCCACTCCACGAGTGTCCTGTGAGCCAGCTCCAAGTGCGTCCACTCGAGGCACCTTTGCGATCGCTAGTCTGTTGGCTAGTGGGTCCTCCCGAAGGCAACTCTTCTTCTGCTTGGGCTTTCCTGGTTGCTCCAGACATGCCCTGACTTACCCTTGCTGGGTGAGTCCCTCAGACCTTGCTGGTCTGCACCAACGTCCTTTCTCTGTTTCTACGTGACTTGCCGTTGCCAAGGTTTGTTCGGTTCAATCCGGTCGTCGACACCCCAGCACTCAACAGACGTCATGGGACTGCTCGAATCCAGCTCCTGATCATCGTCGACACCTCCTGGACCTTGTGGCTGAAGAGTCAAGACGCCCGTCATCCTACCTGAAGCACCCGACATCGGTGGACATCTGCTCATCGCCTTCCTGGTCACTGGCTAGTGACCCAGACTCTGTCCCCTTTGCTTTCAGGTTCTTCAGATCTCCGGTCCATCCTTGGATCCACCCGGACACTTTCGACTTGGTCGCCAGCAGCACTTTGCAGCAGATCGCCATTGACATCGACGACGAAACCCGACTCCAAAAGACACCTATGCACCCGGCTTCCCTGGGTGAGGTAACTCGAGTACTCCAGTGCTCCCGTCGGTATTGACTCTAGAACGGCCTAGTTCTAAAGGGGTTTGCTCCAAGTCCTCTTCTAAGTGTCCTTTCCTTTTAAAAACCTAACAGCGACTTTCCCCATAGAAGTTAACGGTGATTCGCGGCTGTGTTCCCACACTGCACCCGTCCCCCGTGGGTCCCCTGTGTCACTACCTTGGGTGGTTCCTTGTGGTCCAAGCACTTCTACAGGCTCTAGGCCTTGTGTCTAGCTCAGTCGTGGTTCTTATACCACTTTTTTGGTATATGGTTTGGTACGCCCCTAGGGCTCAAACGTTTATTTGTGCTATTACTGTTGATAACTGACTTTTAACCAATGTACTTCGAACTCTAGCCTCATAAAGAGACTAGAGGGGTGTGTTTAAGACTAAATACATATATTTTATATATATACCTGGTGTGGTCCTCTTTCATTTGGTCACTCAAGAGATTATAGACTGGTAAAACAAACTGCTTTACATTCCTTCAAGACGTAGCCTGAAGGCTGCTCTCCATAGCTACCACTAGGATAGCTTTCAATAAAGGTTGTCTTTAACCTATCTCCTTAAGGGGTTGTTTGGACTGGTACAAGGTGCCCACTTTAATTAGTGGACAGCATATACCAGGCCAACTTCTCACATTGGTGGCAGCGTGTGGGATTCCAGCTTGCTATTGTTATACCAGATAATCTCAATTGAATTGATCAACTGAAAACCACTAAGGGTACCTTAGGCACATATAAAAACAAGCTTAGTATACAGTAAGTTCTACTGAACTTAGAGTTGTGTGTTAAGGGCCTAGCACACCCTTTCTATAACTCAAGAGAGTTTAGTAGGCCACACTAGAGTAGGTAGTGCATACACCACACCTCACTAGTAATGTCTTCACTGCCAGGAACCAGTGGGCTCCTGCCATCCAAATATGACAACCTCCCACTCTTGGAATTGAGAGATTTGTGCAAGATTAGGAAGCTGAAGACAGGCAAAAGTGCCAACACCCAATGTCTCATGGAGATGCTCCTGCTAGATGATCTCAGAAGACCCATAGGGTCTGCAAGGGTAGGCAGAGAGGGTGGGGCAGAAGATGAGGAAGGGGCCAGGGGTGAAAATACCCAGGACCTGACCTCTGAAACTGGCCAGGAAGGTGACAATGACCTTGCCCTGGACAACCCAGCTCCTCCTGCAGATGAGGAGGAGGATCAGAATGACCTCCCCTTTGTCCCCCCAGGAAGAGTTGTGAGTGTGCCTAGAAGGTCCAGATCTCCTTCTCAGGAGTCTAACCATTCTGACACCTCAGTAGGGACCTCTGTTTCTTCTCATAGGAGGGAAACCTCTCATGAAAGGAAAGACAGACTGCTCAAGTATGAGGAAGCTCAGTTGAGAATCAGAAAACAGCAGTTGGCTATAGATAGGGAGTCCCTAGAGCTTCATAGACAAAGAAGAAAGTTGGGACTAGAGTCCCATGGTGGCAGCAACTTCCCTAGTGGTAGGGAAAGGTCTTATGACCATAAAAACCTGAGCAAGATTGTCCCTCCCTACCAGAGTGGGGATGACATCCACAAATGGATTACTGCACTGGAGAGGGCCTGCAAAGTACAGAGGGTCCCTCAGGAGCAGTGGGCAGCAATCTTGTGGCTCTCCTTTGCAGACAAAGGTAGAGATAAGCTCCTCACTGTTAGAGAAGAGGATGATGAGGATTATGAAGTCTTAAAAAGTGCATTGATTGTTGGGTTTGGCCTAACAACTGAACAATACAGGTTAAAGTTCAGAGATACCCAAAAATCGCAAAATCAAGACTGGGTGGACTTTGTTGATTGTTCTGCTAAGGCTCTGGAAGGTTGGTTAGTGGGCAGTAAGGTATGTGACTTCAAAGGATTGTAAAATCTTATCATGAGGGAGCAGATTCTTAATAACTGTCAAAATCAGCTGTTGCATCAGTACCTGGTGGACCCTGATCTGACCTCTCCCCAAGAATTGGGAAAGAAGGCAGACAAATGGGTCAGAACCAGGGTGAGGCAGAAAGTACAGAACCAAGGTGGTGACCCAAAGAAGCAAGATTCTAAAAACTCTGACAAGGGTGGGGAGAAGGGTAAAGACCAGAAGTCTTCACAAGGCCCCCAAAAATCTTCTTCAGGTGGGGATTCACAGTCTAACAAAGGGAAAGGCCAAAAGAAACCATGGTGCAAAGTCTGTAAGCAAAAGACACACTAGACCAGTGATTGCACCAAGTCCAAAGACTCTATTCCAGCCCCCACCAATGCCCATAAGGCACCTGTTCCCCCTAGTGCAGTTACAAATGGTGGTGGAAGTACACAAGCCAAGGGTTTAGTAGGGTTGACCCTGGGTACTGAGATGGGCTCTGGCCTAGTCAGAGAAACAACTCAGGCTGTCCTAGTCTGTGATGGAGGCATGGATATGACCTCCTCTGTGAGTCCCAGTAATCTGGGCAAGTACAGACAACAGCCATTAATAAATGGAAAAGAGGCTTTGGCATTCAGGGACACAGGAGCAAGTGTCACTATGGTGACACAAGACCTTGTGGATCCTGGGCAGATTATACTTGGTGAAATGTACCAAGTGACCAATGCTAGCAACGTCAGAACAGACCATTCTCTGGCAGTTGTTAACTTCTCCTGGGGAGGGGTAACTGGCCTTAAGAAGGTTGTGGTTAGTGCACACCTACCAGTTGAATGCTTGCTTGGCAATGATCTAGAAACTTCAGCTTGGGCAGAGGTGGAGCTCAGGACCCATACAGAAATGCTGGGCATCCCTGCAGATGTGTTTGCTGTGACCAGGTCACAGGCCAAAATGACTAACACTGAACAGGCCTTGGATCCTGGAACAATGGACCAAGTGCCATCCAAAAGGAGGAGTAGTAGGGTTAAGGCAGTGCCTTCCCCCTTGGCTCAGAAGGAAGATCAGTCTCTTGAGAGAGATGATCTCAGTCCTGAAGAAGGAACAGTCCCAGAGGAGCTTGAGCCTGATCAGGTTGAGTTCTTGGGGACAGGGGGCCCTTCCAGGGCAGATCTGAGCCAGGAGCAGCAGAGCTGCCCCTCTCTTGAACCCCTCAGACAGCAAGCTGCTGCTGAGGCTGCTGGGAATGCTAGTGGTCCCCATAAAGTATATTGGGATGATGGACTCTTGTACTCAGAGTGTAGAGAACCCAAGCCTGGTGCCACCAGGAGGTTGGTTATACCTCTGAAGTTCAGGGGCTTCCTATTGACCCTAGCCCATGATATTCCTCTAGCAGGTCACCTGGGCCAGAACAAGACTTGGGACAGAATTGTCCCTCACTTTCACTGGCCCCACATGTCTGAAGACACAAAGGAGTTTTGTCGCTCCTGTGTAACCTGCCAAGAAAGTGGGAAGGCAGGTGGCACCACAAAGGCCCCCCTGATACCACTACCTGTGGTGGGGGTTCCCTTTGAGAGGGTGGGGATTGACATTGTTGGTCCCATGGATCCCCAAACAGCATCTGGGCACAGGTTTATCCTGGTGGTGGTGGACCATGCCACTAGGTACCCAGAGGCTATTCCCCTTAGGACCACTACAGCACCTGTGGTGGCAAGAGCCCTCCTGGGAATTTTCTCAAGAGTGGGCTTCCCTAAGGAGGTTGTATCAGACAGGGGTGCTAACTTTATGTCTGGATACTTGAAGGCAATGTGGAAGGAGTGTGGAGTGACTTACAAATTCACCACACCCTATCACCCACAATGCAATGGTTTAGTTGAGAGGTTCAACAAAACCTTAAAGGGCATGATTAAAGGGCTCCCAGAAAAGCTTAGGCGAAGATGGGACATACTCTTGCCCTGCCTTTTGTTTGCATACAGGGAGGTGCCTCAAAAGGGGTTGGCTACAGCCCTTTTGAACTTTTGTTTGGCCATCCTGTCAGGGGTCCATTGTGTCTGGTGAAGGATGGATGGGAGTTACCGCTCAAGCCCCCAAAGCAGGACATAGTGGACTACGTACTTGGTCTCCGCTCCCGGATGGCTGAGTACATGAAAAAGGCAACTAAAAACCTTGAGGCTAGTCAGGAACTACAAAAAGCCTGGCATGACCAAAGGCTGTACTGACTGTTTACCAGCCAGGACAGAAGGTGTGGGTGCTGGAGCCAGTGGCCCCAGCAGCTCTCCAAGACAAATGGAGTGGACCCCATACCATTGTTGAGCAGAAGGTTGAGGTTACCTATTTGGTAGACCTAGGAATACCCAGGAGTCCCTACAGGGTTCTCCATGTCAACAGATTGAAACCATATGTGGACAGGGCAGACATGGGCTTGCTCATGACTACTGATGAGGGACAGGAGGAAGAGAGTGACCCACTCCCTGACCTCCTCTCACAGAACCCTGATGATGGGTCAGTGGATGGTGTAGCCTTGGCAGGCAGCCTCACTGCCCAGCAGAAAACTGATTGCAGACAGGTGCTCAATCAGTTCAGACATATGTTCTCTCTGACTCCAAGTCAGACCACCTGGTGCACTCATGAAGTGGACACTGGGGACAGTCTGCCTATTAAAAATAAGATTTATAGGCAACCTGACCATGTCAGGGACTGTATCAGGACAGAAGTCCAGAAAATGTTGGATTTGGAAGTTATTGAACCCTCAGATAGCCCTTGGGCTAGTCCAGTGGTCCTTGTGCCAAAACCTCACACCAGTGGTGGGAAACGAGAGATGAGGTTTTCTGTGGACTACAGGGGTCTCAATGCAGTCACTAGGACTGATGCCCATCCAATACCCAGGGCAGATGAGCTGATAGACACTTTGGCCTCAGCCAAGTACCTAAGCACATTTGACCTAACAGCTGGCTACTGGCAGATCAGGCTAGCTGATGATGCAAAGCCCAAAACAGCATTCTCAACCCCTAGTGGGCATTATCAATTTGTGGTAATGCCCTTTGGTTTGAAGAATGCACCTGCCACTTTCCAAAGGTTGGTGAATACAGTTCTCACAGGTCTGGAAGCCTACAGTGCAGCTTATCTTGATGATATTGCTGTCTTTAGCTCCACCTGGGAGGATCACCTGGTCCACCTAAGGAATGTTTTGGAGGCCCTGCAAAAGGCAGGCCTCACTATCAAGGCCACCAAGTGCCAGATAGGGCAGAGACAGGTTGTATACCTGGGCCACCTTGTAGGTGGAGGCCAGGTTCAGCCACTTCAGAGCAAAATCCAGACCATCATGGACTGGATTGCTCCCACCACCCAGACTCAGGTGAGAGCCTTCTTAGGCCTGACTGGGTACTATAGGAGATTTGTCAAGGGGTATGGATCAATAGTGACACCCCTGAATGACTTAACTTCCAAAAGAATGCCCAAAAAGGTTCAGTGGAGAGCTAGCTGTCAAAAGGAATTTGATGACCTGAAGCAGGCCATGTGCACTGCTCCCATTCTACAGAGTCCTGATTACTCCAATAAGTTCATTGTCCAAACAGATGCATCTGAATTGGGGGTAGGGGCTGTACTGTCACAATTGAATGATGAAGGTCAGGATCAGCCAGTAGCTTTCATTAGCAGAAGGCTGACCCCTAGAGAGAAACGTTGGTCAGCCATTGAGAGGGAGGCCTTTGCTGTGGTTTGGGCTCTGAAGAAGTTGAGGCCATACTTGTTTGGTACTCACTTCCTTGTTCAAACAGACCAAAAGCCCCTCTTATGGCTAAAACAAATGAAGGGTGAAAACCCCAAACTGCTTAGGTGGTCCATTTCCCTACAGGGGATGGACTTTACAGTGGAACATAGACCTGGGAGTAACCATGCCAATGCAGATGGACTCTCTAGGTATTTCCACTTAGAACATGAAGACTCAACTGGTCAAGGTTAGTTTAATGTCCCTGCGTTTGGGGGGGGGTTGTGTAGGAGAGTAGGATCTGCTTCACATGGGTACCCCCACTTTTTGCTGATGCTTCACTGTTTTTTGACTTTAGTCTGGCTGGGGCCCTGCTAATCAGAACCCCAGCCTAGCTGCTTCCTCTCTAAAATGGTTTCCATGTACCTTAAGTACATCTTTGACTGGATTCTGGAGTGCCCTTATAAGTCCCTAGTATATGGTATACTATGTACCCAGGGCATAGGTACCCAAGAGGCCTACCAGGGGCTGAAGCATGTATTATGCCACCCCTGGGAAGCCCTCCAAAATGACACCACAGGTCTGCTACTGCAGCCTGGGTAAGGTGGTGCATGCACCCCTTACTGTGGTATAGGCTACCTATATCACTACCATTGCACACCCATATAACCCTGTAAGTCACTCCTATGGCAGGCCTTAACAATCCTGAAGGCAGAGTGCTTGGTTTTTATGTGAGAGGGTGCCCCTGCATGAGCAGAGCCCCTCTGCAGCGTTCGGAGTCAATCCTCTGGTGCTGTTTGTGGTGCAGCCTGACCATATACTCTTAAGTGCATTATAACCTCACGTTAAATGCTAACTTTGGGGTGGCTGCACGGAAACAAGTCGTGTTTGGTGTCAAACACCTTGGAATACTACCCCCCCCACCAGTTCTGGCGGCGGGGGTAGTATTCCACCCTTCTAGAGGGAGAGACATGTACACACCGGCATACCCGGTATTAACTTTTCAGAGCCCTGGCATCACAAAATGGATGCCGCTGCCACAGACACGGGTCTGGCCTCCTGCTGCTGACCGAAACTCCGGCAGGGGAGGCCTGGACAATAGGTTTCCTGTCGCAGGGAGGTGTAACCACCTCCCCAGACAGGATAGTGTGTATTGGGGCTGGGCGGGAGCACTCTCTGGTGCTTTGAAGTCCTGCACTTGGGGCACATTTGGTGTCCCTGTGCATAGTCCAGTTCAAACGGGTTGCAGGGGCTACCTGCCCCTGCTCTGGCACGAAACTGGACAAAGGGAATGGGTGTAACCACCCCTATTCCCTGACCCTCCCATAGGTGGGTCCCCAGAGTATGTCCAACCCCCTAACTTGGTATAAGTATGGGACCCCAGTCCTTAGGACTTTAGATTATCCCTGGACAAAACTCTGAATGTGAATCCTGGACCTTCGACGCTCTACTTGAAGATTAGAGGACTGAAGAATCTCCCTTGGGGTCAAGGAGTGACTCCCCTGCTTGGCAGGCACCAAAGAAGCAACTGTCTGGTCTGCATCGCTGAAGCTCCCGCCGGACGCCGAAGTCTTTGCATCACCAGAGGTAGATTTCCAGACTTCGCCGAGGCTGCCCTGAGACCCCAGGGAAGCTGAGGCACGTAGATGTCGTGGGTAACGTGGAACCGTGACCCCTGGACCCCGAGAACTTTTGCAAGTGCATCCTCTTCCTGGTCTCCCTGGAAGTTGTGCTTTGGACTTCGAGTAGATCCCTCCACGAGCACCGACTGCACCGATCACTGGTCTCCACTCCACGAGTGTCCTGTGAGCCAGCTCCAAGTGCGTCCACTTGAGGCACCTTTGCGATCGCTAGTCTGTTGGCTAGTGGGTCCTCCCGAAGGCAACTCTTCTTCTGCTTTGGCTTTCCTAGTTGCTCCAGATGTGCCCTGACTTACCCTCGCTGGGTGAGTCCCTCAGACCTTGCTGGTCTGCACCAACGTCCTTTCTCTGTTTCGATGTGACTTGCCGTTGCCAAGGCTTGTTGGGTCTAATCCGGTCGCCGACACCCCAGCACTCGACAGACTTTGTGGTGCAGCTCGTATCCAGCTCCTGGTCATCATCGACACCTCCTGGACCTCGTGGCTGAAGAGTCAAGACGCCAGTCAACCTACCTGAAGCACCCGACATCGGTGGGCATCTGCTCATCGCCTTCCTGGTCACTGGCTAGTGACCCAGACTCTGTCCCCTCTGCTTTCAGGTTCTTCAGATCTCCGATCCATCCTTGGATCCACCCGGACACTTTCGACTTGGTCGCCAGCAGCACTTTGCAGCAGATCGCCATTGACATCGACGACGAAACCCGACTCCAAAAGACACCTATGCACCCGGCTTCCCTGGGTGAGGTAACTCGAGTACTCCGGTGCTCCCGTGGGTATTGACTCTAGAACGGCCTAGTTCTAATGGGGTTTGCTCCAAGTCCTCTTCTAAGTGTCCTTTCCTTTTAAAAACCCAACCGCGACTTTCCCCATAGAAGTTAACGGTGATTCGCGGCTGTGTTCCCACACTGCACGTGTCCCCCGTGGGTCCCCTGTGTCACTACCTTGGGTGGTTCCTTGTGGTCCAAGCACTTCTACAGGCTCTAGGCCTTGTGTCTAGCTCAGTCGTGGTTCTTATACCACTTTTTTGGTATATGGTTTGGTACGCCCCTAGGGCTCAAACGTGTATTTGTGCTATTACTGTTGATAACTGACTTGTAACCAATGTACTTCGAACTCTAGCCTCATAAAGAGACTAGAGGGGTGTGTTTAAGACTAAATACATATATTTTATATATATACCTGGTGTGGTCCTCTTTCATTTGGTCACTCAAGAGATTATAGACTGGTAAAACAAGCTGCTTTACATTCCTTCAAGACTTAGCCTGAAGGCTGCTCTCCATAGCTACCACTAGGATAGCTTTCAATAAAGGTTGTCTTTAACCTATCTCCATAAGGGGTTGTTTGGACTGGTACAAGGTGCCCACTTTAATTAGTGGACAGCATATACCAGGCCAACTTCTCACACATGGAATAAGTATCTGAGAGGGGCAGAGCCCTCCAGATCTGCTGCTTGAAACTTACTGAAGCAAGACATTGCCAAGCTGAGAAGTTTTGCTGTGCAAAGATTTCTAAGGCCTGACCTCTGAAAACTGCACCATCTGAAATTACAGCCCTGTTGATTATTTTGCTGAAAAAGAACTAAAGAGCGGACTCCCTGAAAGCTACAGGTTAAAAGAGCTCATCTGGAACATCACCAACTAAATCTGCACCTTGGAGAACTACCAGTGGATTTGTAAGGGTGACGTCCCAGTGGATTGTGGGAACTGAAGTCCTCAACTTTCAAGGACCATCTTGGAGCTTCAGACCCTTGGAGTGAGTTTGAGACACTTTGGGACCCTTTGAGGAACTTCAGGAAGAAGTTCAAGAAGTTTGGAGAACTTTGGAGGAACTTTGAAAAAAAGCTCCATAGAGGGACCGACTCAACCTGGTCAGCCAAGCCACGTGCCTTCAACCGCGAGCCGGCCAAGCCATCCAGGTTCCTCCCGCTAAAAGCTCCATCGGTCCGACTTTCAGAGTTTGACCGGGAGTAGAAGAAATCTGAAGCCGGCGAACCCTCACCGGATCCGGCTACATGAAGAGCATCGAGAGACCCCGTGAGAAAAAGCTCCAGAAAAGCGTCTAAGTCCGCTCGTAGAAAAGGTGACCGGGAGCAACCGCGAACGCCAAGCCGCCTGGCTTCCATCGCGTGTCGGCCTGGGCTCCTGGGTTGCCCCGCTGAAGCGCTAAAGAAAAAGTTTCTAAGTCCGCTCCAGGGAAGTTGACCGGGAGCTCGTCGAAAGGCCATCCGGCGAACCCTCACCGGATCTGGACTGGCTGGGAGCTTCGAGGAACCTCGTGAAGAAAAGCTCCAGAAAAGTTTCTAAGTGTGAAGGTAGAAACTGACACCGGGACCTGCCGCGTGCTGTAGCTGCCCAGGGCTCCATTGTGGTCGGCCTGAAACTTTGACTTTGCCCCGGTCTATCGTGAGCAGGTATCCCAATATGGTGCTATAAACTTCTAAGTGCTATATTTTATTAAATCTTTGAAAATTTATATCTCCGGTTCCCTACATTGGATTTTTGTCATTTTGGTGTCATTTTAAAGATAAAAAAATTTCCTATTTTCATAAATTGGTGTTGGATTTGTATTATGTGTTGTGTCTTAATTATTTACTGAATTGGTGTTTTTAAATGCTTTACATACCTGTCTTTGAAGTTAAGCCTGTCTGCTCGCAGCCACGTTACCAAGGGTTGAGCTTAGGAATAATTTTCTAAGACCTATGCTGAGTCCTATCACTAATCCACTTTTAAACAGTGGGGCACTCAGATATGTGTGCTACTGGTTTGGTTGGTGTGCACACACTGCTTGGTGTGCATGCAGTGCTGTCAGTGTATGTTGCCTTGTACTTGCCTGGTGTGCATCCCCCTGATGTCCAGCTGAGTTTGCAATGTGATGGATTGGTATGTGCATCTGTTGTGTTTTTGTTGTGGATGTATGCAGTGTTTGGCCTGTGTTGGCTCTTTCTACTGACAGATGCTATGTGTGTGTGTGATGTTCTATTTGCATGACATTGTGTGTGAGTAGTTGTTGCTGTGTGATACATTCAGATGTGTGTTGCAAGTGTAGTGTGCATTACTTGTGTGTCTGTCACATGCAGCAAGGTGGATTCTTGTTCATGAGCTTGTTTCGAGTGCACAATGGTGGTTTGTCCTCCTATTTTTGACCTGTCACTTGTCACGATTGTGCATGTGCATGCTTGTGGTACACTATGACACCATGTTCAATTGATGAGTGGTGTGGTGTCTCTGTCTGTGTTAGCTGATTTGTCCCATTAATCCCAGTTGGTGTTCATGATTGTTTTTTGATGATGCAATTCTTGTTTGTGTTGGGGTATGGTGTCTGTGAATTGGCCCTGAGTGACAATGTTGTGTACTCCTGTTCTGTCTAGGGTCACATTGCCTTTCCACTGTTTGGCTGCACATGTCTGGGCTTGTTGGACTTCTGTGGATGTTGTTTGTGAGCTTTGTGTTTGGCTATTGTTTTTGTGTCAGCATTGGTTCAGGCATCCCTGAGTGTGAGTCTGATATTTGTGGATGCACCACAGGGAGTGTGATTGGTTGTCATTGAACTCACAGGACATCATTTTGACCATTATGTGTGTTTCTCACAGGTGTGGAGTGTTGAAGGTGTGAGATGGGTAGATGAGGGGTATGTGTGAAGGTCCTACTTGTGTTTGACAGTCAGGGAGTGTGACAATGAGCCATGTGTGTTGTGCTGATGACATACACATGTCAAGTAAGTTGACACAGATGTGTGGCTGGTCACTGTATGACTTCAGACACTTCCTATCATTCCTGTGCTTATGCATGGCTTGCCTTGATGTATCCCTGAGTTGTTGCACAGAGGTCACTTTGGTTTAATTTCACTCACTGTGTCACCCATTTCTGATTTGATGGCCTAAGGGTGGTGTGATATGTTCCTTCTCTTGCATGTGATGTACAGATGCTATGTGGCTTGCTCCATGGTTTTCCAGCACTGTCCACTTCACTTTTGGCTGGCACATTTATTGTCCTCCATTGCTGCTGATCTATGGTATACGTATGTGGCTGGGTGTCAGTGTTGGGTGTTTCTGAGTGACTTGACAGGTAGTGTGGACAGTTCAGTGGATGTTCATATGCAGTGTGAGTCTTCATTTTGTGATTATACTCAGTTTGCTTCACATGAGTGGAAGGTTGGTGTGAGGAGGAGGGGTGTCCAGCCCCTGAGCTTCTGTGCAGGGTGTTCCTCTTCACCCCCACCTTCCCAGTCAATCTACCTTGTCCTTTGATGTGTGAGGTGCGAGGTCTGGCTACACATGGCAGGTTAATTGTGCAGGGGGGCACAGGAGGAGCACACAGCATGTGCCCCAATGGGTGTGGGAAGCGTAGTGTGGGAAGGGTGCAGGTGGAGCCCTGTGAATCTGGGTGGACTGCCCATGCCTGGCGCAGGCCCTGCCTACTACATTGTGCGCAGGTTTTCCAGCGTCTTCACCGCTGCGGTGACGTGACCAGGACATTGCAGTGATTTCGCAGTTGATGGGTGACCCGGATGCAGAGGGGTGAGTTTATGACAGGTAGGACATGTGTGGGTACACTGGGGGATATGTTCCTGTCCCCACCAGAGTGTTTGATGTGGACAGGAACCGTATGTCAGCACAGGAGTTGTGTGTTGTGGTTGTGTGCGGAGTTGTGTATTTGTGTACCTGCGGCGTTGTCGGCGACGGTGTCCTATTTGCTGGTAGTGGATGAGGTACAGCAGCGGAAAGGCTTGAAGAGCTGGATCCATTGCGGTCAGGCTGGGTGGAGGGGACCAGTAGTCTGGTTTCCCTCTCCGCTGTCGTGTTTCCACCGTCTCTGGGTGGGTGGATTCTCCGCTGCGGTGTGATGGGCTGTTTGCGGCATCGTAATTTGTACGGCGGACGGGACATCATTCCGCATGGCGGTGTGTCTGTATTGGCTCCCTCCGCCTCGGTGGCGGGCGCAAATTTCTGGCAGTTCACGTAACTCAGCAGCGAACGGAAAATGAGCTATGTTTGCCCATCGTAATATGGCGGGCGCGTGGACCGCCGCTGCAGCGTGGAAAAGGACATTTTCCGCCACCACCAGCACCGCAGTGGTGCCTCCGCCGGCCATTGTAATCAACCCCTAAGTCTTTATTGTTTTAGCAATTCGGCTTATGATTTAAAACACCAAGAATGCATTTATAATATACACTTAAATTTGCACGTTGAATACTAGTCCACACCGTAAAGAGACTTGTGTAATCCATGCAGTAAGGTGCTAGGATTTGTGCAAAATTGAAAGCTCTAGTGTTTCTCGCATATTCATAATATTCTCTGTTGTGACATAACCACTCACCTTGTGAATAAACACATTCACTTCTCATTACGTTCACAATAAAACAGCATAAAATAGGCAACTGATATTTAAGTCCATTTTGCCTCCCAGCACAATCCTGATTGGCAAACTCAGTTATTTTATTTGTTATTAGTGTGATTAAGCCATAAAGTACTAGGAATGGCATTAAAACAGTAGTGAGCATTTTCAGTTGTATAAAATACATTAAGTAAAACACGTTAACATCATGGTTAAGTGGGGCTATGGTTGATTAGTAGCCGTAGAGCAAAATCTCTATGCCCTTCTTATGATAAGCCATGTGTAATGATACTGCAAATGCTGCTATTGTACTTCTAAAGCTTTATTGCTCACAGCCACAAGCGTGAGGCTCCCTCACCTGCTCATGCCCAACTATCACCATAGGCTCCCTGGAATCTCTTCCAACACCAGGATTCCACCGGGCACTTTGGTGACTACATTGGGCATGACGGCCAGCCATAAAGAATCAACATATCTTGTTTCTTTAAACACACAAATAGCATTTGTATCACATAACTAAGGAAGGGTGTGCCAACATACATATATTTACAATGATATACAACCACTTAGAAACTGGTGCTGCCAGTGTTTCACTCAGTGCACTACTAGACATTTTGCTGAACCAAACTCTCCTTTAAACTGGAAACTATTATTAATGACAGCTGAGTTTAACACTTCCTTAAATTACCTTAAGGTAGACACATAATTCATTTCATTACATAACCATAAAACCTAACCAGCATATGATGTGGTCTACTTTGTTTCTTTGCTTGCACACCTTCTTTCCACTCCTCCTCTCCGCATCATCCATCATCATGTATCCACTACCACTCTGCTACGTTCCATCATTGCCTTCCCATTTCCTGCTGCATCGATTACCCTTCTTTAATACAATGTAACCTTTCTTTTTGTTTTACCTCTGCCCATTCTTCAAAACAACATGCCAATCACGTACATCTCGCACTTGGGATTGGAAACCTTGTTTGCTCCATCACCTCTCCTACCTAACTTAATCTGCACAAAATCCCCTGCTTCAATTCTCCCACTATTCACTTCCATTCTCTCGTCTCTCACTGTTTCACTCTCTCCCAACCACTGAGGTGATAACTTTGTCTTTGCTTCTCTTCCTCTCATTCTCGTGAAGTGTGTTTCCCCTGGAGCTTTGTTCTATGTCGTATTGTACGCCCACACCAAATTCTCCACCACTCTTCTCACATCCTTCCCACCACTCACTGCATTCTGTATGGTTCCCTTGACCATGCGATTCATTCGCTCAACCATAGCAATTCCTTGGGGATTGTATAATGATGTTTTATTCCATGTTTTTTCAAAACATTTTGCATAACATTAGATGTAAATTGTGTACCATTGTCCATAACCAATATACAAGAACACCCCCCATCATGATCATTAGTTCCTGTAATCTAATGCCACTTTCCGTCATCATATTCCTCATGAATTCCACCATCACCCACCTTGCAAAAACATCCACCATGGTAAATCCACCACACTCACCTAAATGCTCCATAGGACCTATGAAATCCAAACATACCTTAGACCACGTACCACTTGCATCACTCATCAAATCCATACCTTTCACTCCCACTTTCAAACGCTTCTCACTCTCTTTACAGAACATGCACTCTTCCACCCAAAGCTTTACATCATTATCCATTCCAGGACACCATAATTTCTCCTTCAAAAGTTTTTTGTCAATGACTGTCCCAAATGGGTTTCATGCACTAGTGTGATCAATATCTTTCTTACACCCTCCGGAGGGGAATATTTCTCCCCTTTCAAAACCAAGTTCTCAGTTGCCCCACTACTCAATTCTTCATGTATTTTCACAAAACCTCTCAAAGAAGGTCTTACATCCCCTTCACGTTTCCTTCCCTCTCGAATACTTCTCACCAACTCCTTGAAAATCCCATCCTTTTTTGCAGCCGCTTCCCACTCTTCTTGGGTGATTGACTCGAATTCTCCTTTCAACACATCTTCCACATTTGCTATCACACAAACCATCTCTTCCTCCATCCTGTTTTCATCCAGAACTCCCAACAGCTACCTAGATAAACAACCAAACTGCAAACTTTCCACCCAGCCACATACTCTAGATCATATTTATATTTTTGCAACCTTGATGCAAAGAGTGCTAACCTGAACAAAACTTTATTAGCACCTCCAGGTCTCAATACCCTCACTAGCAGCTTGTGAACTGTCTGTAACATAAAATGCAGACACCATAACTAGGTGTGGAAGTACTCAACTTCCCATGCGGCTGCCAGGATCTCTCTCTCAATTAAAGCATAGTTTTGATCAGTTTGAGAAAGAGACCGTGAGGCAAAAGCCACAAGTTTGTCCAAACCATTCTTTATCTGTGTTAAAACCGCCCCAATCCTGTGAGCACTGGCATCAACGGTCAAAATGTTTTTGTTCTTTGGTTCAAATGTAGTTAAACTT
The DNA here is from genome assembly GCA_963921515.1 of Calotriton arnoldi. NCBI lineage: Eukaryota > Metazoa > Chordata > Amphibia > Caudata > Salamandridae > Calotriton > Calotriton arnoldi. Next base: position 110,623 of record CAWUFW010010248.1, on the reverse strand, counting down.
TTGCATTGGCTATTTCATTTTTGAATTTCACAAAAACTCTCTCATGTCTCTTTTGCCATTCAAACTCTCTGCCTTCCCTCAATAGCTCCCTCAAAACTACTGTTTTCTCTGCAAAATATTCTACAAAGTTTGCATAGTATTGTATTAACCCCATGAAGGAACGCAATTGGTCTGTTCCCTCAGGGGCAGGAGCCAGTTGTATGGACTTCACCAAATCTTCCTTGGGCTTAACCCCATGTTCTGAAATGGTATATCCTAAATACCCAATTTCTTTCAACAAGAACTGACATTTTTCCTTATGCAATGTTAATCCAGCTTTACTCAAAATTTTTATTAAGGCAATATTGTGGTCCTCTTCTCCCGTAATTAGAATGTTGTCCTGAAAGAAACGAACATTAGGAACATCACCAAACAATATATGCATCATATGTTGAAAAACAGTTGAAGCTGATGCCAGCCCAAACAGAAGTCTCCTAAATTGAAAAACTCTCTCCGTTGTAATAAATGCTGTGAATGCTTTGGATTTAGGATGTAGTTTGATTTGGTGGTAAGCTGACTTTAAATCCAGTCTTGTGAAGAATTTTGCATTATTCAGCATTAACACCATTTCTGAAATATTCGGTAGAGGAAAATGAGACATCAAAATGCACTGATTTAAGGACCATAAATCTATGCAAAATCTCAATCTACCATCTCCCTTTTTTGTAATTACCACTGGAGATAGCCATTCCTGATGCTTCCACAGGTTCGATGACACCCTCTCTTTGCATGTCTTCAAAAATTGTTTTGTAATCCCCATCGTACAGAAATGGGGATTCTCCAGACTCCATGTCTAACAGGTTCTGCACCCTCTTTCAATTGTATTTTGTGAACATAACCTTTCAACATGCCTATCTGATCCATTAATACATGTGAAAATTTCTCCAGAATCACGCCCAAACCTTCATGGGTTTGTATAGCCAACACCTGTTCATTTGACCTGGGGTCTAAAACGATGTGTGAATCATATTGCTGCACCCAGTCTAAGATAGCTGGCCCCCCTCATGACACATACACTCTACCTAACGTTCTCCTACCCTTGAATTCAAAATCAGACTCCATACATCCGTCAATGTGTATACTTTCTCCACTATAGCTTTTTGGATAGATATCACTGTTGTAATTCTGCACCATGACACTTTTATTAAAAGTTTCTCTAGGTACAATAGTGTAGATTGATCCTGTATCAACCGTTAAATATATCTGGACACCATTCACCATAAATTCTGCCCTTGGTCTATGCATCCTCACTCCTTCTTTGTCCTCAATACAAAGTACAATATCCTGTGTACTGTAATCCTCTGCAACACACGCCACCTTATTCCTCGATAAATACCTACATACTCTTGCTAGATGACCCTTCCTCCCACACTCCCAACTATATTTTTCCCGGGTCAAACATCCTTAAAAATCGCAGCATGCCCCATGCTTCCACCTCTGTAACACCCTTTAAATCCTGTTCCCACGCCACTATTCACTTTTTCCCTAGGCTTCTCCACCAACTATCTACCATCCAGAGTCTGTTTGCATTTGGCATCACCCTTTGTAGAACCCTCCTTATTATTAACTACTTTAACTTCTTCCTGTTTAGTTTCCAACTGTCTCATTTCCTTCATGCATATATCAGACTCCTCCATTATTTTTGCAATCATTATTGCTTCCTGTAACGTTGGATACCTTGCAGGCCACAATCTCTCTTGCATTCTCTTGTTTTTGTATTCCATTTGGTCTCTAATCATTTGATCAGTCATTGTGCCAAAATTGCACTTTATGGCTAACTCTCCCAACCTTGTTACTAATTGATCTACTGACTCCTGTGTTTTTTGTGGTTGAAAATAAAATGTATGCCACTGTATCACTATATTCACCTGTTTACCATAGTATTTCTCTAATCTTCTTTTTTCTTCTATATAAGAGTTTTCCTTTGCCTCCCCATCTGCACGCATCACTTCTGGCAAAAACGTAAAAACATGGTGTCCCTCCTTACCTAATGCGTTGAACAAGGCTTTTTTTCTTGATGCAGAGAACCTTAGACCATAAATAGCCTCTAAATAATTTTCAAAAATTCTAATCCACTCTTCCCACTCTATTGAAGGTGACCCAGCTTGAGATAAAAACATTGGAGTAGCAGCTGCAATTTGGTTGCTTGCAATGGCCATAATGAATATATCCTAAATTTACAATGACGCCCTGCATATATATGCTTATGGATTCTTCCTGCAATGTCACTGTCAAAACTCTTACCTAAGTCTCGGCAGAAACGGCATGCAAGATGGGGAGGTCACAACTTCCCCTATTCACCCATCATGACCAACATCGTTAAAGCAACAATGGTAAATCAGGGAAAGAGGGGAAGAGATAAGGAGAGAAACAAATGTCCCACAGGGTCTTCTACTTGCGTGTAAGGCCAGGCCAGGCAGTCAGGAGGATTCCTCCATGAAACGAAAAAGAACAGAGTATTTGATATGTGGAAAGAGATATGAACGCTAAGGATAACAATGAAATGGCTGTGAGGAGTAAATACCTGGGCAATTCCCCTCTTGCACTAGGTTACAAAATTGTTTGGGTGATATTTAGTGGCTCTTGTCTAAAAGGAAGAAAAGGGAAAAGAAAATATCAATGACATAGTGCCCAATATCATTATATAAAGTAGGAAATGAAAGAAGAGCAAGTAGCACCCACCTATGTGATACAAGGAATGAACCATTAAAAAAAGGAGAACTGAAGAGAACCAATAAGTACTCTAGCTATCTGCTAGATGTGAGCTATTAACAATGTCTTGCACTTCCTTACTTCAGTAAGAAGTAACAGAGTATTCCTATACTTTTCTCTTTACAGGAATCCCAATACCAAAATTAGGATAAGGCAGATCCCCAAGGAGGAAGGACAGTGCACAGATAAGTATCTTACATTCCCAAAATTATTGACAGGCGCAGGCGTGCATTGTGCGCTATTGCCGCAATGGTGACTGTTCTTATTCTCTTGATTTGCAGGGCTAAGGAATTCGTAGTGCGGACTGCTAGCAAGGACCGCAGGAGATGAGGTTGAGAAGGAACCGCCGAATACAGGGCTGGAGAGATGTGTCGGGAGCCCAGGAAGCAGCAAGTGAAAAAGCACTGAAGCCACGCCGAAGACGGAGATGCCACGACTCCGACAAGGACAGGAAACACCATGGTGAGTAACCCAGAAGCGCTAACAGGATCCCAGAACACTAGAATGCAAAGCGTTCTAGTGCGGGATCGAAGGAGTTATATAGTCCTCTGCCGTAGCCCGCTTATTAAACGTAGAGGGCCACGGCAAGCATGACAGTCACTACCTAGAATGAAATGAATTCACCCTATTGAACGTATCTCAAATTCACAATAACTCCCTGTAAATATATGCTATGGATTCTTCCTGCAATATCTCTTTCTGGAATGAAATAAACTCACCTTATTGCCCTGAGTGAATGTAAATGCACTAATGAGTTCCTTCTCCTTATATTTATTTAGCTGCTGCATTCCTTTAGTCCTTCCTCCGTGTTCATTGCTCAGGCCCCTTCTTGTCATCTTTAAGAAACATTCAGGTGCTGCATGGTTTAGTCCCTCCTTCGTATTCCCTACTCAGGCTGCTCCTGCCGATAGCAGTTTGCAGCAGCCTCTACGATTGAAGAAATTAGAGAACCCAGTTCGACCGTCTCTAAGCTGCCTCTGCCCCGCAGGTACAAGCCGTGCACCCTAACAGACAACGTGCAGACCGAAGCTTCGTGTGTAGGAGTCACAACACCTGAGCAAATGCTGGCTCGCGCTGCACTTTCTGAAGTGAATAGCGTGCACGCGGCGCCTGAATAAATGCTGGGCACGCATCACCTTTAGGTCGCACTAAATAGAGGGTCACCTGCCGGGACCTTTGATGCTGTATCATGCATCTCAAAATGACACACACTGCCCCTTTACAGTAGCACCTTTAGGCCGCACTGACACAATACGGGGTCGCACAACGGGACCTTTGATGGCTTATCATGCGGGTGAAAGTGTCACACACTGCCCCTCAAAAGTGATGGTTCTGCCATTAAATCACCACCAAGCTTGGCGTGTATGCTTTACAACAGTACTCACACGCCACTCTGTCCAATATCTTTCGACTGTTAAAGCTCCTGCCACAGTCGCTCCTAGCCCCTCACTTATGTTGGAGGAGCTGTTTCCTTATTGTGGGTCACCGGCTCCAAACAAATTCCTTCTTTGATATCCTTGCACAGCATCAAGGGGCGGATGGTTCCGGCAATTCCAGGCAGGATCTGACCTCACCATGGCTGCAGTATGGCAGAACAGGCGTTGGTCACCAAGTTGTAATAATACTGCAAATGCTGTTATTGTACTTCATAAAGCTTTATTGCTGACAGCCACAAGTGTGAGGCTTCCTTGCCTGCTCATGCCCAACTGTAACCCTAGGCTCCCTAGAATCTCATCCAATACCAAGATTCCACAAGACACTACGGCGACCGCATTGGACATGACCGCCAGCCATCAAGATAACAACACCATGCTCCCATAATATAGCTAGATACAGGCTTGTAAATAGTTGGCAGTTCTGATCTGGTAAAAGTGCTAGTGCATCTGTGCAAGATGTAATTGAGAGTTGTTTGAATAGGGGGATGACACACTTTGGGGGATATGTACTAGGAAGTGGCGGAGCGTGTTGTTAGCCTCCTTAGCTTAACGACACGCTCCGCCACTTCTGAAACGCAAGGCTGCACCATATTTACAAGAATGTGGTGCAGCCTTGCGTTTCCCCCTGCGATGGCGCTAAGTTTAACAACTTAGCGCCAACGCAGGCACCCTTGCACCAGAGTGCAAGAGTGTCTGCATGCAGGGGAGGGTTGTTTATGGGTAGGAAGGTGTCCCTTCCTGCACATAAACAATCCTAAAATGCAATTCTGTCACTTTCATGTGTGCTGCTTCATGCAGCACACATAAAAGTGACAAAATGGAATTTTTTTAAAAGGTTTGTTTATGTACAGGAAGGGACACCTTCCTATACATAAACAAACCATGGCATTTTAATTTTTCCATGTGTGCTGCACAAGGCAGCACACATGGAAAAAGCAAAAACAATGCGAAATAATGCATTTCTCCTCGTTTCGCCAACTTAAGAATAGGGTTTTCCTGGTCTTAATTTTGGCGCTGCCTCCTATGTGCGCCACCCTTGTACATAGGGGGCAGCGTCAAATACAATGGGTGTTACGGTGGAATGCCCACGACAACACCCACTGCACGCCCCTTTCACGCTAACCATTGTGTGAAAGGGTGCCTTATGTACAAGGCAGCTTTAAGCCACGTTAAGTGGCTCAACGCTGCCTTGTACATAAGGCGCAGCCCCTATCGCTACCACAACGTCCGTAAAAGTGAGGTTGTGCTGGGGGACTTGTACATATGCCCCTTTGTACCTAGATGCTTAGTTTTGGTGCAAAATAGCATAAAGTGCGTTATAGACTCCTTGCTGCCCACTGTGTAGGCACAGGGTTCAGAGGTGGTACAGCCATTAGAGAATTTTGGTGATATACATTTTGATGGGTGAAATACCTAGATGAAATTTTAAGTATAAAGTGTGGCGTGCGTCGGAGCTAATGTCATTCAGGTAGTGTTTTATGCCCAGGGTGTGCTCTGTGTGCAAGTAGTTACAAGATAGAAACTATCCCAATGCGTGTCTTAATGTTGTGCTGAAATACTTCCTTTACCATTACAGCGGTGATACTGTTAATAGTGGCTGGATCTGACCATAGGTGCTCACAACCAAGATTTTGGAGACAACTTCTTACGTAGCATGCCCATTGGTTATGATGAATTACAGGGGACACTGCAAGTACTGGTCTCAAAAAGGACTCTCCATGCGGTTGTGGTTTAAGTGTAGCCAATACAGTACCAGAGCAAGGGCTATAAGCTCTGATAATGGAACCATGCCTGTTTCCAGGTACAGGGGGAGAAGTGGTGTGCCAGGGCTCAGCTGGAGTAACGATTTCAAAAATGCGTTTTCCAGTGGTTGATGTTGCTTGCTTTTGCTATACCCCATAGTTCTGCACTTTTTGCTGCAGCCAATGATTTTTGCTTGTATACTTGGAGCACGCTGCTTAATGAGCAGCAGCCGATTTTATTCTTAAGTCTTGCTGAAATAGATCCCCAGATATTTGTTGACCGTGACTATTTCAACGACCATGCCAACAATTCATGGAGATCTTATCAATGGTGGGGATAGTCCTAGTGGCATTACTTTTGTCTTTTGTACATTATGACAAGGTCTTTTTGTCCACAGTAGCTTTCAAAGCAGTCCAATCTCCTTTGCAGCTCATTTTGTGTGCAGGATAGAATTACTGCATCATCCGCAAACAGGAGGATAACTGTTTCTTGAGCGTTTCCCATAATTTGGTTCTGTTGACCAGATCGAAGGCCAATTTAAGAGCAATAAAAGATAGATAGACTGAATGCTTAATCATCTTTGTGTATTTGATGCATATCATACATAGTTTTATGGTTTGGTCGATGGTATTGATGGGCATAAATTACAGCTGGGTGTTTGTCTACCCAGGCCTGCAGTCTATTCAGGAGGACCTGCCCATAAATTTTCCCAGAGTTGTCCAAGAGTGAAATTGGTCTGTAATTGCATGGTAGTAGCTTGCTCCCTTTTTTATGGAAAGAACCAATAATGGCAGATCGCCAGGTGCATGGGACATTGTTCTTAAGACCATGCTGAATTTTCATGGACAGAGCTACAGACCAAGCCTTGTGGTGTGAGCGAAACATATCGACTGATAAGCAGCCTGGGTCAGGTGCTCCGTTGGCCTTCTGGCCCAGGATTGCTCTTTTAGGTGAAAACAAATAAACAAAGCAAACAGCGGTGCACCACTTCCACAGTCCAACTATTTTCAAATATATCCACAATGTTCCGGAGGTAGTTGACATTCTTCTTTTTATTGTTGTATCATCACTATGTATCAAAAAAGTCAGCCAACACGTTTCTTCCACATGCATGTGGACTTCCTCAGGGCACCAGAAAATGAGAAATATCCGTCCTAGTTTGACCAAGAGAATATCATATATCTCTTTTTATGCAGTTGGTGAAAGTATAGTATTAATCTGTAGTAAGGTCCATCCAAAGAGCAAAGGGCTTGACGGAACAATCGTGAGTGTCCCGAAAGTTACTGTCTGAAAAAATTATTCTTGTGAACACTGTGTATCATGGATCAGCATATTCAGGCTTAATCCTAGTTTCTTATCGATATGTGGAAGGGGTGGGGAGTCACTCCTCGTCCAACACTGCGATAGGTGTCGGCCCCACTTAGGTAAAAAACTCCAAGTCGTTACAGAGAAGGAAAACAAACCGCAAAGGGCTCTTTTACCTCTGGGCGCAGGACAATAGCCTGCTCCATTGGCAAGGTGGTACTGCAACCGCTAAGGCAGAGGAGCATCACCCCACTGCTCTCAGAGCAGTGGAAAAAGGAAAAATAAAATGATAATAACAAAGTTATCATTTAATTTTTAGTACAGGCTACGGGGCCAGGTTAGGGCAGGGCAGGGTTGGGGTCACAGGGAGGAGAAGTGTTTGGTGCACCATAAGAGTGCATGACAGTTTGGACGGTCGTCTTGGGCCGGCCAAACAGTCATGCGCACTTAGCATTTGTTCACCTGGCTGTGCTGCACAGCTGGGTGGAGAACAGTCCCAAGGCTCCCAGGCACTGTCTGAGAGGCCAAACAGACTGCTAAGCCCAATCATGGTGCTGCTGCCATCCTGGTGACAGCAGTGTCATGATTGGCTTAGGGGAGCCTGTGTGCTGCCAGAAGCCAGGAAGAGAACAGGGTGGAGGGGAAGCTGCAGCCGTAATCAGGTAAGTGATATTTTTTATTTTTTTATCCTCTCCTCCCACCCTGCTCTCCCACCACTGCTCCAGAGCAGCCATTACTGGTGCTGTGATGTGGTTTTCCTGGAGCCCTAGGCCTTGTCTGAATATTTCACTGATTTTCTTCCAGAAGGATTTGCTGTTCATGTTTTCTGCTGCCTTAGTTAGATCTTGCCACACTTCTCGCTGGTAGGTCAATTTCTTGCATCTAATTAAAGCTTTGTAGTCTCTCCTTGTGGCCCTGAAGAAAAGCTCCTCTCCTTGGCTATCGTGCCACTTACTATAAGCCCTGGTCAGCTTGTTCTTTGCTCCTCTGCACTCGCTGTCACACCAACTTGTGTCTGGTTTCTTGCTTTTGCTCCTTGGTATCCATGGTGCAGACCAGTGACGTGTGGGCTCCTTTGAAAGTTTGGTATAGTTTGCTAATGTTGTCTCATGCTTAACGCTGTCTGTAGTGCAGGCCACTTAGTGTCCTAGGCAGCATTTAGTGGAATCTCATTGTTCAGGTGGTTCTCTCTGTTCCCATTTACTGCTCACCTGTTGTTGGGGGTAATGTTTGGTGACAAAGCATTTGACTGTTCTCCACTCAGTCAGGATAGCGCACTTGAGGCTTCGGGGGGCCTGATCGCTCTCTGGTTTTTGGATTATTTCCATATCCAGCACCAAGTCCCAACAAACTTTGGGGAAAAGGATGTAACATCAGGCTAAATCTTTTGCTGTTCTGAAATGCGGGCACTGCTGGGCAGTGGTGTAATGAAACTTGAGGGGGCCCCCTGCAAAGTACATGGAGTAGCCCCCCTCCAGACTCACTCAGGAGCTCTCAGGCAAGGGTACTAACCTGAGGGGGTTCCCTGGAGCTCATGGGCCCCCCTGCCTTCTGGAGGCTGTGAGGATCTTTGTTACGCCACTGCTGCTGGGCTGTCTGATGCTGTTCGGCCATTCAGGAAGATTAGCTGTAATTTACTGAAGAAGCTGCTGAATAATCTCCCTTTCTTGTGACTACTGAGGGGGAGGGATCATAAATAGTCAACAGTGAGCCCTGCAGCCAAACAAAAGGAATACAGTATGACATGCTGTATTTCAGTAAGAATCAGCAGCAACACCTTCCAAAAAGTTACATTTAAGAAGTCACTTTTGTGAAATAAAATTCAGGGGATAACACCAAAAGAAGCAAACATTTGAGGACTGAATGAAAGCAAGCACAATCTTGACACTGACACAAGGATAAGTCAGGTGAAGCACCAATGTCCTTGTCAAGAATGAGTTCCAGAGATGACGGACATGCATAATTGAGGTCCATCATTTGCTATAATTAAGAAAGGAAGTCCATACCTTCTCAAAGAGGGACAGTCTGACTAACAGATGCTGATAGTTTTTCTATAGCATATAAATGCTAAATTTGAAACGCTATAGAACTATGATAGTATATCTGAAGCCATAGACTTTTGGGCAGACGTTAGTCTGGGGGCCAATAATATCTCGGAGACTAAGGGGCATATTAACAAGGCCCGGCGATAAATATCGCAAAGCGCGCTTAGCGCATGCATATTTATCGCCAGCTATCTCTGTAATTTATCGCCCGGTTAGCGCGTTATCAACAACGCGCATCGCTGAGGCGATAAAATTCCAGAGATAGCGTGGATATCGCCGTTTTCCATGGTGGAAAACGGCGATATCCTAGATGATAGGGCCTGTGGTCTTAGCCACAGAATCCACCCCCATGTTAAGTAGGCCTTAGTCAGGAATTTAACAGACGTTAAATTCCTGCGTTAAAGCATACTTAACGCGATTTAAAAAATCGCTAACCCTCCTTGATAATATCGCGAAGCTGCCTTCGCGATATTATCCCTGTTTGGTTTCACAGCCACGCCTACTTTGCATCTCATTAGCGATGCAAAGTTAGGCGTGCTGGGAACGGGCGCTAAGTCAGCAAAACACGCAATAGCGTGTCTTTGCTGATACGGCGATTAAATTATCGCCGCTTTTTGCCCGAAAACGGACGCAAAGCGGCGATAATTTCATATTGCCGCCTTGTTAATATGCCCTAATTTACTAGATAATGACAATAGGGCTTATAAGCCCTCTTTATCAACATTTCCACGCACTAAAATCAACGGATTAAACTGTAGCTATACATTGGTAGTATATTTTAAGCAAGACAGAACCTCCTTTCTGAATTTTTTAATTTGATCATCTGCCCACCACATAATATAGTATGGGGCAATATTTTTGCACCTCCTGGAGCATGTGTCCAAGCGTTCGAACATCGCCCACAGCCATACCATTATTAGATACTACCTGTACATCACCTTGCAGATGCTCTCATTATATTAGGAAATGTAGGATTTAACTGAAGTCTGACAGACTTAACCCAAATGCACTTGGAGAAGTCAGCCTGCAGTTTTGCAGCCCTTTATGTTTATTTGTGTTCTTTGAATCACTTTCAGTACCCCTCGAATTAGTCATTCTATGCTCTGTGTGCAGTGCTTTGTTATTCAATTGCTAAGATTGTTTTTCATAATAAAGAATATGGTCATCAACATGTGTAATTAAATCCGGTTGCATCTTTTCATGGTACTAAATTCTTCATCAGTATAATTTTTTTTAAATTCTTTTTATTAAACAAGCTCAATTGACATTACACAGCTGAATGTGTCTGCATGCATACAACCAGGCTGAGTTGGTAACACATATACATCTTGAAAGGGTTATATAATCACTGTTATCCTGAAAGTAAACATTATGTCTAAGAACAATTATATCCAAGACAGTGGGCAAACATCAATAGGCTCAGTGCCTTTCACCCCAGAGGAGTGCATCGGTACAGCGAGATCATTAGGCTATGTTATGTGCCTCTGTAATTCCGGCATGGGGACCATATTTTTTCCCATTTTTTAAAACATCCTCTGCTTTTATATACTACTTCCTCCGCTCTCTGGCACCAGTCGAGGTCAGCTTCCCATTCTGCCACTGACCTGACGGGGGCGAGCTTGCTCCCCATCGCCTGGCGACATTTCGTTTTGCGACACCTGCTGCAAGTGTCAGCCAAATTTTGTTGTGTTTGGGCCAGCGTTCCTCTCCCTCAACCATCAGGAGAAGCCATTCGGCATCCGGCGGCACTCGCATTCCCACTACCGTTGACATTATTGCTGCCACCCCTTTCATCAGTATCATTTGAAGTTGAATTTGCCTGGGGGACATTTTATCCTGGGATTCATTAGTACCAAGCAGTTTTGCTACTAAAAAGGTTAAATCCTACAGGGAGAAGTTGTATTTCAGCCTGCAAGTTGAGATTGGCTGCAGCATTCTGTATAAACCTTTTATCCAAACTCCCAGGTTAAAGGTATTTGTGCCATAGCCCGACTTTCACAATCTGAACAACTACTGCCTCAGCTGTTGCAACTCACGTAATGGTGGGTGCTGCATTAGGAAAGTAAAAGTGCTGAATTGGAAAGTGTGATTTCTCAATGTCAATGTTAAAAAGCTTCATTTAGTCAAATAAATGGCAGCCAGAATTTGCTGTTTGTGTGTATCTTTCGCCCCACAGTTAGACACCCCTCACTAATCTCTTTGCTCCCCTTCCCTACTCATGCTCTCCAGGCCTACAAATCAGTACTACTATTCTACCTCTCACCACCTTTACTCTCTGCTCCATACCATCTTTACTCTATCCCTATACCCTGCAACTCTTTCCCACACTCTCTCATCCTGCTGACACTGCCCTACTAATAATGTATCATCAATTTCCTCCCCTCTACATCCTCCTCCTCAATTTTACAATGCACTAACCCTGCACCGGGCTACCCGTCCCCATCCTCTTTACCTAACAACTAATTTCCCACGGTGATATACTAAATACTTCACCATAACACCACCCTGTCCTCACATCTAAGCTTCACCGAACCACCTTCCCTGAAACCCACACCGTCCCAAACTGTAACCCTATCTCTCCCCTTCTGAAATTCCAGTAATCACCTCTAAACCATCAAACACCAGAACCCAAAATAACAACCCCCAGAAATACTCTCCCACCTCCACAACCTCCACCTATTCCGAAACATTCAGTGCCCATAAAACCTTATTCACAAAATCAGACTTTCTCCCCTAAGTCAACATCTTTACTCAAGCACTCAACAATTGACTCTAATTTCCATAAAAGTACATTTTTACACATACATCAGTCACATACATCTCATCCCCAAACACATTGCCTCATATTACCAGATGTACGCAGCACCTGGAGAGACCGATTTGGTGGCGGCTGACCACCCTTGATGAAAGTGTGACTACAGGGGGTCACCCTCTACTCCCGTGCCTTTTCTAGCGCTGATCTCAATAAACTCGATTGTACAGATGAGTAAGTGTACTGGACTACACCAGACTAATAGGTGGAGTAACACTTAGTACAGTGGTAATACCAGGGGTATTTGTGACAACAAGGAAAACTAGCATTTGGGATCCCGTTTGTCCTGATGAATGCCGGTAGAGAGACGGAATCCGGCAGAAACATGTTGACCTCTATGCAGAACGGAGGGGTGGAGAGTGAATAATTCACTCACGCCACCACCATCCGAGGGTATCTTCTCACCCTTTTTTTACTCCTGACAAGTTAATCAAGGAATAAAATTGTTATGTCGACATCTCTTAGTCAGTTTTAACACTAATAGTCTGCACCCTTCTAGGATCCTTTTCTTTTCCTGTTTCTATTTGTTTGTATTGTCTACCCCTCCCTATTGCTCCACCTCTAGCGTTGGTCTGCGCTGAGGCGTTTAGCAGCAGCCCTATGATGAAGCATGCCACAACTTGTTGTGGGTGAGGGCAGTTTTTACAAAGTGAATGTGCTCCAGGCGTAACTTTATATATACTTAAAACTTGCGACTTGTATTCACCTTACTTCCTGTTGTGTGCATATATCGTCTTAGAGGAGGACGAAGTAAGGTGCTTGCCTTCTCCCCCTTTTTCTCGTGTTTAGTTCATATTACCAGACACCTTCTTTTTCTTCCTGCAACAAATGCATCAACTATTCAATACGCCACTCCGGAATGCAGTCTTTTCTATGCACGCCTCACATGCATGCTCTGTCGTCATCTCTTACTCACACCACAGCCAATCCTAGCAAATACAAAAGAAATATACAAGAAAAATACAAACATTATCACACTCCCAGACTTCGCATCACCCTTTCTGCAGCACAACAGGACAGAATTTAATTGCAAAGAGTCACCAAAATACAACCGTCCACTAACTTCAACTTCACAAACTCCGTCACAGTCATATTCACCTGCCTATAAATACTTCACCAAATCTATATTAAACATGTTTGAGCAATACAATGAATGCCAGGAAAGTCAGGATATCAACATTCACCTCAGGACCACCCAACTAACCTTCTCACTTTCTAACTGAGAAGAGGATGTTTTTCAGCACAATACTATGGACAGAGCACAAAGGATATATATAGGCTTTCCTATTTTTGGTAAATTCTGGTGGGTTTTTTTCCATTTTTTTCAATACCTTGAAAAAACAGTGGTTATCAGTGGTTACAAATTTTCGCGCTATTAAAAACAACAGAAACAGTGTTTTTCCGGTGTTTATGGAATTTTAATTTTAATTTAATTTTAGTTATTGCTTGCTTTCTGCACTGATAGTGCATCTGTATAGATAGCATGTGCACAGGGTATATGAGGTCCAAATACATTTTTACTGCATCAGAATGGACTACAAAGTCAATAACATTCTTCATTAACTCTGAATATTGTAAAGATGCTTTCAGCATACCATCTAGCAAGTGACAAGGATCTCTTACAGGGAAGCACTTCAGCTCATGTATCGATTTTGACAGACCATCATACAACTTTTTCACATACGTAGCTGAATTACTGCAAATACAAACAATATCACTCCAATCTTTATTGAACTTGGTAGGAACTTTCTTCAGCAGCATTCCAAGTGACACTGGGTTCCATGTTTACCAAACGTCTGATGTCATGTTTTCACCACTATCTCAGATGCTTAGTGACAACATTCTTTTCACATATACCGGTCACCACATCTTGCATTGAATGTTTAAAGCTTGGGGTGTTTGGCAATTCACTTACAATCAATACTGACCCACTAGAAAAGGGGGCGGATGTATCAAAGGATTTCACCCATTCTCTGTGGGTAAATGTGATGGTACATATTAGGAAAGATTCTTATGAAACCAGCAATTTTACTTATCAGTGAAATCAAATGTAGCCAAAATATCAAATATGATTTTGATATTTCCCGATTCTCTACAGTTTATAAAATAACTAAATAAGACCTAAAACATGCTTCAAAACACTGCATGTTTAGACCAAAGACCACAAAACTGAAAAAAGCAGAAGGAAGAAGAGGCAATGTTTTAGTGACATCCCTAAACAACAAAAACTCAAGCAGAATAATGTTAGCCCAGTCTTTCTTGATGCTACCATGTATAACAAAGTTACATTGTATTGGCCCCTTCAGGAAGAAATAAAAATGTCTCTTTCACTCATCTTTTCCTTTCTTTGAATGGCACTTAGTTTGTGGTTGCAAAGGTGTTTTTTCAGTGTTTATATGTTTACACCGGTGATGGCTATTTTCCTTTCGGTTGGGTTTTATCAGTTATTATAGGTTTAAACCTAAAACCAGATAGCCTAGATATATAGCACTATCTTTCATGCAATTAAATTGTTTTTCTGCAGTCTTTTCATATTCAGATTGCATGCTATCTCATACATTCTCTTCTATGTTCCTAAAACCCATCCCGATTTCTTTTACCTTTCTTCCATCCTCTGCAAGCCTCCTCTATCTAAGTACAGCCTACCCTAAATCACTTGCATGTTTGCCTTAATCTTTATTTTATTTCTGCAAATTGCCCACACCTCATCTCAAAGATCACAACCTGTCCTTCTTTGAAATTAATACTGTGCAACCTAACAGAACCGCATCTTCTCTTGTTCATCTACTAATCCCATCAACCACCTGCATGAACTCACATACCCTCACACTAAAGATCAAAACAAACTCCTACTAATTTGATCCACTACAAAGATACTGGAGCAAATGCATAGAGTTGACTCCATGAGAGCACAAGACTAATCCCAATAACCAATAGTCACAGATTAACCCCTAACCTGGATTCCAGAGCAGAGTGCTGCCCAGCGTAAATCACTTCAATGCCTCGTCAAGGGTTGTAAACATCATATAAGTGCAATTCTAATTACAATGTGTGTGTTTAAATAAATGTGTTATCTCTCTTCAAGCACTCTATATAGACAAGAGATGGCTTGTGTTGCATCACCCCCAGAAATAAGGTCTTGCATCTTTGTGGTACCTCCTGGTGTGACTTATCAATATTTAAAATGATGTTTTTTCACTGCAAAAGGGGTTATTGTGACAGGTTGTGTTGCAGGTTTAAACTGCAGAAGTCTGGCTACAATGTTAGGCCTAAAGCCCTGTTTTCTTTTGTCACACTAGTAGATGTCACAATAGGTGCTGCAGTCCACAGGTGATATTTAGCTTTCTATGCCATGGGTGCATTTCTGCACCACATATGATGGCCTTATAGGAAGTTAGATATATTTATCAGGAATTAGCCACTTTGTACATCTTTTAGAGGTCACAGCGCATATGCTGGTCACTGGACTGCAGTGCTCCAGTGTGCAGTGTCTAAAAAACAGCAATAAAATTCAGCAAACAAATGTGTGTGACCAAACAAAAAGTGGCATTTTCTCACAGATCCTTTCCTACCTTAGGAATCTAATATGATAACAGCGTCCTAGAAAGTATGAAACAGTGCTCAGCAGACTTCCGGATGTGAATTCGGGACCCCTATAGTCTAGCACCGATCTTACATTGGGCACAACAGGACAACATTTCTGTTCTAGTCAGTTTAAATCTTTAAAAATAAGAGCTGCTGTGGAAAATAGGGTGTGGAAACTACAGGGCTTATTTACTAATAAGTGAAGGATTGCGGTGTTAGCCTGCTTGGCTTAACGCCACGCTCTGCCACTTCTGAAACGCAGAGCTGTACCGTATTTACAACAATATGGTGCAGCCCTGCATTTCCCCCTGTGTTGTTGCTAAATTTAGCTGCCAAGTGCCAGCACAGGCACCTTTGCACCATAGTCCCTTTCTGCACATAAACAATCTTAAATGGCGATTTGTAACTTTTATGTGTGCTGCTTTGTGCAGCACACATAGAAGTTGCAACTCGTCATTTTTAAAATGATTGTTTATGTGCAGGAAGGGACACCTTCCTGCACATAAACAATCATGCATGGTGTTTTTCTGTTTCTATGTCTGCTGCACAACGCAGCACACATTAAACCAGCAAAAACGAGAATTTATGGATTTCTCCCCGTTGGGCTCTGTTAGGACCAGGTTTTCCCTGGTCTTAATTTTGGTGCTGCCCTATATTTACATCACCCTTGTAAATATGGGGCAGTGTCAAAATCAATGGGTGTTGCAGTGGAATGCCCACCACAACACCCATTGTCCACATCTTTCACGCTAAGTATAGCGTGAAAGGGTACATTATTTACAAGGCAGCATTAAGCCACGTTATGTGGCTTAACGCTTTATAAATAAGGCAGCCACCACAACATCCAAATATGCCCCTATATTTTTTCCTGTGTGCCCAATTATGGTTGTCTGTGTTTCAGCTCCCCGCTGATCTCTGCAAATCAGTTTTTCATCATTAGCTCACTGTGTCCCTGCAATACAGACAGTGAATCAGGTAAAGGCTTATTTGGGCACTTCTCTATCTCTATTGCAGTTAACAGGGGCTAAAGATAATAAATTGTGGATCATCAATAGGGTTGCATGCTGCCTGGAGTCTTCACATTTATTTCTTTTGCTGGGGTTGGTGAATTTTCTAGGTACATCAACACTTGGTTCAGATCATGAATCACAAGAAATGCTTTGGATGATGTAAAGTGAGTTACAATTTTAGGTTTCACATGACCCTTCATATGAGCCGCTTCAGTTCAAAGCAGGCCTTTTGTATATTGTGTATATCACTGTAGAACATTCAGGCAGGGCACGTTTAGGAGATTTATTTTACCTTACTAATACACTAGCAAAGGATCTATGGGCCCGATTCACAGAACTAATCTGAGACAAAATCCTAAACTTACTACTTTTGATATTCACAGAATGCACTTACTACTTTTGGTATTCACAGAATGGATTTACGACTACTAACTTTACGTCCGCACTCGGGCCGGAATTTCCGCACTCGGAGCGGAGTTTCCGCACCCGGAGTGGAATCTCCACCTCTGGGCCGGAATCTCCACCTCCGGGCCGGAATCTCTGAAATTGAACCGGAACCCATTATTTCATACAGGAAATGACATATAGGAAGTGGGAGACAGGAAATACATCACAGGAAGTTGTTGGCAGACATTTTGTGTTCATTCTGAGTCATCCTCTCTCACAGATCAGGTCCTCTGCCATCCTGCTGCTCTTTTCGACATTATTTCCCCTAAAATGGCTGAGGGTTATGAAGAGAAAGCACCCCCTTTCAGTGAAAGGGAATTAGACATCTTAGTTGAGGGGGTGATACTAAAATATCCTCAGCTATATGGGGGCCAGAGGACCAGCTGAGTAATGCAGCGCGGGCCAGACTATGGGCCGACATTGGTGAGTGCTGCAGTACAGTGGGCTTTCACACCAGGAACGCGAGGGCATGCCGCAAGCGCTGGGAGGACCTAAAATGCTGGGCCCGGCACAAGGCTGAGGAGCTACTGTGCCAGTCTTCCCAGCACCATGTGCATCGTCCTCGCCTCTCGCCACTGTACAGGAGGGTCCTGCGTGCAGCTCATCCGACACTCCATGCTCAGCTGGAGGAGCATGAGCTCTGTGTCTATGCAGCATTCATCATGAAGCAAAAGGCTCACAGTAGCGCATTGACTGTACAGGGCAGAGTGCATTCTGGGAGTTGTAGTTTTATCATGACAACTGGGGAATTGAGCCACACACATGCATGATGATCTGTCTCAATCAGAACCCAAACTCACCGAAAGCAATGCAAGTAACAGCATCCAATACCCATTGGCCTCTCATACACATACTGGACAGTGTCTGTACCATTCCTCATCCAATGCACACATCAGTTATGATTCCCTTGGTTCACTGTTAGTGGTGCTGGCAGGGCAGATTTCTGTTCAAATGCACTTGTGTGGCTCAATTCCCCAGGTGTCATGATGAAACTACAACTCCCAGAATGCACTCTGCCCTGTACAGTCAATCCTCTACAGTGAGCCTTTTGCTTCATGATGACTGCTGCATAGACACAGAATAGGTGAATGGAGGCATGGTACACACAATGGTACAGCTCTGTCTTCACTCACATCATACTTCCAGACACATATTGCATATAATGCACATACCAGGCCTCTGCTGCTCATGCTACTCCAGCTGAGCATGGAGGGTCGGATGAGCTGCACGCAGAACCCTCCTGTACAGTGGCGAGAGGCGAGGACGATGCACATGGTGCTGGAAAGACTGGCACAGTAGCTCCTCAGCCTTGTGCCGGGCCCAGCGTTTTAGGTCCTCCCAGCGCTTGCGGCATGCCCTCGTGTTCCTGGTGCGAACGCCCACTGTACTGCAGTGCTCACCAATGTCGGCCCATAGTCTGGCCCGCACTGCATTACTCAGCTGGTCCTCTGGCCCCCCATATAGCTGAGGATATTTTAGTATCACCCCTCAACTAAGATGTCTAATTCCCTTTCACTGTAAGGGGTGCTTTCTCTTCATAACCCTCAGCCATTTTGGGGGAAATAAGGTCGAAAAGAGCAGCAGGATGGCAGAGGATCTGATCTGTGAGAGAGGATGACTCAGAATGAACACAAAATGGCTGCCAACAACTTCCTGTGATGTATTTCCTGTCTCCCACTTCCTGTATGTCATTTCCTGTATGAAATAATGGGTTCCGGTTCAAATTCAGAGATTCCGGCCGGAGGTGGAGATTCCGGCCCAGAGGTGGAGATTCCGGCCCGGAGGTGGAGATTCCGGCCCGGTGGTGGAGATTCCACTCCGGGTGCGGAAACTCCGCTCCGAGTGCGGAAATTCCAGCCCGAGTTCGGACGTAAAGTTAGTAGTCATAAATCCGTTCTGTGAATACCAAAAGTAGTAAGTGCATTCTGTGAATACCAAAAGTAGTAAGTTTAGGATTTTGTCTCAGATTAGTTCTGTGAATCGGGCCCCATGTCTTTATTAATAATGAAAAATGTAATAATAGCAGAATGGCTAAACCATAATGGTTACGAATAAAGAAGAAAAATGCAATTAACATTCCATTGAGTACTACCAAGAATTATTTATAAAAACTATTATTGCACAGAAAACCACATTATCCCTAACCCTAATACTTATCCTAACCTCTGATGCTGCTAAAACTTATTCTAACCTGCACCTTAAACATAACAATTTATGTAGCCTTATACTTAAACCTAACCACAAACGTAGCTGTCCCCAGAATACAAAAATGTAACCAGAATCTTACATATATTTTTACCTCTAATAGAAAATCTAAACCACAACATATGCCTAAGCCTAACAGCAAGGGCATTATTTAGAATATTTAGAGTTTGGCGGGTGGGATACTTAGTAACAAATGTAGTAGAAATCCCATCCACCATATTACAAGTGCATTATAACCTATGGCATTTGTAATATGGTGTACAGGATATCCTGTCTGTCAGCACCCCCCCCCCCCAATTGATCATCCAAAATTCAAAGTGATCACATTTTCTTTTTTTAAATGAGAGTCTTTTTATAGTACCTTGTTACTACATATACACAATTTAGCATTCAGTAGCAACACTTTTCTATAATATTCTCCAGGCTCTTCTCTTGCTATCCCCTCTTCACCCTTTTAACCTTATTTTCCAGTTCTTATCTAACAAATTAATATGCACTCTATTAGACTGTTGGTACGTTTAGTTGAGCGCGATACATGCTAATATAGAATTGTTCAATGGTGACAGGACAATAAAAATTGATCTGCAGGCTGATTCCAACATCTTTTGAAATGAAAAAAAAAACTCCCTCACCCATACACATTCTCGTTTATTCTCTTTAAATAATTATTAACATATAACATACCTGCGCATTGCTACTTGATTCCTCTTTGCAATTGCCTTATATTTAAGAAAACAGTTATAATCACTTTTCTTCATTATTCTTTTCACCCTAATGGGTCTCCCCATTTTAATTGCTTTACTTTTATTCATTACTCTGACACCTCCGTTGCCATCAAACCCACACAGAGACAGGTCAAAGGCCTTCTTTAAAAGTCACCAAACTCTCGACCTATTGTGCAAGAGGTGCTGAGGGATGCAAGCTACACAGGTAACAAGTAGAGGGACCCTGAAAGAGTTTGTTGCAAAGCGTCTTCAATTTTTTGTGCTTGGTTCCATATGATCAATAAAGTTTTTCCGTCTATGAACAGACCTTCATCAAAACCAAAGCTACCCTAGAAATCTCCATCAGAAACAGACAAAGTTTAGTGTGCGTGTAAGGTGTCATAGAAAAAATACTATATGAACAAGTTTCTTTCACAGAAGTATTCATAACATAACGGTTTAGTAATATCGTGAAATATTCAACACATTCATTCTCTGGTGCAACAAAGCAAACTAAACTAACCTTTTATATTGTACACATGCAAATATTTGTAAGTGTAACAGGGGCGGTTTATCCATTAGGGCTCTGGGCTGCACCCCAGTGCAATTCCTACACCTTCCTACACAAATAATAAATAGATCGATTTATTTAGATTGTATCTTTAAACAAATCAATGTATTTAAGCCCGGGCTATCTGTCACAGGCTGCCTACCCCGCTTCACTCAGAAGCAGGAGACGGAAGCCAGGCAGTAAATCAACTTTAAGAACTGTGACGCATGACGCAGGGCTTATCGTTTTAAAGCCCTTCAATTCCATTGTGGTTTATGGCAGTATCCACTTTAGGCCAGTGGCGCTTTTAGCGTCATGGTTTCGGGGTGTCGAAGTCCCCATACCTGCGTGATTCCAGACGTCTGTCATTCACAGGCATAGATCCCAGCCTCTTCCCATTCGTCACAGGTAGGAGTGGATGAAAGCATGTGTGATCTGGTGCCTTGACCTCTGTAATGGTTATCTTGGTTTACGTATATTGTGCTGAGACCCCTCGCAATGCTAACCTCCCCCACTGTGACGCCCCAGGCCCTGGCTGTACATCACTTGCTCCTTTAGAAGTGGAGCTGCTGTATTGTTCCCCCGCAAAATTAATTCAAAAGATGAGCAGGATTTTTGTTCCCTTTCAAAGTTGATCCAAATATCTTGTGGGCTTTCACTTTAGTTGCTGAATGCTTGTTATCTGTGCATTTAAATTCCCCTGAATTTGCCCAACTTCTATTTTATTGTTTGAGAGTTGCATTCCCCTCTCTGTTAGTATAAATTCCAGTTTGATTCTAGGTAGCAAGGTGGCCTGCACAAAGCACATTTCATGTTCAAATTAACATTTTTTGCCAAATGTCCTTATCTGTACATAATCGTTAAAAATGCCTTTCTCCTCAGCTCTTTTTTTTCACTTACTGGGCTGCAAAGTAACCCTGGCTGAACAGTGGTAGAGGAAAAATTGTAAATTCTTGCTGAACTTTGCCACAAATTATGCATCACATAATTAAATGTTTTTATTTAAACCGTAGGTAGCTCAGTGAGTTAGACACTCACCTCATTAGTAATCTGCTGGTTCAGAGAACTGAACCTGTGCACCGGGATAGGGTTACAGTGAAATGACTACCAAAGGTAGCTTACAGACAAGGATCTGTCGGCCACAGAATGCTTCCTGGGCATGGCCAACGGTTGGTATATCCCTGAAAATTAAGAAATGTGAATGACTGCTATAGCCTTATATTCTACCCCAGATGTTAATTTAAAGTTATATAGTAAACTAGCATTAGATGGCTGCAGCATTTCCCTCCTTTTACCAATATCAGCTGCTTGTAACGTATAGTTAACAGCAAAAAGTACATATGCAAAATATGAAAAACCTGTCTGTGAACGTGCACCCATATTTATATTTGTGAAACCAGCGTGGTGGCAGTGTAGGGAATATCCAAATATCTGAGGCAAACGCAAAGGGCGAAATATGCAATTATAGTAAAGACAGTTATCTACTGTATGGCAATAAAACTGTCCCTATCTTCATGCCCTTAACATTAATGCCAAAGACATGTATTGATTTACAAACAATGAATGTTAAAAATGTTAAGGCAATGCATGCCAGCGATTTAGTACCTCTCTTATTTCACATGATTACTTAATCTTGCATTCCCCAAGAGTGCTAGCTATTTCATCCCATTGTGTTTCTGTCATATTTTGAGCAACTTATTACTCTTGTATAGTTCATACTTTGATTTATGCCAGGTGTTTATGATGGGCTTTGATTGAGGACTTTGGTACTTGGGCTAAATGCAAAGCAAAGTGCCTGCCAGTGGGTTGGCCACACTGAAGAGCACACAAAACAATGGTCATGTATTCCAGCTGCAATTGAAATTCTATGAAAATGTGTGTGAAGAGGGGACACAAATGTCAAAATATTTTCAAGGCAAAAGCAAAAGGAAATAAAGTGCTTAAATGTGAGTGAGTGCAGTATATGTTTGGAAGTGGTGATGTCAGGGAAATGCAAGGAAGTCCATTCGAGGAAGAAGGAAAAGAGGGTGCTGGAGAGGAAAGAGAGGCAGTTGAAGATGTGCAGATGAACGAGAGGTGCAGAAAAAAGGGCATACATATCTAACATAGAGAGCACATAACTGAAAACCGAAACTCCTTCCACAGGCCTCAATAATATTTAATTCACAGACTCACAATTTCAGAAGTGAAACATTTTTAATGTTTATTTATAACAAACCATTAGTCTTACTCATTTATCTTGAACAACTAACAACAATTGACAATGCCAATTGTACTGACAGGTTTTAGGTGCATCTCAGTTGTTGTATTATATATCTGGATGCAATTACATCTCAGAGAGAAACCAAAATACCGGTCGGGTGGCACACTATGGGAATCAGAAATTTATTTTACATGTTCCCCTTTAGAGAGCCCTCAATATTTTCATCCCACTTAAAGACCTGCCTGCCCATATTTCTATATGACTGATTGAAGGCAGCAGTTGTGGGTGCTTCCCGAAGCCTAGTTAGAGCATTTTCTTCCAAAGTTGATGCTGTATGCAGTGTAAGACACTGGGTAAGCACACACTCTAAAGGGCCTGCAGTTGTTGCGCTGTACAATTTGCACATTACAGTAACCGTTGAACACATTAATGCAGTCAGATATGGGTCAGTTTTTAAAGTGTTTAATATATCAAGACTATACATTCCCACTGCTTTATAAGCCATGCTTTATCACTAAAGTGACAAACAACGGAATAGGGAAAATAAAATAAATAAATCAAACCACTTACCTTGTGCTCGCCGCATCGCCGAGTTGGCGATGCGGCAAGTGCAAGGTAAGTGGTTTTCTTTCTTTCTTTATTTTATTTTCCCTATTCCATTGTTTGTCCCTTCCACCCCCCACTCCTGCTCCGCCCCCACCCCACCGCCCCACAGTGCTTACCTGCACGGGCCGCCACTGCAACTGTGCCTGCTTCCATGTGTTTTTTAATTTAGCGGAATTTACATTTCATACTAGGTCTTGTCTGATCCATTAGGTAACTGTGGTCTAGTATTTTATTATACACTTAGGAGCAGTTCTATGATACATTTATGTGAAGTATAACACATTAAGCTAACATCCAACTTCTGCGCCTCCACCTACCTTCACCATTGAAGCTGTCAGCATGTCACAACCCATTCCTTTCCTAATAGACAATGAAGATCCTATTTTTCCCTGGAAAGAGTTGGTGAAACCTTTTGAATTGTACCCTACAGCAATAGGTGCGGAAAAAATCTCACTGCTCAGGAAGAAACATATTCCATTGCATAACTTAGGCATATAGGCATACAAGGCAGGAAACATTTTCAGAATTAATTTGATCATAATATCAATGAAGGAGAGGTTGAAGAGGTCCAAGTTGATGTGTACCTATTGACCTACTGTACACTGGAACAGCACTTTTGTCAAAAGATTAATATTGTCATAAAAAGATCTACATTTTTCAGTAGAGTAGAAGGAAAAAATTAAAAGGTAACAAGTTATGTTACAGTTCTGCGAGTGTTTCTAACACATGTGAGTTTGGTGGTTTATGTGGCTCATTAATCAGGGACCAACTCGGCAGATGCACCACCAATCTGAGAATACAAAGGATATTACTTGCGCACATTCTAATCCTAAGGAGACCATTGACATCACAAAGAGTGTGTAACTTAAGGTGGATTATATCAAGGACATTTAGCTGCTAACACCAACAGAAGCTGTACTCGAGGTCAAGCATCTCAAGAAATGTCAAGAAAATTGTAAACTTAAGGTGTTACAACAAACTTGAGGAATATCTAGTGCTGACAATTCAAATGTTAAATGTTTTAGAAGCCGGAACAGTAGCCTTCTCGCTAATAAGTCCTGCTCACACTAGTTTATGCAGAAAATGTAATAAAAACAGGGCATTTCACTAGAGTTTGTAGGGACACAGAGTCAAAACAGGTACGTGCCATTGAAAATGCAGAAGAAAACATGACAAAACTGGTGTTTCAATTAAAGTTTTGTGAGAATGGATAACATAACAGATAAATTACAGTAGTTGCTATCATCGCTGACTCATGTCCACCTTGTACCCTGATAATCAATAACTTGTTTCAAGAAAGGTTTGGAATAAAATTTCATACCCTACAGGAAGTTGATGTCAGATGGGGCGGTGTGGAGGGATACAACAAGGACCCATTTCCTTGATGGGCATGATAACTATGCATATTTCCTTCAAAGGTTATTCTACCATAGGGAATGTGTATGCAGCTAAACAGGGTTCTAATTTATTAGAATAGACGCACCAAAAGAGCTAGGGATGAAGTTGGATCCCAACAATGAGGAGCAAGTCCATATAGATGAGAGCTCATATATGGGTAAGGAAGTGTGTAAGGAATTCCTTGAACATTTTGGAAACATATTGGGACTTCTCACATACGTCCAGCATGAAATCAAGTTAAAAAACAAGGCAATGATGGTGACAGATAAAGCAAGACCCATTCCCCCTTTAATGAAGGAACCCTTGAAAGAAGAAATCAGCACAGTTTGTCATCGAGACTATTAAAAGCTAGAACACCTTGTTCTATAGTTGTAGCGTCAAAGGTGGGAGGCAAGGAGGATCAGTGTTTGTATAGATTTGAGGGATCTAAAGACAAACATACATGTAGAACGATTTCCCCTGTCCATTATGATTGAAATGTTGAGTGTAATGGTAGTGCAAATTGTTTTGGCATGTTTGAGCTGTCATCCGCTTATTACCAGGTTGAACTCCATCCTGAATCCAAATTCCAGCCTTGTCGCTAGTGATAAAAGCTCTAAAGCCATGAAAATCAAAAAGTTTATTCATAAGCAGCTTAGTTTTCAACAAGACTTTCCAAGGTCACTCTCTGTCAGCAATCCTTCACTTCTCCTCAAGATTCCAACTGTAATTATTTAGATGGAGTGTGCCAACTAACTAGCATATGAGAGTAACAGTATAGAGGAAAGGGAAGATATACAACAATATGGTTATGACGGGTTAGGGGAAGGTGAGGTTATTAAGAAAGGAAAGAACATATACTTGAATAAAATGATTAACTCACAACAGAAGCACAACTCAGATAGTCTTGATAGGTTTTTTAACCCAAGCTCACACCAGAATGATCCATAACAGTAAATAACTTTCCAAAGGACACATTAGCAAGAACAATGCATAAAAAGCCACCTCAGCTCATCATAAAAACAACAAAACTCTCCCAAGACAACAAATAATATATTATCCGTACACCCACCCAAAACCACACTGCTAATGTGATTTTGACAGGATATCTGATTTGACAAGATATCATTGTGTTCTGTTATACACATACTTCAATAGAGAGTGAGAGAAAAGCAGATCAGTTGCAATCTCCCTAATAAAGTCTTATCACATATTAGCAACTGCTGTCGCTTGAATTTCCTACAGGATATCAAGCCTTTCCCGGAGGAGAAAAGAGGCAGTAAGCCTGGTCCCTAAGTAGTCTATAGATGTCCCATGTCTGAACTTCGGGCGATGGGGTATCCAAAGATATTGGAATAGACGCCTCACTCGCTTATCGTGACATGCTTCATCATAGGCGTCTATCCACACCCAGGTAAGATGGTACTACCTGGGCGGACTCAACCAAAGATGTAATGGGAGTTCTTATATAAAGCAGAAGCTGGTCATGCAGGGAACCAGATGAGTGATCATAAAAATACCTCCAGGTATACCCAAACGATATGTTTATTAGGAGGGTACCTGGGGTATGGATAAAAACGTGCAAAATTCAGGATTATACTGAATGTAATCGTTCAGTTGTATCCCTTTCAAGGTGCCAACATGTTTCGGCCCGTGCTCTGAGCCCACGTGGGTCTGGGGCCTTCTTCAGGGCTCGTTATCTACCGTTAAGTGTCCCTGCTTGTGAGAGGTGCACAGATTTCATGCACTAAAGTGAGGCCTAATGCGCTCACCTGTCTTCACTGTGTCATAGAGTAAGTTGTCTACTCTATCTCACTTACTCAGCGCGGACACAGTGAGATAAAGAGGTACTCAGGTGGTGATTGATCTTTGACAAAAGTGTGACTGCAAGACAGCACCAATAACTTGATCCGCATGGTACGTAGTAATAAATATCCAGTAGAAAACCTACTCTATGACACAGTGAAGACAGGTGAGCGCATTAGGCCTCACTTTAGTGCATGAAATCTGTGCACCTCTCACAAGCAGGGACACTTAACAGTAGATAACCAGCCCTGAAGAAGGCCCCAGACCCACGTGGGATCAGAGCGCGGGCCGAAACATATTGGCACCTTGAAAGGGATACAACTGAATGATTACATTCAGTATAATCCCGAATTTTGCACGTTTTTATCCATACCCCAGGTACCCTCCTAATAAACATATCGTTTGGGTATACCTGGAGGTATTTTTATGATCACTCATCTGGTTCCCTGCATGACCAGCTTCTGCTTTATATAAGAACTCCCATTACATCTTTGGTTGAGTCCGCCCAGGTAGTACCATCTTACCTGGGTGTGGATAGACGCCTATGATAAAGCATGAAGCATAAGTGAGTGAGGCGCCTATTCCAATATCTTTGGATACCCCATCGCCCGAAGTTCAGACAAGGGACATCTATGCACTACTTAGGGACCAGGCTTACTGCCTCTTTTCTCCTCCGAGGAAGGCTTGATATCCTGTAGGAAATTCAAGCAACAGCAGTTGTTCATATGTGATAAGATACACATACTTCAAGTCATACAATGTTCATACCAATTCTTTCGAAGAAATGTACCCAGACTGGCACAATCAAGAAAAATACACAAAATATGAATTTCACCACAATACTGATGATCCTCCCGTAACAAAAAATAAACTTTGATTTTTGATTGTTAATGGAATCCTCAAGATCTGGGCATGAAGGTATTGAATCCCACAGTAAAATGGAACTGGATCTTACGTTGGACATACCCGTTCTGCATAGAAGACTATTAATGTATTTTTGACTAAATATATTTCCACAACTTTTAGGGGGTTGGAACAAGCCGTCCGACCCCCTGAACTGCACATGTGATATGGCTGCTGCGCAAGACACTTTACACATTACTCTCACTTGTCCAAAGTGTACGAGCTTACAATATAAGTATAGCCGCCCCCTCCTTTTGCCTTTGAATTATAAACAAGTCAAGGCAGCTCTACTATACGAGCAGTTTATAGAGAATTTTAATGTGCGTTGTTATTTATCTCATTTTTTAGTAGGGGTGTTTCACGCTCATTTATGAATTTAATTTGCAATGCTGTGAAATGTTTATATGTTATCATTTACTTGTTTTATTGTACTTCTATTATTTGCTTTGTCAAATCGAATAATGTTATTTGATAGATGATTGTATTGAATTCGATGCAATGTCATACTGATGGCAATACAGCGCTATACAAACCTTTGTCAACATAATATAAATTGCCAAAATGTAACATAGTTTACATCAAATTTCTTAAAATATATGTTTGTAATATTTCACAAGCTACATTTCTTTTTTTTCATATCAGTGACTGCACATACAGTCCAGATTATCAGCAGCTGGAAAATCTTTTTATTAGAAGTAGCAAGAGAGCAAAGGTCTAGGATGTGGGCAGTGGATTGCCTATATTATGAGCAATACAAGAACCTTACAAGCAAACTTAGTTTGCAGTCTCTTTGCTCTGTTTGCAGAATGCTTTCATTCTTTTCAAGACCATACTACATTAATGAACACTTCATCACACATGCCCCTTTTATAGAAGGAGAATAATTATAAAAAATGATGTAAAAGATATTGGTGATGATGTCTGGGGGTTATCAACACATAGATTGTGTTCCTTATTATCATTCACTTCTAACTAGAATGTGTGAAGCCAGTGGGATCTTGGTATAAAGTTGAGTAAACTGTTCGAGGTTTAAGGTTATGTATAACCTGCATATAGCTATGTGACTGCTAAATTGAGGATAAATTAAGCATGAAAGATTATACGTTTGATGGTTTAATTTATGGATACCAAGTATTGCCTCAGCGGGGACTGAAGTAATAAATTAATATGTTTGCATTGTGCCATCTACACCCTAGGAAGCATATTTACAAGGGTTCTTACAGTTTGGTATGAAATACACTGAGATTGTGTGATATCCTTTTCTATTGTTAACAGGTTACTGTATCTCAGCCTAAAAACAGCCCTAAGTGTGCAGAGAACAAATTAATGAACATTTAATACATTTCCTTGAATCGAAGTGACACAAGAACACTGAATTACAAATGTGGTAATATTGCATATGTGACTATGCTATGATATATCACTGCATTACAGGAAACTTGCTTACGTCATAAAGGCTGAAAAACGTACAGAAACATTCTTTCCACAAGTTATTCCCCATTTGAAGGTAAATCTGACATAATACCACATGCATTGAGAGTGATAAAATAATTTCCCACTGGTGGTATCACTGTGAATTTAGAAACTTTCTGTCAATTAGGACCATAGAGCCTACGTGTGAGGCTATAGCTACAGTAAGAAGGTCGTTAAATTTATTTGAATGATAGGTGATTTTATTTGACAGAAAATACACAATTACAAAGGAAAACACAAATTTTGTTGTATTCAGTGTTTTCTACTACAAAGCAGAATGTTCTAAGATTCTGTGGGAAAAAACTACGGGGCATATTTACTCTACTTAATAGCAGACATTCGATTGGTGCAACAAGGAAAGCTACTTTTATTTCTCCTTGTTTTTGCTCTTCTATGTGTGCTGTATTCTACAACACACATAGAAAGAGCAAAACGCCTTTAAAGATTGTTTATGTGAGGAAGGTGTCCCTTCCTGCTCATAAACAATCATCCGTGCAACACAGACACCCATGCACTATGGCGCAAGGGTGCCTGTGTTGGCGGTAGGCAGCTTTTTTAGTGCTAGCACGCGGGATATCACAGGGGTGCACCGTATTCTTGTAAATACAGCACATCCCTGCATTTTTGGAATGGCGCAGTGAGGTGCTGCAAAATTGCTTGCAGCGCTGTGCCATTTCCTTGTAAATATGCCCCTAAATACTTCAGGCAAAAAATATTCCACAGAATACTTATTATTTTGTAAAGCTGGGCAAAATGTCTTCTTTCGATTGTTGCAGGTGATGAAGGCATATATACTGCAATGAGAAGTGTCTGTCCTGTACAGACAGCTACAAGCCTTGAGAGTAAGACAATTACAGGACAGGACCAGATGACATCTCTGTTCATTATTAAATCCTTCGAGTCGCATGATCGCTCAAGCTACCCCTCTGCACATGCAGCAGCCTTCCTGATCCAATTCTCTTCAATATTTCCTGTTTCCAGCGGTATTATTCCCAAAGGCTATTCAAACATAATACTGCACATCTGGAAAGGAAGGCAGTGAGGACAATTCATTTTTAAATATTTTGTTTTAAATAAACAGCCTATGTATGTGTAGTAAATGAAAGCAGGTCCGGTTCCAAGTAGATTCATCAAGTAGATTTATTCAGGATAAGATGTTACAAGAGAAGCCCCACCAGGAGCAGCCTTCCTGCTGCTCAGCCCATCCACCAACTGACTCTCTCACTCACCAACATTCCACTGCCACCTCACACACCAACATTCCATCAACACAGTCACACTGGCTCTGCATCAGGTATAACAGTATGTCTATAAAATAAGGTAGTCGCTTGTCCAAGATATAGAATGTACTGAGAGTTCGGTACTTTAGTATTAAGCACATTACCACCATTCACTAAACTTTCAAAATAAATGGCTACCAAATAGGTAAACGGAACAGACGCCAATCTCCAATCAGCTTTATCAACTGACAACAGCCTTTACGTATTATCATTTCCCCAGCAGTTCAAAATATACATTTTAATCAATTGCTAATATATTATAGGACAGTAAAATGAAAGATGCAGCTTGGTGTAATCCTCATGAACGGGCATCCTACTTAGAAAACTATATAACAAAAAAGAGAGAAACTCTTTGAAGGGAATTACATTGTACATATTTGTTTCTCCTTTATGGTGACTTTTTCCATAAGATCATTGCATGCTTTAACGTATTTAAAATACAATGTTTGTCCTGAGGACACCCAAACCCATAATTTTCAAACTGATAATACAGTTGCTCTGGTGTTTGCAACAGAACGTTACGCAGTTAATTAGCCAACCCACAAAAAGGCACGACACTGGGCCACATTGCTGCGACCATCCATGACTATAGAATATCTTATATTTCTGTCATCAAAAGCCTAATGCTTAATTTCAGGTAACTCATCAAAATGCAATTTGTAGTCTGCGTCATACTCCTCCAACAGGTCCTGTCCCAATAGATTTTAGAAATAGATGCTGTAAGCTATAAGGTAGCTTAAGAAAAAGTTAAAAATAATTTACTCTCTCTAAAGCAGACGTTAGCAGGTAAGAACAGATATAACAATTATTAACATTCAGAATCCTCTGATAGTCGGTAAACAAATTAACATAAGTATTTTCCTATTAATTTCAAACAGAAACATCTCTATGTCCTCTTTAACTATTTCTAGTAGCACTGGTATGCTACTAATCATTTTTATTTTCAGATGCATACCTCATAGGAATGTACAAACTCACTAATATGCCAGTTAATACTTATAAACGAAATCATAAAAACTATTTTAGAGCCAAGCAGAGAATTTGCTTGTAAGTAGCAACTGTCTTTGTATAAAACCTTTCAACAGCAAAAACCAAACCTCTAAACAAGGTACATAAAATGTCAACACAAAATAAATTCTTCAAGAATATGAGAAATTCTGGTGTGAATTTTTGGGTTCTCAAAATGAATTTTATGCAAACTGATGCAGGCATATAATTCAACAATTCAACTCATAAAGTTCAGGCTAAACACATAATTATCTACAGCAGGTTACTTAAGGTACAAAATGAATCTTCTTCAAAGTAGCCGTTTATTATGACAAATGCGGGCATAACAAAAATGTCTAACTAAGTTTCTAATCTAAGGCACACTGTGAAAAATCAAAAATCAAAAAAGTTATTCTCAAATTTCAAAAATTCAGTTTTATTACTTCCTAACTTTTTCAGTGCTCATGACAGAATGGTTCCGTCATGAGCACCAGTGCTCATGATGGAATCATTCCATCATGAGTACATGGGCACTAAATCCCTCTGCTGCAAACAGCAGAGGGATTTCCTCTTTAAATTTTGCCTCAGGAGGTGTGGAAGAGCTTCCACAACCTCCTGAGGCATTTATTTGTATATGTAATAACGATTGTGTACATGGCGCGTTGACGTCATTACATATAAAACAGAAACTGAAATGAGCCGATCGGTTAGTTTCAGTTTCAATGCTACGGTGCTCGTGAGGCAATCTTAGCCCCCCACCGAGCACTGAAACACAAGGGAGAGGTATCATTGGAAAGGGGAGTATCTCCCCTTTCCAATGATATGCCTCCCTAGTAGATTCCTGCTTGGGGATCTCCCCAGGAGTGCAATCCCCAAGCAGGGATCCACCTACTAGGCACCAGGGAGGAGGGAGCGGCCCTTGGGCAAGGGGTTTTGCTCCCCCATAAATAAATGGGCATATTCAGTCTTTCTGCCCCCCCAGGGGGGCATATGAGGGCAGTAGCTCCCAATCTGCCCCCCAGAGGAGCAGAAAGCACCCTAGACACCAGGGATTATTTTTTCAATAGTTCAGGGGTGGGGGCTGCCCAGAATGGGCATGCAAGTGCCCCCACCCCCCCCCCAAAAATGTCAAAGTCTTTCTGCCCTCTCTGGAGGCAGATGGGGCAGAAAGCCCACTAGGCACCAGGGGTTAGTTTTTTTTTTATAAGTATGGGTGGGGGCTGCCCAGAATGGGCATGCCAATGACCCCACCCCAAACAAAATCACAACAGTCTTTCTGGTCCCCTGGGAGGCATATGGGGCAATAGACCCTTACCTGCCCCCGGGGGGGGGGGCAAAAAGCCCACTAGGCATAAGGGGTTCTTTTTTTCAAAGTTTAGGGGTGGGGTTGCCCAGAATGGGCATGCCAATACCCCTATCCCACCAAAAAAGGCCACAGTTTTTCTGCCCTCCCAGGAGGCAGATGGTGGTAATAGCCCCTGATCTGACCTAGGGCAGAAAGCACACTAGGCACTGTCTTGTGGATTGTTACCTGCCTTGTTATGTTGGCCTAGGCCTGGCTGCCATGCTGCTTTTCTTTGCGCACGTTACACTGAGCCGGGCCTTCCTCGCCCTTTGCTCGTGCCAAGTTCTTTTGCACTGTCTGCATTTTCTGTTGTTCACCTTTTTGGGCTCAGTCTGCACAAACATGTACAAGGTCGCATAACAATGTATTTCGGTTCTTCCTGATATGGCCAGTCTCGCGCACCCAGACATAACATTATGTGCAATTGCCATGAAGAATTTGGTATGCTTTTAATACTGTGGTTTACTAGCGCTTAACACACTTGGAGAACTCCCTTTCAGTGAGAAGAGCTATGATGTCCTGCTGATGTAATTCTGCATCTAGAGACTGAGGTATGGGGTTCGCTAGTCAAAGCCCAGAGGTCTTCTATTATTATAATAAACTAACTTACTGCAAGGGGAGGGTGGTAATGTTATTTATACGTTTATCCACTGAGCTCTGAGATGCTTTCCCGTTTGTATTCTATGGAATTGTAACCATGCTGCTTATATTAGTCATATGCATTATGCTATTAGTACTGACACGTGTACTGTACATTAGAGCACGTAAGTTGGAATAAACATTTTAACCTATCCAGTGTCTCTTCCTACGCACCTTGTGGACAAGTACGAGTGAGTGACGAAAGAGTGTTCTTGCTTCTGCGAGTCCTGAGATACAGATACCGTGTTCCGGGTTGTCCAAACATTGGTGCTTTGGTACTAATGGGATGCTAAGCTAGTTGGGTTGGGGTTTTTGGGTGCTACGGTATATGGTGGCAAACCACTGTATTCCGGGGTCCCATTATCCTGTGCATAGCTCTGTGTATGTGCAGAAACCTTATGACATGGCGCGACCACCGTGGGGCAGCTTATCTGCGAGACGCTTGAGTAGTACTTGTGCTTGTCCACAAACCCTCGCGTACGCTTCCGGAGGCGTATGTGACGGTGATACCTCCTATATTGAATGTTTTATAGGTTCTTTCAAGCTTGATATTATTAAAAAAGGTTAGTTAACAGACCCATTTTTGTGCTCCCTGTTAGGTTGTCGAATATAATTGTTTAGTCATGGCTGGTGTGGCGATAGCTGCACATAGTCGAGGAGCACTCCGAGACCACTTAGCTGTGTATGGAGTGCCCGATACAGGGGTCGAGTTGGTCTTTGTGGTTCAAGCCGATCCGGCTTATCACTTTGAAGTGTTTTACACTTGGATCACTTTTGAAGCGGTGGATGCAGGTGATAAGCTGTTTCATGAATATAAACCCACCGCTGTTCCTGCTGCCTATCGACCCTATACTGCTCTTGAAGTGCCTCTCACGGCTTGGCAGCACCGTGTTTGGTTCAATGGCGCCCTACCACAACCAACTACCGCAGTTCGTTTAGGCCCCTTGTCAATTCAGGGGGCCACTTGGCCTGTATTGGCCGGGTATACCCCGCATCCAAATTATCTGGCATTACCGCTTGCGGAACTGCGCACTATGCATACCGAATTGGTGCGAGTGCATCGAGCCTTAGTGACATATGTTACAGGTAGCCTCCATGGAGCTGCTCCTGTAGTCGCAGGCCAACCAGCTATTGCAGCTGGAGTGACCATAAGTCCTGTCATGGTAAATTCTGTGATGGGCAAACGTCCACAAAATAAGGACGACTATCCTTACTGGCTTGCAGAAAAGTTCGATCAGATAGAAGCAGTGTTTCCACATACATCCCCAGTAGATAAACACCGCATCCTCACGATAAGTTTGCCAAAAGACATAATCCCCGATTTGACATCATGTGAAAACTGGGGTAAGGTATTCGCAGCAGTTTATTCAAAATGTTTTGGAACTCCTTCCATGACGGTTCTACCCTCTGTAATTAAAAAGTACAGGATGAGCATGGCCCTGAAGCGGCTGTGGAATTAGGGATGAGACTAGTGGGAGTGTTTGATGTAGTAGCTGAGCTGATCCTTGGAAATGTCAAGGGCGATGCTATGAACTTCCAAGTAGCGAATGCTTTGGCTTTGGTCCCAGAGTTGGACAGGCCTCGCGAATTACCGAAAATTATAGCCCGGGCTTATAAAACAATTGGAAGAAACAGCCTAGGCAACAAGCCTTTTGCTAAAATGCAAACTCAATCGCAAACACAAGTTACACAACCAAAAAGTACATCTGAGAAAGATGATAAACCAGTCTTCACTAAAAAGAGTTGGAGACAGAAAAAACAGGGTAAGCAACAAAAGAAGCCGGGGTCGAGAGGCGCATCCCCAGTTTCGGTTTCTTCTGAACGTACTTATGATTTACGTGATAGGTCGAGGATTAAATCACCAGAAAGGTTTCAGAGCTCTGATACGCGTTCTCCTCGTTCTTCACAGGCCCAGACGTCGTCACAGGCTGGTGGAGGAGGACGGCAAGATAGAGGAAGGGGCCGAGAGGCTCCCCAGGAGCGAGACCCACCTCGACAACAAGTCAGAGGTAAAGCAGAAGACTTTCATCTTCCTCGACCGCAATTTCAGAAGAAAAAGGTTGCCGCTGTCACAGCGAAATATGCCTCAGACCGTGAGAACGAGACTCCAGAATTGGACGTGGGCAGTGACCCTCCTAGACAGCGCCGCGGAAGTTACCATAGTGCGGGAGGCGCTACGTCCTCATATGGAGGCGACAGCAACTGAAACATTCGTTACTGTAGAGACAGCTGACACGAGAGTGGCACCCCCTGACAGACTATATAATATAGTCATACAAATTGAAGGTGACATACCGCGTGAAATAAAAGGGATTTTTTGGGAAAATCTAACCTCTTCATATGACATTTTGTTAGCAGAGGTGGATTGGCCACCCCCATTCGTTTTAGCTGCACATAAAGGAGAGGAGGTAATCCTTCCAAGCTTTTCAAGGCATGTCCCAAAAGACAAAGCTGAAGCACTTGCAGCTGAGTGGGCTGTGTACCTGGCACCAGCGTTATACCGCAACCATGTGGGATGGGATGAAGAATCACCTCCTCATGCAATACCTTTGCGGTCACTACCGCAACCACAACCCCAATATCCCATCAAACGGCAGGCAAAAGGCCCCGTCTCAGAAATTCTGACACAGTTGGAATATCAGGGAGTAATTGAACCATGCGTATCACCTATGAACAATCCCTTTTCGTGGTTTCTAAACCCGATGGATCGTACCGCTTAGTTTTGGATTACCGGCATTTAAATACTCATTGTCGGAACTTTGCGGTGCAAAATACACACAGTTCTGCGCTTGTAGACAGTCTTGTTCGTAAAAAATACAAAACGACACTTGACCTTTCAAACGGTTTCTACACGCACAACCTAGCCCCGGAGAGTGGTCAATGGACCGCATTCACATCCGGTGGTAAATTATTCCAGTTCCGGCGTTTACCCATGGGCTACAAAAATAGTCCGGGTATATTCGCCGCCCGTGTTGTTTCTTTGTTAAATGACATTGATCAAGACGCATGTTCGTATGTAGATGACATCTATCTGACAGACGACGAGTTATATCAGCATTTGTCTCGTGTGGACCGCATTATTCTTGAATTTGCGGAGCAGGGTTACAAATTTAACTTTGCTAAGTCACACATTGCTGAATTTACCGTTCTGTTCTTGGGCTATGAGCTCAATAACGAAGGTAAGGGCTTAGCCCCCATTTCCTGGAAAAATGTGCACATTTGTGCCCCCAAATACTCTGAAGAAACTTCAGTCTTTGCTGGGTTTCCTGAATTTCGGGCGTACCTACATTCCCGAATATGCCCAGCGTATCAAGCCTTTGTATGCTTTGATACAACCTACATATTCAAGGTCTTGCTGGCTGCCTGAGCATACCTCAATTCTGCAGTCTTTGCAGACAGACCTATTGGAGTCTAAATATCTTTTGACTCGTGATAACCACACAAACCTGGTGATTAGAATAATTCCGGGGCGGTGGGGTTCACGTACTTAACCTTTAATGAAGGTGATACAGTACCCATCGCATACAAGTCTCATCTGTACACTTCTGCTGAATTGCGCTTTACATCTGTCGAAAAAGTTCTAACTGCAGTGCAAATGGCGATTCTAAAAGAACGCGCACTGGCACAGGGAAAGCGGATTCTGATGGTTACACCCTGTCCTGCCCTGGAGGCAGTAACAAAGGCAAGTGTACCGAACTCAAAAGCAATGCATCCCCGTTGGATACAATGGGCTACATCCTTGACGTCATCAGACGTCACTTTTATTTTTGATTCTTCTCTTCAGACTCAGGAGTTCTTACAGTATGAATTCGTTCATCCTCCTCCTCTGTTTATATTGCCGCTTGAGGATTACAAATGTGTGATCTACACAGATGGTTCGGCGCAACCGGCCACTGGGTCCAAGCACGCTTATTCAGCTGCATGTGCTATTGTTGCGGGATCCTTTGTGGATGGAAAGTTCAAATCCACTGTAGTGCACACACGCACACTTGGAGATAGTACCGCACAATTGGCCGAGCTGCATGCATTGCTACTTGCGCTTGAGTTTGCTTCTCAGGATGAGACCACTCTAATTGTATGTGATTCTTTTTACTGTGTACAATCTTACAATGACAATCTGTTTTTCTGGTCGAAAAACGACTACAAGGACGCAAAAGGGAGCACAATTAAGCATAAAATGCTTTGGGTTCGAGTGGCAGAATTGCAACAACGTCTGCCCCTCACACAGGTGGTTCACACCTTAGGCCATCAGCGGGTGGGCGCACACGCTATTGGTAACGATCTGGCAGATGAAGCTGCCCGTTCAGCAGTAGTAACGTGTTCAGTAGCAGCGGTTACCAGGTCCATGTCTAAAATAGACTCTGTTATTCTAGCAGCTATTGCTGCAACCAAGGAAGGTGATAATTACCCTACAGGTTTTCCTTCCAAGTATTCTTACAAGTTAAGTCCCGAACAGGTTCCTTATGTAACAATACCTGACGTTGGAGATCGGCTGATCCCCAACGCGGACCGCAGGAGTGCCTTGATATCAGCTGCACACGAAGGCATGGCTTCGGCTCATGCAGGTGTGTCAGCTACAGTTTCCATCTTGCAGCAGCGTTATTGGTGGCGTGGATTGTATAAAGACACCCGTGCTTTTGTGCTTTCTTGCGACGTTTGTCAACAGATCAAGCCTTCCACGGTAACACGTCCACCACAAACACCGCTCTGCATTGCTAACAGACCCTTTGGGTGTGTTTACTTGGATCACTGCGGTCCATTCTCATCAGACACTGCCTATAAATACATCTTAGTGGCAGTGGACTCGTGCACACGGTTTCTCTGGGTCTGGCCACAACGGAGTGCTGACGCCCGAAATGTAATCAGGGATTTGCGTGTCTTTGTGGGAATTTTCGCATGCGGCACCTTCCATTCGGACCAAGGTCCAGCGTTTGCCTCTAGGGCTTACAAGGATGCAATGGCTTCGCTTGGGGTGCGGGTGAAATTTTCGTCTCCGTATAGGCCTGAGGGCAACTCTATCGTTGAACGAATGAACCGTGACTTAAAGCAATCCTTAACAGCTAGGGTTATAGGTACTGGCAGGAACTGGCTGGCCCATTTGTATACCGTTCAGCGTGCACTTAATAATCTCCCTAGAAGACCTCTGGGTGGGCGGACCCCTTACGAAATGCTCTTTGGCATAAGAATGTTTGTGCCTGACCTTGAGGGTCCAGACATCGCGGCGCAATCCGCCAAGTTCGATGTAGATAACCATTCTGCTATGTTACAGGACTTACAAGAAGCCCGAGACAAACTTGCAACTACACATTTGCCTTCAGCCACAGATCCTGCGTTGCAGATTCCGGTAGCCGGCTGGCTTCCGAAAGTTGGAGAACTGGTTCGAGAGAAGGTTGAAAACAAAAAGAATTTGGCCCCTCTTTTCGTGCACCGGTTCCGGTTCTTGGCCTGAAGGGAACACGTACAGTCATTTTACCACCGCTTCCTGGTCGCAAAGAGAACAGATACATCTCAGTTGAAAATGTCAAGCTACAGCGCCTGGCCGATCCTGAATAGTGTCACGCCAGCGGTCTCTTGTCCTGTCATTTATCGGACATATGTTCGTGGCCCATCTACACGAACTATCGCTGATGCTGTAATTGAGATGGTTGATTTGCCTGAATCCTCTACTTTGCCTGAAACTATAATTGATCCCCAACTCTCCACCAATATCGACGAGGACGAGTATACTTATCCTGCATCAGAATCGGTGGCACATCAACCAACAACGCCACTAAGCCCGACTCGTTATTCCTTTGATTCGGATTCCACATCTTCAAAAGTTCCATCCAAGTTCAGTATTTTTATATCCTGGTTTAGAGACAATTTTTTGATTCCCCCTGGACATACATCTGGTTGGTACTTTTCTTGATATTTTTGTTCATGTCCATTGGCTTTGTCACAGTGTTTTTTCTACTAATCAATGGTCACTATTTACCTGAACGCTCTGCTGTAGACTATGTTGCTGGAACTTTGGCTCCTCATTCCTCGTCTCACATCATGAAGCGTGACCACACATTTGTGAACATTTCAGCTTTCCCAGTTGCTGATGGCATCGTATGGGATGCAGTGAACTATCAAATCCATGGTCCGACGGAAATTATTAATGTACCTAATGTCCTTCGTGTTTCAATGGGTGATGTAGTACAAAATAATATTCATTCTGACGATTGGGATGTGCATGCCGTTGAAGCATTGTTTGCCGATTTAAAATATTATGCATCTTTTAATGCTGAAGATTTATATATGAATTCTGCTAATTATGCCGATTTGTATTGTTACCAACATTGGGGTAATCATTTTCTCCATAAGCCCAGTGCCCTGCGTAGTTCTGTTAACTATACCCAATGGGAACATTGTCCAAACCCCTTGCCAGGTAGCTCTCAAACTCTTCGAAATAAGTTTAATTATTTTACTGATTTTAATCGGTCGAACCCTGCATCCTATTATTTTAGACTTAATAACACATCAACTCAGAAAATTATGTTGACACACACCAAATTGCTTTATTCAGGTTCCTTTCTGAGTGCCCTAGCTGTGGGTGGTTATGAGTACTGGGATAATACAGTGGATTTAAAATCTATTTGGGGCTCCAAGCCATGGCAGGTACAGGGAACCGAGGCGTTGCATCGTGCTTGCCTCATCCCTACCCAAATTATGTTCCTAAATGCTTCCATTTATCAGACTACATGTTGGGGCTTAGCAACCACTAAACAATTGAATACGCCATCAATACCATCCCTATCGAGTTTTCCAAATGAAAGCTCACGATTCAATCTGTCCCTTGTGTCCCTGCAGGCAATGTTACAAGATAATTCGTTTAATGTTTCTGAGCTGGTTCAGTCACCCTGGTTAGTATGGCCTATATCATCTAATGCATGTCAAATGCGTTTTCATGATACTGGTGCTAGCTACACACAGAATAGGCCTGATCCGAGGTTTACTGATGCCCGTACTGTCACTACATACTCTGTTGGTAAATTATGCAAACAATGGCTGCAACATTCGTCCCTTGATTCTGTTAAACAACATTTGTCCCTCCTTACAGGCAATATTGATCTGTCCGACTTTGTTTTGGGACCTCGTGGTCCCCGACCTAAAAGATTCATTTATGAAACATATAATGAACTCTGGAAGCTATCACAAATGGAAGCTGCTTCCCGTCTTCGGGAAATAGATCAAGCAAATATGGAAAAGGTGCTTGCTGTTGTTGACAATAGTATTAATACCCTGTCTTCTCGCATTTACACTTTAGAGAATATTGTGTCCTCTGTAGTTGATATTGTACAAGATGATGTTTCTGTGTTATATCATGGTCAGAATCAATTGCGCTCAGTTATGCAGTTTGCATGGACTTTACAAACACTTAAGTTAGGTAAAGTGCCTTGGCATTTTTGAACACCTCTGCCTTATTTCTACCTTTTAACTTAACTGACAAACAGCAATTTATGTCCATGAAAGATGCAACTTACACTCTATTACATATCGAAAAGGTGGATCCTTTGCCGTTCTCTGTTGCAGAACTCGATTCTGCTGTATGGCTAGTTCATGGGGTTATCGTTTTACCTTTTTCCTTGTTTGAATTTGACTCGTGCATGAAACATTATCCTGTGGGCCGTTACCGGCCATTGGGCAGTGCTTTCCTGCATGAACTCTGGTCCTTGCCTTTCATGTATAAATGCCTTCGGGACGGCAAGGAAGTCTTTCTCACGGGGGAGTACTGCGACTCGACTATAGGTCATTCGCTTATTTGTAAACACATTAAATTGCATGGCTCATGTAGCGTTTCCTCTCCTAATCTTGCTTGTGTGCTGAAAGGTATTCCTGCTCCTGTTATTTCACCTACTTTCACTCTCCTTTCCAATGGTAGCTATTTACTTTTAAATAACGAAAACTGTTGTGGCCTGCAGGCTGGCATTCCTTACATTGTAACAGTTTCGCACAGGGTTGTCTGCTGCAAAAATGTGCTTTTTCCTCCCCCTCATGACAAGGTTGATATCTCTATTTGGCCTTCCATCCCTACCATGGAAGCAGATTTCAATAGACTGAGCGGAATAAAGGCACTATTATTAAACGAGGAAGTTATGCTCACGTCCGCCCGGGAGACATTCATTCTCCAGGTGGCGAGTACCCACAGTGAAATACAGGCCCTTTTGAACACTAATCTCCCCCAACATTTTGGGGAGTTGATACATCGTATTTTTAACGCATCTAACACTGAAGGCCTAGTACACTTTTTTAAGGTCGTTGGGTCGGGCTTGGTGTCCTCCTTCCAAACTATTTTTGGTGTCATCCCGGCTTTCATACATTCTATTTTTTCCAGTGTCTTTGGCGGTTTCCCATTGATCCTCGCTTTAGCAGCTGGTGTCTTGCTCTTAATTTGCTTTCTGCGCAATGGCTGCTCCCCGATGGGACCTGCTCGATCCAGAACGCCTCCAGCTGCTCCGTGAGCGCCTTCTGGCTGGTTTTGGTGTCTTGCCATTGGCGACACTGAGTGTGTCATATACTCTTTCATTTCGCTTTGCGTATTTCACTTGCGTGCAACCTGTGATGACTTGTGTCCGCTGTCCTTTCACCTGGACTCTGGATTATTGCCTCTCCAATTCGTCATTGTCTGTTCCGGATTTTGTTCAGTTGATGGGTCCCTTAGAGGCCCATGAGCAGGACTGTTCCGTCGCTGGCTGTATGGCGCGTGCGGCTGCACTGGGGATTTTGGCGCAATGGGATATCTGGGCGGCTGCCCAGGATCTCCTACAACAAAGCTGTTTCGTTTATCACGCAAGTTGTCCCGCATTGCTTCTGGATGCTCCCTTTGTTGAGGAGCATTCCTGCTCTTTTGATCTCATGGATTGGATGGCATCTATGTTTTTTGACGATTCCAATGATGAACTCTTGGAGGGTATGGCTTTTTTCTGCAGTTTCACTTTCATGGATTGACCTGCCCTTCGCTGTTTGGGCGCTCCCTGTGCTCCGACGACTATTTTTCTCCTCTGCTGGGCCTCTGTCCTGGCCGCCGGACTGTCCAGGGGAGGGTGTCTTGTGGATTGTTACCTGCCTTGTTATGTTGGCCTAGGCCTGGCTGCCATGCTGCTTTTCTTTGCGCACGTTACACTGAGCCGGGCCTTCCTCGCCCTTTGCTCGTGCCAAGTTCTTTTGCACTGTCTGCATTTTCTGTTGTTCACCTTTTTGGGCTCAGTCTGCACAAACATGTACAAGGTCGCATAACAATGTATTTCGGTTCTTCCTGATATGGCCAGTCTCGCGCACCCAGACATAACATTATGTGCAATTGCCATGAAGAATTTGGTATGCTTTTAATACTGTGGTTTACTAGCGCTTAACACACTTGGAGAACTCCCTTTCAGTGAGAAGAGCTATGATGTCCTGCTGATGTAATTCTGCATCTAGAGACTGAGGTATGGGGGTTCGCTAGTCAAAGCCCAGAGGTCTTCTATTATTATAATAAACTAACTTACTGCAAGGGGAGGGTGGTAATGTTATTTATACGTTTATCCACTGAGCTCTGAGATGCTTTCCCGTTTGTATTCTATGGAATTGTAACCATGCTGCTTATATTAGTCATATGCATTATGCTATTAGTACTGACACGTGTACTGTACATTAGAGCACGTAAGTTGGAATAAACATTTTAACCTATCCAGTGTCTCTTCCTACGCACCTTGTGGACAAGTACGAGTGAGTGACGAAAGAGTGTTCTTGCTTCTGCGAGTCCTGAGATAAAGATACCGTGTTCCGGGTTGTCCAAACATTGGTGCTTTGGTACTAATGGGATGCTAAGCTAGTTGGGTTGGGGTTTTTGGGTGCTACGGTATATGGTGGCAAACCACTGTATTCCGGGGTCCCATTATCCTGTGCATAGCTCTGTGTATGTGCAGAAACCTTATGACAGCACCAGGGATTATTATTTGTTTTTATACATGGGGTGGTGGTTGCCCAGAATGGGCATGCCAATGCCCCCACCCCAAAATAAATTGCCACAGTCTTTCTGCCCCCCAGGTGGCAGATGGAGGCAATAGCCCTTATCTGCCACCCCTGGGGCCAGAATGCCCACTAGGCACACATTTTTTTATTATACGTAGGGGTGAAGGCTGCCCAGAATGGGCATGCCAATGCCCCAACCCCCCAAAAAATTATCCACAGTCTTTCTGCCTCCCCCGGGAGGCAGATGGGTAGTAGGACCTGATCTGCTCCCCCCCCAGGGTGGGCAGAGAGCCCACTAGGCACCAGGGATTTTGCTTTTTTTTATATGTTGGAGTGGGGGCTGCCCAGAATGGGCATGCCAATGCCTGCACACCCCCCAAAAAATGCCCACAGTCTTTCTGCCCCCTTTGGGGGCATATCAGGGTAATAGCCCCCGATCTTCCCCCCCCCCCCCCAGGGCGGCAGAAAGCCCACTAGGCACTGACCTTTTTTTTGCAATGTGCCTAGCTGTGGATTTTGGGCCCTAGAGCAGCAGGCACCTAGGGAAACCTAGCAAACCTATACATTTTTGAAAACTAGACACCCAGGGAAATCCAGGATGTGGTGACTTCTGTGCCTCTCATTAGATTCTGTTACCCAAAATCCCTTGCAAACCTCAAACTTTGTAAAAAAAAAACATTTTCCTCACATTTCTGTAAAGGAAAGCTGCTGGAATCTGGGGGGATCCATAAACTTCCACTCGCCCAGGATTCCCCTATGTCTCCTGATAAAAATGGTACCTTACTTGTGTGGGTAGGCCTAGTGCCCACGACAGGAAACGTCCCAAAACGCAACATGGACACATCACATTTTTCAAGTGAAAACTGACCCTTTTTTCGCAATGTGCCTAGCTTTGGATTTTGGAACCTAGCTCAGCCGGCACTAAAAGAAACCAAACAAACCTGTACATTTTTGAAAACCCGACATCCAGGGAAATCTAGGATGGGGTGACTTATGTGGCTCTCACTAGGTTCTGTTACCCGGAATCCCTTGCAAACCTCAAACTTTGTAAAAGAAACACATTTTCCTCACATTTCTGTGATGTAAAGTTTTTGAATCTGTGGGGAGCCACAAATTTCCACCCACCCAGATAAAAATGGTACCTCACTTGTGTGGTTAGGCCTAGTGCCCGCTGAAGGAAATAGCCCAAGATGTACTGTGGAGACTTCAAAATTATCGATCACAAAAAGACTTTTTGCTAGGGAGTCACCTGAGTTTTTGGTTCCGGGCTAGATGGGCATCTAGGGAAACCTGCCAAACACAGACATTTCTGAAAACTAGAAGAGTCCATCGAGGTTTGGCTTGCATGGATCCCCCAGTGTTTTCCTACCCAGAATCCCTTTCAAACCAAATTTAGCTGAAGAAAATCAAATTTTCCTTACATTTCTGCCTTGGATCACTGCACCGGCACAAATGTCCTACCACCCAGCATTCCCTTGGTCTCCTGATAAAAATTATACCTC
This sequence comes from Calotriton arnoldi, assembly GCA_963921515.1. Taxonomy (NCBI): domain Eukaryota; kingdom Metazoa; phylum Chordata; class Amphibia; order Caudata; family Salamandridae; genus Calotriton; species Calotriton arnoldi. Next base: position 65,931 of record CAWUFW010010248.1, on the reverse strand, counting down.
ACTTCTGTGGGTGTCTAATATGGAGTCAGCCTTAAAACGCATATAAAAACAAATATACGCTTAGAGCTCGCTGTGCTATCCCCTCAATCCCTATGTTTTTGGCCATTCCCAGTTGCAGGCCCTTGGCCCACCCACACAAGTGAGATATCATTTTACTCTGAAGAATGTGGGTAATGCTGGGTGGTAGGTATTTTATGCCGATATGCTAATCCCAGACAAAACTGTGAGGGAGGGCCGCGAACCCTGTACCTAAAACGCAGTGTTATAGATAGGGGCACCTGCATTTTTGGTCCCGGGCTCTGCAGCCATCTAGGAAAACCTACAAAACCCAGACATTTCTGTAAAACTAGACACCCAGAGGAGTCCAGGGAGGTGTGGCTTGCGTGGATCCCCCACCGTTTTCTTACCCAGAGTCCCCTGCAAACCTCAAACTTAGCAGAACAAATCACATTTTCTCACATTTCTGTGTGGGAAAGTTGTGGGATCACAGGACTGATACAAATTACCTACCACCCAAGGTTCCCCCAGATCTTCCAATAAAAATGGTACCTCACTTGTGTGGGTGGGTCAATTACTCACGACAGGGAAGGGCCCAAAATGTATTGCGGAAACATCAAAATTATCTATCACAAAACAACCTGGTTTTATGAGGGGCAACCTGCCTTTTTGGTCCCGGGCTCTGCGGCCATCTAGGGAAGCCTACCAAACACACAAATTTCTGAAAACTAGACACCCAGGGGAGTCCAGGGAGGTGTGCCTTGCATGGATCTCCCAATGTTTTCCCACCCAGAATCCCCTGCAACCTCAAATTTAAATGAAAGAAATCACATTTGTCTCATATTTCTGTGTGGGAAAGTTGTGGGAGCACCAGGCTGACATACATTTGCTACCACCCAGCGTTCCTCCAGGTCTCCTGATAAAAATGGTACCTCACTTGTGTGGTTGCGCCAAGTACCCCCGGCAGGGAAGGGCCCAAAACGTATTGTGGGGACATCAAAATTATCCATCACAAAAGGACCTGGCTTTGAAAGGGGGGCACCTGTGCTTTTTGTTCCGGGCTTCGGCAGCCATCTAGGGAAACCTACCTAACCTACACATTTCTGAAACCTAGACACTCAGGGGAGTCCAGGGAGGTGTGACTTGTGCAGATCTCCCAAGGTTTTCCTCCCAAGAATCCCCTGAAAACCTCAGATATTGCTGAAAAAAATCACATTTTTAAATTCTTTGTGTGGGAAAGTTGTGGGATCACTGGGCTGACACACATTACCTACCACCCTGCATTCACCCGGGTCTCCCTATAAAAATGGTACCTAACTTGTGAAGGTGGGCCAAGTTCCCAAGGCAGGGAAGGGCCCAAAAAGTATTGTGGAAACATCAAAATAATCTATCACAAAACAACCTGGTTTTCCGAGAGGTGGAACCTGCGTTTTTGGTCCCGGACTCGGTGGCCATCTAGGGAAACCTACCAAACACACAAATTTCTGAAAACTAGACACCCAGGGGAGTCCAGGGAGGTGTTACTTGTGTGGATTCCCCAAAGTTGTGGGATCACAGGGTTGATACAAATTACCTACCACCCAAGGTTCCCCCAGATCTTCCAATAAAAATGGTACCTCACTTGTGTGGGTGGGTCAAGTACTCACGACAGGGAAGGGCCCAAAATGTATTGTGGAAACATTAAAATAATCTATCACGAAACAACCTGGTTTTCCGAGGGGTGGAACCTGCGTTTTTGGTCCCGGACTCGGTGGCCATCTAGGGAAACCTACCAAACACACAAATTTCTGAAAACTAGACACCTAGGGGAGTCCAGGGAGGTGTTCCTTGCATGGATCCCCCAACGTTTTCCTACCAAGAATCCCCTGCAACCTCAAATTTAAATGAAAAAATCTCATTTTTCTCATATTTCTGTGTGGGAAAGTTGTGGAATCACCAGGCTGACATAAATTTGCTACCACCCAGCATTCCTCTAGGTCTCCTGATAAAAATGCTACCTCACTTGTGTGGTTGGGCCAAGTACCCGCGGCAGGGAAGGGCCCAAAACCTATTGTGGGGACATCAAAATTATCCATCACAAAACGACCTGTTTTTGAAAGGCGGCACCTGTGCTTTTTGTTCTGGGCTCGGCGGCCATCTAGGGAAACCTACCACGCCCACACATTTCTGAAAACTAGTCACGCGGGGGAGTCCAGGGAGGTGTTACTTGTGTGGATTCCCCAAAGTTGTGGGATCACAGGGCTGATACTGGGTGGGTCAAGTACTCACGACAGGGAAGGGCCCAAAATGTATTGTGGAAACATCAAAATTATCTATCACAAAACAACCTGGTTTTACGAGGGGCAACCTGCGTTTTTGGTCCCGGGCTCTCTAGGGAAACCTACCAAACACACAAATTTCTGAAAACTTGACACCCAGGGGAGTCCAGGGAGGTGTGCCTTGCATGGATCTCCCAATGTTTTCCCACCCAGAATCCCCTGCAACCTAAAATTTTAATGAAAAAAATCTCATTTGTCTCATATTTCTGTGTGGGAAAGTTGTGGGATCACCAGGCTGACATAAATTTGCTACCACCCAGCATTCCTCTAGGTCTCCTGATAAAAATGCTACCTCACTTGTGTGGTTGGGCCAAGTACCCGCGGCAGGGAAGGGCCCAAAACCTATTGTGGGGACATCAAAATTATCCATCACAAAACGACCTGTTTTTGAAAGGCGGCACCTGTGCTTTTTGTTCTGGGCTCGGCGGCCATCTAGGGAAACCTACCACGCCCACACATTTCTGAAAACTAGTCACGCGGGGGAGTCCAGGGAGGTGTGACTTGTGTGGATTCCCCAAAGTTTTCCTACCCAGAATCCCATGCAAACCTCAAATTTAGCTGAAAAAATCAAAAACATTTCATATTTCTGTGAGGAAAATTTGATTTTTCTGCTAAATCTGAGGTTTGCAGGGAATTCTGGGTAGGAAAACGTTGGGGCATCCACGCAAGTCACATCACCCTGTGCTACCCCGGGCTCCTAGTTTTTAGAAATGTCTGTGATTGGTAGGTTTCCCTAGATGGTCGCTGAGCCTGGGATCAAAGGTCTTTTTGTAATTGATTATTTTGAAGTCTTCACCGTAAGTTTTGGGCCGTTTCCTGTTGCGGGCACTAGGCCTACCCGCACAAGTGAGGTACTATTTTTATCAGGACACTTTGGGAAATGCTGGGTTGGTGGAAGTTTGTGGCTCACCACAGATTCCATAACTTCCATCACTGAAATATGAGGAAAAGTTGTTTTAAAAAAAATAAAGTTTGAGGTTTGCAAGGGATTCTGGGTAACAGAACCTGGTGAGAGCCACACAAGTCGCCCATCCTGGATTCCCCTGGATGTCTAGTTTTCAAAAATGTATAGGTTCGCTAGGTTTCCTTAAGTGCCAGCATAACTAAGGTCCAAAATACACAACTAGGCACATTGCAAAAAAATGGTCAATTTCACTGGAAAAATTTGATGTGTCCACGTTGTAGTTTGGGCCGCTTCCTGTTGCAGGTGCTAGGCCTACCCACACAAGTGAGGTACCATTTTTATTGGGAGACTTTGGGGAATGCTGGTTGGCTGGAAGATTTTGTGTCTCCCCACAGAGTCCAGAACTTTCCATCCCAGAAATGTGAGCAAAATGTTTTTATTTTGACATTTGCGGTTTGCAAGCAATTCTGGGTAACAGAACCTAGTGAGAGCCACACAAGTCACCCCATCCTGGATTTCCCTGGGTGTCTAGTATTTTAAAATGTATAGGTTTGCTAGGTTTCCTGTTAGAAATGGGATCTCTAGTTGGCAAGGTATTGCACCTTTGTCCAAGTAGGGACCCTTCTTCCTAGTCAGGGTAAGGGAGTTACACTCCTAAAATAACCCCTGCTCACCCCCGTGGTAGCTTGGCACGAGCAGTCAGGCTTATTCTAGAGCAGAGGTCTTCAAACTTTTGGATGCCGAGACCCCCCAGTCAAAATTTTCTGGCGTAAGGACCCCCTCCCGACAAAAAATTCTAAACCTATAGGCATAGCTACTGGAATTATGAGGTAGGTGAGGACCAAATTATGCGACAGGATCTACTAAATTATATGGTAAGTAAATATAAATAATGCTATGTGAGGCCGCATATTTTGGGATAGTATTGCTTCATTATTTTGACATTTTTTACACACTGTAACACCGAGGAAAGATTTCACCTCATCAGTATCAGTTTATAACGAAAATACAGCAATAAACAACAGAAAGATGTCTAGTCAACCTTTGTGAAGGGCCTTCCACTCCGCAGGAATACGTGTTGCCACATTAGAAGCTCACCTGCCCTGGCTGGGAGCAGCAGGGGTCCCCTAAATAGGGTGGACCCAAGAATAGTAAATCTAAACATTAATATATATACTTACCATGACAACATAGTTATTTATATTCTGCACTCAACATAGTTGTCGATCAGTATTAAAAATTCAGAACTGTGGTAGAACACGGTATATTGATGAAAGGTAAACTAAATTCTTGTCTTAAGCTTAAGCCAGAAGAAGATAAAAGAAACTCTAGGATCCGGAACAGAAAATTCTTCAGTTGTTCAAAAACAGGAGGATGCTTATTGTTCCAGGAGTATTGTTTTTCAGTGATTACATAATCTTTCTTATTTAGGAACAGAAATAGGAAACACCAGGAAATGTAGTCACGGTTTAGAACCATGCGAATGTGCCGATCACAATGGAAACATAATTTTAGACGCAAAATCTCCCATGCAATCCTGCAATGGTGATAAAAGGAAGGTGTGATGAAGATCATTTGTGGTTAGTTTGAGAGATAAATAATGAAAAAGTCTACATGCAGAAAATTAAGGGTTGTCCCTGTCATACCTGGACATTCTGCGAAACAGCTTTCGGCATGCCTGTGGTGAAAATAACCTGTCTCTCCTTATCTATGATTGTTAATAGTGTGTATTTGTGTTTCTTTCTAGCTACCATAAAACATGCACGCTGGAACACCAATCATTTTTAAAACCGAAAGCAAAGGATCTTAAAAAACAGTAATAAAGAAGAAATAATAATAGGCAGAAACAATGTTCCCCCTAATTTTTTCTCTCTCTGTGCGGCAATGTAGGGTCTGTGTGCACTGCACCAAGGCTACTGTGCGCAAAAGGTATGTGGCAATTCAATATGCAAAATTATGTGAGATATTAAATGCTACAAATAGTGCTTCTGATTTGATTCCGATTGCCGTATCAGACTTTCATCTATCCTGTATGTGTTGCTAAAATAAATTTGTTCAAATGCTAAAGTTTTTATCATTCCTTCCTAGGTGATGCCAGAGCTTTTCACCCTTCCTTTCTTGATCCCTTGGAATAAAATAGTGTATCCACCACCGACACTGCCCCATTGCCACGTGCAGCCCCAGAGCCCAAAGAAAAACACCCAATTGTGATGATTTATTTATGCTATTAGTCTCTTTTTTTGTTGCAAACTTTAATAGTGCTTCGAAACAGGGTCTGATTTATGTAGTGAATGCTATAAAAATAACAATGACAGGGCCCCCTCAGCAAGGTGGGCAATTCACTGGTTTGGGCTGGCACCACTGCTAGATTTGGTACAGTGGATCAATTTTAGCTGTGGAAATGGGATACCCAACATCTAAATCCCAGCTTTACCATTACCTAAACATGCTAAGAATAAACATAATCGAAATGTGTGCATGGCCCCCAACATAGTTGCATTTACCGTAGAAGGGCAGTGTCTTCACTGTGCCATTAGAACTACCCCACATAGTTTGGGGTCTAGTGGACAGGGTGAAAACTGTGGAGTCAGGAGAAATGGATTATAATCGCAGCCTCCCTCCCCACATGGACAGATTATGTGTTCTTTGTCAATCACTTTTTGAACCGAGTACCCCAGAAACTGACTGTGGAGTTGGCTGCATTAGCAGGAGTTGCATGTTGCGGTTACTTCCCAACTGGCTTCCCTACATCTCTTCACAGAAGCATGCACCAAGAGACAGCTTATCTTTCCATCCGCTTGAAATTAAAAGGCACGTCTCTATCATGGCATGTAGATAAGAAAGCATGCTCCAGGAGAGAGCACCTAAAAAGATCAAGAAAAAGTAGCAAGGAGAACTGAAGGAGAGCACAAAGAAGGGGTTAGCAGTAAGTACTGGAGGAGAGCACAATGAGGAGGTGGCAGAGGAGAGAACTGGAACAGAACACTGTCAGGAACAAGCAATGGGGTACTGGAGGAGAGCACAAAGAGCAGCAAGGAACACTGGAAGAGCGCACTGTAAAAATGCGCTAGAAGAGCACCAAAATACACCTCTTGTGAAGAGCATGATGAGTAGACAGTGAAAAGCACTGGAGGAGAGCATGAGGGCGAAGGGGGAGGTGGAGAACATTGGAGGAAAGCACTGGAAAACAGCACTAGAGGTGAGCGCTGAAGAAGACCTCTGAAGAAGAGCGTGAAGAGGAGGGGGGCAGTGGAGGAGATCGTGAAGAGGAGGGGGCGGTGACCAATACTGGCAGAAAGCATAAAGAGGAGGGTGTAAAAGAAAGTGCTAGAAAAGAGGGCGAAGAGGAGTGGGCAGCACAGTCTACTGGATGAGCCCAGAAAGAGGAGAGGGCAACAGAGAGCACTAGGGAACAGCAAGAACAGAGAGCACTGGAACAGAACAGCATAGAGCACTGAGAAGAGGGAGGGGTGGGGAGGACAGGATGAGAGTAACAGAATAGAGCAAGCAGAGAAGGGTTCAGCAGACAGCCTCAGAGAAGAGCATGATGAGGAGAGGGAAACATACAGCCCTGGAGAATAACACTGGTGAAGCACTGAAAGCAGTGTATTAAGTGGGATCTAAAAAGTGAGAGTCTTTAAAAAGGAGTGTGGCCTGTATAATAAAGGGAGTGACTTAAACACGTAATCTAAATTTCTGTGGTTTTCATAGTATGCTATTCGACCAGTATTTTGGTTCCTCTGTATGCATTCTGTTATTGCTTCTATTCATACATATCATAACAACAGACATACACCTAAAACCAGCCAGGACTATTGGCTTTGTCAATGGTTGTTAGCTGTTTAAAGTAAATTAATAGCAACAATAATTTTATTCTAAATAATTATTGAAATATTTTCAGTTTGGAAATTGTGATACTGTTAATTAAATTTAACAGCGGCTGTGAAAGGGGTAGTGATCTTCAGTGTCTCAATCACACCCCTTGTGTTCACTCTGTTAGACATTTAAGCCCATTTTAATGCCAAATCTGCATATCTAACACCTCATCTTTGTCCTATTCAGCACCCTCTTGTCACTCTCTCTTGAATGCACTTTCTTGCATCCCTTTCAATTCACCCCCAAACACACAACACATCCACTCACGTGTAAGCACCGAATTTTCTTTTCTTTCACCTTGTCAATATTTTGACAACTGTGAACCTCCTTTAGAAAACCATTTGCACAGAATCACAATTGTGACTAGAGTATTGCTCTGTGCGCTCTGCAAAGAGGCCAAGGATTGTATGACCATGTATTTTGAACACTTTTATGTCCCACTGACAGGCCTCTGTGAGAAACTCGCACTGTCTTCAGCTTCCGCCTTGGAGTGCTCTAATTGTGGCCCTTTAAAACGCATATAAGCAACTTAGTTCAAAGAATGCACATTGCAAGAGTAATATGCTACATAAAAATCCGGAAACACAACATCCTGAAAGGGTTAATTCTCCTAGGAATGTACACTTAAGTCAAACGTGTGAAACAAACAATAATGCACTGCATACCTAGTGCAATTAATATGTCAGCACGAGTCAAATTTTGAATAGGAGTGGATGGGGCAGCAATCATTTTGTAGGGCATTCTACTGAGCATACAGTATGGACAGCTCCGAGGCTTATTGCAAAGACTTCCTAGAACCAAATTTATATTACACCCAAGCACAGTCTGCTCGACCAGGTACTCACGTATGCACTTGATTTAACTGAGTTTCAAAGGCAAGCTAATTAGTATGCATTACTTTTAAGTGATGCCTTGTGGGAGACTAAGTTATGTAGTTAAAACAGCCATTCTTTGGCCCAATCCAGTGAAATACTTCCAAAAGTGGAAAATCCAGTCTCAGTGGCGGCATGGGGAGGGAATGGGTCCCGTTTCAAAAGTGCTTCACAGTAGGAGACTGAATGCCTTTGGCGTCCCTGGCAGGCCGTTTGTTTCAGCTCTATCCCTCTTCACACCTCGTAAATACCTCTTCTCCCAATATTGAATGCCCTTTGTAATGCGCGCATCGAATGAGCCTCTGCGCGGGGAGAAATCACAGTATGCGCGGGCACGCAGCTTAGGGGGAACATAGGGCAGAAGTGTGACTGGGAATGTGCGACCCCCTTTCTTTCACTCCACGACCCCCCTGGGGGTCGGGCCCCACAGTTTGAAGACCCCTGTTCTAGAGGCAGTGTGTAAAGCATTTGCACATATCCAACAGTAATACAGTGTAAGCACTACAAACTGACACCACACCAGTTTAGAAAAATATCCAAACTTTTTATATACTTTAAACAAGACCAAATATGATAAAAATCCACTGTACAGTACTTCAGAAATAGTTACTTCTCAAAATGTCTTTAAAAACAGTTCCTTGATGTCGATAGCTCCGTCCAGGGCTATCACGGCGTCGTGAACAAACAAATCCAAACAGTTCTGGCTGACCGCGGCGTTGCGGGTCAACTACGGTGTCAGGAAGACCCGCAAACAGTACCTTTCAGAAATGCAGGGCGTTGATGACCTCGCGGTGAGCTTCCGAAAACACGGCGTCCGCAGGCGTCGGTTCCGGAGGTCGGTGCGGCGTCGTCGGGGCCCTCGAAGTCACACGCGTTGCAGATCGATCTCCTCTGTTGAAGTCAGGAGCGCTGGCGTCGGCCGGCGTCGGGTGCTGCGGTACGAAGTGCAGCGGTGCGGCGTGCGGTGCTCTCAGGTCGCGGTGGCGAGCAGCGGCTCGGTGGCGGCGCCGGATGGCGTCGTCGGTGAGACCAGGGTCGCGGTGTGAGATGAAGGCGGTGCTCGTCACGGTGCTGGCAGGTCACGGTGCAGCAGCGGCGTCGTCGTAGCTGCTGTGCTGTCGTCGGCTGACGAACGGGAGTCAATGGCACCGGCGTTGGTGGGCCATGGCTGCGGTGCGGGATGAGGGCGGTGCGTCATGTAACTTACGAGCGGTGCCCCCGAACCACGGTGCAAGCAGCGGCGTCGAGTCCGGCGTGGAGCGGCGTTGTCGGGAAGGCCACGGCGTCGTCGTGAAGCGAGGCGGTGCGGAGTGCGGTGCCCACAGGTCGCGGTGCGAGCAGCGGCTCGGTGGCGGCGTCAGCAGGCGTTGTCGGTGAGACCAGGGTCGCGGTGCGGCGGTGCCCTCTGCGGTGCAGTCGGGACACGGAGTCGGCAGCGACGTCGTCGAGTTGCTTTTCTTCTGTTGCAGCACAAAACACACAGTCCCCAGTGCTGAGGGCAGAAGAACTTGAAGTCTTTGCTGTTCCTGAGACTTCTTGAACAGGGGGCAAGCTCTACCTCAAGCCCTTGGAGACACTCACAAAGTAGATTGCAGAAAGTTCAGTTCCAGTCCTTTCACTGCCCAAGACAGAAGCAGCCACTGCAGGCCAACACAGCAAAGCACACAGCAAAGTGGTAGTTCCTCCTCACAGCTTCTCCAGCTCTTCTTCTTGGCAGTCTTCTTGATCCAAAAGAGTTCCCTTGAAGTCTTTTCTATCCCTGAGACTTCCAACAGGAGGCAAGCTGTACTTCAAGCCCTTGGAGAAAACTCTAACAGCAGGATGATGAAAGCACAGTCCAGTCCTTTCCCTACCAAAGACAGAAGCAACCACTGCAGGTCAACCCCACAACACGCAGCATAGGGGCAGTACTCCTCCTCCAGCTTTCCCGGTCCTTCTTCATGGCAGGTTCCTTAGTTCAGAAGTAATCTAAAGTTCTGGGGTTTGGGTCCCCCTTTTTATCCTCAATTTCTCTTTGTTCTCTGAAGGCAAAGAGGCCTTTGCCTAGTCCAAACCAGTTCTGGTCAGTCCTGGAGCACTTTGTTGACAAGTCTCCTTCTTTCCTTTCACAGTGCAGGCCAGGGACATCAGACGCACCACAGGAGGTGGAGCCAGCATTGTGGAGGGAAGGCACAGCCCTATTCAGGTCCCAGGTGTAACTCCTCCCACCCATCTACATGTAGATCTTGCTATTCAGCCCTGTGCTGACTCACCCTGTCTCCTGGCATCCCCCAGCCCCTGTCACTCACACTCCAGACAAGGAATACACAACCTAGCAGAGGCAGGCTTGGATGGTTAGACAAGAAAATACCCACTTTCTAAAAGTGGTATTTTCAAACACAGAATGTTAAAACCAACTTTACTAAAAGATGCATTTTATCATTCTGAGTCCAGGCATACTAAACTCGAATTCCTACCATGTTCCCTGGGTCAGTTAGGATTATAAGCTGTAATAATCAGAACTGCCCATTCTGGCCTATGGGGAACAGGTAGCCTTGCAATAGTGAAAAACGAAAGAGGCTGTAATTCACTATCAGGACATGCCACACACACCAGGGCATGTCCTACCTTTCACATACAATGCACCCTGCCCACAGGGGTACCTTGGGCCGACCTTAGGGGTGACTAACATGTAGAAAAGGGAAGGTTTAGGGACTTGCAAGTGTGTGCACTTGCCAAGTCGACATGGCAGCCCCAGGCTGCACACAGGCTCTGCAATGGCAGGCCAGAGTTACACTTTACGGGCTGTTGGCGTGGGTGGCACAATCCAGTGCTGCAGCCCACCAACAGCATTTGATCTATAGGCCCTGGCACTCTCAGTGCACTTTACAAGGGACTGACACATAGATCAAATAGGCCAATCATGGAAACACCAATCCATAACACACTTTACACAGAGAGCATATGCACTTTAGCACTGATTAGCAGTGGTAAAGTGCCCAGAGTCCTAAAATCAACACACACAGGGTCAAAAACAGGAGGCCAAAAAGCAAAAAGTCTGGGGGTAAACCCGCTGAAAAAGCCAAGTCTAACATTTCCCTACGTGCCGGCTGAGCAAGGGTCCAAAATCCACAGCTAGGCACATTGGAAAAAGAGGTCACTTTTCATTGGAAAAATGTGATGTGTCCACGTTGCGTTTTGGGACGTTTACTGTCGCGGGCACTAGGCCTACCCACACAAGTGAGGAACCATTTTTATCGGGAGACTTTGGGTAATGCTAGGTGCGTGGAACTTTGTGGATCCACGCAAATTCCAGAACTTTCCATCACAGAAATGTGAGGAAAATTTGTTTTTTTTTACAAAGTTTGAGGTTTGCAAGGGAGTCTGGGTAACAGAACCTGGCGAGACCACACAAGCCACCCAAACCTGGATTCCCCTGTATGTATAGCTTTAAAAAATGTATAGGTTTCCTTAGGTGCCCGCAGAGCTAGGGTCAAAAATTCACAGCTAAGCATATTGCGAAAAAAGGGTCCATTTTCACTGGAAAAATGTGATGTGTCCACGTTGCATTTTGGGACATTTCCTGTTGCGGGCACTAGGCCTACCCACATAAGTGATGTACCAGGTTTATCTATAGACTTTAGGTAATGCTGGGTGTGTAGAGGTTTGTGGATCCATGCAGATTCCAGAACTTTCCATCACAAAAATGTGAGGAAAATTTGTTTTTTTTTTAACAAAGTTTGAGGTTTTCAAGCGATTCTGTGTAACAGAACCTGGTAAAAGCCACACAAGTCACCCCATCCTGGATTTCCCTGGATGCCTAGTTTAACATTTTTTATTGGTTTGCTAGGTTTCCTTAGGTGTCGGCAGAGCTAGTGTCCAAAATCCACAACTAGGCACATTGCAAAAAAATGGTCAGTTTTCACTGGAAAAATGTGATGTGTCCACGTTGTGTTTTGGGTCGTTTCCTGTCGCAGGTACTAGGCCTACCCACACAAGTGAGGTACCATTTTTATTGGGAGACTTTGGGGAATGCTGGGTGGCTGGAAGTTTGTGTCTCCGCACAGAGTCCAGAGCTTTCCATCACAGAAATGTGAGGAAAATGTGGTTTTTTTCAAATAAAGTTTGAGGTTTGCAAGGGATTCTGGGTAACAGAACCTAGTGAGAGCCACACAAGTCACCCCATCCTATATTTCCCTGGGTGTGTAGTTTTTTAAAAATGAATAGGTTTTCTAGGTTTCCCTAGGTGCCGGCTGAGCTAGGGTCGAAAATCCACAGCTAGGTACATTGCGAAAAAAGGGTAAAGTTTCACTGGAAAAATTTGATGTTTCCACTTTGCGCTTTGGGATGTTTACTGTCGCAGGCACTAGGCCTACCCACACAAGTGAGGAACCATTTTTATCGGGAGACTTTGGGTAATGCTGGGTGCATGGAAGTTTGTGAATCTACGCAGATTCCAGAACTATCCATCACAGAAATGTGAGGAAAATATGTTTTTTTTACAAAGTTTGCGGTTTGCAAGGGATTCTGGGTAACAGAACCCGGTGAGAGCCATACAAGTCTCTCAAACCTGGATTGCTTTGTACGTCTAGCCTTAAAAAATGTATAGGTTTTCAAGGTTTCCTTAGGTGCCTGCAGAGCTAGGGTCGAAAATTCACAGCTAGGCACATTGCGAAAAAAGGGTCTGTTTTCACTGGAAAAATGTGATGTGTCCATGTTGTGTTTTGGGACGTTTCCCGTCGCGGGCACTAGGCCTACCCACACAAGTGATGTACCATTATTGGGAGACTTTGGGGAATGCTGGGTGGGAGGAAGTTTGTGGATCTACGCAGATTCCAGAACTTTCCATCACAGAAATGTGAAGAAAATGTGTGTTTTTATGAAAAGCTTGAGGTTTGCAGGGGGTTCTGGGTAACAGAACCTGGTGAGAGCCACACAAGTCACCCCATCCTGGATTCCCCTGGATGTCTAGTTCTCAAAAATATATAGCTTTTCTAGGTTTCCTTTGATGCCGGGTGAGCTCGGGTCCAAAATACACAGCTAGGCACAATTCCGAAAAAGGGTCGGTTTTCACTGGAAAAATGTGATGTGCCCATGTTGCTTGTTGGGCCGTTTCCTGTCGCAGGCACTAGGCCTACCCACACAAGTGAGGTACCACTTTTATTGGGAGACTTGAAGGAACACAGAACAGTAGAACAATTTTTATTACCGATTGACTTTCTCTGCATTTCTGCCTGCCAAATGTAAGACAATGTGTAAAAAATAAGTCATTTTGAAAAATGTCCTCTAATTCACATGCTTGTATGGGTACCCACAATTTTGGAAATGTGCAAATAACGACTGCTTCTAAACTCTATATTTTGTTCCCATTTCAGAAATATATAGATTTACTTGGTACCTATGTTTCACTCTTTATATTTTACCAAATGAGTTGCTATATACCTGGTACACAATGAAAAACTATTGCAAGACACAGCTCAGTTATTTGCTCTGGGTACCTCAGGTTATTGGTGAACCTACAAGTCCTATATATCCCCACAACCAGAAGGGTGTGGCTTGCTGTGACCAATAGGTTGCCAGTTTAGTGAACTAGCACTGAGTCGCACGGCAAATTTAGACTTTCCAGATCCTTTTTTAGGATTTAGGAGATGATTGATGGACTTTCCATATAATCTTGTGGGATCCTGTACCAAACCAAGATTCTTTTATGGAATATGAATGCAAAAAGATATGGACTATTCTTATGAAGAGAGATTGAGAAAAATGCTACACACAAATTTAGCACCGTAAACCATTTGGCTTCTGAGAGAATCTGACACAATATTACTGCAGAATTTGGTACCACAGGACAACAAGGAATCACTATTTCATTAATTGTGCGCAGGTCCTCTGCTATCCTCCATTATCCAGTAGGATTCGTTATTACTATGAGCAGAGAGTAACATGAGCTCCCTAGTGTTTTCTTTAGAGTGCCCTGCTGCAGCAAAATAGGTACTGCCCATTTAGTCCACTCAGATTTTTTGCTTTTTGATCACCATGCTTTTGGACCTTTACTGTCAGTGAGTTTACTACTCGAGTCTCACTCACAGTAAGTACATGGTAATTGGACCGCATATGTTTATCACCAGTGTCAACCTTTTAAGATGTGGCATCTGTTACAGAGCTGGGGAAAGAGGCACTGGGCTGGTTACACATGAACATGGGTGCACACGTATGCTCACACACATGTAGGCTCAACTGTAAGACTACCATTGAGCGGAGCCTGATAGTCACACACAGGTAGCCTGGCACAAAAGGGACCCTCCATGGATAGATGTTGACCTGGGGTAGGCCTTATAATATTAGTGGGAATTCATAGATAGGTCAGAAGGGTTTACTGGATTATCTTGAGTCTCACTGTATTATACATATAGGTAAAATCTGTCTAAAAGTGCAGTTTTGCTTCAGATAGTTCAGCGACGTGTCAAACTGGGGTGAAACATGCACACCGAGTTTGAATATGCAGGTCTCAATAACATATGTGTACATCTTATGAGTCATCCAGAATTGTCATATTTCTCGGCTGGCTCAGCTCAGAATAAAATTCCAAGCCTTTTGCCCCTCAGCTGGGCCAAGTTTTTTTTTTTTTAATGGCTCTTTCTTGTATTATCACATTCATAAAAGTGCCATGTGTACAGTTGGTGCTATATCACATGTGGCAGTTTAAGACATCGTATAAACCAAAAGCATAGATATTATCAATACTCCTTAAGAAGATACCGAGTTGTAAAGAAAATAAATACATAAATAAACTAATACTTAGAACACATAGCAATTATTACAAATTATGATAGCCATTACAGACATCCTGGCATTGATAATCCATTAACACATTAACAGCAACACTATCACCAAGTTCTGCATCCTTATAACATCACTTTACTTCCAGTGGGACTGGTACACATAATCTAATAACCCTTTCCTTGCAGTCCTTCCCGACATGTCATTTAAAATCAGTAAGTGAAATATGAAAGAAGCACCTTTTCTCACAGTGGTATCTCACCCGACTTAGATTGTATGCCAGGAGTATGGCATCCCATTTTGTTATCATTATTCCATCACACCTGTGCTTTTGTAAGAGGGCCAATACTCTGATTTCAGCAGACTTTCATTCTAGCAAATCCAGAGCCATTTTCAAGTTGTGGGAGCTGCTGAGGTCAATCATTAAGGCCAAAGCAATAAATTTAGACACCTCCTCAGCTTGTTTGGGTCTAGTGAATCATCCAAAAAGACATGTCGCCATACGCATATCCAAGTGCCGGCCTGTAAATTTGTGAATTGCGTCAAACAACAGTGACCAATATTGCTGTATTTATGGACAATGCAACACCATATGAAATAAATCTGCATCAACAGCAGTGCATCTAGAGCACATCAACATTCCCCCTGGGTATATTTTAGCAGTGAGTACTGGGGACAGATAAGTGTGATGAAGGCAATTCAGCTGCATGTATTTAAAACAGGGGCTTCTATTGAACATTTCAGTGTATTCCAGGAGCCTCATCCATTCTGCATTTTGTATGTCCTACCCCAGTTGTTGCTTACATGTCACTTTAAGAATGGCCAAGTTAAGGGAAAAGGTTGAAGTTAGTGCTCTATACATGTAAGTCCACTGCTTTTCATTTTATCCCATGTGTAAGCAATGTAACTAATACTTCAGATTTCGGAGGTTCATTTGCACCAACATGCCATATCTTATTGATGGTTGCTGCCATGGCATTATATGTAAGGAATTGGCCAATATTAAGACCATAGTTATCCACTAAGGCTTGAAATGGGAAAGTGTAATGTCTTTAAAAATATCGCAGAGGGTCGTAATATTATTCTGTGTTCAATCTAGTATTGAGTGTCATTGGGCCACCTTCCTTCATATAGGAGGCATCCACAAGGAGCGTTCTGGAGAATATGGGACAGCTGAACCCAGTCGGCACCTACATTTGGCTCCACAATATTGGACCGTACACAAGGAGCGCGTACAGAGGATACCTCCTAATCCCATAATATACAGTGTGCGCAATTAATCATTGTTGCCCATTATTCATATGAGGTCCAACCATTCAGGGTCTGTTTCAACCATTAACCATCTCACCAGCCATACTATTTGTGTGGCTAAGTAGTATATCTCAGTTTAGGGAACCCCAGTCTGCCAGCATCTATTAGGCACATTGCCTTTTCAATATAGAAAAGCTGCCTCTGAGGAGCCCAGATCAGTCCTAACAAGGCAGATTTAAGGTCTCAGAAAAAAGAATTATGTAGGATAAAAAGGAATTCCACGCAGAAATAAAGCAACCTAGGCAACACAATCATCTTGGCTATTGCACCCTGCACAGTGATGATAGCAGCAGCCCAGTTCAAAATGTCATTGATCTTCTGATACCAGACACAAATTTGTCTAGATTCCCGCCCTTCAGCTTAGTGTCCATATAATACATTGGTATACCTAGATAATTAATCTGAAATTTTTCTAGTCAGCATTGATTTTATGTCATAAGATGTTTTATTACAATGACCCCCGATCGCAACTTTAAAGGCTTCCCATTCAACACTAGAATGGAACACTGTCCCCTGTTTCTCTCTAAAATAAAGATATATTTCCCTCCCTCTGATCTCTCGAAAGGGGAGGTCAAGGGGTGCATCTGGTTGTAACCTCTATGTCATTACCAAAGCATAAAATACTGGAGTGATATTAACAATAGGTTATGATTGGAATCAGTGTGACACCGGTATTACGCAATACATAGCTGTAGAGCCAGATTAGTATAAATGCATATCTAGACATGTATTAATATCATGTACCCGGGAATAAAAAGAATAATCCTGGTCTTTTGGGTGTACCACTCTCCATATGTCCAGAAAGTCTCATTGTCTCATGCACTGTCAAAACCTGTGGGCCAAAGTCCTACATTGTGCTGTGAGGAGTGGTGGAAGGGAACAATCAGTCTTGCAATCTGAGACCAGATTATAATCTCCCCCACATAAGGTAGTAAACTCTAATGTCCTAGATAAATATGGCACTAAAATATACAAAAACTGCATTTGTCCCGTAATCGGTGCATATAAACTAGCATTAATAAGTAGATGGCCATCTAGGTAGCCCTTGATTATACTGAACTTACCCTGATCATTGACCATTGAATGGCTAATAGTGTAAGGTTCCTCAGGTGCCAACCAAACCAGTATACCGCTTTGAAAGGCTGAATACATAGTTTCCCTGGATATGGCCGCACCACTTCTTTTCCAATTGACATCATTTTGGCAATGTCATGTGGGTTTCCTATAAACAGGCTATCAGTACTACGCTGCATCTAAGAAAGGGTGTACACAATAACCCTTAGTAGGGAAGCCAAACCCCTACCATTCTATGTAAGAAAGGTGTATTGTTGCATCTTAGTGGTGGTTGGAAAAGTGGCATAAAGTAAGGGAGCCTCCCACATTCCTCTGCATCCCAGGAGGAAAAGAAAAAGGAAATGGAAATAATGTTAAAAAAAAGCATGAGAGCATTTTTGATTGTCAAACCAGTGCCTATACTGACCTCAGTGTAGTAATGCCGTTCTGAAAAAAATATGACCCAAGGACATCTGCAGTGACAGTCAACAGCCACTGTAATGGTCTCAGTCTCCCCGGTCAGTGTAAAACATGTGCTGACCACCCAAGCAACAACAATCAACATATGACCATACAAACAAAACAGAATTCCATTGCTGCAATTTGGCATTAGCATGTGTGGATGTGAAACTGACATAAGTGAAGTTAATAGCAAACTGCCACACCAATATGAATATTACCATAGCAGGAAATCAGGAAACATTAGCCCTTCCTTCCAGGAAAACCCTTGCCCGCATCGGGAAGCCACTAAGAACACAGATATCTGGGTGTACCACACAACCTCAGTACAGTAGATAGTGAGAAGTCAGGCAATGTCATCTGCTGTCATGGGAGCGACAATAGTACCTTTTTGGGATGAAGATACAACTCCCAATGTCAAAATGCCTGAACCTTTCTCCGGTGCATCCGAATTGATAAGTCTAGGTTGTGTCAGTGAAGTTTGCCAGCTCAATAGGTCATGAATCAGTGAGGCCCATGCTGCAGCAGCCTGTTCCTTGGTTGGGGTTTTCATCAGTCTTCTTCGGTGGCGCTTCCGTATTCTCGGTTTCGGTGACTGTTCCGAACGCTGCCTCGCCTGTGCATCATTATGTCCAGTCGGCTCCAGCCATGACCAGACCTGCTTCTGTTGCATGAAAAAATGTGACTTGCCATCAATCATCACTCTAAGTTTAGATAGAAAGATCAGACTATAGAAGATGTTTAAAGTTCCAAATGTCCTTTTAACTTTTAGGAAACTCTACCTTTAGCACTGCACTAATGTTGCATAGTCTGAATAAATGTGAATTTTACTTCCCTCTAAGTCCCATGAGTTATGTCTGCGAGCTACCTGTAGGATGCTATCTTGGTCTCAATAATTTTATAAGTGCACCACTAAAGGACACTGTGGCATCATAGGCGGTAGAGGTTGCATTGGCACTCTTTTTGCCCCTCTACAGAGAAAAACTTTGATTGTTTACTCAGAAGCACCTCCTTGATGGAATGGAACCTGCACCCCCCCACCCCTAGCGCCTTGAGACCCTTACGGGTGAGTAGTCGCGCTTTAACAAACTCCTGATTGATTGATTGATTGAGAAGCACTATCTTTGTGCGTCATGTTTCTACAAAATGTTCTGTTGAGGGATCCTCAATCTTTTTAGGAAGCCCAATGATGCCAATATTATTGCGATGCACTCACCCTTCAGTGTCCTCCGCCCTGTCTTGCTTCTTTACCTAATTCAGTAATTTTTCAGTGAAAATCAGATTCCAACGGTGTCACGCATGCAGACTAAGTTTCGGTAACTCTGTCCGGCAATTTTCTGTGGTCAACCCGAAGTAATGCCAAATCAAGGGCCACTGCGTCAATTTTATGTTCCAATGTGGTGCGAAATGCTCAGATAGCATGTAAAATTTCATCAGATTTGCATAATGCTGGCATGGCAGAGGTACTAACTGCTGGCGTTTCTGTAGTCATTGGGCCGAAAGGTGGAATATCAGGAATACGGCCATCTCAATGTGCCTTGTTTCATGTCTTTATCAACAAGTTTACCCATGATGAAGCAAGGAATACAATGTACACTGATGATACCCTACTCATGCAATCCGCATGCAAATGTGGGTGAAATCATGTCAAAGCCAACAGTTTAATTTCTAAACAAGTAGTTGTTGCTCAAATATGAGTTTATGTTAAATAAATTAAAAGACAAGAGGCATTTGGCAAACTGGAACAAGCTGGTTTCATTAAACGCAGCGGCCGAGAGAGTATCAACAGAGGCTTGTCTCAAGACAGTCTCCAAGTACAGAAGTTTTTGCTGCACATATATACATTTTGTGGGCTCAATAAAACACTTTGACATTCTTTGAAAAGAATCGTAGTCATAAATTACAAGAAAAAACATCAGATTAGGGGGACACAAATGGCTCTCGACCTTGAGGAGAGTTAGTGTGGGCCAGTGTGTGCGTGTCCAGATGTCCGGTGAAGTGAGCGTGTTATTACCTCATGCGGTATGCATGTCGTGCCCTGATTGGCTGAGTGTTCCTAACTACATGTGGCATCTGACGTTTGTGGTATTTTGAGAACACGCGCTTTTGGTCAAACGTGTTTTATTGGGGCCAATCTCCTGGGGCCTGTTTTTGGTGTGACTACCTATCTGTGGGACCTGTGGGCACCTGTGTCTTTGGGCTAAATGTAACCCCACCTGTGGCCTGTCAATTGGTAGGCTTGGGGTTGGATCGCAGGGCCTGTCTGACCACGCATCTCTGACTTGGGGTTGATGTAGAGGTAATCTCAGATAAATCTGGCAACAATGATACGAGTTTGTGAGTGTGAGCTCATGTAAGATAGCGGTCATGGATATCATATTTAGCAATATTCTTATTATTTCATGTACAGTTGTTACATCATACATCAACATTGCATTCACTGGGATTGGCGTCATTATGCGGGCATAAGTTACGGTGTACATCAACATTGGCTTTAATTGTTTTGAGATCAATTTGCATGCATAGATTACAGCATACATCAATATTGCATTTATTGATACTGCCACTTGCTGTGCGCGCATACCTCAGGGTGTACATTGCTATCGTATTTAATAATCTCAACACAGTCATCTCCCATGTACAAGTTGTAGAGCTCAGAGACAGTGATTTGTGTTTCCTAAAAGGTGCTTGAGTATAAGGCTGCGATGATTGTAATGCCCTACAAGCTACAACTGCAGAAGGGACCCCCAGGCCATGGTCTCCTAATCAGAATGTAGAGCATCTGGCCTAAAGTATTCAAAATGGTGCATTCGATGGACCAGGGTGGGAAGGCAATTGAGCACCGTTTCTGGCCACTACATAAAATTTACCATGTCATCCCGTCAGTGAGCCTGCTTATCGTGTCTTGAGCAGTGCAGCAGTCTGGTTCTACCAGACACAGCTACGGAAGCCCCATACGGCCCCGTAATTCTGTGCCCCTTGGCTGTCGCAGTTAGGGCTGAAATTAACTTCCATTGCAGCTCCAGTCGAGGTGTCTCCACCGGGCAGCTCCAATGCCCTCCAGCAGGGTTCACGAACCACACTCCACCTCCAGCAAGGGTCCACTGCTGGCTAATCCAGTAGCCAAATGAGTTCCCACTACCAGCCAGGAGCTGACATTTTAGTTTGCAGGGCCGACCTGCCTCCGTCCTTTCCCTTCAGGTCCAAATCATCTCGATAGCCGGTCCCCCACAGACAGATGGGTTTCCAGAGGGTTACTGCAGAGAATTACATGATACAGCAATCACTATGGCATTCGATATTCACAAAGGTAAGTTACTATTAGTAAAGTTAGACTTTTGGTGTGAGTTCACATTTGTGAATACCGAAAAGTAGTACAGTTAGACTTTTGGTCTAGATTTACCTTTGTGAATACAGAAAAGCAGTAAACGTACACAAAAGTTGGGCTTGATGTGAAGCAAGACTTACAGTTAGAAAAAGAAAAAAATGCCAAATCAAAAACTAAGGAGAATTTTGAAAAAAATCTAATTTGATGTCAGATTATTTTTGAAATTTTCAGTTTTGCACAAATTACTGAGTGGCATTGCACAAATACAAGTACTGGATCCCATCACTGAGCACCAATGTAGGAAATCAGGTTTTTGGTTGAGGTGGTGGAAGCCCCACTCAGGCAACAACCACATTCCTTGTCAGTGTGAACCTCAAAAGTCACGCAATAAGCCTGTGCTTAACCACCTGACAGCTTGGCACAAAAGCAGTCAGGCGGAACTTAGAGGCATTGTGTAAAGTATTTATGCAGCACACAAACAGTAATAAAGTGAAGACACAACACAAGAAAACTCCAAAACCAAATGGGAAATAATAGAGTGCATTCCTATAAAGAAAATGAGACCAGAATGACAAAAATTAAATCAGTAGACACGGAAATATTACATTTTAAATATTTAAATTAGATATGGCGCCTAAAAAAAGAAAAAGCGCCACTTGCGGTCATCTAGTCATGCTACACCTGGGAAAAGTCACAAGTTCAGGCCGATCACGATGGAGCACAGGCCAGATACAAGAACCAGGTTAGTCTAGCTGAAAAAGTTGCCTTTTCAAAGTCCGCTGCAAAGAGTTGCATTCATGATGAAGGGGGACATGAGGAGTAGGTAGAGCACCACAGATGATCTTCTCTGTAGCGTGAAGATCTGGTCGGGTGTTGTGGACAGTCCTCCCTGGAGTTTCACTTTGGTGGTCACTACTGCCTGTCATTGCTGTAGTGTGAAGGGCAGATCTCGTGTCACTAGTCTTCACTGGTGGTCGCTGTAGCGCAGAGTCAGGTGCACCAAATTTTTAGGTTGGTGTCCATTGTGGGTGGCAGAGTCTCCAACGAGCGGGCACGTTCGAGGTCGCAAAGAGCCCAATACATCAGGATTTCACCTTTTCTTGTAGAGGAGTGTACTCTGATGCCAGCCAAGGGTCAAGGACCTGTGGAGGAACCTCTAGGGGATCATTAACTCACTCTAGCAGAGACCAGAAGGGATCAGGAAGGTCCAGTTGCAGGTCCAGGCAAGTCCAGTGCAGCAAGTCATCTGGGAAGTTGCAAGGAGGCCTCTGGAGCTTGTTGTGTCCCTGTACTCAGAACAGGAGGTCAGTCAACTGACCCTTGGTTTCACTCAGGCAGCCTGGAATGATGGGTGAAGGTCCAGACATCCTTCTCAGAGATCAGGGCAAGCATTGCAAGCCTCAAGTAGCATGGCAGTCCTGGATGTCAAATCAAATGTGCTTAGGAACTTGGCGGCTCCCAACCGACCTATGAGCTCATCAGCTCTAGGGATTGGGTCAGCATTAGTCTTAGTGACTGAGTTGATCCCTCTGTAGTACATGCAGAGCCGGTGTTCTGGCCATGGGTACCAGCACCACTGGCCTGTACCAAGGGCTGTAGGAGTGCTCAGTGACCCCTTGTTCTAGCATCTTGGATACCTCCTCCTTGATGCTGGCTCTCACTTTACCAGAAGGCCTGAAGTTCTTATTATTCACAGTCATTCTGTCCCCTGTATCATTGTCGTCAGTAAACAGATGGGTGAACCCAGTGGTCAGTGAGAACAGGGAGGCAAACTGTTCCAGCAAGTGACAACTGCTGCTCTGGGGTCAGGGTAGTGGAGAGGTTGACACCTTCCACTGACCCATCCTGCTTCTTGGAAGACAGGAGGTTGGGGGGAAGTTCACTCTCTTCCTCCGCTCTATCATCCATTACCAGGAGCATGGTGACTTCAGACATCTCATTATGGGGTTTGAGGCAATTGACATGCAGGACGCTTAAGGGGTTCCTGGGGTCTCAAGGCCAACCAGGTAGATTACCTCCCCGTTGCACTCATTCACCTCATAGGGCCAGGACCACCAGTTCTACAAGGCCCAGGGATCCACTGGCCCCATCACCTACACTTTTGACCAGGCTGAAGCTCAACCAGAGTGGCCTTCTGGTCATACCAGATTCTCACAACTCCCTGGCTGGCTTCCAGGTTCTCAGCAGCCTTTTTCC
Organism: Calotriton arnoldi; assembly: GCA_963921515.1. Classification (NCBI taxonomy): domain Eukaryota; kingdom Metazoa; phylum Chordata; class Amphibia; order Caudata; family Salamandridae; genus Calotriton; species Calotriton arnoldi. The sequence continues at coordinate 42,858 of CAWUFW010010248.1, read as the reverse complement.
AGAAGCGCTTCATCTGAGTCCGCAGAACCAACATGGAGCTGACTACATCCTGAGGGTGGGTGGTTACTGGGATCTTGCTCTTGCCCCTTCCTTCACAAGGCTGAGAGGACCTTTGATAGGCTGGTCATAGAGGAGCTCAAAGGGACTGAACCCAACTCCCTTCTGTGGGACTTCCCTGTATGCAATCAGGAGACATGGCAAGAGGACGTACCAATTCCACCTCAAGGGCTTTGACAGGACCATAATCATGTCTGTTGAGGGTCTTGTTTAAACTCTCATCCAGCCCATTGGTCTGGGGATGGTAGGGTGTGGAGAATTTGTGAGTTACTTCACACTCGTTCCACATGGACATGAAGTTGGTACCCCAATCTGATACTACCTACAGGAGGAAACCCACTAGGGTAAATATCCCCATCAGTGCCCTGGCCAATAAGGGCACAGTCCCTGTCCTCAGGGGTATAGCTTTCAGGTACTGGATGATGTGGTCCACCAACTAGGATGAACTTGTGGCCTAGGGCAGTCTTGGTGTCCAGGAGCTAACAAATGTTGATGGCCATCCTTTATAAAGGGTTGCCAATTACATGAAGGGGAACCAGGGTAGCCTTTAACTTTCCCTTTGACTTCCCACTGGCCTAAATGGTTCGACAAGACCTGCAGAATGCATCTGAGGACACACTCATCCAGGGCCAAAAAAAGTTGGTGGCAGGTCTGGCAAAGGTCTTGTCTTGACCCAGATATCCTGCCAAGGGTACATTATGAGCCAGACCCAGCCGAAAGGCCCTGGTGCATGGGGGGACCACCAACACATGGGATGTACAAGGCTCTAGAACCTTAGGCTTGCTATACAGGAAATCATTCTCCCAATAGATCAGGTGATCACCAGAGGTGTCACAAGTTAATTAGGTCTCAGCCTGCAGCCGTAGGCTCCCAGGAGTAGGGCAGTCTTTCTGGCCTTTGCAGAATTCCTCAATGGAGGGTCACACTTACACTTGCCAGCCAGCTAGCTCGGGTAGGTCCCCCAGGGAAGCAATGTCCTCCCTTGTAAGTTCTCAGGTGTCACCCTCAGGCTCTTCCCGGACCGTAGGAGTGTCAGGAGCGAGTTTATCATGCTCCCTGCCCTTCCTCTTTTTGGCAGCTACCTGGGTCATTCTTCCAGGCTCCAAGCCATCTTGACTCCTCTCTTGGGGTGTCATGGACCATGTGGTCATGCACACTAACTCGGGCAATTCTAACCATCTCCAGGTGAGACCGGAGCTCCACCTCCTTCCAGATGGTGTGCTCCATGTCATTGTAAAGCATACAATCCACAGGTATGGCAGGACTTAAGCTACCTTTAATGAACCTGAGACCCCCCCATTCAAAGGGAACCAGAGCCACGGGATAGTGACTGTCACAGTTGTCTGCCACCACAACCTGGTGGAATATGTTAGGATTACCTGCTCTTAGGACACCAGATGACACCTAACAGTAGTCATATAGGCTCCTATGTCTCTCACAGCCTCCACCCAATGTCCATTGATGGTGACCCGCTGCCTGTGCTTGGAAATATTATTAGGCATGTGGGCCTTTGGCAACATCTTTTTGTCATCCCGTTACACTAGGGTAAACTCTGCCCTACCCCCATGCTAACTGGGACAACCTCCTTCATAAGTGCTCCACTCACCAACCCTAATGTCTACCCACCAGTGTGGAGCTGCTCCTCTTAGGGCATTGGGTGGCCTCCTTGACGTGCCCATCGTAGTGGCACTCACAGCATTTGCGGGTGAAACTTCCCTGAGAATTTCTTCTCAGGGAAACCACTCTTCTTCTTATCAGGATGGGCCTTCCTCACAGAATTGTTTTGGGGCCCTTTAGAAAACTCCTTGATTTTATTTTTGTCTCCCATTCCTTCTTCTGGTGAGTACCCTGTCCACCCTTTTAGTGATCCCTCCAGATACCTTTTTGGACACTCCAGTGCTGACCCGGAGGTCTGCCTCCTGGGCAATCTCCCTAGGTGAAGAGAGCTTGCAACCAAGTAGGTATTAGCATAACTCTGTAAAGCACGTATTGAGCATGTGCTCTCTAAAAATCAAATCATTCAGCCCATTAAAATCATTGGCTCACTATACTGCTCCTCACCCAACCCCTTAGTACCTTACTGGAATAATCAAGTGAAACCACTCAATACTGGATTGGAAGTTTCCATCTGTTCCTAAATATAAGGCTTCTCTGGAGTGAGCCCAAATGTATTGATAAGATAGCCGTCATAGGGCATACATTATCTGGTCCCCTACCTATAGTGTAAGCAGGGTATCCCTCCCCACTGTAGGTATGTGATTCCAGAGACTAGCCTCCCAATGCTCCTCTGGGACCCTTTGCCTCCTTAGGGCTACCCCATAGTCTGAAATCTGTTTATGAATGTCATCCATGCCACGTAGTTAGGCACCAGAACTTGGGAAATGCAGACCCTCATTTCTCCATTGGACACTGAGCTGTTGACTCCACCATTGTTGCTGGACCCTGTGCACTGCTTGGCTTTCATTTCCAGCTTCTTCACACTTATCTTGTGAGTAAACAAAGTTTTTTTCTCCTCTAAGGCCCTGTCAGCTTGTATTTCCTCCAGGGCTAGCCTTTTTTCCTCTATGGTCCTCTGTGCAGCAGCCTCCTCCATTTTGAGCTTGGCCATCTGTACCTGGAACTTCTTTCCACCTTTCCTGTCCACCAGCTTCTCAGGGGACAGACTGTGGAGGACACACTACTCCATGCCCTGGCAGAGGGGTTCACTCCTGTGGGCAAGTGGCCCTCCTCCTTCAGCTCCTGCAAATCAGAGCTTGTGACCAGTCCATTTTACTCCTCTTCATCCTCCAAGTCCTTCTCCTTATCCTTCTCTTGCTCCTCTGGAGTGGCTTGCATCCTTCTGACCTCCTCAACTGCTCTTAGGGTTATCTGGTGATCCACTTTGGTGGCCCTCCACCCCATATTTAGCCCCCTTTCCTTGCAGAGCCTCTGCATCTCTACCTTGCTGTGTCTGTCACATTGCTCAGATACAACTCCATTGTAGCAAAAAGGATGTGAGGCAAGACTTACTCTAAAAAAAAATAGGCAAATTAAAAAGTAAGGCAACTTTAGAAAAAATCTAATTTGATGTCAGATTATTTTTGGTATTTTCAGTTTTGCACAAATTACTGAGTGGCACTGCACAAACAGAAGTACCTGATCCCACCTCCGAACACCAATGTAAGAAATCTGGCTATTGGTTGAGATGGGTGGATGCCATACTGAGCCAACAACAGCAGTCCTTGTCAGGATAAATCACAAAAGTCACTAAATTAACCTGTGCTTAACCCTGTGGTAGCTTAGCACAAAAACAGTCAGACTTAAATTAGAGGCAAAGTGTCAAGTATTTATGCAGCACACAAACTGTAAGAACGTGAAAACACAACACAAGAAAAATACCGGACCAACTTAGAAAAATAGAGTACATTTTAATAAATAAAATGAGACCAAAATAACAAAAGTCTGATCAGTAGAACCAGAGACATTGAATTTTAACTTTTTGGGTAGATATTGTGCCTAAATGTGCAAAGCGTCACTCACAGTCATCTGGTAGTGCTACACTGAGGAAAAGTCACACGCTCAGGCCGACTGTGAAGGAGCGTGGGCTGGATACAGAAACCAGGTTAGTCCCACTGGAAAAGTTATCTTCTAAGAGTCTGTCACAAACATTCCTGTTCACGGTGGAAGAGGCTGCGAGAAGCAGGGAGGTCATCGCAGGTGGTCATCACTTTATTGCAAAGAGCAGGCCTTGAGTCACAGACAGTCGTCATTGTAGCGTGAAGATCCTGTCGAGCATCATGGACGTAATTGCTGGAGCTTCACATTGGTAGTGACCGTGGCTTGTCATTACTTTAGAACGAAGTTGCTGATGGTTGCTGTAGCGTGAAAGAGTTGGGATGACTTGAGTTTCGCTTTGTTGATTGTTGCGGGTGGCAGAGTCTCAGCTCTAACAGGCCCGTTCACAGTCCCGACAGCCAATCAGAACGCTTATAATATTTTCAAAGGATATATAAGCCCCTCCCACCCACCACCATTACTGTTTTTTTTGCTGTCCGACATCGGTCAGAACGCTGGTGTGCTCCGTGTTTCCTGCTTGCCGGTTCCTGAGTTTGAAGGGCTGGGTTTGCGGTACCATGAGTTTTTTCTTTTCTTTACTGTTGAAGTGTTTGTTTTACTTCTTTTGTTGCGCACGGCCGCACCGGTGTTCCGGTCGGCCGCGTTCCTGCTCCTTGGCCAGAACGCACTCCCTGCGCATGTGCTGGGCTGGAGCGGGGAGCTTTCTCTTGCGTTCTGGCCTCGGGTCGTTCCGGTGCTGGGGTCTTCTAGCGGCATCTGGCTCCCGCGGCCATAATGTTTGTTCTGTGGCTGTGGGGGAGACTGCAGGGCTGTCCCTTTTTCTTTCCCAGGTCTCGTGTTGCTATGACTTGGTTGTTTGGGGATGGTTTGTTAGGGGAGTTGCTGGGCACTTCCTGGTGTGTGCTGTGGCTTCCTGATACTGCTGCATGTGGCCAGGGGTGTTGAGGTTTCCGCTCCAGTGCCTGCAGGATCTTTGTTTCCTCATCGTCATGTTTCAGGAGCTGCAGGTGGTTGACCTGTTGCAGATTTCAGGATCTGGCCTGCGGGATTTGGTTCATTCTGCGGTGATGCCTTCCCATGCGGGCGGCGCTGCTTGAGGCTTCTGCTTCCTCCTCTCCAGAGGGTGGGAGTACGTGGTCAATTTCCCTGCTGGGGGGTATGTCCAGTGAAAGTTTTTTTTTCGGTCATGTTTGTCCATTTCGTGAGGTTCTCGGCTTTATGCCTGCTTCATTGTCTGTGGAGGGGTGACTCCCTGTAGTGTTCCTCGGTGGTGCATGACCTGCCTTTCCATTTTGTCGTTTAGGAGGTTCTGGCTGTCGCATGGCTTGAGGTCAACATGCGGGGGATTCCTCGTTTTCTGGGGAAGCGGTATCACCTGACGGTGTTTGATACTCATTTTCCTCTGGTTCCTGGGGTCTATCTATTTTGACCTCCATGTCCTTTTCCTCATCTTTGTCTTTGGAGGAGTCTGCTCTCATGCGTTCTTCTGCTGCTTCTCGTTTTGGGATTCGTGCTTGCACTTCCTCAGCCTCTGCTTTGCAGGTCCATTCTAGGGGTTTGGGTACCTGTTTGTGTGTCTTCCGGTTCGGGGGGATCTCACTCCTATCTTGGTGCAGATGGAGGTCTTGGCTCAGTTTCTGTCTGCTGCGCTTTGTTGCCCTGAGGGCCCTCTCCTCGGCTGCTGGGGTGGCGATGGCTGGTAGGAGGTCTTTCTGGACCGCGCTTTGGTGCCTTGATGCTGCGCTGATGCCTTGGTCTGTTACCTGCCTTTTGTGGTTCTCAGGCTTTTTGGCTTCCTCGAAAGGCAGTCTGTGCGGAGGGGCTTGTCTTTTTTCCTTCTTCTGGAGTTTCTGGATTCTCTGTCTTTTTCTCGGCCCTTTCGTGGTCGGGCCCGTGGTCGGGGGGCTGCGTTCCATTTGGTTCCCGACCTCTGCAGCGCCTGCTGCTGCCGCTGGGTGTTGGTCAGATATTGTTATGCCCAGGAGGAGTCACCGTGGCCTGGTGGTTCCGGTTGCGGTCTCTTCCTCCAAAGGTTATGTGTTCAACTCCTGGTGTTTTGCTGGTTGTGAGTTCCCTGTCTACATTGTTGGCGATGTTGTAATTTTGGGGACTCGGTTCGGTTGTTCCTGGATCGTTGGTCCGGTCTGATTTCCGCCTGGTGGGTCTTGTCGGTCATCGATCTTGGTTACCGGATTCTGTTCCGTGGCCGTCCCTCTTTTTGGACTGTTTTCGAGGTTACCCCGTTGTCCATTGGCCCCGTGATGCGCTCTGCCATCTTCTCTGGCGTCTGCCTGTTTTTGTCCTGGGGCACTGTTGTGCTGTTTCTGGTCACGGAACAGGGCCTGGGGTTCTATTTCTCTCTGTTTCTGGTCCCGGCACCCGATGGTTCCTTCTGCTCGGTTTCTGAATCCCCGGGCTTTGTACAGTTTAATGCGGCTGGGACGTTTTTGGATGATCCCCTTGCTGTCCATCGTTCCCCTCATCCTGGTGGGCAATTTTTTGGCTTCCCTGGGTTTGGAAGTCACCTGTTTTCACATTCCCGTCTATCCGGCAGTTCAGCGGTTCCTGTGGTTTGCGGTGGACAGGTTGCATTACCAGTTTCAGGTGTTGCCTTTCGGCCTCTCTACTGCTCCCCGGGTTTTTCCGCGGTGTTGGCTCATGCTGTGAGGGTTTTGCTGAGTCTGGGTTTCCCTGTGTTTCCCTATGTTGCTTTAGTCTGGTTTCTGCTTCCACCCTCCTTGTGGCTCTTCTGGCGGTGGTGGCGTTGATGGCCTTGTTCCAGGATCTGGGGTTCCTGTTGGATCTGGCCTTTTCTCATTTGGTTCCTGTTCTGGGACTTCAGTTTCTTGGAGGCCTGTTCGACGCTTTGCAGGGTGCTGTTTTCTCCCTCTGGCTCGGTTCTCTGCCCTTTTGACTCTTCTGCGGGTCCTGCTGGGTCGCCCTTCTGCCCCGGCTCGGGGTTGGTTGCAGGTCCGGGGGTTGGTGGCTGCCTCCATGGCTGTGGTTCCTTGAGCTCGCCTGCGCCTCAGGTCCTTGGTGATTCTTCTGTTGGCTCGTTGGGACCCTTCCCATACAGGTTGCGTGGCTCTGGTTCCTCTCTCCCCTGTTCTGGTTCCTAATTTGGTATGGTGGCTTTGCTCTCCCACCCTGGTGTGGGGGTGCATTTTCTGCTTCCTTCTCTCCTCTTGTTGACCTCAGACGCCTATCCTTGGGGTTGGGGGGGCCGCGTTGGGGTCCTTGGTGGCTGACGAGTCTGTTGGTTCCTCCCGACAATCAGGTGGCTTGTTGTTACTTGCACCTTCTTGGGGGGTCCAGGTGCGCGTCTCTGTACCTGCTGCCTTCCGTGATTTGTGTCTGGGTGAAATCTCATCTGTTGGCATTGAGGGCTATTTACGTTCAGAGGCATCTGAATTTCATAAGGACGGCTTGGGCCGCTTCCTCCCGTCCTCTGTTTTGTGCCGCCTGTCTGTTCCTCTGTTCCGGGACCTTTGTCTTCGGATCGGGACTCTCTGGATCGGTCTTTTTGCTTCCCCTGGTGACGCTCTTCTCCCCCGGTTTTGTTCTGAGGTGGTCTGTCCTCAGGCTTGGGGGTTGCTCTCTCGTTTCCTTGGCCTTCAGGCTTTCTGTATGCCTTCCCTCCTATTTCCCTCTTCCCGGGGGCACTGCGGAGGATTCGGGGGGGTGAAAGTGTCTGTGCTATTGATTGCTCCTTTTTGACCTCGCTGCCTTTGGTTTCCGCTCCTGCTGCTGCTGGAGGGGGGCGGGTTTGGCCGGCTTCCCTTGACTCCGCTTCTGTGTCCGCACCTGTGTTTGCCCTATCTTTGTCGCCTGCATCTGTCGGCCTGGCTCTTGAGCGGCTGTCATTGGCGTCTTTGGGCTTTTCTTCTGTGGTGGCCTGTGGAGTCCATTGTCGCGTCGGCCTTTAGCACTTAAGGACTGTGGTGCGCGTTGCGGCTCTTTTGTCTCTTGGTGCTCTTCTCTTGGTCTGGATCCATGGTTGGTGGTCCGGCTTCTATTCTTGTCTTTCTCCTAGATGGGTTTTTGCTGGACCTTTCCCCTTCCGCCTTGTCTGCTCGTTGGGCTGTGGTTCAGGCTTGTCGGTGTCTCGGGCCTCTTTGGAGGTTGTTGCTCCTTGGGTGAGTCGGATTCTGTGTTGTTTTCGGCTTCCACATCCGATCTCTCCTGTGATTGTGCCTTCTTGGGTTTGCCTACTGTTTTGCGGGGTCTGCAGTTGCACCCTTTTGTGCCTTTTTTGGAGGCTGATTGTTGTGGTTGTCCGCAACTGTGGCTTTTTTGTTATCCGTCTCCTCCGCGCGGCGGTTGGGTGAGTTGGGTGCTTTGCTTCTCTCCTTCCCTTATTTGCAGTTTCTGCTGGATGGGGTTGTTTTGTGGCTGGGCTGTTTTTTTTCCCTGAGCTTCCTCCGGGTTCCATTTGCTGCTGGAGGTGATTCCTTCCTATTTTGCCTGGGTATGGGGATTCCTTTGTTCCTTCATCCTTGGTTGTTCGCGCCCTTCGTTTTTTCTTCCTCCGTGCCTTGGGGTTTCGTCTTTCCCCTGACCTGTTTTTCTCATGTGGGGGTGTGGCTCAGGGATGGTTGGTTTCTCCTTCCGCCTTCACTCGCTATGTGCATTTGGCGGTCTGCCTATACTGTGGGTCTGCCTCCTCCGTCTCTGGTGCTGGGTCGTTTGACACGTTCTGTGTCCGCTTCCTGGGCTGAGGAGGCGGGGGTCTCTGTCCAGGTGTTTTGTGGAGCGGCCACTTGGCTGTCCCTTCACACATTTGTTTGGCATTATCGCTTTGCTGTTTTCCTTGCCTCTGTGGCCCGTTTTGCTGTTGGCGTTTTGCACGCTGCTGTTCCTTAATCTTTTGTTTGATTAAGTTTTGTACTTTTGCAAGGATCCCTGGTGTCCTGCGTTTTTTCTTCTTGGGTCTCTGCTTGTGAGTTCCTCACTATGTTAGGACTGGGACGAGGAGGACCCATGAGGGGGTAATGTCTTGTTACTTACCAGTAATCTTCATTACCCCGATTAGGGTCCTCCTCGTCCCAGTCCTGTTCCCTCCTTCCCTCTGTGTTTGTGTCAGGACTTGTTGATAACAGGCATGGCAATGGGTGGGAGGGGCTTATATATCCTTTGAAAATATTATAAGCGTTTTGATTGGCTTTCGGGAGGCAGGATTGCCTCACTATGTTAGGACTGGGATGAGGAGGACCCTAATCGGATTAATGAAGATTACCGGTAAGTAACAAGACATCATTAGGAATGCTGAGCTGTGGTTCATTCTGGCCCTTATAAGCCCCTCCCCTTCCTGTCTTCAGAGATATGGATTCAATCTTCAGTTAACTCATATTGGACCATAGTTGAACTTATGATTTTGAAAAATGTAGGCAGAATTATCATCTTCATCTTGTTGACACATTCTGTTGGTGATAGCTGAAGATTATTCCATCTGCACAGGAACCAAACACGTTCCTGCAATAATGCTTTATGATTTTTCCACGGCCTAACTGCCTACGTGCAGCATAGCCTAATGTGTAAATAATCTTCATTGTCTTTCTTGCAACTTGAATACCTGAGGTTTTGTGATATTTGATGGGAAGCCAGATGACCTCCTGTATGCCCTAACCTCATCTCCAATAAATGGCATTGCCTGTTTATGGACAGAGTTTACAGATAGCCACACAACCATAGAATATGGCAATTTGTAATGAGGTATGCTTGATTTTGAATAGTAGGATTTCAGTAGATCTTAAAATACTGAATACAAAAGGGTCCATAAAAAGAATGATGAAGAGATAAGGCATCCCAGTCCTATGTACCGGGTTGCATGGTAAGGAGGACACAAAAAAAGGACTGTTAGAGATGCCACCACTTTTAGCATGCAAGATATCAACGCCCATATAATCCTCCTCTCTAGCCTATCAAATGTTCCCATGCATCTATTAATATAATGAAGAGAGGCTGGCAGCTGGATTCTGCCCTGTCCAATCCTACTGCAACAGATCGGGAGTTGGGTGTATTGCCTTGTACTGGTAAAAAACAATGCAGCCAGTGAGACCTCAAAGACCGTAACCCCTTGTTAAGACAATGTAAGGACATCTGGGTGTAGGTCATAGCATCCACAGCCAGTATTGGGGTGAACAGTAAGAATCAAGGTGGCACAATCTTGGTTTCTCTTAGCAGGCACCACAGCCTGAACAACATCTCTGGAAGCAGAAGTAGTCACTTCTGCCAGCAATGCCTTAAAAGTTGTAAACTCAAGAGGGTCAAAGAGGTTACTTTTTGCTTTATATAGTTCCTCAGGCAGTTAGTCTAGATCGCGTGCACTTCCATTACGGAGAGATTTCCATGACTCATAAAGAGCTTCAAGTAATCGAGCACTCCCGCCCCAAAATATTTCTGTTCCTACTGATTTTAAAATGGTATGGTCCAAGAAGGCACGTACCGTTGAATTAATGGTTCAATGGCGTCTGGGCATTTGCTGGTGGTGAGATCTTGGTTGTGATTTTAAATGACTCTAAGATTGCTTAAAGACCTTGCAAACTCTCCAATTACATTCCATGCATCCTAAACAAAAGGATGAGTGGCCCATTCTTTTGCCATCATCACATGTTCCCAAAACACTTAGGGGCTTATTATGATGTGGGGCGAAATCACTTCCTCTTGACACCGAGTCAGTCATGGGACTGACCGATACCCGGTCGGCGGTCCCGACCGACTGATTTCAATGCGACCGAGCACAGTTCGGTTGCATGGTCCCTTTCCGCAATGGGAGCTTGTGTTATGGCTGTAAACTGACCGTAACACAAGCTCCCATTGAGAAAAGGGAGGTGCAGTTTATTACTGCACCCCGTGGCAGGCACCCTTAAGGTGTCTGCCACAAGGTGCATGGATCATCAGGGTGCACCATAGGTGCCCCCTCGTCCTCCAACCGGAGGCTGTGCACCAAAGGGGGCCCTGCTGGGGCCCCCCAAGCACGCTTTCTGACATGGTTTCCAAGTCGGACAGACCGGCATGGAAACCATGTCGGAAACCGTGATTGTAATCTCAAGGGCAGAAAGACCCGCTCTTGAGATTACTTGCCGGATTCTGACTGGCGGATGGGCTCTCTGAGCCCGTCGGATGCCAGCCTGAATGACTGTCCAGTTTACTTTCCAACCGCCTCCATCATAATGAGGCGGTAGAAAAGTAAACTGACCGGCCCATTACGATGCGGCCCTAAAGGCTCCGACCGCAAATATACGCATTTTATAGCATGAGTCTTAGCAGTGCTTAGTGTTAAACAGCTAGCCCAGTGCTCAATTTGAGCCAGTGGTTGTAGGTGGGTCCCAACAGCATCAGAAACCAGATAAAGAATGAGGGAGTGTCTGGTGATGGATTAAGGAGGCATGGATGGAATGCAGCCTTGGCACTCAGCACCTCAACCTTCAATAGTCCTAGCCAAGGGCTTCTGAACCAAACTTTAGGCATCAACACTTCTTATATTACAAATGAAGCACTGAGATGGCCCATAACTCTACCATCAAGTTTGCCATTTCGCTCTCATTTGGCTAGTGTGATACCCCTACAAGAAAGCAGACACATGGGTGATCTCAGCTTTTCATGGCCTAGTGTGCAGGTTCTGGTCCTGAATAGTCTTTGATCCTCTTTTTTCACAAAATTTGGCATGGTGGAGCAATGGGTTACTGATTTGTACTTCAGACAATGCAGCTTTGTTCACATCATAGTTTTTACTATTTGCTTCCCCTAGAATTTCTACACAGTGACAATCGGAAAAGAATGACATCTGAAATGTCCATATGGAGTTACTTTTAGTTATTATAACTTACCTCCTATCTAATACCAGGAATGTGTTGTCAGATGCTACTGGAGGTTGCATGCAGCTGTTAAAAGCCCATGTCATTGTTGTTATGGCCTAGAATAAGTTAATTCAGGAATAGTGAGAGTGCATATGTGGGTAGAATGTAAGCTTTTTGTTACATTCCCTCTTTCCACATGCTTAGCATGCTAACTAGGCATGGAAAAATTTACATTATGCAAGCGTAATTGACGTACTTTCGGGATTTTCACGTTACGCTGGTTATGCGAAATGCCTGTGATAAAATTTACCATGAAAGCGCTGTTCTCAGTGCAAAATTACCACAAATGCACAGGAACAAAGGTCACAAGCAACTGTTCACAGTGCTTTCGTTTAAATGTGTTCTTGCAGCAAAAATTGACACAATGCATTTAACGCTAAAACATCGTGCAAAATGACAGATCTGTGTATGCAAAGAAAATTATGCAAATTTCGTACACCCCTAATGCTAGTCATATACTCAACCCAGCAAGCCATTAGTTTGTTTATAGCACCTTCAACATGTCCCACATGTCCCATAATCCGATGAAGGGAAGAGTTAATCATATTTACTAGTTCTAAGAGACAAGGTGAATCTCTCTATCACAAACTAGGGGCCACAGAATGAAAGCTCAAAAAGGAGATCGTTGTACTTAATAAGATCTTCAAGCTTGGCTCCATATACTGACACACTAGTGTGCTCACTGTGCCTCGACAGCGCAACTCAAGCTATCACCCAGATACCTTTAATGTCAGCTTATGAGGGAGTAATGGATTAATAGTCCTTCCCTTATACCAATGCCTGCAGTGTATTCAAGAGCCTTTAATAGCCCATGTCTTTAAATATTGTGTTATCTTTAAGTCCTAAAGGATTTCAATGGCTAAGCTAAGTAGGGTTTTATTCTGCTTAGCTCATAAACTATTCGTACCAATAAAAATATGTGAGTATACAAAAATGGGATGGATGGAATGCTTCAACTTATCTCAGCCACTGGTAATTACCCCAACTGCATCCTAGTCCATCATTATTCTGCACACCATATGCCTCAGTTTGGACCCAGCCATATATAAATCAGTCTTGGCCCGGCTCCAATAGGTCTAGTGCAGCCCGAACTGCCAGGCCAGGTCCTCCCTGAACCAGAAAACATGCAGCCCTAGATCACTTTCACCCTTATTAGGGCTGATCAGTCGTGTATAGCTTGGTTCAATTGGCACACTGTACATGCTGTATGAATGGATCGATCAGAAACATCTGCGTAGTCTAGCATTGGGACATGCCTGGAATCTTGGCACTGTATTGGGAGAATTTTGTTAAACTTTTATTAGACTCTCCTTGTCTGATCGGTCAGTGATTTCAATCATGTTTGTGTTGTTCACAATGGCCTGCTTTTCATATCTCCCAGCCCTCTGTTTTGGCTATCTGTTACCTCACCTGTTGCATGGATTCACTTAACTGCTATGAGAAACACGTTATTTTTATAAAATTAGCTCAGATTTCACTTTAATTGTGAGCTAGCAAATTGTACATGACCACCAAGGTAGAGGGACCCTCTGTAGTGTCAACTGGAGTAACCTCCTCTAGAAGAATAGAAGACAGAAATACATCCATTATCGTATGCCCCCACAACCTAGTGGCTGTAAGATTCATCAACACTTCATCATGGTCCAAATCAGGATGTCTGCTTTAGGTGGTCCCTTGATTGATGCTGCCTTGATGCCCTCATCTTCAAGGAAAGGCAAGATGGGTAGTGACATACAGCACCTAAAGACAGGCTCCTAATCAGAAATTAATATTTGCCCAGGTCCAAAAGCCCCTAAATCATCTTCCTCCTCTAGAGGTACAACATTTAGGTCTTTTTTTCCCTCCAGCCAACAAACCAAGGAAGAAACTGCCTTACATTTCTTCTTATTGAGCTCCTTGCTAGAGAGTCCACCACCTCAGACAGCTAATGTAAAATATTCAGCCACAGCCCATGGTCCAGGGACAGAACAAGGCACTTCCACAATCCCATCCTCCTGAATGTGCATACCTATCAATGGTCTTGCAGCCTATTTCCTTCCTTCTCCTTCACTATTGAGGCAGAGACAAGTGGTAGCTGGAGACTGCAACCCGTGGGCTCTGAGACATAGGATGCCAAAGGTAGACAGCTGAGACTAATCTCCAGGGGACAGAGGTAAATGGAGCAGCACCAGTACTTAATTATGAGTCGGTGGTTTGCGGTGCTTGGCACCGGCACTTAAATGTCGGCACAACACTTAATTGTCGACACCGGTACTTATGACAGCTGCCACATGGTTGTGCTGTTTGTATAATTTGGAGATGAGCAGATCAGCAATAATAAATTAATTCAGTATGCTTTAAAAACAACTAATACCTGCCACCCAAGCTATTTTTATAGCTTTGGGGGCCTGGAATAGTCTGAATTGTCACACTTGTAGCAGTGTGCTGGTTAGTATTTGTGTAGGTACTGTCACTGGTAACGCTGGCAGTGGCAATGGGTGGCGCAAGCTGCAGAGGCCTCCCAACTAAAGAGAGCCCTGCCACCTTTATTATTATTATTTTTTACAAATGAAGCACTGATCAGCACCGCTGGTTGAATGTTACATTGTCCAGGCACCTGTGGAGAGAAGGGTGTGCTACATACCAAGCTCTAGTTTTCATGTCTCTGACAGTTTCATGGAGCTGACAAGTTGCAGTGATGCCAAAACACATGAATCCCTCATTCAGACATAGCCCATCGGACCAATGTGTGCCTCTGCTGAGAGAAAATGTTTGCTTAGAGCTCAGAGAACAAACACAAACTTATAGAGTGGACCACCGGAGCCATCTCCCCAGGGCTTACCTGTAGCTGATGAGACTTTGCATGGGCAAGGCAACACAGTGGCCTCAGTGAATGATATGGGAGTGCAAATGGGGTCAAGGCGGGTGTGAGATTTTCTGGACGAGGATGTGAAAAGCATTATCAGACAGCTTTGAATGATCCCCAACCAAAAGGACACATGAAGTACTTTAATTAAGCCTTGAAGAATAATGGGGTGAAGGCCCTCAATAGTGGGGATTTATGTTTGGACAATATGAGAAGTCTTTCCAACTGCCCCTGCATATGGCTGCAAGTCTGTTCATTCATTTAAACTAATGAACTGCAAGAAGGCTCTTTCTAAGGTGTGGTCTTTGCGTTGAAGGTGAAGATGATTTCTAAAGGGCTGTGAATGTGACGAAGGTTTTTGCAGAGTTGAGGACCACAATAATTTAGTAAACGAAAAAGTCAAACAAAGAAGTTAACTGGGTCGAAGTATGTTTGCTGAGTTTTTAAGCGACATGAGGTATACTTACTAACATTTGTCCATGTGCTCTAATGGCATAGCTCATTTTTTGCTGTGCTAAGGCATTTATAATGTATAGCAAAAAGGTACTACGTTTTGTGTCCCAATGTATCATCCAAGAGCCTATGCCACACTTTAGTAAATATGCCTCATAGCTCGCAATTTGGTGCAGTGGATGTATAGTTGCTAATGCTTATACGTCTATGTGTGCATGTTTTTTGTTAGTCTTTATTCACGTGCTATTTTTCTGTTTTGAAGAGTTTTGGTTTGGTTTGTATGCCTGTGTATTAGTTGAGCTTGAGGTCATTATTTAGTTTTTGAAATGCGGTAATGTGGTGACCAAGGAGAAAAGGCTGGTGTCAGACACAACAAAACCTTTGCTATTTTGTCTGCAGGTTTAAACATGCAGCAAACTACTTTGTAATAAAGTGCTTTGAAATATCGTGCTCTGCATGCTTATTATACGGTGGTTCATGGTGTGTGTGTGGTATTGTTATGTTTGCCTGACATATTTACCACTTAACGCCATTACAAAGATTTTGGTAATTTACAAGGTAATATTGGTAAACGTCTCAAAAGTCTGCCAGATCCCGGGAAGTCTATTACATATGATGGTGATTCCTGCAAGCGACCATGTCTGCCAGTTTTACCCAGAGTTCTAAAATGAGTACTTCAATCTCTTGAAATAAAAGTACATCTCCCGGAAAACAAATCCTTACCAGGTGAATGCTAATTCAATTTGTCAATCTTTATTTACTGCCACAAAATAATTTGACACCCCTTACCAGCAATGTATAGACCAATTACAGAGTAACACACTAAATTCAGAGAGGCAGCACTTCACTAGGTAAAACGCGCATTATTGTTGAATTCTTCCGGCCTATTGTGGTTTTCAAAAATATTGAACTTTAATATCTATTGTAAATGAACTCAAGTTCTTCAAATAGTTAAATTCTGCCTGTTTTAGCCACAGCCAGCCTGCGTAATGTTTCCAGTAAATTTTCATGGGAAAAGGTCAACTTGTAAATGGGAGAGCAATTTTCTAAACTGTGTTTCCTGGAAGAAAGCAAACGCTTAAATCATATTAAGGCATGGCGATCTGTGCACCATCTAGAAGAAAATAAGATTTGATTAACCCAAACTTGAAAGCTGAAAGTAAAAGTTTGCTGTTGGTGATATGAACTGTTTCTGTAATACCTTTCTGGTTAATAACCTGACTTATTTTTTTCATTTTGCCATTTTGTGGCAAGCTAGAGAAACTAGACAGGCCCACGTTGAAACTGACAGTAGCATTATAGATCCAATACAGGCCACAGTCGATGCAAATGATGCACCCTTAAACAGCAAAAACCATTCTTCTCAAAAAGAAAAAACACCGCAAAAAGAAGCATTACACATTTGAGATATAAACCCTGAATATTATTTCTTCTGTGAGTACTTTTTTGTCACTACAATTCAAAATAAATGTACAGGATTTTAAAATATATGTCATCACAGGTCCTGTCTGTAAATATACAGTGTTGACCGTCTACAGAAATTCGCCGCTAAGATGTCAAATCGTCTCAGTCTCCGATGCATAACCACTCACAGAAACATAATTGCAGCCAGGGTGTAACACTGTAGGTATTTATAAAAGATTAAGGTTGATCTTTCCTGTCCTCGACTGCATAGTCGTTCTACTGAGTTTGAATTAAGCACAAATGTATTCTTGGAAGGAGTAATACTAGATTGTTACTGTGGTGTTTTGTCAAGGCCAACTGAAATTATGTGGCAAGTGAGTACCAAAGTATGGAGCAGGGTAGACTACATTTTGCAACAAAAAGGACAAATTATGAAGCATAATGCTGCACATTGCATAGCAGTATTATAATGCTCTGTTCTTACTTTTGCCTACATTATTACTATCTTGGGGATATTTTACCTCATTACTACTGGTTTAACACCTTAATACAACAATGAGCATCTAAAAGATGAAGTGTTCACCTATGTCTGCCACTATGTATTACCAGGTGTGGTGCTTCTTTTTTAGCAACTTTTGATTTATTTGATCTTGAAACACACATGTTAATATCTGAACGTTATGCAGCACATGGATTATGTGGTAAGTGTGGGACATTAATACTAATGCAGAAACGTTGTGGTCACAGAATGTATGTAATTCTGCTTGCTCTGTTCATTGTTAGCTTGGGCACTGGGCTTTTCAATGTCTCCGAGGAAGGATGCATGTTTGCCCAACAGGCAGAAACATGCATTTGTCAGTGTGTGGAAGTATTAGGCAGACCGTGATGGGTGTCATGTTAGAAATGGGGGTCTCTAGTTGGCAGTGGTATGCACCCTGTCCAAGTAGGGACCCTTCCTTCTAGCCAGAGTGAGGGAGTTACACACCCAAGATAACCCCTGCTCACCCCCTTAGTAACTTGGCACGAGCAGTCAGGCATATCTCAGAGGCAATGTGTAAAGCATTTGTACAAAACACACACAGTAACACAGTGAAAACCCTACAAATGGACACAGTGCCAGTTTAGAACAATAAAGTATCTTTATCTAAACGAAATATGATCAAAACGCCAAAAATCCAACATACACAACTGAAAATATTACTTTCAAAAGGTTTCAAGCAATTCTGCCATAGAACTGTATGGATGGAGTAATTTTACACAAACGACCCCAAATGCGTTATAATCCACAAGGCAAAACAGCCGCAGAGGAGGGACGCATCTGAAAACACAGTCCACGGGGAGGCCATGCGTCCGTTCTGCTGCACCCCCGAGAAAATAGTTGCATCGAATCCGGACTGTGGGGGGAATCGATGCTTCGAAATCCCAAGAAAGTTCTGGTCTGTGGGTGATGCATCAGGAAAACTGTTGCACAGGTGCGATGCTTAACAATCTAGATGCGCTGGAGATTGATGCGATGGCGGCAAACAGGTCAGCCACGGTCCGACGATGCATCAATTCTTTCAGCCGCACAACAGGGCCTGCGTCGGACTCAGTGCGATGGTCTCACTCAGACTTCAGAGATATGGTGCACTGATCTCAGGTTGTGGCAGTTTCTTCGGTTGCGGATAGGCGCTGAGTTGATTTCTTCAGCCGCATGGCAGCGGTGCATGGAACGTTCTGCTGCTTGGTGGTGCTGCATCAGAAAAACAGTGCTGGAAGGGTGATGCATCTATTTTTATGTCTTCTTGATGCTTTTTCAGCAGGAACAACCTCCAAGGGCCCTGAACTGGATTTGGCACCACAAGGCAGGTCAGAACTCCCAATAGTGAAGTTCAAGGATGCTGCAGGTGAAGTATTTGTGTCCCTGAGACTTCTTCATAGGAGGCAAGCTGTACTTCAAGTCCTTCGAGAATGTTCTCAAGCAGAGTACAGCAAAGTAAAAGTCCAGTCCTTTCCACTGCCCACAGACAGAAGCAGCAACTGCAGACCAACCTAGCAAAGCAAACCACAACAAAAGGGCAGTACTCCTCCTGTGTCAGATTCAGATTGGTTACCAGCACACAGCCACTAACCTTCAGGAACAGATCCAGCAGGGGCGATGTACAGTTCCCAGTTCCCCCTTGCACTGCTCCCCAGGGAGCATATAACACACTTCCCTGCACAGTAGTATGCAAGGGAAAGGGGGAAAAAAGGGATAAAAGAACAAGAGATGGCGGTCCGCCACCTAAAGGGCCTCTTTAATCCTGTCTTAAGAGGAGCAAACCTTCTCACTTGGAATACCATGCATCAAACTGTGGCATACTGCATGTGAAAGAAAGGACAGCCATTACTCTCATCGGACAACCAGCCATGAACAAGCCATGCAAGGAGAAGCAGTCATAACCCCCTCTACCCCAGCAATACAACTTACATGCCGCTCATACATATAGTGCCATCTGTAAGCAGTAGTGAAGGGATGACGGCATTCGATATGGTTGGACCAGTAACCAAGCTGGGATCCAAGGAAATGATTAGCAGTGTACAAAGGGCCTCAAAAGTAATGTAAGCGCTGAATTCACTCTCTCCCTGAGAGTGTGCGCTAGCCTCACTGTCAACATTTCATAAAGTACCACAAGTCACCAGCCAAGCGTGATATGTCTCATGCGCTGCTGGAGGAACGAAAATGAGGCAGGTAACGGTAACAATGTCAAAAAAAAGGAAACCACCTGCCAAGCGTGATAGGTCTCACTCGTTGCTTAATTGCTAGAAAAGAAACATAGGACAGGAATAAGAAGAGAGGGGATTTCTCCTTACTCTTGAGCATTCAGCAAGTGAACGCACAGGCAGGGCTCCGGCTCGATGAAGTTTCAGTGTGACTCCGCTTCTCAGAGCAGACACATGCTCAGAGCGTCTGCGCATCTGCAGTGGCAGTCGGATTACTAAGGTTGACTGGTGGTCCAATCCTCCGAGCTTACCAGTCCATAGGAACTCACAGAGAAGAGGCAGGGTTACCACGAGCTGCGCAGCATTCCGGGCGTCGGCGCTGGCGTGTCCGCTGATAGCAGAAAGCAGAACGGCAGCAGGCTTCTGCTATGGCGTCCAATCCCCTAGCACAGCGGGTGGGGATCCACACCACGGAACCGCAGCAGCTCTCCCGGCTTCTGCGGCTGCACAGGGTTCAGCACTGCGTTCCCTCCTCGCCGGGAAACCAACATTACAATGAAGACCTCAGGAGAAGTCCAATACAAAGCCAAGGACCAACGGCTCTATGATGATTGACAAGCACTGGCTCTCTCCGGGGCAGGGGCTTATATAGGCTGCCCCAAACCCCGGAGAAGCCACGGTGGTTGCCCTGGTGCATTCTGGATCTAGCAGTTTAGCACTCATGCCTTACTCACTTCCACATGCACACCCCACCATGCCTCCCTGTTGTCTGGGGTGATGCTATGTCCCCTTCCCCCAGGTTTCAACCTGTCTGCTCCCTTCAAATGTAGATTATTTGTGGCCAACCAAACTTTATCCCCCACCTGATACAAAGGCTCCTTAGATCGTTTTTGATCAGCGAAGCGCTTACCAGCTTCTTGGGCCTTGGCTACTGGCCCTTTGTTTCTAGGAGTACCGCATGGAGATGCGCCTGATGAGCTTGGATAGAAGGATGTTTTATTGCTACGGGCCAGTCAAAGGGAAGCATGTTAGGATTGTATCCATATAAACAATAGAACGGAGAACACCCCAACGTGGTGTATTTTCCATTGTTATACGCAAACTCAGCAGTCCACAAAAGGGTACTCCATTCTGTTTTGTGGAACACTGAGAAACATCTTAAGTACTGTTCCAGCGTTTGGTTCAAACGCTTCGTCTTCCCATTGGTTTGCGGATGATAGCTGGTCGATAAGCGGACATCGATTTTCACGGTTTAACAGATTCTTGCGAGAATCATGACGTGAACTGAGGTTCTCTATCCGTTATGAGAACCGATGGTATACCATGTGCCCTTACCACATGTTGCAAGAATACCCCTGCTAAGATGGAGGATGTGGATATCATCTTCAAGGGGACGAAATGGCCCATTTTGGTCAGGTGATCCACTAACACAAGTATCACTGAGTGTCCGTTACTAGGTGGCATCTCCACGATGAAGTCCATAGAGGCAGTGTGCCATGGAGTGGGAGGAATAGGACACATAAGTCCAGCAGGTTTGGTATGGCTGGACTTGCCTCGAGCACAGACGTATTGTTTAACGGTCTCTCGCAACCCAGGCCACCAGAAATGCCTTTCTACGAGAGCAATAGTTTTGTAAATACCCATGTGTCCTTCCAAGGTGGAATCGTGGGTCCACTTGAAGACGCGTTCTTGCAATCCTGCTTCTGGTAGATACAAAGCGTGGAGACAGTACAGCAGATCCTCCTGCTCGCTTCTGTTGACAGGGTCTTCCGCCACCCAGGCATGTTTGTCCACTGTCGACAGACATACCTTTAAGTCTTCCAGAACGTTTTCCTCAGTGATCAGGGTTATTTCTTTTTCCGGAAACGTGGCCTTATGTAATATGTGAGGAGGTTCTGCAGCAGGCGTTTCCTCTTCCTTTAGGATGACTTCAGTTATGGACAATGCGTCAGCCTTGCCATGTTAGGGCCCTGGTCGGTATTTAATGATAAAATCATAGTCCCCAAAAAAGAGAGACCAACACAACTGCCGTGGAGTGAGAGCCCGGGCCATCTCCAGAAACTACAAATTCCGATGGTCTGAATAGATCTCAACAGTATGCTTGGCCCCCAGTAGATGGTGTCTTCACTCCTCACAGGCTCTTTTTATAGCCAGCAGCTCCTTGTCAGAAATGCTGTAGTTCATTTCACAAGGGGTGAGCTTCTTTGAATAAAAGGCCACAGTATGCAGCTGGCCTGTCTCAGGATGTCTCTGTGATAGTATCCCACCCAAGGCATGGTATTAAGCGTCTGTTTCCAATACAAATGGCAGTTGAGCCGCCGGATGTCGTAGTATGGGCACATGCGTGAAACTAGACTTCAGCCTCTGGAAGGTCGCCTCTGCTTGGTCCGTCCAAACGAAGGATACCCTTTTTTCAATAAATGGATGAGAGGCTGTAAAGTCTTAGAGAAATCCTTGATGAATCTCCTGTTAAAGTTTGCAAAGCCTATGAAGCTCTGCAAGGCCTTGAGACTCGTAGGAGGCTTCCACTGGGTGATTGCGTCCACCTTCCTGGTGTCCATCCGTATGCCTTTGGCGTTTATGACATATCCCAAGAATTCACCATCAGAGGCATGAAACAAACATTTTTGAAATTTGACATACAAAGAGTACTTTGGCAGTCTCTCCAGTACGGTTCTCACATGTGTTACATGATCAGTTAGGTTGGAGGAGTAGATCAGGGTGTCGTCGATGTATACCATGCACATGACATCTAGGCGAGCCCTAAGCACCTCGTCCATGAAGTACTGGAACGCTGCAGGAACGTTACACAGGCCGAAGGGCATGACCTGGTATTCAAAGAGCCCGAACTTCGTCCGGAAGGCCATCTTCCACTCATCTCCCTGTTTCATCCTCATGAGATGATAAGCGCCACGGAGATCCAGCTTCGTAAAGATAGTCAAACCCTTCAGCTGATCCATCAGCACTGGAATAGGAGGCAAGGTGTACTGTCTTTTTAAGGTGACTCTATTGACGGCTCAATAGTCAATACAGGGCCTCAAATCACCTTCCTTCTTTGGGATGAAGAAGAGAGGAGATAAAGCAGGGGAAAACAAAGGACATATGAATCCATTTGCTAGATTTTTGTCCAGGTATTCCCTTAGATGTTGTGTCTCTGATTCGGTCGGAGTGTAAATACAACTACACGGAATCATTGCTCCCGAGGTCAGGTTGATCCAGCCATCGTAATCCCTATGGGGAGGGAGGTGACTCGCTTCCTGTTTATCGAATACAGAGCTGTACTTGCAATACTCAGGGGGTACCGTAGTCACACAACCCAGCACCTGGTCTTCACATCCAACGGATAGGAGTTGTGCTTGGGAATCTGATGGATTCAGCGGCACTGCTTGGTTCTTTGTACAATGCTTCTTGCAGAACAGGGAATCCATTGTCACTGAACTGTTGGCCCACCCTACCGTGGGGTCGTGCAGCGTCAACCAAGGCATCCCCAGAATCAACCGAAAGTGCGGAGCGTCTATCAGGTCGAATTGTATGCTTTCGTAGTGCTCCTTTCTGAACTGCATGACTATGGGTTGAGTATCATACCTGACAGGTCCGGATGTTAATGCTGTTCCATCTACTGCCTTCACAGGTTCAGGTACTTCCTTCTTTTGACAGGGCACTCCAATGTCCTTGGTGCAAGTTATATCGATGAAATTGCCCGTTGCCCCTGAATCCAATAAAGCTGGTACTTGTTTATTCCGTCCTTCAACCACAGGGACACGCACACGTTTAAGTGTGAAACGGAATGCTGCATGGTGTTCGCGATAACAGGAGAAACCTCTTCGTCCATTCGCCCCTAGCGAGGGGTCTCATTCTGGCTCGGGTTCATTAGTTTTCTGACTCCTCACTCCTCTCCCAGGGCCCCTGTATCACTGCCTGTGTCTTGGACGGAGGTTACTTGTCCGAAGGCCTAGCTCTGGCTTTGCAATCCTTGATGAAGTGTCCTCCTTTTCCGCAATAGAGACAGAGCCGTTGCTTACATATCTTTTCTCTTTCCTCTGCAACGAGGGGTCCTCGTATCCCATTTATCTGCTTGGGTTCCACTCCTTCAGGGGCTTTAGTCCCTTCTCCGGGAGCTGGGCGACCACGGGGAACGAAGTACTTAAAATCACTCCTGCTTTTGTCACTCTTCCTTTCCTGCATACGGTGATCGAACTGTACGGTAAGTTCAATCAGTCTTCACAAGTATGAGGCAGGTGGATCACCTGAGCAAGAACGTCCTTTAACTCCCCACGAAGCCCTTGGTAAAACAAGGTGGTTCTCTTTTCCTGGGGCCAATCCATTTCAACCAAGAGGCTATTAAACGTGGTGATATATGTGAGCAGGTCCTGAGAACCTTGTTTGAGAGTTATTAATTCGCGATCTGAGGTTAGCAGATGCGATTTTCTATTGAACAGCTTGCGCATCTCCGTGCAGAAGTCTGTAAAGCTATACAATACGGGGTCATCTCTTTCTATCAGGGGCATCGACCAACTGGCTGCATTCCCACCCAAGTAGGGCATCAGAAAAGCAGTTTTGGACTGGTCATCGTGGAATATTGTAGGCTTGCACAAAAAATGCAACCGACACTGACTGAGGAAGATTCCAAACTTCTTCAGATCTCCATAAAATAGTTCGGAGGCTGCCAGGGGGATTTGCAGGGACTGGATAACGTGAACGGCTGCCAGCCCTGATGCCAACGACGGGGGAGAAGGAGGGGCGGTAAAAATCCCAGCTCCAGCAGCTCTCCTACCTGTGGGAATGGGTGTTGATGGCCCTAAAGGACCGCCTGTTTGCGGGTGTTGTGGCAGAGGTAATGTCCATTCCCTAATGTAAGACCCCCCCGCGTTCTCGGGCTTGCCCTTCCTAACTAGTCCGGCCATCTCTCTCCGTAAAGAACCCATTTCATTCCTGATGTCGTAGTTTTCGGTTCGAAAAGCGTTGGCCTCCACCTCCATGACAGACATAGGGCCATATGTATGAAGCCAAATTGCGATCGCAAATGCTGAAATTCACAGAATTTCAGCGTTTGTGATCGCAATTTAGGCAGTGTGCAATGTAGCACACAAAACCCACTCGCAGAAATAAGGAATCGCAAAATTTGCGATTCCCTATTTATGAATGCATTTAAGGAATCCCAAATTGCGATTCCTTAAATGCAATGTAGGAAGCACCCAAGTTGTGCGATTTGGCTTAGTGAATCAGCAAATTACCACCAACTTCAGGTTGGTGGTAATTTACGATTTCTTTGAAAAATGCACTTTTTGCATTTTTCAGTGCTATGTGGCGCACATACATGCCCTTAGGGCATGTATGTGCGCCACATGTGCACACATGCCTATTTCAGGGGTGCAACAGGTTGTCCTATTGACACCCTTGCAACCTTGAAATTGCATTCTCCAATTTGCGATTCTCTAATTGGGAATCGCAAATTGAGAATACTTTCCATTCATTCCTATGGGCCTTCTAGCCCATAGGAATGAATGGGAAGGTATTCCTTATTTGTGAATCTGAATTTGCGATCCACAAATAAGGAATATGTAGGATTCGCAAAATATTTAGCAGGTCCTACATACATTGCATTTTGCGATTTTCTAATTGCGATTCCCTAAAAATCGCAATTTGAGAATCGCAAAAAGCGTTTTTGTTACATATGGCCCATAGTCTCTAGAATAGAGGTGAAGACCGCATTGGTGTCCATCACCCAGGCTGGGTATGCTACTTGTGCTTGTCAATCTGTCAGATTCAGATAGGTTACCAGCACTCAGCCACTAACCTTCAGGAACAGATCCAGCAGGGGTGATGTACAGTTCCCAGTTCCCCCTTGCACTATTCCCCAGGGAGCATATAACACCCTTCCCTGCACAGTAGTATGCAAGGGAAAGGGGGAAAAAAGGGATAAAAGAACAAGAGGTGGAGGTCCGCCACCTAAAGGGCCTCTTCAATCCTTGTCTTAAGAGGAGCACACCTTCTCACTTAGAATACCATGCAACTAACGGCGGCATCCGGCATGTGAAAGAAAGGACAGCCGTTATTCCCATCACACAATCAGCCATGAGCAAGCCGTGCAAGGAGAAGCAGTCATAAAACCCCTCTACCCCAGTAATACAACTTACATGCTGCCATCTGTAAGCAGTAGTGAAGTGATGGCGGCATTCGATATGGCTGGACCAGTAACCAAGCTGGGATCCAAGGAAATGATTTGCAATGTACAAAGGGCCTCAAAAGTAATGTAAGCGCTGAATCCACTCTCTCCCTGAGAGTGTGCGCTAGCCTTACGGTCAACGTTTCATAAAGGACCACAAGTCACCAGACAAGCGTGATATGTCTCACACGTTGCTGGAGGAACAAAAATGAGGCAGGTAATGGAAACAATGTCAAAGAAAAAGGAAACCACCTGCCAAACATGATAGGTCTCACGCGTTGCTGAATTGCTAGAAAAAAAACATGAGGCAGGAATTGGAAGAGAGGGGATTTCCCCTTACTCTTGAGAGTTCAGCAAGTGAACGCACAGGCAGGGCTCTGGCTCCGTGAAGTTTCAGTGCAACTCTGCTTCTCAAAGCAGACACGAGCTCAAAGTGGCTGTGCGTCTGCAGCAGCAGTCGGAATACTAAGGTTGACTGGCGCTCCAATCCTCTGAGCGTACCAGTCCATAGGAAGTCACAAAGAAGAGGCAGGCTTACCGCAAGCTGCGCAGCGTTCCTGGCGTCGGCGTGTACATTGTTGGCAGAAAGCAGCCCAGCGGTGGGCTTCTGCTACGGCGTCTAATCCCCCAGCACAGCGGGTGGAGCTCCGCACCACAGAACCGCAGCAGCTCTCCCGGCTTCCGCGGCTGCACAGGGTTCAGCACCATGGCCCTTCCTCAGCGGGAAACCAACGTTACAACGAAGCACCTCAGGAGAAGTCCAATACAGAGCCAAGGACCAACGGCTCTACGATGATTGACAAGCATCGTCTCTCTCCAGGGGAGGGGCTGATATAGGCAGCCCTAAACCCCGGAGAAGCCACAGTGGTTGCCTTGGTGCATTCTGGATCTAGCAGTTTAGCACTCATGCCTTCATCACGCCCACATGCACACTGCACCACGCCTCCCTGTTGTTTGAGGTGACGCTATGTCCCCTTCCCCCACAGAGGATCATGACATCCTGACAGCTCTTCAGCTTTTCTTCTTGGCAGGGTCCTCTTGATCCAGAAGTGTTCTAAAAGTCTGGGGTTTTAGGTCCAATACTTATACCCCTTTTGGCCTTTGAAGCAGCAATACTTCAAAGGATTTTCTTTGTAGTGCACAAGTTATTTTCTTGCCTGGTCTTGGCTCCAGACACACCTCAGGGGGGTGGAGACAGTATTGTGAGAAGCCAGGCACAGTCCTATTCATGTACAGATGACAGCCCCTCATGCCACTCTAGTTCAGGAATACCCATCAGCCAGTTGATGGGCCGTCAGGATATGCAGGGCACACCTCAACTCTCTTTGTGTGACTGTCTAAAGTGAATGCACAAACAGGTCCCTGTCAGTCTAAACCGGACGTTGATTCCACAGGCACGCAGAAGCACAGGGTGGCTAAACAAGAAAATGCCCACTTTCTTAAAAGTGACATTGTCAAATACACAATTTAAAAACCACCTTTACTAAAAGATGTGTTTTTAAATTCTGAGCTCAGAGAGCCCAAACTCCAAATCTGTAGCTGTTTCCAATTGAAAGTTGCACTTGTAAAATGTTACAATGTCGCTCCAATGATAGCCTATGGGAGAGCTAGTCCTTGTAATAGTGAAAAACGAAATTAGCAGCATTTTACTATCAGGACATGTACAACACACCATTACATGACCTACCTTTCACAAACACTGCACCCTGCCCATGGGGATACCTTGGGCCTGCCTTAAGGGTGCCTTACATGTAGTAAAAGGGAAGGTTAGGGTCTGTCAAGTGTGTGGACTTGCCAGATCGACATGGCAGTTTTAAAACTGCCCTCACAGGCACTGCAATGGCAGGCCTGAGACAAGTTTACAGGGCTACTCTTATGGGTGGCACAACCAGTGCTGCAGTCCCACTAGTAGCATTTGATTTACAGGCCCTGGGCACACATAGTGAACTAGGGACTTATCAGTAAATCAAATATGCCACAGCGAGCACTTGCACTTTACCACTGATCAGCAGTGGTAAAGTACCCAGAGTACCTAAACCAGCATAACAGTAAAAGATACAGGGGTAAAGGCAAAAATACAGCGGAAACGCTGCCAAGGATACCAGGTCTAACATGTTGTTAGACCTAGCTTCCTTGGCGTGGTTTTCCCTGAATGTTTGCCTTTACCTTCTGTGTTTTTGATGCTGTGCTGGATTTCGTTTTTGCTGGCTTAGAAGCTTTGGGCACTTTGCCACTGCTGATCAGTGTCAAAGTGCAAGTGCTCCCTGTGTAAATTGTTATTGTGATTGGTTCTCCCTGATTGGCAAATTTGATTTACCAGTAGGTCCCTAGTAAAGTGCACTAAGTGTGCCAGGGCTGATAAATCAAATGCTACCAGTGAGCCTGCAGCACTGATTGTGCCACCCACATGAGTAGCCCTGAAAAGATGTCTGAGGCCTGCCACCGCGGTGCCTGTGCACAGTTTGTTAACTGCCGTGTCGACTTTGCAAGTGCACCCACTTGCCAGGCCCTAACCTTCACTTTTCTTACATATAGGACACCCCTATAGAAGGCCCAAGGTACCCCCTGGGCAGGGTGCAGTGTATGTGAAAGGTAGGACATGTGCTGATGTGTGTAACATGTCCTGATAGTGAATTACTGCCAATTTCGTTTTTCACTATTGCAAGGCTGCCTGTTCCCATAGGACAGAATAGGGAGTTTGTTTATAACATCTTATAAACATAATTGCCCCTGGGAACAAGGTAGGAAAATAAAGTTTAGTATGCCTGAACTCAGAATGTTAAAATGCATCTTTTAGTGAGGGTGATTCTTACATTCTGTGTTTGAAAATACCACTTTCAGAAAGTAGGTATTTTCTTGTTTAGCCATCCAGTGTGCCTCTGTTAGGATGTGGATTGACTGTCTGGGTTTGGAGTGTCAAGGGCTGGGGATGAGCAGTGGCTCCAGAAAGCCTGATGAGTCAGGGCTGGGCTGAATGGACCTGGGCTGCATTTAGAGTAGGAGGAGGAGATTTCCTTTCACCTGAATGGGCCTGGTCTGCTTTCCACAATGCTGTCTCCACCTCCTGCCAGGAAGCTGCACCAGAGAGGACAGAACTGGTTTTGGCTGGGCACAGGGCTTCTCTGCACAAAGAGAACAAACACATTTTGGGGTATAAGTATTAGACCTAAAACCACTGAACTTTAGATCATCTCTGGAATTCAAAAGGACCCTTTGCCAAGGAGACGAGCTGGAGAGACTGAGGAGAAGTACTGCCCCTCTGCTGTGTGGGGTTGGCCTGCAGTTGCTGTTTCTGCCAAGGAAAGGAGAAGGACTTTGCTGTGTGCTGTGTCCCCTGCTTGAAGAAGATCTCAAGGACATGTGTGTGCTGGCCTCCTGTTCTGAAGTCTCAGGAACACAAAGACTTTATCCGCAGCTCCCCTGAACTCTGCTGCTGTGAGTTCTGACCTGCTAGGAGGTGCCTGTGCCAGTATTGGACCTCTGGAGGCTGTTGCTGCTGTTTTGGAGCTTGAAGAGAGAAAGAACTTGAAGAACTACAAAAACGACGCATCGCTCTTCTTGCGGCTGTTTTTCTGATGCATCTCCATGGCACGAGAAGAATTTCCACGCATCTCCGAGCCGCTACGAAAACCGGCGCAGCGCCTTTCGCCGCTGCAAGAATCGATGCATCGAGGGGCTGCGGCTGAAGAAACTGACATAGCGCTGCTCACCGCCGCCGCATCGAATACCGACACATCCCGGATTTCCACGCATCGCACCTGTGCGACAAGTTTTCCTGACGCATCACCTGTGGACCAGAACCTTCACAAAGAATCAACTCATCACTTCCCCCTACAGACTGGATTCGACGCATCACTTCTCCTGCGTGCAACAGAACTGTCGCATTGCCTCCCCAAGGTCTCAGGAACTGACACATCTCTTTGTTTTCGCCGCTTCTTCACTCTGCGGCTGTTGGGCCTTGTGAATTTTTACCCAACTACAGGTACTTTGTGTAAATGTCACGCATCCATAGTTTTCTATGGTACAAGTTCTTGAAACCTTTTGAAAGTCATATTTTTAACTGTGTATGTTGGATTTTTGTTGTTTTGGTCTTGTTAAGTTTAGATAAAGATATTTTATTTTTCTAAACTGGTGTGGTGTCCATTTGTGGTCTTTTCACTATGTTACTGTGAGTGTTGGTACAAATACTTTACAAATTGCCTGTGGGATAAGCCTGTTTGCTCGTACCAAGCTACCAAGGGGGTGAGCAGGGGATATCTAAAGTGTGTATCCCCCTTATCCTGACTAGAAGCAAGGGTCCCTATTTGGACAAATGTGCCTACCTCTGCCAACTAGAGACCCTCATTTCCAACACATGTCATATGAGGGAGGGTGCTCAGATTGATTGTGTGGTATTGGCACATTTATCTGAAAAAACAAGTTCACCTCTGCAGAGAAATATTTGATATTTTTGCCAGAGTCAATGAAACAGAAGAAAAGAGTTGGGGGCATGATCTGGGAGAAAGTGAGACCAAGAACCAACAACACATTGTATTGATAAATTGCATACTGTATATTAATGTAGCTTTACTTTGAAGTATCCAGAAAGATAAGAATGCATATTAGATGTTAAAGCATCTGCAGCCCTTTCTGTAATATCACAGTGCCCTAGAGTCATACAAAGTGGACGCAAACGCCTGCTGTGCCCCAGTGATACTTTCCATACGGCCCCTGGACGTTCGTTGCTATGCCAAACTCTGATGCAGTTCACTTGCTGTAAAAAGTCAATGGGATTTCTACCCTTCAATGATTAATTTCATGGGGTTTTCTTAGGACAGTGTCTTCAGACAAGGTCTGTAGACGCTTTCAATAACTAGCCTATTGAAGCAGGAAGAGAACATAAAGTCAAACATTATAGTTAAATTGTGAAACCTGTAGTTGAAAAAGATGGGAGTGAGAACTGCTTACTGCTTTAGGAACTGGCTGAAATATTTAATCAGTATCTAGGGATTGAATACAATTTTACAGTATTTTCAATAGAGTATGCAAAAACAACTTTTTTAGATGGACCAGACTGTTTCAAAAACTGATGGAGTTACCATTCACTGTGTAACCAAAAAGGGAAACTAGAACTCCCCTCTCTGCCCAGGGATGAGACATGAGTTTAAAAACTCACTCAGCTATGCTACTACACACACTGAACTACTGAAAACAAAGTAATGATTTCCAACACTGACCATTTAAAATACATCACAATTTAGATCTCCTCAATTCAACTGAAACACGGTTGAGTCTCATATCTCAAACAATTCTCAAGTCACTAATTCCAGAATTTACCTCAAATCATCTCTCTGAACTGAGAAGAAATACTAGGAAGTGTAGTGATCTAACTAGTGGTACATGAAGGGCTCAGCTGGTGACGCCATTGTAGTCGTTTTGTTTTGGAAAACTTTATTTTTATATAGGAAACCAAAGTTTCTCTAGTTCAGCTGGCTTTTTGCCTGAGGCATTGGTAAACTGCACCAGCCTATTGTGTGCTGTATTTCATGTTGCAAGATGTCCCAAGGGTGGCACTTCCTCTGCCAGGAAGGCCTATGTAATCCCACTGCAATGTGTTGAAATTGTCCTAGGTGTTTACTGTGGTTGTGAAGGTGAAATCCGACTGGGGGGCATTTTGAGGGCTCTTAACACAGCTCTTAACATAGCACCCAAAAGAGGAATGTTGCATTACAAGCCTGATAAGTATGTACCTGGTAACAAGAAAAGAAACATTTATTTGCCCCGCTTTCTGTTTACTGATAAATATAAATCATCGCAATGTGATTTTTGGTGACAAGGGCAGGTGAGAAAATGCGTCACATAATTAAAATCAATTGGAAACTTTGGATACTGGTTACTTAAATTTATGAGGCATAATAAAGCACAAAAGTCACATGAAGAAGATGTTTGGCTGTGCAGTGCAATGGGAACATTTGGAGAGAGGGGTGGCAGCTATGTGGAGCAGCTTAACAAAACAAAAGAGCTAATAACTGTGCCTGCTCCCCCCTCTGTGTCCTTGTTGCCGGGGGTGGATGACAGGAAAATAATTCTCCCTGGTTCAAAAAGAGAAATAAAAAAATGTACACATGGCAGATGCCAAACACAGAATCAAAAAGATGCATACAATTTAATTTCAATAAATTAAAAACAAATGATTTAGCTACCTGCCTCGGTAAACGTCTAATACGTTGTGAATTCCCAAACTTCGACAGTTAAGAAGTAGTACAGCTACGTATAATTAAAGGCTGTCAACCAACCTCATTTAGAACAAAACTAATAAAATAACCTCTTGAACCCAAGCAAATGCTGCAGGTAGTACACACAACAGTAGGAGCAGAAACTAGAGCAATTAATATGATCAATATAACCATAGAACACCTTTGACAAATGGAATCACATGGGGAAAAATCACAAAGGTGACACTAGAGTAAAAGGTGAACGAAAGTGGTTTACCTACAGAAAGGCGTACCACATTCAGGGATGTGTTCTTCTATATGCCAAACGTGTTGGAAATGTAACAAGGACATCCACTTTGCGAGTATGTGGAAAGTAGATGTTTCCAGCAAAAGGCAAAGATATCTATACTGTATGTTCAACAAATAGAAATTCAAGAAGTGGATGCTTCTGATGACACTGCACAAGTGAGATGTGTATAAGAAAGATTATAGTTAGTGGAAGAAAAAGTGGCTGTCATTGCAGAACATGGACATGAGAAACATAGACGTCATTTAGGGGTCGCCAGCGGTCGCAGATGTGACCCCTGGCTTGCCCTTTGCTACCCCAAGCACTACCTTTGCGACAATTAGCATCAGAGGTGGCAAATTCAGTGCCAGCCACTGGATTCAAGCTATCCTAGCTGATGAGGGGTGAGACCCCGAAACCGGTCCTAGGATGCTTCTTTCCGGTCCAGGGAGGACCTGGCTTGGCAGTTTGAGCTGGACTGTTCCCATGAGGCACAGGGTCAGGACTGATTTTCATATGGCCAGGTCTAAACTGGGGTGGCATGGTGAGCAAAAGAATGATGGATTTAACCCAGATCTCTTGACTGGGGGTGAATGTTTTGATTTGTTCTGCATTCCGTCCATCAACTGTGTGTCTTTTGCTTTCTCGCCCTAAGTGCGCCGGGTATGCCCAGACGTGGGTCCCGGGGTCACTGTGCCACTGGATTCAAGCTATCCTGGCTGATGAGGGATGAAACCCCGAAACCAGTCCTATGATGCTTGTTTCTGGTCCAGGGAGGACCTGGCTTGGCAGTTTGGGCTGGACTGTTCCCATGAGGCACAGGGTCAAGACTGATTTGCATATGGCCAGGTCTGAACTGGGGTGACATGGTGAGCAAAAGAATGATGGATTTAACCCAGATCTCTTGACTGGGGGGTGAATGTTTTGATTTGTTCTGCATTCCGTCCATCAACTGTGTGTCTTTTGCTTTCTCGCCCTAAGTGCGCCGGGTATGCCCAGACGTGGGTCCGGGGCTCACTGCAACACTGGATTCAAGCTATCCTGGCTGATGAGGGGTGAAACCCCGAAACCGGTCCTAGGATGCTTGTTTCTGGTCCAGGGAGGACCTGGCTTGGCAGTGCGGGCTGGACTGTTCCCATGAGGCACAGGGTCAAGACTGATTTGCATATGGCCAGGTCTAAACTGGGGTGGCATGGTGAGCAAAAGAATGATGGATTTAACCCAGATCTCTTGACTGGTGGTGAATGTTTTGATTTGTTGTGCATTCGGTCCATCAACTGTGTGTCTTTAGCAACACAGGGGCAGCTGGGGCTCCACTCTTTATTTTCTGTAAATTTTTATTACACTAATATTGAATACATAAAGGATATTATTCACTAATAGTGTAATAAAAATGGAGTAGAATAAGCTGGAATATGCCCTTCCATGGCAACTGAGGTGAGTAAAAAATGCTTTTAAATGTATGTTGTGTGCATGTTTGCGGGTGTGAGTGTGTTTATGTGTGAGAGAGTGTTTACGTGTGAATTTGTGTGTATGAGTGAGTATGTGTGTGTGAGTGAAAGTGGAGGTCAAAGGGAGTGTGATGTCAATTCTGCTACCGCTGGCATTTTGATGGATTGACGTCCATGACAAGAAACCTCCATGATAGAAAAAAACAGGAAAATAATTTCAGGTGCGGAAAACAAGTCAATTCACAGGTACTTTTGTCCTCCATGGTGGGACCTCCTGCAATATAATGTACAAATTTGAATATAGGAAAATGTCCGACAAATTACAGATGTCCCCATCACTTGTAGATGCATTTCAGTGGGAAGCCAGCAAAACTGTAAGCAATCTTGGAAAATTCCAAGAAGTACTAACATACGGCATAATGATATGGCAGAACTTCCCTAAGAATGGTGAAGTTCCTGCTTCATGTATTCTTACTAGTATTACATTATTCTTAATAGGAAGAGTAGCAATGACATTCCAAGTGGCATCTGAGTTGTCATCTCCATCAAAGGATTAGGCAACCTTAAAGATACTCAGATCACCCTACATATTCATAAAACAGCCACCCCATTGGTCAACATCATCAATGAAGACCAGTACACTTACAACATTAAGGGGAGGAAGAACTTTGAAGTCTACAGGAACAAGGCATGATAGAATACATGACTTATTTCATCCCAAGGGTTTCTCGAATTGTTGTTCTATGCCAAAAATGAACAGTGATAAGATTCACATCTCTCATTGTATGAAGTCGCTAAACACAGATATCGATAGAGAACACCATACTAGAGGAAATCATTAGTTACTTGAATATGGCAACAGTAGTTTCCAACTTAGATCTTTATGAAGGCTACCACATGCTTGAAATGGGTGAAAAATCATGCTATGTCATAACACTTTCAACACCCTGGAATTATTCAGATAGAAAATATTCAATTTTGAAATCTTATCTGCTGTAGAAACGTTTCAAGAGGCAATAAGGAACGACTCCAGACCAGGACGGAGTTAATTTATTTAAAGCGATGACATCCTCGTCTTTGGATGAAATCAGAAAGACCAGAACCAGGCAGCTTCTGAGATGTGTACTTGTCTAGATGCTGCTGGACTCACTCTTAATATAGAAATGTATGAACTATACAAACACTTTCGGACATGTTTTTTTCTTGAAAAGGAATGTGGCCAGTACCCTGAAAAAGGTAACTAATATTCATAGAAAAAATAAATTCAAAGGACATATCTGAAGGTAGACCTTTTCTTCGCAAGACTAGCAACTGTGCAAGATATATTCCATCATTTGCAACAGTCAGCATGCCATTAAGAAAACTGATGGTTTCACTGAAGATGTCTATGTATATACTTTAAAGCCTGCACATTAAGCTGATTTCTGTGGCTATGTGATTTGCGACTTAGTGCAATTATGCTGATTGATGAACTGCTGGGAGGCATAGGGTCTGATTCTGAAACGCTGTTCTATCGTGATTTTTGTAGTAGCATTGATGTGTATACAAGACACAGTCCTACGCCGAGTATTGTGCATTTCTCCGTGAGACTGCCATTACCTGGATCGTACTATGCACTCCGCAGATATGATTATTCATCAATCCTTACTGTTCGCATTTCTATGTCTATTTGACTCCTGTCACTATAGGAAAATGCTAATAAGGAATTACTAACAAAAAAACTGGTGAAAACAGTGAGCTTTTGTGAAGTCAAGAGAATGTGAAGATAAAGCAGAAGTGGCATCAGCTAGACATATGGGCCCAGATTTACTAATTTACTAAGGACTTGAATTGTCCTTGCATGATGCAAGTTGTCGCAAGGCAACAAAAGTCCTTTAATGGGATTTACAAAGCGACGCAAAGGGCTTTATGCACCACCTTACATGACTTTGTAAAGAAATGTAATACAACGCTGTGGCTTGCGCTGTGTAGAGTTACATTTCGTGGTGATAGGTGTTCCCGTGCATCCATCCATGGAATTTGATGTAATCCCAGATTTACTAAAGGCAGCAATCTTGGGATTGCGTCAAAATGAAGTGCCAACCACAGAGAGGTGTAGCGATGAGAAATACGTTTATTTTTCCTCGTTACTCCCTCTTTCCATGAGTGATGCATTCTGCATCAGGCACAGAAAGAGGAAATTGCCTCTTGGGGTTGTTTTTGTACAGGAATATATCCCTTCCTGCACCAAAACTAGCCTGATTGTAACACAGGCACCCTTGCAGCATGGAGCAGGGGTGACTGCGTTGGCGCAAGGGAGCACACGTTGCGCCGTTGCTAGGAGAGAGCAGAAGTGTGCCATATTTTAGTCGATATGACACTTTTCAGCTCTCTCCCTTTCACGCAACTTAGCAAGTCGCCTTGCTGCCTTGCGTTGTATGAAATATTAGTAAATCTGCCCCATGTCCTATTTTGATCCTAGTTTGTGCATCAAACTGATGATAGAGGCAAGTCCAGTAGGTGTAGGGATAGCATTATCGCAGCATAAACCTGGACGAGATTCTTCTCAATTTATTATTTTATAAGCAGGCTGAAGTCAGACTGAAGTAGAAAATGCATATTCCAAATCTGAAACATAAAACATGGCAACAACATGTATGGGCTTGTGGACATTTGTCATCTTTTTCTGCCTGGTCAGTCATTCACTTTTGTAATAAATCATCAAGCTCATATCACCATTACAAAAATCTGTGAGCAAAAATGTCACGATGAACTGAAAGATGGTGCAGACGTTGAATGGAGTCTGATTTCAAAGTAATTCATAAACTGTTGATAGAATTCAACCCAACTATCTTTCCAGACACCCTCTTTCCACGCAACAGGTGATTCTGTGGTCCAAACTTCTTTATATCTGCCATCCCACCGGGAAATCCTCTACACTAAAAAAATGATTATGTCTCGTTTTCCACTGAGTTCATGGACACAAGTGGTCTTGGCTCTTCAGAAGCTGAGAATTCAGGTCATTAAGTTTTAAATAGCAGTGATAAAAAAACGTTTGTCCATTGTACAAGATTCGTTTACGTTTACCACAGCAGTGTTACCAATTCGCGATGAAAATTTTGCAGCATGGTCATACCGACCACCCTTAAAACAGACAATTGCCCACGTGCAGCTGAATAGAGTTCAGAAGGGTTTGCGTAGGAAAATGACACCCCTCTGGCCACAAACAAATGGCAAAGCACAAAGACTGCTAGGCAAATCTTTAGAAAACACTTCAGGGAGCCAATTTCATGCAGATTTCAATAAACCAGGCCCTGTGTAAAGTTCTCCGAAATTATCAAGCCACTCCATGTGGTGCCCTTGGAAAAACCCACTCTAAATTCATGATTTGTTTGGTTCATTAAACCAGAATACGGCAGACTGCAAATTCTCGAATGATAATTATAATGGAATCATTGATTAACAAGATCACAAGATCAAAGTTGCAATGAAAGACCATGCTTACAAGTAACGACAGGCAGGTGTGTCCTAATTTTTCATTTGAATTTGTGTGCTGGTGAAACAGCATCAAAAGAGTCAACAATTGGCAAAGCCAATAAGTCTCACCTACGTGAGATCTATTGACTTTCTCAATGTTTTTTTAACCATGTTGTACAGGAGCACAGCTGCTTCATGGCATGGCTAAAAGTAAAAAAAAAAGCTGCACACTTTATAGCGCTTTTTAGGTTGCGCTTCAATCGACCTGTTATTTCTGTTTTGTGGGGTTTGGCAAACACACCATTTCCCATTGGTTACTATGTGTGGCATTCAGAAATGCTGGCTTGTTATTGGTGCATTTGTGTAGATGCCCCTCCTTTGCCTGCTAAGTTACATCGCTGGCGATTTCACTCAGAGAAGGGTTTGTTTGGCCATCACACTGTATAGCGTGTGATGGCCCCTCCTCCTTGTTTCAGAAGCTAACTCCCATTGAGTATTGCCAGGTGAGCGAGCAGCGACGTGCACACTGCGTGTTCTCTTTTGTTTATTGCAGGTTAGGCTTGTCTTCCTCTGCCGTGTTTGCCCGCCCCCACCACCCCTCCGAGATTGCTGGTTTTTTTTCCTTACAGCGCGTGCACATTGCACACCACTCGCGGGACGCTGTTCTTTAATTTAAGTTAGGCGTGTTTCCTGTGCCTTGTTTGCCCGCCCCCACCATCCCTTTGAGATCGCTGGTTTTTTCATCCTTACAGCGCGTGCACACCACTCACGGGACGCTGTACTATTTATATTAAGCATGTTTCCTGTGATTTGTTTCTTTTTTTTATTGTAGTCCGGCAACGCAGTTGGGTGGGGAAACGGATTCCCCGCTGGTCCTTATATATGGAGACTTTATCAGAGGAGGCTCCTCAGTTCTCACCGTGCAGTTTCTACACTTTCGTTGCTGCTCCCACTTCCGGGGGGGGGGCAGGCTCAGTCCGCACGGTGATGCACGACCCTCTCACCGACATCACCGGCACTAATCTTCTGCCAGCTGATGCGAGAGTGGGCGCCCGCCTCCGTACAATGGACACCAGTCTTCATTAGAGCTAGGCCTGGGCAGAGCAGCATAATGAGCCCCGATCTGCAGCTGCTGAGCTCCTCACTGCTGAGCTCCTCACTGCTCAGGAAGAACAGGTGCTATCAGGAGCTGTCCTGGAGTTAAGTGAAACAAAAAATAGGCCTGTTGTAATTAGGTTATGTGTGTGGCACAGTGTGCAGTGCTTCAAAGAGGAGAACAATATGCTACTGCTCGTTTGTGGGTTTCTTTTTCTAAATGTATTTGCCTTCATGCCGAATCCTATTGGTGCTGTTCTCATGAATGCAAATTGAATCTTTCTTCTCCTTTGTTCTTGGAGAGGTCCAGAGATATCGCAGACGCAACAGAGCCGGTTAGTGCCTGCTGTGTACTCCTTGCATGCCTTTCTAACCTTGCTGCATGCCTTTGTACCCCAGCCTGATGTACGTGCTGTGAGCGTTTGTTTGTGATACCCATAGCTGCCAAGGTTTCAGATTGCTATGTGTGACATTTTCATAATTTAAGTGTAATTATAAGTGACATTTCAACGACTATAAGTGACACTTTTTTTGCGAGCAAAACTCAAGCAATGAAGATGAGGGGAACATATACATATCGGTATTTACACCCATTTGACCAATGAGAAACACTAACAAGACTTTAAAACTGGTGCAAACGCCTTCGGCAGCGGACTCATAATTACAATAAAATTATGAAAATATCACACATAGCAATCTGAAACCTTGGCAGCTATGCACTTTAAGGCTTCTCTTTACCAACTGACTTTGGAACTATTCAAAACAACAATGTATAGTAGAACGCTGCTTACTGTGCATCATCCATGACTTGTCCATGTACATCAAGGGTTGAATCTCTCTGGCAGTACCACCATATAAGTCAAATTGATTGCACAGTTTTCTTCTCTAATGTATAATTCAGATGTGGCTTACACAAAATATTTTAACTTATGTTGGTAATATATTTTAACGGGCACATCTAACAGGGGGTGACAGTAGTATAGCACAATACAGACCATCCCATAATGTCCATGATTATCTCATGTACATCCAGGGTTCTATTCCAAGGCTTTACTTCCCTCCATTTTCAGTTTGATTGCGCCAAGGCTCTGTACTTCCACCAGAGGACTCTCGACACCCGGACTCACTTTGCCTATTGAGGGTTGAATTAATTTAAAAAAAATAACCTATACATAAAGAACACAACATGAGGCTTAATAGCAACACCAAACCGATTTACAATTTGAAAACAAGATTCCTTCCGTGGTAGGAAAATTCAGATCCTGTGATTAAGGGCAAATCACTGAATGTTTACATTCCCAAAACAAACACAGATGCAGGCCACAAAAGCGACAGACATCTTTACAGTTCTACCAATGTTCACTCTGAAAGCGCATTGTTGACGCATTGCAAAACACAGCCAGAAATGTTTCAGCCCTCTCCCACAACACCAGACTCTTTGTTGCACCCTTCCCGCTTCAAACAAACAAAAAAGTTTGCGCTTTACGAGCAGCTGGGGTGTGGAAA
Organism: Calotriton arnoldi; assembly: GCA_963921515.1. Taxonomy (NCBI): domain Eukaryota; kingdom Metazoa; phylum Chordata; class Amphibia; order Caudata; family Salamandridae; genus Calotriton; species Calotriton arnoldi. The sequence continues at coordinate 3,849 of CAWUFW010010248.1, read as the reverse complement.
GTAGCCCAAAGGGTTGAAAACACACAAGAATGCTTGTCTAACCACCTGCAGCAACTTCCAATACAACCCGCAGAATTCCACTCCACACCACATACATCCACTACACTCCAAACCAAACAGACATTAGACAACATAGGCGAAGCTGCAAAATATATGTCAATTAAAAAATGGTGTAACAATTTGCAGCGCTGAAGCAAAAATAAATTTGGTCTGTTCAAGTGCTCCCCTTGTATTTATTTGTGGCTTTTTGTGCTGTTTAGCAGTGTGGTGCAATTTGCTGTCTCAATTGGACCTGTAGCATATTATTTTGTATGTTTTATTATCTTTTTAATGTAACAATTTCTTTTGTTCAATGTTGCGGTTGCGAGTTGAAATAATGTTGTTGTTTAGGTAAACATTATTCCCACCCTTCCCACTCATTACAGAACATAGGTGAAGCTGGAAAACATCCAGCTGTGCTTTCTTTTGAACTTGCCTTGCGGCGCTTAAATGATGTATTGTGTAATTTATACAGTCTCTTAAAAAATATATCCTACAGCGCAACATCACCTCAGAATCAAAGAAGCATCTCCTCAAAACAACACCAGTTAAACAGAACTCAGCCCCACCTTAACACCACCTCACCACCTCACCATGCCTCACTACCACCACAGCATCACTAAGCACCACTATAGCATCACTCAACACCACCTCAACATCACTAAGCACCACCTCAACTTTAGAACAGCCAGGAAGAAGTCGCTAGCATTGCAACGACAAAAAAACTACAAGACATTTTTATGGTAATTCTTTTTTAATTGGGTCATTCAGTTGTACATAATATCTTCTTGGTTATATACAAAGTAACAAAAATACTTATAATACTTTTTTATTATAACTTTTCAACATGCTGCATAGCAGCCACAATGCTCTATACCATAGCTTAAAAACATTGGCAAAGCCGACAGCACTGGCTGAACACTTATAAGGACCCAAAGGCGAGACCTATTGGCTATGCCAATGCTTGTTTTAACCTTCTACCATGCTGAATGGCAGCCACGCGGCAACACAACATGGCAAAGAAAACATTGACAAAGCCAACTAACTCTACTATTTGGCTTTTCAATGTTTCTTTTTTGCACTGTAAACATTGGCAAAGCAAAATAGCTCTACTATTTGGCTTTTCGATGTTGTTAGGCTACGTTGTACAGCTGCGTGGCTGCTGTGCTGCAGGGTTGAAAGTAAAAAAAAAAGTGCTACGAAATGGCCAGCATTGACTGCATTGTAGCACTTTGTTTTACACTTTCAGTCATGTTGCACAGCAGTTGGGCTGCTGTAAAACATGGCTAAAAACATTGACAAAGCCAATAAATCTTGCATAGGCGAGACCTATTGGCTTTGCCAATGCTTGTTTCTTAACCTCATGCAAGCCGTCCTAAGAAGCAAAACGGAGAAGGAGTGGGATGGAAGGGGGAACAAGGACGTGGCGTAAGGGCCAGAGCTGCTGACTTCAAAACGGGGAAACAGGTTCGAGCTTCGGCATTGGCTCAACATCCTGTGATTCTTCACAAATCATCTAAATCTCCCGGTGAAATTGTCACAGGGTGTCCCGAACTACGTCAGAATGGAAAATAGGAGATCAGAAGAAGCTGTAACAATGTAGAGAGCACTGGATTTAATACGTGTTTCAGATCTTCCTGGCTGGTTTGAGTTGGAGGGTAAGATGAGGTGTTCAGTGTGTCGATAAGTGTAGTATGGTCGCACAGTGAATGAAATAATTGTAATTTTTTTCATGTGGCATGTACCTGAAAAAAGATTTGTAAAACATGTTGGATACTTCTGACGAGCTACTGTTTCTGTTATGAAAAGCAATAAAATATGGCTATTAAAAAAAGTAGTCAGGAGTGAGATTGATTAGCATATTAAAGTACAGAATTCCCCATTGCCTGGCTAAAATGTCACACCAATTGTTTACATTTAAATTAGGTTAACTAGCACTCTCATACCGGAAGTAGAGAGTGTAGTAGTGGACACACTGATCAGCCTGGCATATCGCTCTGAGCTGCCAACTTTGAAACTGTGGACCCAGATCCGAGTCTCGGCGTTGGATCACTATCCTGTGATTCTGGGAAAATCACTTAATTTCCCCGTTCCTCGTGCCTTAAAAAAATAATAATTTTGAACTTGTGTAATGTAACTGGTACTCATGTAAAGCGCACCTTTGGGTTGAGGTGAGTTCGCACTATATAAAAGTGCCAAAAATAAAAGAAATAGTACTTCAGTCACAGCGCAAGCAGTGGATGGACACTAATTAATATAAACCAATTTGTACTTGGTCCAACTTCCACACAAAGGAAAGGAAGTGACACCTCGCACATGCTGCCGAATTAGAAGGCAGAAAAGAAAAGTGATAATGATGCCTATAAATGGTAAGTAATGGGTGGGATAAAAGCCCAGCAGAAGTATAAAACTGAAAAAATGATGACTAGATTAAACTAAACTGATCAATGCAAGTAAATAATCATTACTCCATATGTGAAGTACAAATTGAAAATAAGTAACACTGTAGCACTGGAAACTTCACATTTGCTCAATAAGTCTATTAGAGCGCCAAATTGTTCTAGTTAAATGGCGACAGGTAATGAAGCCATTGCAAGTAACCTTATTCAACATATGGACTCAGCACTAAATTTTCATCAGTTCCAAATCCTTCTTTACTAACAGTGGTAGATGGCTCTGATGAAGCGAGCGATTTATCATTCTGCACTCATTAAATAGGTGGGGCCTTAGTTACAGACTACAATTCACTATCAGAGTGATGTACGCTAGCACTCTAAGGGGCATATTCTCAAGGACTCACCGCCGTATTAGCGGCACTTTTCCACCACGAAATTGGCTATAGATTTATCGCCCTATTCACAAGCCTGCGCTAACAGCCGACATCGTCAGTTTACCTGCGATAGCTGCCGCTAAAAACATCGCCAAGGCTGACAGCGACAACTAACGCTAATCATATGCAGAGTAGGCGTTCCCGTGCTAAAAACTCACGATAACCACCACTCGCGATATTCTCAACGCACCAGCCAGATCGGCGATGCGGTCCAAAAACAGGCGATAAGGCACGTTAGCAGCAGGGACTTAAGACCTGCTTTTTTCTGGTCTTAACTAGGACGAAAACCTGCAGTATAAAGGGAGCCCAGCCCAGAGCCACATCTGAACACCAACAGATGCCATGGAGCTACTAATCATGCAGCTTGGAGACCCAAGAGGGCCACAACACCCACTGCCACCACCCCCAGGACCACTCCCACCCCCAGGACCACTCCCCCCGGACTGCCACCGAGGCAGCGCAGAACAAGACAGCGGACCTTCCGAAAATGCACCAGCCTCAGAGACTTAAAGCCAGAGGATGTCATTGCCCACTACGGGCTCAAAAGGACAACCGTCCTCCGCATCCTGACCCACATTGCCCACAGGCTGACGTGGTACCAACACAGACGGACAACCAACATCCCTCCGCAGACAAAGCTGCTGGCTGTGCTGCACTTGTTGGCCTCTGGTACCTTCCAACCAACAACTGCCAGAGTCGGAGGAGTCTCACAGCCAGCCCTATCAAAGTTCCTCACACCTGTCCTTGGATGCCATCATCAGCTTGATACTCCCAGCACCTTCACTTCCCCCACACTGCGCAGGAACAGCTGGAGACCAAGCAAGGCTCCTACGCCATAGCTGGCTTCCCGCACGTGTTGGGGGCAATCGACTCGCATACATGTCCTACTTGTGCCCCTGCCGATACTGCACACAGAGTTACCGCAACAGAAAGCACACGCATTCCATCAATGTGCAGGCAATAGTGGACCACCGGGGACT